>CAKXYN010000045.1:2429000-3643500 GCA_935064755.1 Tragelaphus eurycerus | reverse complement strand
ATTGAATTTTCTTGTAATCAAAGTGAATTCATAAGAGACAGACACAAATAGTTCTTTCTAGGAGGAAAAAAACCCAAACATCCGCATTTTAAAATTCATTCTTTCTCCAAACTCAATCTTCCCTATTTGTATTACAGGCCTATTGAATACTACAAGTTACTATTTCTCATTTTTTATTCAACCACATTTCAGAAAATATTATGAGAAACTCTATTATCATACATTTTCATGCTTTACTATTGAACTTTCTTTTTATCCCCCAGTATTTACATTTCCCATGAAAGATGTTTTCATCCTTAAATGTTTTTGTTCCATAATTATTCTACTTTGAGCAATTTTTTATCCATACTTGTCATTTAAAAATGTTTCCGGATCATCTCTACCCTTTCTGCTCTTGCTTTATCAATAGAGAAAATGACAAAGTCCTAAAAACTCAGCCTTATTTTTTCACTAAAATAGAAGTTATAGCCTCTAGATTGTTTTGTAGTCAGGACTGGCATTATTAATATTGGCAATAGAAATCAGAAAACTTTATTTCTCAAACTATGCAGGTTGTAAAAACAGTCCATTTCGTTGTTATTTTTTACTCTTAAAATTATAAATATTGGAATTGCATATCAGGTTGAAAAAAAAACAATGCTGACCTTTGAGTTCAAAGAGTAAACCTTCTTCACAATCTGCTGGTAACCAGCTAGTGTTTTCAGGAAAGCTTACTAACTACTTGGTTGAGGACACAAGGAACCAGCTGTGTGTAACTAGTGGCTAACAGATTCATGCTTTCTGTATGACTCATTTCTGGACCTTTTGTCTACATTATCTATTTCTTTCCTTAACTTTCTTTTAACTTCTTAAGATTTTCTTTCTTTTTTTTTTGGGGGGGGGGGGTTGTGCAGCTTGTGGGATATTAGTTCCTCAGCCAGATATTGAACCTGAGCCTTTAGCAGTGAGCAGAGTCCTAACTACTGGACCACCAGGGAATTTCTGCTATTTTTCTCTTTCTCTATTTCCAGGAACCACATTCAGATTCTGGGTGGAGAGGTTTGATGTGGTTTATTTCCGTTTCTTTGCATCTATGAAAGTCTTGAACTCCTTTGTTGCCTGCCAGTAAGCAGAATGCTCTTGCTTAGATTTGCATCACTGGTGTTTTATCTCTTCATTCATTTAAACCTCCCTTGTTTCAAAACCAGGAACTTTCCAAACTATATAAAGCAAATTCTATTTCTACCCCATTATGGAAATTTCAATTAAAAAACAAAGTTCATTTCTTCATTTTAATTGCCTTCAAACACTTTCTTTAATTGATATGTTTCTCTTTGAATTGCAACATGTTGCCTTCCATTCTTTTTGGATTCTATCTTTCTGTCTTTAATTTTCTTAATGTGTATTTTTAATGATAATCTCTAAAACCAGAGATTATACCACTAATAAATAACAACAGCAGCAATCATTTATTGAGATTTCACTACGTTCCATCCTTTTGTGGTGAAATCACCATTATATATATATATATATAGGTTCATTTAATCTTATTTCAAATCTTTGTGATAAAATTTTCTTCATTTTTTATATAAAAAAGCTGAATATGAAAAGGCAATATTTCCTTCTGAAAGTAATATAACTGATTGGAGTCTGATTCTAAAGGTAGATGTTCCTGACCTGACTCTTCACTACTTTATTTTGAGTCCTCCAAAAATATAGTCATAAAGTCTATTTGCAGACCAAATCAACTTTGGATTCTATTATGTAATTTGGTTATGGATACCCAGGATTTAAGAAAGATACCACAGTACCTGTGGTACCTAGATGCTGCTGCTGCTGCTAAGTCGCTTCAGTCCTGTCCGACTCTGTGCGACCCCAGAGATGGCAGCCCACCAGGCTCCCCCATCCCTGGGATTCTCCAGGCAAGAACACTGGAGTGGGTTGCCATTTCCTTCTCCAATGCATGAAAGTGAAAAGTGAAAGTGAAGTCGGTCAGTCGTGTCCAACTCTTAGCGACCCCATGAACTGCAGCCCACCAGGCTCCTCCATCCATGGGATTCTCCAGGCAAGAGTACTGGAGTGGGGTGCCATTGCGTTCTCCGTGGTACCTAGATAATTGAAGCTAAAAGATAGTGGCAATGAAATTCATTCTTCTCAGTTTCCAACAAGACCTCAGGGAAAGAGGACTCCACACAATTTCTTTATTTACATCACCCATAATCCAAACTAATCAGTCCCCACATGCTTACTTTCAATATTTGACCCAGTTTAGGGTTCCTGCACCTTTAGTGACATCTAGGAAGTGACTCATGTATGACTGTTTGACCTCAATTTGGCCTTCCTTTTCTTGTGTAACTATTCTCTCCGTCTTTCCTCCCTGGTAACTTCCTTTCACACATTTGTCATTGTTCATCCCAGTCTCTTTCCATCTCCCCTTGTTTGCTGTCCTATGTTTCCATCTCCCTATGTCCTTTACAGATCACTGTGATTTGCCCCTGATAATTTTCACTTGATTAACCCTGCTCAGAAGTCTTGATATTATATGACAAATTCTGAAAATTAGTATTGATTTGGAGCAGATTTGAATTTGCTTTAACAGCTTAATTCATTGTAGTTGTCATCCTATTAGCCAAAAAGAAGAGATGTTAGTTGTTTACCCAGTCTTCCTACAAGGTTCTGGTAGTCAGAATCATATTCCTGTTTTTAGTATACGAACCTAGTATGACTTTTGTCTGAAGCTATGCATGTATGACAGGCATGGGGTTCATGATTAAATTCTGTTTATATATATATATATATATATATATATAAATTTGTATATATATTTATATGTATAGAGGCAGGCACACATACATATATACAAATTATTATGCATTGAAATATGTATAATATCACATATGAAACAAGTCGCCAGTCCAGGTTCGATGCACAATACTGGATGCTTGGGGCTGGTGCACTGGGACGACCCAGAGGGATGGTATGGGGAGGGAGGAGGGAGGAGAGTTTAGGATGGGGAACACATGTATACCTGTGGCGGATTCATTTTGATATATGGCAAAACCAATACAATATTGTAAAGTTAAATAAAATAAAATTAAAAAAAAAAAGAAAAGAAAGAATGGTGCTATGGGAAAAAAATTATTATACAGTACTTTCTAAACTATATATTTTAGACAAAGACACAATTTTTGAAATCTTTTTTTTGAAGAAGAAGACAGGAGCCATACTTTCAAAAACAAAATATCAGATTAGTTCATTCTTGAAAACTGGGACACTTTTTGATGGGTAGGGAAGAAAAAAATAAAGGACTAACCTTGGCTGTGATATGCTGCAAAATTCTTCCTAATAGCTTTGGCATAAATTAATGTTAAGTGATGTATGTGCACACAATCAGGAAATATTTCATGTATTATTAATTAAGATTAATCACAGGAATACATCAACAGACTTTATTTCTTATTGATGATATTTATTTCTTAAGTACTCTAGTACAAAGGATATAAGCATTTGATGACTGTCTGTAGCACTGACTTTGCAATAATGGACAGGATCTTCACCAAGACTATACTAGATCAGTTTTCTCTAGAGAAAAATACTCATCTTTTCACTGAACACTTCCTTCAGAAGATTTGGGTACAAAAGAGGTTCTTTTTTATAGAGATAGTTCCCTCAGTGCAGTAAATAAGACTGTTTTGCCAGCCAGTCAATCTAATTATACATATTGACTATCTAACAGGAAAGAACATAGGTGATGGAATCCTAGGTCTATGGCTATTCCTACCTGTTCTGAGTAAAACCAATGAGAATGTCAAGTCGTAGTCCATTTATAGGATGATCTTGTCACAGTAGTCCACATCACTTTATGAAACTGATTTTTGTAACCTCAACTTTAACTTTATTAGGAAAACTTATCCTTTCAAGTTATTTGGTATGAGAATCTTTATAGTGCACAAATGAGCCTGAAGGGACTTGGTGTGATACACATAGCACTTTCTGACATAAGTTTAACCTTTTATTTTGTTCTCTTTTCTAAATATTTTAAGCTTATACACAGATCAATTTTTTTTCTATTTTTTAATAATGTATAGTTGTGGTTTTTGGTTTGTTTAAATTGAAGGCTATAGGGGAATGATTATATGAAAACTATTTGTTTATATCCAGCAATTGATCAGATTATGTAAAGAACATGTCCATTCTTGTATTTCTAGAACCTAATTTAATAACAAACTTGACAAAAGCATTAGCAAATGGAGTAAATAGATAAATAGAGCTTCGATGAATTTACTAATTTTACCCACTCAAGAAGAAGAAAGCAGTAGACTAGGAAAATCACCCCAGCTGAATGGGATTCTATTTCTTATATGTAAAATAAGGGGCATTGAATTAAATAATCTAGGAGCTATAAAATTGCCACTTATATTTTTGCAGAAAATATAAAAATGCAAATGTACATAAAAAAGGTAAGATAATAATCCTTAATAGTCAGAGGAAAATGGATTAAAAGTTAATTTCTAAAACATATCATGAGAAAACATTTTAGGTGAGATTGATTTCATTGGGCCCAAGGTAGTCTTTCTAGGATATTACTTTGCTGTACTTTCTAATTGCTATCACACTATTCACATAGCCTTGGTGGAATTACTGGAAATGTTATGTTATCCCTTGAACCTTTAAGGCCACTCCTCTATAATCATCACATTTTGCTGATTTCCCACAGGAGAAGTGATATTGAACAATATGTTAATGAATTATACAGTCAGGTTAAATGTCTTCTTGCTAACAAAGAGATTGTATTATTAATGCTCTCAGAACTGAGGTTAATTGAAAATTTATATTTTACTCAATGAGATAGAAATTTTAAATTACCTTTCTATAATTATGAGTTACAAATTATTTCTTTGTCTCTCAATGGAATATTGCTTGCTTACAAATAGGTATTCTGTTATCATTTAAATTCTGTAAAGATAGGAAACCGTTTCACACCTCTGCTCAATGTACTTTTCATTGTACTCCATTCAATACATAACCCGTGTGATTTTTAGCTTATGCTATTTGCAGCTCAAGGATAGTGAATTTTAAATGCTTTTCACATCAAAAAATAATTATTGAAAGGTAAATGATTGAGAGTATTTCACTTTTTAGACCCCCAGTTAGTTTTCTCTGATGGTTATAAAGGGATTGAAACTTTTATAGCAACCCACTGAGCACTGCTCAAATGTGATTCCTTTGTAGATGGGATAAAGCATCCGGGTGATATTTTCAGATGAATAAAGACATTGACTTAAAAACACAATTGCATAAACATGATGTGTAAGGCACAGGTCTGCAGAGTCAATTCAACACTTCTATCTAACTGTAGTCTTTATCTTTTATATTTATTCTAAAAGAGTTCCACATAAAAACTCCCTACAGACAAAGAATTTGCCCAACATTTAAATTTCAGGCTATAGACATAACCATTTCATTTCATCATGCTGCTTTTAGTTTTTTTTTTCATATTTCAGAGTGCAGTTTAATTTTCTTTCATTATTATAATGGGTCAGAGTGTGCAGAACAGTGATGGCAGTGAAATTGCATTTTTAAGAAAAGGTTGTACAGTTAGCTGATGGATGGATAGAGATAACTATGCTGGCAGAATCCTCACTAGGTCCATCACAGAAATCCATAGAATAAATGATCATTTACCCCCCACAAAAGATAAAACAAACGCTATAGACATAATTCAGAGTGCCGCTCCAAAAAAGCTGGAGGCAAGGCAATGTTTGAGAACATCTAAAGCATAACGAGGGGGCGGGGGGAGGCAATGGCACCCCACCCCAGTACTTTTGCCTGGAAAATCCCATGGACGGAGGATCCTGGTGGGCTCCAGTCCATGGGGTCGCTGAGAGTCGGACACGACTGAGCGACTTCACTTTCACTTTTCACTTTCATGCATTGGAGAAGGAAATGGCAACCCACTCCAGTGTTCTTGCCTGGAGAATCCCAGGGACGGGGGAGCCTGGTGAGCTTCTGTCTATGGGGTCGCACAGAGTTGGACACGACTGAAGCGACTTAGCAGCAGCAGCAGCAGTAAAGCATAACGGGAAGACAGGAATGAGGAAATAGTAGTGATTCAAAATGGGCTGAACAGGTTGGACAAACACACATCTGGCTTAGTAAGACTACTGGGTTTTTGACACAAAAGTATGACACGGCTAGAGAGTGTCAGAAAAATAAAAATTGGATTCAGAAAACAGATCCATAATACTGGCAAGAAAGCAAACAAATACAACAGAGAAACAAGATTTGAATTCAGTTAAGCCTAAAAAATAGGGTTAAAGTAAGTCAGACATCAAAATGAATACTGGACAATGACACTTAAAGTAATTAGCCTCTAATTAAAATAAATTAATTAAAAAAAAAGCTGCATAATGGAATTTGGTACCCCATAAAACACACACAAATTTTGTGATTTACATATGTTACTGTGCTCCTAGCACCCAACCCCACAGGTGGTACAAGGTAGGACAATAAAGTTCATATTTAGAGGTTGGAGATGGAATGCAACAGGGGTGGAGAGAGGAGACTGTCAGGAAAATAGCACAAAACCCACAGCGAGCAGTGGAGTTTAAATCCTGCTAGCTCAGTGATCTCTCAGTTCGATATTCCCAAGCTGGGCCAAAACACAATTGTTGCCATCTAGCCAGCAATCTCCTATGGGGAAAAATCTGTTATAGGGAAACCTCAATTAATACATTTAACATTTTTTAAGGACTTTAAAGGTTGACCAAAGCTAATTATTGAGCCAATAAAGTCTCCTCAGTCATGAAAATGAATATGGGGACAGGAATGGAATCTCTTTTTGAATGCAAAAGCTAGTTGGCTGCTGGTGGAGAATGTCTGAGAGGTGATTCATGCATTGCTAAGTGTAGCAGTTAGTTTAGCACAAATCATCCTGGAATTAGTGCCTAAACCAGTGACCGATTGCTTGGCTCACAACTGTGAGTCAGTAAGTAATCTCTCTGGGTTTAGCTGGGCTTTTCCCCTTCCTTTCTTTTCAGGTTCAAGTTCCCTCTTGCATTTGTGAGGAGCTGCTAGGTTGGTGGGGGCTGCTGGCTTATGATGATTTTGACTGTGGAGGCAGGGGGATAATAAGGCATCTCTCCATGTGTCTTTCAGAGAATCCAGTGGGCTAGAACTGGCTCTTCCTCACATGGCAAGCCTTCCCTTTTTCTGGAGGGAGAGACGAAGTGTTCAGTTCTCCTTCATTCTAAGTTCACAGCTTACTCCATGTCACTTATGCCACAAAGGCAAAGTTACAAGACCAGTCTAGATTCAAGAGGTGGAAAATTAGATTCACTTTTGATGGGAAGGGAAGAATTTATGGTCATTTTTTTTTCCATCTCTCACAATGTATGTCAGAGTAGAAACTTCTAAGGACCACGCCAATCTTTTGTTTCTGTGAAAATAATGTGTCAGGTTTCTCTGTGGTCACCCAATTGTTTACCCATCCTCACTGCCTACTTTACTGCTTCCTTCCCATTTCTGAAGCGATAGCCTAGTAGTGTCAATTCCATGTGACTGGGCTTAACAGTGGTGGCACCTTTTACCTTGAACCGCAAACAACTACATGGAATTTGGCAGTTAAGGAAAAGTAACCATAAGAAATGGATCTGATTAGCTTTCCAAAAACAAATAGAGCCTTAGGGGAAGTACCAAAAGCTAAACTGTGAAGTCCTAGAAAAGTGAGAACTAAACTCAGGCCTGAGGTGTCACTACCCAAGGCTGAGGTGAGTAATGTTAATAAAGACGCAGGTTTCAGGCTAAAAAATTAAGTGGATGTTGTTATTCTACTAATCAATACAGTATCATAATAATAATAAAGTGCATTTGTTAAGCAGTCACTCTGTGGCAGAAAGTAATCCAAACACTTTATATTCATTCTGAAGGCAATCTTGTAAGGAGGCACTTAAAAATTTTTTTTTAATTAGTTTATTTTAATTGGAGGATAATTTATTTATAATACTGTGGTGGTTTTTGCTATACATCTACATGAATCACCCTCAGGTGCACATATGTCTCCCCAAACTGAACCCCCGTCCCACCTCCCTTCCCATTCCCTCCCTCTAGTTGTCCCAGAGGACCAGCTTTGAGTGCCCTGCTTCATGCATCAAACTTGCACTGGGTGACCCATTTTACATATGGTAATATACATGTTCCAATGCTATTCTCTCAAATCATCCCACCCTACCCTTCTCCCACATAGTCCAAAAGGCTTCTCTTTACATCTTTGTTCTTTTGCTGCCTTGCATTTAGGATCACGGTTACCATTTTTCTAAATTCAATATGTGGGCACTTTTCAAATCCTATTTTATACAAGAGAAATTTGAGAATTAGAGAGTGCCTGATGCTGTAGCAAAATAAAAAGATTAACATAGCTGGTAAGCATCAGAGCTAGGATTTGAACTCAAGACAGTCTGACTTCAAGTATTCTGTTCTGAGCCAAATTTTTGAAATAAGTATTAGAGACCATCCAATTACCTTGCAACTGGACAACTCACAAGCTGGAATCAAGATTGCTGGGATAAATATCAATACCCTCAGATACGCAGATGACACCACCTTAATGGCAGAGCAAAGAGGAACTAAAGAGCCTCTCAATGAAGGTGAAAGAGGAGAGTGAAAAAGCTGACTTAAAAGACAGCATTCAAAAACGAAGATCATGGCATCTGGACCCATCGCTTCATGACAAATAGATGGGGAAACAATGGAAACAGTGACCTACTTTATTTTCTTGGGCTCCAAAATCACTGCAGATGGTGACTGCAGCCATGAAATTAAAAGACGCTTGCTCCTTGGAAGAAAAGCTATGACGAATCTAGCCAAGTAAGCCTAGTGGCTTAGTGGTAAAGAATCCACATGTAATGCAGGAGACAATGGTTTGATCCCTGGGTCAGGAAGATCCCAAGGAGAAAGAAATGGGTACCCACTTCGGTATTCTTGCCTGGGAAATCCCATGGACAAAGGAGTCTGGAGGGCTGCAGTCCATGGTGTCACAGAGAGTTGGACTCAACTGAGTGAGTATGCAGCACCATGCTCCTTGGAAGAAAGGCTATGACAAACCTAGACAGTGAATTAAAAAGCAGAGACATTATTTTGCCAACAAAGGTCCATATAGTCAAAGCTATGGGTTTTCCAATAGTTGTGTACAGATGTGAGAATTGGACCATAAAGAAAGCTAAGCACTGAAGAATTTATGCTTTCAAACTGTGGTGCTAGAGAAAACTCTTGAGAGTCCCCTGAACAACAAGGAGATCAAGCTGGTCAATCCTAAAGGAAATTAACCTTGAATATTCATTGAAAGGACTGGTACTGAAGCTGAAGCTCCAATACTTTGGCCACTTTGATGCGAAGACCTGATCACTGGAAAAGACCCTGATGCTGGGAAAGATTGAAGGCAGGAAGAGAATTGGGCAACAGAGGATGAGATGGTTGGACGGCATCATCTCCTCAATGGACATGAGTTTGAGCAAACTTCAGGAGATAGGAAAGGACAGCGAAGCCTGGTAAGCTGCTGTCCATGGGGTTGCAAAGAGTTGAACATGACTGAACAATTGAACAACAACAGTTACATTCCAAAGGGGTAAACAACTTAAGCAAAAATTACTTACTTGACCAGTGTCAGATATGGAAGTATAATCTAATTAAGCTTATATACACATCAACCTGGGAAGGAACGTTTATACCATCAGATCAGATCAGTCATTCAGTCGTGTCCAACTCTTTGCAACCCCATGAATCCCAGCACGCCAAGCCTCCCTGTCCATCACCAGCTCCCAGAGGTCACTGAGACTCATATTCATTGAGTCAGTGATGCCATCCAGCCATCTCATCCTCTGTCGTCCCCTTCTCCTCCTGCCCCCAGTCCCTCCCAGCATCAGAGTCTTCTCCAATGAGTCAACTCTTCGCATGAGGTGGCCAAAATACTGGAGTTTCAGCTTTAGCATCATTCCTTCCAAAGAAATCCCAGGGCTGATCTCCTTCAGAATGGACTGGTTGGATCTTCTTGCAGTCCAAGGGACTCTCAAGAGTCTTCTCCAAGACCACAGTTCAAAAGCATCAATTCTTCGGCACTCAGCCTTCTTCACAGTCCAGCTCTCACATCCATACATGACCACAGGAAAGACCATAGCCTTGACTAGGCGAACCTTTGTTGGCAAAGTAATGTCTCTGCTTTTCAATATGCTATCTAGGTTGGTCATAACTTTCCTTCCAAGGAGTAAGCGTCTTTTAATTTCATGGCTGCAGTCACCATCTGCAGTGATTTTGGAGCCTAGAAAAATAAAGTCTGACACTGTTTCCACTGTTTCCCTATCTATTTCCCACGAAGTGATGGGACCGGATGCCATGATCTTCGTTTTCTGAATGTTGAGTTTTAAGCCAACTTTTTCACTCTCCACTTTCACTTTCCTGAAGAGGCTTTTGAGTTCCTCTTCACTTTCTGCCATAAGGGTGGTGTCATCTGCATATCTGAGGTGATTGATATTTCTCCCAGCAATCTTGATTCCAACTTGTGTTTCTTCCAGTCCAGCGTTTCTCATGATGTCCTCTGCATATAAGTTACATAAGCAGGGTGACAATATACAGCCTTGACGTACTCCTTTTCCTATTTGGAACCAGTGTGTTGTTCCATGTTCGGTTCTAACTATTGCCTCCTGACCTGTATACAAATTTCTCAAGAGGCAGATCAGCTGGTCTGGTATTCCCATCTCTTTCAGAATTTTCCACAGTTTCTTGTGATCCACACAGTAAAAGGTTTTGGCATAGTCAGTAAAGCAGAAATAGATGTTTTTCTGGAACTCTCTTGCTTTTTCCATGATCCAGCGGATGTTGGCAATTTGATCTCTGGTTCCTCTGCCTTTTCTAAAACCAGCTTGAACATCAGGAAGTTCACGGTTCACATATTGCTGAAGCCTGTATATGTACACTGTATATAAATATATTAAGCCTATGGATCTATAAATATGCTTACTCTTTGTTATACCTAGCAGTGTTGATCATATTCTGCTCAATAAAATATTTCTCAAAATTAACTAGTCAGAGATATATAAATAACTTTCCTTTAAGTTTTAGTCTGAAAAATGCACAGGGAAACAGGTTATCTATTCAGGAATCCTCTAGCCTTCTTTTCCCATGAATCATTCCACATTCTAATTACTTATATAACTCACCCTTCCAAATTTTGCATTATATACTTTTTGAATTCCCTAGCTTTTCACCAATCTCATCTTCACCCTGCTATATACCTATACCAGTCCTCCAAAGTATGATTCATCTCTATGACCCAACTTAAATGCTGTGACCTTCCTTGGCTGGATTAATATCACACCTTCTCTGAGTTCTTGGGAAATTGTATTCACACATCTTACATAGAGTTTATATGGCCTAATCA
Organism: Tragelaphus eurycerus; assembly: GCA_935064755.1. Lineage (NCBI taxonomy): Eukaryota > Metazoa > Chordata > Mammalia > Artiodactyla > Bovidae > Tragelaphus > Tragelaphus eurycerus. Next base: position 3,632,090 of record CAKXYN010000045.1, on the reverse strand, counting down.
TTATAACCCCACACTAAAGTGTGGATTCCTTGAAAGCAGGAGCTCTGCTTATTGTTTCTTAAAATCCTGGATGTGCAGCATACTACACGTCTTTTTTAAGTATATATTTTGTACCACGTGTGTTTTATTGAGCATACAAACTATATACTTATTGAGTAGTCTCATTTATGAAAATGGACTTTGGCGGGGGACATCTTTTCACACATAGGTACACTGTTCCAAATCATTTTCAAATGGACATGGGCTCATAAGCACAGCTCATCTGATGAGCACATCAGGTAGAAAACCAAAAGCTCACAATCATTTTAGAATGTATTTCACTTTTGTGTCAAAGCAGTCCACTATACTGGGCTATAAACCCTGTCTACTGCACACCCTTTAACACCTTCCTCCCCTGCATATTCTTTCCAAACCTCCAAGATTTATTTAGAAAAAGACTTGGACAAAGAATAGTCTATTCCCTTAATATCAATAGCTAGACCTTTTTCATGTGAAAGGAAAGAAGTCGCCTGAATAGGGAGCCAATGGACTGTACACAGATTATCATTTTCTTTACATTGTAAGCAATAGCAGTAAACAAGGACAGAAACATTAATGGTTTTCCTTTAACTAAAGCCATCCATTCAGCATTTCTGCATTCAGAACAGTACAATGATTAAACTACTGTAACATATGTATATGTGAATATTTGCAAATACCCAATCTAGGAAGAAAAACAGTTGATGTAATACCATATAATGTAATAGAACATGATCATCTTTCTTTTGTACAAGATTTATTGCCAAGCATTTTTTTTTCCTGAGTGTGCTGAAATTCATTAACTACACTTTCAGAGACACAATATGGTCCTTTCATCAGATATGTATATCTCTGCTCATTAAATCACACGTTTCTTCTGCAATGCTGACTCTTAAGATCAAGGGCTACATTTTGAGTCAGTCCACCTTAACAGATTGCCTTAGACAGCATTCTATCACATTATGTTTAAGAAAATAGCCATTCTAACTTATAATCTATTTTACTGGGGAGCAGCAATCTAATTCACATTGATTTTGAGTAAACTTTTACATACCCACCTGCTCCATTTTAAGTTGGGCTTGTACAAATCAATGCATCTGTGCCATCAACATGCACTCAGTAATCAATGGGTAGGGAAAATCATTATCCACTGCTCAATAATTGTGTTTACATTCAAATAAAATATAATAAAATGTGCAAGGCCAATTTGGAGAAAGAACAAATGACCCATGAATCACAAGCAGATTGTCTTCCTTTAGTCTGTCAAATGAAGCAGAATAGCTGAAGAATTTTATCAGAAAAGTCAGGGGAAAGTCCTGTCTCACTTTTGCCTAGTTTTAGTCCTCAAGTACTGAGGCAGTTGTCAACAGTTTCATGATCTTTTAATCCTAGGAACACTCCAGTTGGAAAATAGTAGTTCTAGCTACCATGGATCCAGGCAGCAATCCTCTTGGCTGCATTATGACCAGCTTCAGGGCTGATCTGGTCTCTGCCCACCTGCTCACTCTTGGCTCTCAACCCTTACTTTCATTATCCCGCTTGTCATTTGGAGTTTATAGTTGGTCTCTCTAGTGTTTGAATCTCAATTGTCCCTAGTGGATTAGAGTTGGATCCATCCCACTAATGATCTGTGGTCAGGACCATCTTGAAAAAGATATCTGGTTTAGTTCCACTCCATTTGAACTCTCATCTCCAGTATCACCAGCTACCTGCCTTAGTGCTGCTGGGAAGGAAGAGGAAGGGGAGTCAACCAACAGCGATAGGAGTGGAAATAAATGAACTCTGTTGTTGTTCTGATTCTCTACACTTTAGTAAGGCAGCCCTACAAGCAGCAGAACAGATAAGCCCAGGTTTCTGCCTCATAGCATAACCGAACAGATGGGCTGAGATGAAATTGCCCATCAAAATTTGTTTTGTCCTATTTTATTACAGTTATTCAGGCAAGGAATACAGATTGAAATAAGGAATGGCTAAAAATAGGTTCTGTTTTTAGTGAATTTCATTGAGCTAAAAAAAAAAAAAAAAAAAAAAATCAGAGTACCATGAATGCAGCCCATGAATTTTTTTCATTGTAGCTTCTTGTAGACTTAAAAATGCTGGAGACTGCACTTGGCAAGTATCTAAGTACTATAGTTAGATGTATAAAAATTGGAACAATGTAAAGAAAATGAGCAGGTCCTTTGTGAAAAGATCATACACATTTGTGAATCAAATCAGCAAATGAGGAACTATTTTGAAAAATGGTAAGATTCATTTTTTTTAATTCTAAAAAGAAATAAAAAGGAAATAAGTATCAAATAAAATCAAAACAGCACCAATTAAGGTTCTTACTCTTTTAGTCTTATGTAATGTTTCCCAATTTTTACAGTAAGTTCTTATATTGCATGGAAATATCAAATTAAGTGATTTTGAACCTAGACATTTTTAATGTAAAATTTTACATAATAATGAAGATAGTCCTATGGATGCTTACAGAAACATCAGTATTATAAGTGATCTCTCAGTTTGCTGATCTGTAACTGAGGCATTTTGTAAAAGAAACAATTCTCAGTGGTAGGAGAGGGAGGGATGATTTGAAAAGATAGCATTGAAATGTACATTCAGATCAGATCAGTCGCTCAGTCGTGTCTGACTCTTTGCGACCCGCAGCACGCCAGGCCTCCCTGTCCATCACCAGCTCCCGGAGGTCACCCAGACTCACACCCATCAAGTCAGTGATGCCATCCAGCCATCTCATCCTCTGTCGTCCCCTTCTCCTCCTGCCCTCAATCCCTCCCAGCATCAGAGTCTTCTCCAATGAGTCAACTCTTCGCATGAGGTGGCCAAAATACTGGAGTTTCAGCCTTAGCATCATTCCTTCTAAAGAAATTCCAGGATACATTACCATATGTAAAATAGATAGCCAGTGGGGATTTGCTGTATGACACAGAGAACCCAAAGCCCGTGCTCTGCAATAACCTGGAGGGAGGGGTGGAGTGGGGAGGGAAGTGGAGGGGGGTTTGGGAGTGAGGGGGCACATGTCTGCATATGGCTGATTCATGGTGATGTATGACAAAAACCATCACATTATTGTAAAGTAAATATCCTCCAGTTAAAAATTAATTAATTAAGGAGAGGGTGCGGTGTAAGGAGAGAGAAACGTGGAAACTCACATTACCATATGTAAAGTAGACAGCCAATGGGAATTTGCTGTATGCCTCAGGGAACTCAAACCAGGGATCTATAGCAACCTGGGGTGAGGATGGGGAGGAAGGTGGGAGGGCGAGTCAAGAGGCAGGGGACATATGTATACCTATGGCTGATTGATGTTCCTGTTTGACAGAAATCAATAGAATTCTGTAAAGAAGTATCCTTCAATTAAAAAAAAAATAAAATTAATTAAAAAAAGAAAAAGCTTTGAGTTCATATAATGAAAAGTAGAAAAAACAACTTTTTTGAAATACCACAATTCATCTGTAATAAATCACCTTATGAAAACAATGACAGATTTTTCTGAAATATTTTTCAAATAAATAAGAGGGAGGAAAAATAATATCAAAGATAACTGGATCACTCTTCTATGGTAACAAAACTTGCTGTTTGGAAAAGCAGCATTCTTGCTTTTAATATGTATATTTAGAGCACCATGTAACTTTGTCAGGGCAAAGAAAATCAGAGGATGATTTTCAAAAGTCAGGTATTCCTTAAGCAATATGTAAAAATATTCACACTCTACAGAAATGTTTACAGTTTGCAAGGGCATAGTCTATTTAAAACTCAGATATACTAAAAATTTACTGATGTGAGTAAGCTAGAACCTCACTACAGAGGGCCAAAGAAAAATGAGTAAATTTAAATAAAAAGAGAAGTTAAAATATAAAATATTTTCAACTTATCTTAGCATTTAATCGGAGAAGGCAATGGCACCCCACTCCAGTACTTTTGCCTAGAAAATCCCATGGACAGAGGAGCCTGCTAGGCTGCAGTCCATGGGGTCGCTAGAGTCGGACACGACTGAGCGACTTCACTTTTACTTTTCACTTTCATGCATTGGAGAAGGAAATGGCAACCCAAGAACAGTGTTCTTGCCTGGAGAATCCCAGGGACGGGGAAACCTGGTGGGCTGCCATCTATGGGGTCAAGACTGAAGCGACTTAGCAGCAGCAGCAGTCATTTAATTAGCAGTCTCCTTTGTAAGGCCCATTTGAACACAACAGAGGTGCACATTGTCATTCTTTGTCATTTATATGGCACACACCTAAAGACCAATGATGTTTACCTACCACAGCCATCACTCCATGTAAACGTCAAATATAAGTGACATTGTGGTGTTAAGAGGGTGTCCTGATCACCCCCACTGAACCGCTATTCCTTGACTGACACTCTCATGGCAGTTTTAATAAATGAAGCTTTGTTACATGTGAAAATATGGAAGACTGGAGTGCTTGAGTAGCTTACCCAATGTTACAAAGAATATCTAAGTCAAGTCTTTCTCCAACTGTTTTCTGCCAAAGCATAGTGCCTCATCAATACCTCCTGGGAGTGACTCAAATCAGCTAACTAAAGAGTTTGCATTTGTTAAATATCAGAAGCACCCTATGATCTACACCAAACATGTAGCCAAATGAGAAACCAAGAATAGACTTGTGATTCCAAGATAGACAATGAACTCTAATGAGGTTATAAGAACTCAGATGGATTATTAAAGAGTACTACTTTTTTTGGTAGTACTCTTATCAGTACTACAAAAAAATAGTAATAGTAATGCAACTTTTAAAAAAAATGCATTGCCAAAAATAAAAAAAACTCATTTTTCAAGAGTGCCATAAAGCATTTTTAACTCTCCTAGAAACTTAAAATCTAGAAAGGATCTTAAAGATTCTCTTAGTTAATCTCTACTTTTAATGTGGAGATGCAACAACTGATTTGGCCTCAGAAAAAATATGTACTCAAAATCATATTGCAAAAAAAGAGATACAGAGGCAATTAGAAGGTAGATCTAATTTATCTAATTTCCAATATAATATTATTTTCAATATACTGCCTGAGTATCCACATCTTTATTTTCAATCAATCATCAGGTTAATACAACCAGGTACTGTCAAAATATGAATTTATATAGAGCACATAAGACAACTAACTATAAGCTCTTCTTAAACAGAGATACCTGCACCACTAATGGAAAAAAGGATGACTTTTAGGTAGTATATGGATATCATTTTATATCCTGATAGTTAAGGATTTATTTAATATGTATCAGCCTATATTTTCATAGTTTAAGGCTCAGTTAAATGGTGAGGATATTTAAAATCAATTTGTTTTAAAAGCAAATATATATTAGGATATGTGGAAAATTCTTAAAGAGATGGGAATACCATACCACCTTACCTGTCTCTTGAGAAAACTGTATGTGTGTCAAGAAGTAACAGAACATTACATGGAACAGCTGACTGGTTCAAAATTGGGAAAGGAGTACAATGAGGCTATATATTGTCACCCTGCTTATTTAACTGATATACAGGGTATATCATGTGAAATGCCAGGCTGGATGAATCACAAGATGGAATCAAGACTGCCAGGAGAAATAGCAACAATCTCAGATATGCAGATGATACCACTCTAATGGCAGAAAGTGAAGAGGAACTAAAGAGCATCTTGATAAGGGTGAAAGAGGAGAATGAAAAGCTGGCTTAAAACTTAACATTCAAAAAACTAAGATTATGGCATCCTTGAAGTCCCAACATTTCAAGGCAAATAGAAGGGGAGAAAGTAGAAACAGTGACAGATTTTATTTTCTTGTCCTCCAAAATCACTGCAGATGGTGACTGCAGCCATGAAATTAAAAGACACTTGCTCCTTGGAAGGAAAACTATGGCAAACCTAGACAGCATATTAAAAAGCAAAGACATCACTTAGTTAACAAAGGTCCATGTATTCTAAGCTATGGTTTTTCCATTAGTCATGTACAAATGTGAGAATTGAATCATAAAGAAGACTGACCGCTAAAAATTGATGGTTTCGAATTATTATGCTGGAGAAGACTCTTGAGAATTCCTTGGACTGCACAGAGATCAAGCTAGTCAATCCTAAAGGAAATTGACCCTGAGTATTCATTGGAAAAAGCTCAGTTTTCATCCCAATCCCAAAGAAAGGCAATGCCAAAGAATGCTCAAACTACCGCACAATTGCACTCATCTCACACGCTAGTAAAGTAATGCTCAAAATTCTCCAAGCCAGGCTTCAGCAATATGTGAACCGTGAACTTCCTGATGTTCAAGCTGAATTTAGAAAAGGCAGAGGAACCAGAGATCAAATTGCCAACATCCGCTGGATCATGGAAAAAGCAAGAGAGTTCCAGAAAAGCATCTATTTCTGCTTTATTGACTATGCCAAAGCCTTTGACAGTGTAGATCACAATAAACTGTGGAAAATTCTGAGAGAGATGGGAATACCAGACCACCTGATCTGCCTCTTGAGAAATCTGTATGCAGGTCAGGAAGCAACAGTTAGAACTGGTCATGGAACAACAGACTGGTTCCAAATAGGAAAAGGAGTACATCAAGGCTGCATATTGTCACCATGTTTATTTAACTTATATGCAGAGTACATCATGAGAAATGCTGGACTGGAAGAAACACAAGCTGGAATCAAGATTGCCAGGAGAAATATCAATAACCTCAGATATGCAGATGATACCACCCTTATGGCAGAAAGTGAAGAGGAACTAAAAAGCCTCTTGATGAAAGTGAAAGTGGAGAGTGAAAAGGTTGGCTTAAAGCTCAACATTCAGAAAACGAAGATCATGGCATCTGGTCCCATCACTACATGGGAAATAGATGGAGAAACAGTGGAAACAGTTTCAGACTTTATTTTTCTGGGCTCCAAAATCACTGCAGATGGTGACTGCAGCCATGAAATTAAAAGACGCTTACTCCTTGGAAGGAAAGTTATGACCAACCAAGATAGCATATTCAAAAGCAGAGACATCACTTTGCCAACAAAGGTTCGCCTAGTCAAGGCTATGGTCTTTCCTGTGGTCATGTATGGATGTGAGAGCTGGACTGTGAAGAAGGCTGAGCGCCGAAGAATTGATGCTTTTGAACTGTGGTGTTGGAGAAGACTCTTGAGAGTCCCTTGGACTGCAAGGAGATCCAACCTTGATTCTGAAGGAGATCAGCCTTGGGATTTCTTTGGAAGGAATGATGCTAAAGCTGAAACTCCAGTATTTTGGCCACCTCATGCGAAGAGTTGACTCATTGGAGAAGACTCTGATGCTGGGAGGGATTGAGGGCAGGAGGAGAAGGGGACGACAGAGGATGAGATGGCTGGATGTAATCACTGACTCGATGGATATGAGTCTGAGTGACCTCCAAGAGCTGGTGATGGATAGGGAGGCCTGGCGTGCTGCAGTTCATGGGGTCGCAAAGAGTCGGACATGACTGAGTGACGGATCTGATCTGATCTGATTCATTGGAAGGACTGATGCTGAAGCTCCAATAATTTGGCCACCTGATGTGAAGAGCTGACTTATTGGAAAAGACCCAGATGATGGGAAAGATTGAAGGCAAAAGGAGAAGAGGGTGGTAGAGGATGAGATGGTTAGATAGCATCACTGGCTCAATGGGCATAAATCTGAGCAAACTGTGGGAGAAAGTAAAGAACAGGGAAGTTAAGCATGCTGCAGCCCATAGGGTTCCAAAGAGTTGGACATGACTTCTTGACTGAAGAACAAGTGGCAAAAGTAATGACATAAATTAAAGACATAATTTGAGGGAATACTGATCTAAAGTATACTATATTGGGCATATATAATTGAGAAGCATAATTATTTATCAGAAGTTGTACTGGTGACCAGTTTCCTAAATAAAATAATTTAGTGTAAGTAACAAAATAACTTACTTAAATATGAAATGAGCTAGGATACTCCATGATATCTATCCTATAAATTTTCTTCAAAATGGTTTACATCTCATATATTGCTTTATTGTATTATTGATTTCAAGAACTGATTAAAAAGCACCTTTTCCTTGGGTCTAGATTTCTTACAACTAAAATCTAATCTGAACACACTGAAAACTGACAATTCACAGGCTCTTAAATAAAAACAGGATTTTAGGGTCTGAGTTTAGAAAATCAGAATAATATGCCAGAGACATACTTCTTCAAAATTTTTTTTTTTCAGGGAGTGTTAAGAAAAATCTACTTAATAGCAGTTAGATTTAAATTTACTCGCTTAACAGCAGAAAGCTAATAGGAAAATGTGTATATAACTTTGTCAAAAATAAAGCAAATTGGTTTTAAACCAATACTGAGAGACTTTGCTCACAAATAATAATAGTGGTGATCAAAGAGAAATCATTAGAAATTGTGTTTAGTAGAGATTTACTGAACAATATCAGGCCTAACTGAAGTCCAATAGAGATGCCTGGAACCATTTTAATTTCAAGGGGAATTTGGTGACAAACAAGAAATTCTGTTCAACAACTGGAGACTAAACAAACTGGCTAGCATAAAGGCAGAATGCTGAGACTCTAACCAGCAAAATTTTAAATCCTCTCCTTGATCTGCTGGTAGCAAAAAGAAAATATGACCTCACAGCCCATTATCAAAAACAATTTAGCCTCAGAACATAGTGTCTAACATACTAGAACATTATGAAGTAGATAATTTTGCCTGAGGAAACTACTCTTTTTATGCAGTCTCTCAAAATAAAGCTGTCCTGTGGATGCTGTGAGATTTTATCATTACATTTATAAATAAACTCTGGGATTATCAGAGTTTATTTATCATGAAGCAAATCAGCAATTATGAAAATAAACAACTTATGTTTCACTGTTTTATAATAATCTTTTATGATATTGTACATATGTTTTATGTTTATGTTTCATATACATGATTTCAGAGATGATTTTAATAGGCAGACTGCACTGTAATATGTAACATATATTCTGAGCTTTCATCCATCAAAATCTGAAATATATTTTCTAAAGACAAATTTAAAACAGTTCCAACCAGAGTTTCAATTTATCTCACATGGCTAAGGAAAACTACATTTGCCTAAAGAGACAATAACCACATTATCTAAAATAGTGAGAAATCAATCTGGAAATATCTACAGTAGTGATGAAGGTTCAAGGAATTTGACGCTTTCATCAATAGTACCTTGAACACATCCCAAATACCTGTTAGGTTCCTAGAAAGAATATGTCTAATTCAAAACTTTGGGTTTTCCCATCAATTTCATTAAGAATACATGGCATCTTCTTTTAGACTCAATAGTGAAAATAACCTATAAGGCCAATAAATTAGGTCCATGAACAACTGCTAGTTATCTTAGGAATTGCAGTAGTACAGAGATGAATAAGAAATAGCCAAAATACATGAACATTTCAAGAACTGACATTACATTTACATAATCAGAAGTCTCTTGTATTCATCCCTATACCAAAATCATGTTACTTTTCAAACTGAGAAGCTTTTCATGTTTTATTACTTTAAATTGTGTTTAAATAATTGAACGGTATCTCATTAGAAACTTTAAGAAAATCCCGACTTTCTAGGGAAATATTTGAAACATTACATTTTTCTAAAATGACCAATCCATTAATGAGAAAATTCTAAATTTTTAGATATATGTGCATGGGTGCTAAGTTGCTTCAGTAGTGTCCAACTTATTGAGACCCCATGGACTGTAGCCCAACAGGCTCCTCAGTCCATAGGATTCTCCAGGCAAGAATACTGGAATGGGTTGCCATTGTCCTCCTCCAGGGGATCTTCCCAACCCAGTAATCAAAACTGAGTCTGTCTTCTGCATTGGCAGGAGGGTTCTTTACCATTAGCGCCACCCAGGAAGCCCTTTAGATATACAGACACTTAGAAACAAAAACCAAAAAGTATTCATATAAAGTGAATATTCTTTGTCAGTACCTGCTATACCTCCAAACTGTAAAAGGCCAATTATTATTTTTGTGCATGCTAAGTCGCTTCAGTCATGTCCTCCTCTTTGCAACCCCATGGACTGTAGCCCGTTAGGCACTTGTGTCCATGGGATTCTCCAGGCAAGAATACTGGAGTGGGTTGCCATTTCCTTCTCCAAATTATTATTTTTAAATGGACTATTAAAATGACAGGACATACTCTACCCAACATAATATTAAAAAAGAAGCAGTTTTGAGGATTTTAACTACCTGATTTCAAGACTTGTAAAGCTATAGTAATCAAAGTAGAGTGATATAAGCAAAATCAAAGACACACAGGTGTGTGAAACACTGAGGAGTCTAGAAATAGTAACATATTTAAACAGCTGTTTAGTTTTCAACAAAGGTGCTAAACCAACAAGAAGAAAAATAAATTTTCAAAAATGGTGCTTAAATAACTAATTGTACAGACAAAATGAAGCAAAATACTCAATTCTTACTTTATACTACTGTTAAAAAAAATAAGATTGGTCATAGATTTAAATATAAAAGCCAAGCCCATACAGTTTTCAGAAGTAAACATGGGAAAATAACTTTGTGACACGCTTATAGGGGAAAAAAGTTTCTTACATATTACCAGATAACTTTGATAAATTAGGTTTTGCCAACATTTTAAAAATTCTGCTCATCAAAAGACACTTACAAAATAGATTAAAAAACCCAAACAGAAAATACTTCTGAAATACGTCTGATAAAGGATTGATATACAAGATACTTAAGGCCCTCCTATAAATCAGTAATATAAAAAGACAGCTCTATTATAACTAGAAAATATCTAAACAGAGATATTTCTAATAAAGGCACTCAAATGGCCAAGAAATATACAAGTACTCAACATCATTAGGTACCAGGCAATTAAAATTAAAATCACAAAGAGATACCACCATACATACCCCAGAATGGTGAAACAGAAATAACTTAAGTGTCATCAGCTACCCGATTGCTGCCTTGGCATTGCTTGTTCATAAATATTCATAGCATTTTGATTCATAATGGCAAAACAAAACAAAACAGAATGGGAAACTGCCCAGACATTCATTAAAAAGAGAATGGATAAACAAACTCTAGTGATGGCATTTGACTCAGCAATAGAAAGAGACCACTGAGACATGCAGTATCATAGATATGTCTAAAAAAATGCACAATAAAAGAGGCTCTCAGGGACTTCCCTGGCTGTCCAGTGATTAAGACTCTGTGCTTGCAGTGCAGGGGTTATGAGTTCAGTTTCTGGTCGGGGAACTAAGATCCCACATGCCTTATGGCATGGCCAAAATTTTCTTAAAAAGGCTTTATTATAGGATTTCATTTATTTGACATTCTAGACCAGGTAAAACTAATCCATGGCACAAAACATCAGAGTCGTGGCTGACTGGGAAGATGGACTAACCATGTAAAGGGCCCAGGAGAATTTTCTGCGTGATATTAATGTACTATAATATGAATAGAGTTTTTGGTTATACAAACTGTATATTTTCAAGACTCAGATATATGCACTTAAGATATTTATATTCCACTATTTGTAAATTCTACTATATTTACATATATTCCACTATATGTAAATATGTAAAAAATAAGACCAGGAGCTGACTGTGGCTCAGACCATGCATGAACTCCTTATTGCCAATTTCAGACTGAAATTGAAGAAAGTAGGGAAAACCACTAGACCATTCAGGTATGATCTAAATCAAATCCCTTATGATTATACAGTGGAAGTGAGAAATAGATTTAAGGGCCTAGATCTGATAGATAGAATGCCTGATGAACTATGGAATGAGGTTCGTGACATTGTACAGGAGACAGGGATCAAGACAGTCCCCATGAAAAGAAATGCAAAAAAGCAAAATGGCTGTCTGGGGAGGCCTTACAAATAGCTGTGAAAAGAAGAGAAGCGAAAAGCAAAGGAGAAAAGGAAAGATATAAACATCTAAATGCAGAGTTCCAAAGAATAGCAAGAAGAGATAAGAAAGCCTTCTTCAGTGATCAATGCAAAGAAATAGAGGAAAACAACAGAATGGGAAAGACTAGGGATCTCTTCAAGAAAATCAGAGATACCAAAGGAACATTTCGTGCAAAGATGGGCTTGATAAAGGACAGAAATGGTATGGACCTAACAGAAGCAGAAGATATTAAGAAGAGGTGGCAAGAATACACAGAAGAACTGTACAAAAAAGAGCTTCACGACCCAGATAATCATGATGGTGTGATCACTGACCTAGAGCCAGACATCCTGGAATGTGAAGTCAAGTGGGCCTTAGAAAGCATCACTACAAACAAAGCTAGTGGAGGTGATGGAATTCCAGTGGAGCTATTCCAAATCCTGAAAGATGATGCTGTGAAAGTGCTGCACTCAATATGCCAGCAAATTTGGAAAACTCAGCAGTGGCCACAAGATTGGAAAAGGTCAGTTTTCATCCCAATCCCAAAGAAAGGCAAGGCCAAAGAATGCTCAAACTACCGCACAATTGCACTCATCTCACACACTAGTAAAGTAATGCTCAAAATTCTCCAAGCCAGGCTTCAGCAATATGTGAACCGTGAACTTCCTGATGTTCAAGGTGGTTTTAGAAAAGGCAGAAGAACCAGAGATCAAATTGCCAACATCCGCTGGATCATGGAAAAAGCAAGAGAGTTCCAGAAAAACATCTATTTCTGCTTTATTGACTATGCCAAAGCCTTTGACTGTGTGGATATCAAGAAATTGTGGAAAATTCTGAAAGAGATGGGAATACCAGACCACCTGATCTGCCTCTTGAGAATCTGTATGCAGGTCAGGAAGCAACAGTTAAAACTGGACATGGAACAACAGACTGGTTCCAAATAGGAAAAGGAGTACGTCAAGGCTGTATATTGTCACCCTGCTTATTTAACTTCTATGCAGAGTACATCATGAGAAACGCTGGACTGGAAGAAACACAAGTTGGAATCAAGATTGCTGGGAGAAATATCAATAACCTCAGATATGCAGATGACACCACCTTTATGGCAGAAAGAGAAGAGGAACTAAAAAGCCTCTTGATGAAAGTGAAAGAGGAGAGTGAAAACGTTGGCTTAAAGCTCAACATTCAGAAAATGAAGATCATGGCATCTGGTCCCTACACTACATGGGAAATAGATGGGGAAAGAGTGGAAACAGTGTCAGACTGTCTTTTTCTGGGCTCCAAAATCACTGCAGATGGTGACTGTAGCCATGAAATTAAAAGACGCTTACTCCTTGGAAAGAAAGCTATGACCAACCTAGAGAGCATATTCAAAAGCAGAGACATTACTTTGCCAACAAAGGTTCGCCTAGTCAAGGCAATGGTCTTTCCTGTGGTCATGTATGGATGTGAGAGCTGGACTGTGAAGAAGGCTGAGTGCCGAAGAATTGATGCTTTTGAACTGTGGTGTTGGAGAAGACTCTTGAGAGTCCCTTGGACTGTAAGGAGATCCAACCAGTCCATTCTGAAGGAGATCAGCCCTGGGATTTCTTTGGAAGGAATGATGCTAAAGCTGAAACTCCAGTATATTGGCCACCTCATGCGAAGAGTTGACTCATTGGAGAAGACTCTGATGCTGGGAGGGATTGAGGGCAAGAGGAGAAGGGGACGACAGAGGATGAGATGGCTGGATGGCATCACTGACTCGATGGATGTGAGACTGAGTGACCTCCGGGAGTTGGTGATGGATAGGGAGGCCTGGCGTGCTGTGATTCATGGGGTCGCAAAGAGTCGGACACGACTGAGCGACTAATCTGATCTGATATGTAAATTTCACCTCAAAAAACCCTCTAGACAAATATTGACTTTAGTTGATGCTATTTAAGTATTTAGTGATTTTAAAATATTTAAGTGTTTAATATTAAATATTCAGAATCTACATAAAGTATTGAATTTAAGTATTTAAGGGCACTGTATTGATGTCTTCAATTTACTTTGAAGTTGATTAAAAACAGGAGGGATTTTAAAAAAACCTAGGTAGATGGCTATGTGATAAGGGAAGCGATCAGTAAAATGTTCATAGCAGATTATCACTGGTTGAATATACCATTGTTCTCTGCAAAGTTCTGTCAACTTAGCTGTGTGTATGAAAATTTTCAAAAAATTTTGACGAAAAAATATAATATTTTATCTACAATAGAATAGTAAACAGGTAAAAGCACTGCTAGGCCACTTAAAAATATACTGGATACATATGACCACAAAACACAATTTATGGTACTCTACTTTCCTTGGAAGGAAAGTTATGACCAACCTAGATAGCATATTCAAAAGCAGAGACATCACTTTGCCAACAAAGGTCTGTCTAGTCAAGGCTATGGTTTTTCCAGTGGTCATGTATGGATGTGAGAGTTGGACTGTGAAGAAAGCTGAGCACCACAGAATTGATGCTTTTGAACTGTGGTGTTGGAGAAGACTCTTGAGAGTCCCTTGGACTGCAAGGAGATCCAACCTGTCCATTCTAAAGGAGATCAGTCCTGGGTGTTCTTTAGAAGGACTGATGCTAAAGCTGAAACTCCAGTACTTAGGCCACCTCATGCAAAGAGTTGACTCACTGAAAAAGACTCTGATGCTGGACGGGATTGGGAGCAGGAGGAGAAGGGGAAGACAGAGGATGAGATGGCTGGATGGCATCACCGACTCGATGGACTTGAGTTTGAGTGAACTTCGGGAGTTGGTGATGAACAGGGAGGCCTGGCGTGCTGCAATTCATGGGGTAGCAAAGAGTCGGACATTACTGAGCAACTGAACTGAACTGAACTGAACTGAATAATAATTATTATTTGCATTTAGGAAAAAAACCTATGAGATTCTCAAGAATATTGTTCAGTAGTGCTAAGAAGTACTTATAAAATAAATAAATAAAAGACAAATGCTTTTAAGTAAAGTGCTTATGGAACAATGTTGAATTGATGTATGTTATCATGATACATACATGATGTATGTTTCTCTACCTTGAGAAAATTAATGTTTTGGTAACATGATTTAGCTAATATATACAAGAGGATATCTCAGAACAAATATATTTCAGAAATCATTTCCTTTGAGGTTCTGGTTTTAACCACAGAGTAGATATGAAACTATTTTACATAATAAAAATTTAATATACTTACAGTACTCATTAAGTTTACCTGATTAAGTTATTTTATGTAATCTGTTTATCAGTTCATTCATGAAGATTAATTTAGCAGTTACAACATGTCAGTTAACTGTGCTAAGAAGGATATATTGATTAATACTATGTTTTATAGGTTTACACAAAGGTTACCAGTTCTTCTCATATTAAACACTTAAGAGAGAACCATTAAAGGATATAAGTCTAGTAAAGAATATCTAGACAACCTTCCAAGTATGACCAGGAATTTAGCTTCCTGAAGTCTACAAGAGAAGTAATAAGCTGAAGAGGATTTCATATTATGCCAATTAAAGATACTAACATGGAATCTATCCCTTGGAATCTCATGTTTTGTGCCAAAGAAAATTAACAATGGCTCTCTCATTTCAGTGTGGCAAATACTATAAGAATGGAGTGTGACATTTACATGTACCTATGCTGATACACTTCCAGATCTAGAAAAAGAACTCACATTCTGCATATTTAGGAAGGTATTAGACTGAAACATCCCCTTCATGGATCACAATCTTCTCATGGGAGAGGGACTTGCATATGCATAACTCAATGATGCTATGAGTCATGCTGTGCAGAGCCACCCAAGATGGACAGGTCATAGTGAAGAGTTCTGACAAAATGTGGTCTACTGGAGGAGGAAACGGCAACCTACTCCAGTATTCTTGCCTCAAGAAACCCATGAACAGTATGAAAAGACAAAATGATATGACACCAGAAGATGAGGACTTCCCTTTACAGTTGGAAGGTGTTCAATATCCTACTGGGGAAGAGTATAGGGCAATTACTAATAACTTGAGAAAGAATGAAGCAGTTGGACCAAAGCAGAAATGATGCTCAATTGTGGATGTGTCTGATGGGGAAAGTAAAGTTTCATGCTGTGAAGAACAATATTGCATAGGAATATGGAATATTAGGCCCACGAGTCAAGGTAAACAGGACATGGTCGATCAGGAGATGGCAAGAGTGAACACTGTCATCTGAGGAATCAGTGAAATAAGATGGATGGGAATGGACAAATTTAATTCAGATGACCATTATATCTACCACTGTGAGCAAGAATCCCTTTGAAGAAATGGAGTAGCCCTCATAGTCAACAATAGTTGAAAATGCAGTACTTGGGTCCAGTCTCAAAAATGACAAAATTATCTCAGTTTGTTTCTAAGGCAAACGATTCAACATCATAGTAATCCAAGTCTATGCCCCAACCACTGATGCCAAAGAAGCTGAAGCTGACTGGTTCAGTGAAGATCTATAACACCTTTTAGAACTAATGCCAAAAAAAAAAAAAAAAAAAAAAAAGCCTTTCTCATCAGAGGAGATTGGAAAGTAAAGGTAGTTAAGTCATGAGATATCTGGAATAACAGGCAAGTTTGGCCAGGGAGTACAAAATGAAGCAGGGCAAAGGTGACCAGAATTTTGTCAAGAGAACACACTGGTTATAGCAAACACACTTTTCTGAAAACACAAGAGATGACTCTACATATGGACATCACCATGTGGTCAATACAAAATTCAGATTGTTTATGTTCTTTGCAGCCAAAAATGGAGAAGCTCTATATGGTCAGTAAAAATAAGACCTGGAGCTGACTGTGGCTCAGATCATGAGCTCCTCACTGCAAAATTTAGGCTTAAATTGAAGACAGTAGAGAAAACCACTAGGCCATTCAGATATGACCTAATCAAATCCTATACAAGAAGGGAAAGTGGTTCTCTAAGGATGCTTTACAAATGGCTGAGGAAAGAAGTGAAGTGAAATGCAAAGGAGAAAGGGAAAGAGAAAGATGAACCCAACTCAGTTAGTTTCAGAGAATAGCCAGGAGAGATAAGAAGGCCTCATTAAATGAACAATGCAAAGAAATAAAGGAAAACAATAAAAAGCTTAAGACCAGAGATCTCATCAAAAAATTGGAGGTATCAAGGGAATATTTCATGCAAAGATGGGCATAATAAAGGACAGAATCAGTAAGGATCTAATAGAAGAGATTAAGAAGAGGTGGCAGAGAACAAGATGGCAGAGGAGTAGATAGATGTGGAGAATATCTCTCTCCATGGATACATCAGGAATACACCTTCAGAAGTGCATGCAGAACACCAGCTGAGAGCAGACAGGAGTACCTGACCAGTGGGAAAGAATATATAGAACCATGCAAAACTGTAGGACAAAGGAACTAGTGGGGAAAACAGGATAAGTAGGACTGGACCTGCCCTCAGCCAATGGGGGAACTGAAGCAGGGGTCCGATCCCCACAGTGGAGCACTTGTCTGAGTCAGAGGAGAAACATAAGGCTGAGAGTGAAACAGCTGATTTGTGGCAGCCTAAATGGAATGAGAATCAGACAGTCCTTGCCACAGCCATACATACCTCAGACAGGGATGAAGGTCCCCTGGAAGGCACAGTGGCTTGGAGCTGGAGCTTAGGGATTGTGGAAAAATCCCAGGGCAAGGGCTGCTGTTGACTGTGGAGAGATGGATGGAGGGGACATGAGGGAGGAGATTGTGGTGGGAAATGCCTGTGGAGGAAAGCTGGGCAGCCATGGAAGCAAGGCGATACTGCTGAGTCATGCATAGGAGGAGCCATCACCATAGCCTCTCTCTCCCCACACGCCAGCATCAGCAGCTGAACAACAGAGAGGCTGGCCCATCAAACGCCTGAGGAACTGAACTACAGAGTCGGACCACACGCAGGGTGCCCCTTTAAGTACCTGATGCACAGATCTACGGAATAGGACTCCAGCCAGGGGAGCCCCTCTATGTACCTGACACGTGGAGCAGAGAAAGACCCTGGGCAAGGGAGCCCTCTAAGTACCTGAATGGGGGTGGAGCTACACAGAGAGACTAGTCAAAGAGGCCTTCTGATCACCAGCTAAAAGAGGCTCGAAAAAGGCTCTGATAGGGCCATAACTCCTGCAGCAGAGAGGGTCTGTGTCCCTGCACACTTGGCACTGCCAGGGTCCCGCAAGCCAAGCAGCTGTGCCACCTTCATGTTAAACTCTCACTGGGGCAGAGCTGCCACAGACAAAAAAAAAAAAAAAAGTCTTGTGTCTATGTATGCAGGGTCACTTAAGTCGTGTCCAGCTCTTTGCGATTGTAGACTGTGGCCTGCCAGGTTTCTCTGTCAGGGATGGGGGTTCTCCAGGCAAGAATACTGGAGTGTATTGCCGAATACTGATTGCCATACCCTTCTGCTGCTGCTAAGTCATGTCAGTCGTGTCTGACTCTATGGAACCCCATAGACAGCAGCCCACCAGGCCTCCCCATCCCTGGGATTCTCCAGGCAAGAACACTGGAGTGGGTTGCCATTTCCTTCTCCAATGCATGAAAGTGAAAAGTGAAAGTGAAGTCGCTCAGTCGTGTCCGACTCAGCGACCCCATGGACTAAAGCCCACCAGGCTTCTCCATTCATGGGATTTTCCAGGCAAGAGTACTGGAGTGGGGTGCCATTGCCTTCTCCTTCTAGAGCACTATATTTCCTACTGCCCTATCTGCCAGCCTCACTGAGTACCTAGTGCTGCCAGAACCTCTGCGACCCAATCAGCTATACCACCTCCACACCTGGCCCTCACAGGGCAAACCCAAGCCCTCTAGGGAAGCCTCAGGAGCAAACCCTAGTGGATGACCCATATACAGAAGTGGAAATAAACACCAATTGAAACCCAGGGGCAGTGTGGCTAAGGAAGAAGACACAAAACCTTCCCACCAGCTGTAGAAGCTGCAGATTAAATCTACATGATCAACTAGGCAGACTCTGCATATCTATTATTTCTTTCTTTTCTTTCTTCTCAACCTATTTATTAGTTTTATTTTCATTGTTTTATTGACCAATTGGCACCTTTGTTTTCTAATTTGTGCTTTAGTTAGTTTTGTTTTGGTAGGTATAATTTTTGGTTTCCTTTGTTTGCTGGGTCAATTTATTGTTTTTTGTTGTTGTTGTTGGACTGTTTTGATTTTGTTTATGGGTGTATATGTATATGTGTATATTCAGTCACACTTTTTGTTGTTATTATAAACCTCTGCCTCTACATTGGGCTTTTGCAGTTCTATGGAGTTTTCTTTTTTTTTTCTTTCTTCTTTCATTTCTTTTTTCTTTTCTCTTTTTATAATTTTAATTTTTTTAAACCTATTATATTTTATCTACATTTATTCCTTTGTTTGCCTTTCCTACTGTTCTTTTCCCCTTGCAGTTAATCTTTAATGTATATAAATCTTCTTCATCTACCTCTATTTAACTTTGCATGCCTATTCTTTCTCTCTTTTCTTTCTTTCCTTTCCTCTCAACATATTTCTTAGTTTTGTTTTCATTGCTTTATTTCCCATTTTGCATCTTGTTTTTTTTTTTTTATTTAAATTTATTTATTTTAATTGGAGGCTAATTACTTTACAATAGTGTATTGGTTTTGCCATACATCAACATGAATCCGCCACAGGTGTACACGTGTTCCCCATCCTGAACCCCTCTCCCTCCTCCCTCTCTATAGCATCCCTCTGGGTCATCCCAGTGCACCAGCCCCAAGCATCCTGTATCCTGCATCAAATCTGGACTGGTGATTAGTTTCTTATATGATATTATACATGTTTCAATGCCATTCTCCCAAATCACCCCACCTTCTCCCTCTCCCACAGAGTCCAAAAGACTGTTCTATACATCTGTGTTTCTTTTGCTGTCTCGCATACAGGGTTCTTGTTACCATCTTTCTAAATTCCATATATATGCATTAGTATACTGTATTGGTGTGTTTCTTTCTGGCTTACTTCACTCTGTATAATAGGCTCCAGTTTGATCCACTTCATTAGAACTGATAAAATGTATTCTTTTTAATGGCTGAGTAATACTCCATTGTGTATAGGTACCACAGCTTTCTTATCCATTCATCTGATGATGGACATCTAGGTTGTTTCCATGTCCTGGCTATTATAAACAGTGCTGCGATGAACATTGGGATACATGTGTCTCTTTCAATTCTGGTTTCCTCGGTGTGTATTTTTGTTTTCCAGTTTGTGCTTTAGTTAGTTTTGTTCTTAATTGGTAAATATAATTTTTTATTTCCTTTGTTCACTGGGTCAGTCTACTGTACCTTATTTTTGTTGGACTGTTTTCACTTTGCACATGGGTATTGTGTATATTCCATTATTTTAATTATTAATTGCCTGATTTTGTTACTACCATTTGTCTGGTGGTCATCTTTGGTTTCTCATTTTTGGATATGGTTTTAATCTCCCTTAATGTCATAATAAACCACTTGTAGAATCTTCATTCCTGACTAGAGATCAAGCCCTGAGCCTTTGGAGTGTGAGCACTGACTTCAAGACCATAGATTAGCAGAGAACTAACACTAGGGAATATCAAATAGTGAGAACTCACACAAAGGAAACCACTTGAATACAAGACCTGGCATCATCCAACCACCAGTAGCACCCTGTGCAAGATGCCTCATCTAAACAACAAACAAAACATAAATCAGCAGCAGATAGGATTACCACCTCAACATTGCCCATCAGAGGAAAAACAAACAAACAAAAAAAAAACTCACACAAATCTCACCCTACATAAAGCTTATACAAACAGATGGAAAAACCTTAGGAGAGAAGAAACCAAAAGGAAGAAAAAATTAGACCTTGAAACCTGGGCAAAGGCGACTTCAAACACAGTAAGTTTAAAAAAAAAATAATGAAATGGCAGGGAAATACTACACAAATGAAGGAAAGAATAGAAACACAGAAGTCCAAATAAATGAAGAGGAAGGAGGCACACTATCTGAAAAATAATTCAGAATAATGATAGCGAAGATGATCAAAAACCTTGAAAACAAAATTGAGACAATGCAAGAATTAATTAACAAAGACCTAGAAGAATAAAAGAATAAACATACAGAGAAAAACAACACAATTACTGAAATTAAAAATACTCTTGAAGGAATCAATAACAGAATATCTGAAGCATAACGAATCAGTGAGTGCAACACAAAATGGTGGAAATAAGTTCTGAAGAGGAGAATAAAGTAAAAAGAATGAAAAGAGCTGAGGATACTCTCAGAGACCTCTGGAACCATATCAAGCGCACCAACATTTAAGTTATTGGGACTTCCCTGGTGGCTCAGAAAGTAAAGTGTCTGTCTGCAGTGCAGGAGACCCAGGTTTGATCCCTGGGTTTGGAAGATCCCCTGGAGAAGGAAATGGCAGCTCACTCCAATATTCTTGCCTTGAAAATCCCATGGATGGAGGAGCCATGGTGTTGCAAAAAGTCGGACATGACTGTGGACTTCACTTTCACTTTCAGAAGAAGAAGAGAAAAAGTAGGGTATGAGAAAATATTTGAAAAAATTATAGTTGAAAATTCCCCCAACATGGAAAAGGAAATAGTCAATCAAGTCCAAGAGGCACAAAGAGTCCCATACAAGAAAAACTCAAGGTGAAACAAGCCAAGACACACACTAATCAAACTAACAAAGACTAAACAAAAAGAATATGAAAAGTAGCAAGGGAGAAGCAACAAGTAAGTAACATACAAGGGAAACCCTATATGCTTAACAGCTGATCTTTCAGCAAGAACTCTGCAGGCCAAAAGGGAATGACAGGATATATTTAAATTATATAAAGAGACAAATCTACAACCAAGATTGCTGTACCCTGCAAGGATCTCATTCAAAATTGATGGAGAAATAAAAAGCTTTTCAGATAAGCAAAAGTTAAGAGGATTCATTACTACCAAACCAGCTTTACAACAAATGTTAAAGGGACTTATATAGTCAAGAAATACAAGAGAAGAAAAAAAAATCTACAAAAATCAACCCCAAACAATTAAGAAAATGGAAATATGAACATATATATTGATAATTACTTTAAATGTTAATGGATTAAATGCTCCAACCAAAAGACAGAGACTGGCTGAATGGATACAAAAATAAGACCCATACATATGCCGTCTACAAGAAACCCACTTCAGACCTCAAGACACATATAGTCTGAAAGTGAGAGGATAGAAAAATATATTCCATGCAAATAGGAAGCAAAAGAAAGCTGGAGTAGCAATCCTCATATCAGAAAAAATAGACCTTAAAGAAGATTATAGGAGATAAGGAAGGACACTACATAATGATCAAGGAATCAATTCAAGAGGAAGAGATAAGAATTTTAAGTATTTATGCACCCAACATGGGAGCACCTCAATAATAGGACAAACACTAACAGATAAAAGGAGAAATTGACAGTAACACAATAATAGTAGGAGACTTTAACATCCCACTCACACCAATGGATAGATCATCAAAACAGAAAATTAATAAGGAAACACAAGTCTTAAATGATACATTAGATGAGATGGATCTCATTGATATCTTCAGGACATTTCATCCAATTGCAGAAGAATATACCTACTTCTCAAGTGCACATGGAATGTTCTCAAGGACAAACCACATCTTGGGTCAAATCAAATCAAACCTCAATAAATTTAAGAAAATTGAAATTGTATTAAGCATCTTCTCTGACCACAATGTTATGAGACTAGATATCAATTACAAGA
The DNA here is from genome assembly GCA_935064755.1 of Tragelaphus eurycerus. NCBI lineage: Eukaryota > Metazoa > Chordata > Mammalia > Artiodactyla > Bovidae > Tragelaphus > Tragelaphus eurycerus. Next base: position 3,609,495 of record CAKXYN010000045.1, on the reverse strand, counting down.
AAAAAATTGTTAGAAACAAAAACACGTGGAGCTTAAACAACACATTTCTAAATAACCAACAGATTATTGAAGAAATCAAAAGGGAATTCAAAAGTTTTCTAGACACAAATGTCAAAACACAACAATTCAAAACCTATGGGATGCAGCAAAAGGAGTTGTTAAGAGGGAAGTTTATAGAAATACAAAAGAAGCATACCTAAAGAAGCATAAGAAACATAGAATAGACTACCTAACTTCACACCTGAAACAACTGCAAAAAGAAGAACAAAAAACTCCCAAAATTAGAAGAAGAAAAGAAGTCCAAAAGGTCTGAGCAAAAATAAGTGGAAAAAAAATGAAAGAAACAATAGTAAAGATTAATTAAACTAAAGCTGTTTCTTTGAGAAATAAACAAAATTGACAAACCTTTAGCGAGACTCATCAAGAATAAAAGAGAAGGATCAAATTAACAAAACTAGAACTGAAAAAGGACAGGTTACAAAAGACAAAGCAGAAATACAAATAATTATAAGATACTGTTATGAACAACTATATGGCAATAAAATGGGTAATCTGGAAGAAATGGACAGATTCTTAGAAAAGTTCAATCTTCCAAAACTGAACCAGGAAGAAATAGAAATTATGAACATCCCAATTACAAGCACTGAAATTGAAGCTGTGTGATCAAAAATCTCCCAAAAAACAAAAGCCCAGGACCAGATGGCTTCACAGAAGAATTGTATCAAACATTTAGAGGTGAGCTAATACCTATCCTTCTAAAACTCTTTCAAAAACCTGCAGAAGTAATACTTTCAAACTCATTCTATGAGGCCACCATCACCCTGATACCAAAACCAGACAAAGATAACACACAAAAGGAAAACTATAGGCCATTATCACTGATGAACATAGATGCAAAAATCCTCAATAAAATTTTAGCAAACAGAATTCAGCAATACATCAAAAAGCTCAAACACCATGATCAAGTTGGGTTTATTCTAGGAATGCAAGGATTCTTCAATATATGCAAATCAACCAATGTGATACATGTTAACAAATTGAAAAATAAAAACCATATGATAATAATAGATGCAGAAAAGGCCCACTTATGATGAAAACCCTTCAAAAACTGGGCACAGAATAACCAACATCAACATAGTAAAGGCCATATTTGATAAGATTACAGTAAATTTTATTCTTAATGGTGAAAAACTGAAAGCACTCCCCCTAAGATGAGGAACAAGAAAAAGGTGTCCTCTTCACCACCGCTAATCAACATAATTTTGGAAGTTCTAGTTATAGCCATCAGAGAAGAAAAAGTCATAAAGGGAATCTGGATCAGAAAAGAAGAAGCAAAGCTCTCACTTTTTGCAAATTATATGATAGTGTACATAGAAAACCCTAAAGATAGTATCAGAAGATTACTAGAGCTAAGCAGTGAATTTAGCAAAGTTGTAGGATAAAAAAATCAATACACAGAAATTACTTGCATTTCTATATACTAACAATGAAAAATCAGAAAGAGAAAAGAAGGAATCAATCCCATTCACCATTGCAACAAAAAGAATTAAATATCTTAGAATCAACTTACCTAACGAGACAAAAGAACTGTACACAGAAAATAATAAGACACTAATGAAAGAAATCAAAGATGACATAAACAGATGGAGACATATTCCACATTCCTGAATAGGAAGAATCAATATTGTGAAAATGACTATACCATTAAAAGCAATCTACAGATTCAATGCAATCCTTATCAAATTACCAATGGCATTTTACACAGAATTAGAACAAAAAATTTCACAGTTCATATGGAAACACAAAAGACCATGAATAGCAAAAGCAGTCTTAAGAAAGAAGAATGGGGCTGGAGGAATCACCTTTCCTGACTTTAGATTATACTACAAAGTTACAGTCATCAAGACAGTATGGTATAGTTGCAAAAACAGAAATATAGACCAATGAGATAAAAAGCCCAGGAAAAAGCCCATGCACCTATGGGCACATTATTTTGACAAATAAGGCAAGAACATACAATAGGGCAAAGACAGCTCTTTCAATAAATGGTTTGGGGGAAAATGGACAGCTACATTTAAAAGGATGAAATTAGAACACTTTGTACACAAAGATAAACTCAAAATGGATTAAAGACCTAAATATAAGACCAGAAACTATAAAACTCTTAGAGGAAAACATAGGCAGAACACTTTATAACATAAATCAAAACAAGATCCTCTATGACCCACCTCCTAGAGTAATCCAAATAAAAACAAAAGAAAACAAGTGGGATCTGATTAAACTTAAAAGCCTTGGCACAGCAAAGGAAATTATAAGCAAGTGGAAAGGACAACCCTCAGAATGGGAGACAATAATAGCAAATGAACAACTGACAAAGGATTAATTTCCAAAACACAGAAGCAGCTCATACAACTCAATACCAGAAAAACAACAGACAAACAAAACAATCAAAAAGTAGAAAAAGACCTAAACAGACTTTTCTCCAAAGAAGACATACAGATGGCTAGCAAACACTGAAAAGATGCTCAACATCACTCATTATTAGAGAAATGCAAATGAAAACTACAATGAGATATCACCTCATACTGGTCAGAATGGCCATCATCAAAATCTACAAACAATAAATGCTAGAGAGAGTGTGGAAAAAAGGGAACACTTTTGCAGTATTGCTGAGAATGTAAATTGATACAGCCACTACAGAAGATGGTATGGAGATTCCTTAGAAAATAGGAATAAAACCACCATATGACGCAGCAATCCCACTCCTAGACATACACCCTGAGAAAACCAAAATTGAAAAAGATACACATACCCCATTGTGATCATTGCAAAGAAAGAGGAAAGCAATAGAATGGGAAAAACTAGATTGCTTCAAGAAAATTAGAGATACCAAGGGAACATTTCATGTAAAGATGGGCTCGATAAAGGACAGAAATGGTATGGACCTAACAGAAGTATAATATATTAATTAAATGTGGCAAGAATACACAGAAGAATTATACAAAAAAAGATCTTAGTGACCCAGATAACAACAATGGTGTGGCCATTCATCTAGAGCCAGACATCCTGGAATGTGAAGTCAAGTGGGCCTTAGAAAGCATCACTACAAACAAAGCTAATGGAGGTGATGGAACACCAGTTGAGCTATTTCAGATCCTGAAAGATGATGCTGTGAAAGTGCAGCACTCAATATGCCAGCAAATTTGGAAAACTCAGCAGTGGCCACAGGACTGAAAAAGGTCAGTTTTCATTCCAATCCCAAAGAAAGGCAATGCCAAAGAATGCTCAAACTACCACACAATTACACTTATCTCACACGCTAGTAAAGTAATGCTCAAAATTCTCCAAGCGAGGCTTCAGCAATATGTGAACCGTGAACTTCCTGATGCTCAAGCTGGTTTTAGAAAAGGCAGAGGAACCAGAGATCAAATTGCCAACATCCGCTGGATCATGGAAAAAGCAAGAGAGTTCAGGAAAACATCTATTTCTGCTTTATTGACTATGCCAAAGCCTTTGTGTGGATCACAATAAACTGTGGATAATTCTGAAAGAGATGGGAATATCGGACCACCTGATCTGCCTCTTGAGAATCTGTATGCAGGTCAGGAAGCAACAGTTAGAACTGGACATGGAACAACAGACTGCTTCCAAATAGGAAAGGGGGTACATCAAGGTTGTATATTGTCACCCTGCTTATTTAACTTATATGCAGAGTACATCATGAGAAATGCTGGACTGGAAGAAGCACAAGCTGGAATCAAGATTGCTGGGAGAAATATCAATAACCTCAGATATGCAGATGCCACCACCCTTATGGCAGAAAATGAAGAACTAAAGAGCCTCTTGATGAAAGTGAAAGAGGAGAGTAAAAAAGTTGGCTTAAAGCTCAACATTCAGAAAACAAAGATCATGGCATCTAGTCCCATCACTACATGTGAAATAGATGGGGAAACAGTGTAAACAGTGGTTGACTTTATTTTCGGAGGCTCCAAAATCACCTCAGATGGTGATTGCAGCCATGAAATTAAAAGATGCTTACTGTTTGGAAGGAAAGCTATGACCAACCTAGGCAGCATATTAAAAAGCAGAAATATTACATTGCCAACAAAAGTCCATCTAGTCAAAACTATGATTTTTCCAGTAATCATGTATGGAGGTGAGAGGTGGACTATAAAGAAAACTGAGTGCTGAAGAGTTGATGCTTTAACTGTGGTGTTAGAGAAGACTCTTGAGAGTCCCTTGGACAGCAAGGATATCCAACCAGTCCATCCTGTAGATCAGTCCTGATTATTCATTGGAAGCACTTATGTTGAAGCTGAAACTCCATTACTTTGGTCACCTATGCGAAGAGCTGACTCATTTGAAAAGACTGTGATGCTGGGAAAGATTGGAGGTAGGAGGAGAAGGGGACGACAGAGGATGAGATGGTTGGATGGCATCAATGACTCAATGGATATGAATTTGGCTGAACTCTGGGAGTTGGTGACGGACAGGGAGGCCTGGCACGCTGCGGTCCATGGAGTCGCAAAGAGTCAGACATGACTGAGCAACTGAATTGAACTGATCCCACTGTTCATTGCAAAACTATTTACCATTGCTATAACATGGAAGCAACCTATATGTCCATCAACAGATGATTGGATAAAGAAGTAGTGTACATATACACAATGGAATATTACTGAGCCATAAAAAGTGAATGAATCTAGAACCTATTGTATACAGTGAAGTGAGTCAGAAAGAGAAAGAGAAACATCATATTCTAATGCATATATATGGAATCTAGAAGAAATGTAATGAAGAACTTATTTACAGGACAGCAGTGGAGAAATAGACATAGAAAATGAACTTCTAGACATTGGGAGTGGTCAGGAGAGGTTGTGATGTATAGAAACAGTAACGTGGAAACTTATATTACCATATGTAAAATAGATAGTCAATGGGAATTTGCTGAGTGGCTCAGGAAACTCAACAGGGGCTCTGTATCAGCCTAGAGGGGTGGGATGGGGAGCGAGATGGGAGGGAGTTTCAAAAGGGAGGGGATATATATATCCCTGTGGCTGATTCATGTTGAGGTTTTACAGAAAACAACAAAATTCTGTAAAGCAATTATCCTTCAATAAAAAAATTAAAAGATAAAAAAATAAGAAGAGGTGGCAAAAATATACAGAACTATACACAAAAGGTCTTATTGACCTGAATAATCACATTGGCATGGTCACTCACCTAGAGCCAGACATATAGGGGTGTGAAGTCAAGTGGGCCTTAGGAAGCATTATTATGAACAAAGCTAGTGGAGTTGACAGAATTCTAACGGAGCTACTTAAAATCCTAAAAGAGGCTGCTGCTAAAGTGCTGCCCTCATTATGTCAGCAAATTTGGAAACCTCAGCTATGGCTACAGGATTGGAAAAGTCAGATTTCATTTCAATCCCAAAGAAGGGCAGTGTTCAAATTACTGTACCATTGTGCTCATTTTACATGCTAGGAAGGTTATTCTCAACATCCTTCAGCTAGGCTTCAGCAGTATGTGAACCAAGAACTTCCAGATGTAAAAATTGGGTTGTGAAGATGCACAGAAAACAGAGATCAAAATGCCAACATTTGATGGATCAGGGAGAAAGCAGGGAGATCCATCAAAACATCTACTTCTGCTTCATTGACTATAAGAAAGTCTTTGACTGTGGATCACGACAAAGTGCAGAAAATTCTTCAAGTTATGGGAATACCAGACCCCCTTACCTTTCTCCTAAGAAAACTGTATGTGAGTTAAGAAGCCACAATTAGAACTGGACATTGACAACTGACTGGCTCAAAATTAGGAAAGGAGTATGTCAAGGCTGTTTATTGTCACTCTGCTTATTTAACTTTTATATTAAGAGTTAACCGTTGTTCAGTTTCTCAGTTGTGTTTGACTCTTTTTGACCCCATAGACTGCAGCACAACAGGTATCACTGTCATTCACCATCTCCTGGAGTTGGCTCAAACTCATGTCCATTGAGTCAGTGATGTCATCCAACCATTTCATCCTCTGTTGTCCCCTTCTTCTCCTACCTTTAATCTTTCCCAGCATCAGGGTCTTTTCTAATGAATCAGTGCTGTGCATCAGGTGACCAAAGTATTAGAGCTTCAGCATCAGTTCTTCCAATAAATATTTACAGTTGATTTCTTTTAGGATTGACACATTGGATCTCCTTGCTGTCCAAGGGACTCTCAAGAGTCTTCTTCAACACCACATTTTAAAAACATCAGTTATTCAGTGCTCAGCCTTCTTTATGGTCCAAGTCTCACATCCACACATGACTACTGCAAAAACCATAGCTTTGACTACATGGATCTCTGTCAGCAAAATATTGTCTCTGCTTTTTGTAAACAGAGTACATCATGTGAAATGCAGACTGGATAAATCACAAGCTGGAATTAAGTTTAATGGGAGAAATAGCAACCTCAGATATGCAAATGATACTACCCTAATGGCAGAAAGTGAAGAATATCTAAAGAGTTTCTTGACCCTTGCTGCTTGGAAAGAAAGCTGTGACAAACCTAGACAGTGTATTAAAAAGAATAGACATTACTTTGCTGAGAAAGGTCTGTCTAGACAAAACTATTGTTTTAGCAGTAGTCATGTATAGATATGAGATTTGGACCTTACAGAAGACTGATAGGTGAATAATTGATTATTTCTAAATTGTGGTTCTAGAGAAGACTCTTGAGAGTCCCTTGGACTGCATGAAGATCAAACCAGTCAATCCTAAAGTAAATCAACCTTGAGTATTAATTGTAAGGACTGATGCTAAAGCTCCAGTACTTTGACCATTTGATGTAAAGAGCCGATTCACTGGAAAAGACCCTGATGCTGGAAAAGATTGATGGCAAAAGGATAAGGGGTTGGCAGAGGATGAGATGGTTAGATAGCATCACCAACTCAGTGGACATGAATGTGAGCAAACTCCTGGAGATATTGGAGGACAGAGGAGCTTGGCATGCTCCAGTCCATGGGGTCACAAAGAGTTGGACATGACTTAGCAACTGAGAAGCAAGATTGAGTCATAAGAAATTGTTTGTGTAGGTCAAAAATGTTCACATATCAGCAATTTTATATGGTTTTATGAAATATTGTTTTAAAAATGCAAGTCTCTATTTCTTCCTTTGACCCACTACACATCCTCAAGTGACTTACTGAAACAATCAAATGACCTGGTGAATCCAAAAGGAGTTAGTACAGTATAAATATATATATATAGGCAATATAGCTTCAGCTTGGAAGAGGCAAGACATGGGGCTCAGTATGGGTGCAAGCCTGGGGTACATTATTTTACGGGCAGGTGAGTAGGGACTAACGATTAAAATTGTTTGTAAATTCAAATCAGTTCCCAGACGTTAGGAATTATATGATTATTACTAGATTCCAACTATAATTTTAGTCTGGGAAGGATTATAGCAGAGATCCAATTAGTATCACAGAAACAAAGGGAATGTGCCAGGCATAGAAACACTATTATTCAAGTAAAGGAACCCAGGCATGACAAGGCTGGAGTAGAAAGGAGAGAACTGGTAAGGATCTAGGGTTAAGAAATTTGATAACAAGAAGGGCTTATTGAGGTTAACTATATAGGAGGGACTTTGCTAATGTCATTTATATCCATTATTTAATTTGAATTGACAGTAAGCCTGATGTCATATGTATTACAATATCTATTATACAGCTGGTAAAATTAAGCTCAAGAGTTTAAATCACTTGATGAAAGTTGCACAGCTACTAAAAGGCTGAGTTGATGTTTGAACCCGGGTCTTTGTAATTCAAAACTCATGATCTTTCCATAATACAAGAAATTTACCTGTTCACCACAGAAAAAGGCCAGCACTGACTCCTGAGTAGCTGTCATTGAAAGTTAGTATCTAGTTGCTAGAAAACCACAGCAACAGATAAGTAAAGATACCACCAGTAAGACTAACTGGGTACCACCCAGGAAAGATGCACCCAGTTAGACTCTGTACTGCACTTTTAAGTCCTCAGAGTGCCTGAGGAGGCTAAATAAATAGCTTATATCCTAACCTAGATAGCATATTGAAAAGCAGAGACATTACTTTGCCAACAAAGGTCTGTCTAGTCAAGGCTATGGTTTTTCTAGTGGTCATATATGGAAGTGAGAGTTGGACTGTGAAGAAAGCTGAGTGCCAAAGAATTGATGCTTTTGAGCTGTGGTGTTGGAGAAGACTCTTGAGAGTCCCTTGGACTGCAAGGAGATCCAACCAGTCCATTCTGAAGAAGATCAGCCCTGGGATTTCTTTGGAAGGAATGATGCTAAAGCTGAAACTCCAGTACTTTGGCCACCTCATGTGAAGAGCTTACTCATTGGAAAAGACTCTGATGCTGGGAGGGGTTGGGGGCAGGAGGAGAAGGGGACGACAGAGGATGAGATGGCTATATGGCATCACTGACTCGATGGACATGAGTCTGAGTGAACTCTGGGAGTTGGTGATGAACAGGGAGGCCTGGCATGCTGCGATTCATGGGGTCGCAAAGAGTCGGACACGACTGAGCGACTGAAATGAACTGAACTGAACTGATCCTAAATGTACAGACACTGATAATAGGTGGCCATTCAGGCCCAAAATGCAACATAAAATGGATCCAGCATTAAGTTAACTTTGAGTTTTACACATGATTGCAGAGCACAGTGAGGCTGCATGAAATGTAGGAGGAGGATTGTGTCAGTTGAAGAGATTGCAGAAGAGCAAATGGAGACATTGAGAAGGAGGGATACTGAAGATTACCACACTAGTGGCTGCAAGAAGGCACATAAGGAGGGGGCTGAGAATTATTTCCCATATCAGTGGCCATGGACAAGAACCTGGGAGTCAGACTGATTTGGGGGGTTCCCTTGTGGCTCAGACAGTAAAGCGTCTGCCTATAATGCGGGATACCCGGGTTCAATCTCAGGGTCTGTAAGTTCCCCTGGTGAAGAAAATGGCAACCCAGTCCAGTATTCTTGCCTGGAAAATCCCATGGATGGAGGAGCCTCGTAGGCTATAGTCCATGGGGTCTCAAAGAGTCGGACACAAATGAGCGACTTCACTTCACTTCAGGATTTGCACTACAAAGTCCTAAGTGGCAGATGGCTAGAAGTCTTCCACCTCTTTTGATACTCCAATTTCTCATTTGTAAAGTGAGAAAAATAAGAGGGTCTACCTCATGGGTTATCAGCCTTAAATGAAATAACACATGGACAGTGCTTAGAACTACCTCCAACAGTATTAACAAGCACTTAATAGCAGCTTTTGTTGACTAAGGGTGCCAGTTTACTTTTCAGACAATGTACAAAGGTAAACACCTGTTTCATTTACCTGAGAATCAGAGCCAAGTTTTAGGGAAACCAAAGTTAACAATGAGTTAGGTAGCTAGTGGCCCAAAAGAGGAGCAGGTTGGGTAAAGCTGCAGCTGGGCAGTTACAATGATACATGCACGGTTCACATTATTGGCTATTAGAGCACAGGGGGTGTCAACTGAGTTGAGATAGGTACAGCAAGTGATGGAGTGAGTCTCTGTTCCTCCAGCAGCCTCAGTTCACTCCTTTATTAAAACAAGTAGTGATATTTATTTCATAGCATAAGACTTAAAACCAAATAAAATTGTATAAATGTACTTAAAAATTTGATCTAGCTTTGTTTATTATTATTATTGTCAGACACCACAGAAAAAAGTATTAAATTATCCTCATGGAACTAGAATGTAGAAAAATTTCACATGAAATAGACTTCTTGAAAGAGGGTACACTTAGTTTGTTTCAAGGAAAAATGAACATTATGATAGTTTTTATGGTTTCTGTGGTTGACTAATACATGTATTTTATTTTCCTTTTTATATGCTTATATAAAACTACTTGTTTTATTGATCAAAGTGTTTAGAATCTATATTTTCCTTGTGATAGAGATGCATGGATCAATATGCTCTTATAAGAGATTTATTTGTATACTAAGGACTGAGTGATCTCATAAGGTAGAACTCTGGTCTTTATTGGATTTGGATTTTTTTTCCAACTCAGCTCTAAAGCTCATAATTGCAAACTTCTACAAGATGCAAAAAATATTACAATGCTAACTCATGTTTCCAAGTGAAATTTGTTCAGCTTTATTAAATCTGAGATCTTTCCAAAAAACTAATGTCATGTTTACATCATTTCCAAAAGATATTGCATGACTTTGCCTTTAATGCTTAGACTGAATCAGAATGAAAACTGTGCGAAGGCATTCCTGCACTAAAAAGTCCTTCAATGCCTCCCTATGTTCTTCATGATAGAAACTAGAGCTCTCCACGTGGCATACATGGATCTTCACAAAACTGTAAGCTTCCTTTCTCTTTAGCTTCAAATTTTGCATCCCCAACTGCAGTCTGAACCCCATTTCACATACACACATCTTAATCTTCAGTAATAGCAAAGTATTTACTATAAAGCAAGCTTGCCTGGTGGCTCAGACAGTAAAGATTCTACCTGCAACGTGGTAGACCCAAGTTCAATCCCTGGGTCAGGAAGATTCCCTGAAGATGGGAATGGCAACCCACTCCAGTATTCTTGCCTTGGAAATTCCATGGACAGAGGAGCCTCAATGGGCTATAGTCCATGAGATCCCAAAGAGTCAGACATGACTGAGAAACTAACACTTTTTACTTTTATTTCAAGCTTTCACACACACACACACACACACACACACACACACACACACTTCCTCTTTCTTGAAACATGATGCAAGTGTGACGTTCTCTGCGAAGCCATTGCCTCAATCCCACATGCTCTGTGCCGCCTGCCACACAATGCTCCTTCCGGCCTGTTTGCCCATATGCCTCCTAATTAGAATATGAACATATAAGAACTATTGAGCCATTTATTTCTACATTCCTGAAACCAGTATTTTCATTTGTCCATAGTAGGGAATTCATGAATATTGTTGAATGAACAAATGAATAAATAAATCTCATCCTTCAGTTCAGTTCAGTCGCTCAGTCGTGTCTGACTCTTTGCAACCCCATGAATCGCAGCACGCCAGGCCTCCCTGTCCATCACCATCTCCTGGAATTCACTCAAACTCACATCCCTCGAGTCGGTGATGCCATCCAGCCATCTTATCCTCTGTCGTCCCCTTTTCCTCCTGCCCCCAATCCCTCCCAGCATCAGTCTTTTCCAATGAGTCAACCCTTCGCATGAGGTGGCCAAAGTACTGGAGTTTCAGCTTTAGCATCATTCCTTCCAAAGTAATCCCAGGGCTGATCTCCTTTAGGATGGACTGGTTGGATCTCCTTGCAGTCCAAGGGACTCTCAAGAGTCTTCTCCTTACTGCTATTCTAACTTTGAATTAATTGTCTATTTTTAATAGAGTTGTTTCTGTTCTTTTGTCATTGAATCTCCTATGCTTGAGGTTATTGATTCTCTCCCTTGCTCTTAGTAACAACAAAGAGTATTGTCATTTCTTTCTGAAATGCACACAGTCTAATGAGCAGAGCTCTGATGCTTCAAGCAGACTCAAGTGGCATGTTCCTCCTCCTACTTTTCATCCAGCCTCATTATGTTCTGCAATCATGTGGAAGACTTAAAGTTGACTTAACACTGGTTCCATTTTATGTTGCCTTTGGGCCTGGATGGCCACCTATTGGGGTTTCCCAGGCAGCTCAGTGGTAAAGTATATGCCTGCCAATGCAGGATACTCAGGAGATGTACCTTCAATCTCTCAGTTGGGAAGATCCCCCGGGGGAGGAAATGGCAACCCACTCCAGTATTATTGCCTAGATAATCCCATGGACAGAGGAGTCTGATGGTCTATAGTCCATGGGGTTGAAGGAAGTTGGACATAACTTTACAACTGAGCATGCACACATGCATGGCCACTTATTATTAGTGTCCACAGATTTAGGACATTAAATCTGTTTACTAGATTGGACACCTCGAGCATTAGTTTCTGGGTATGTCCATCTCCTTCCCTCCTGGCTTCTTTTTCTGCACCTGTGTTATCCTAGGGTTTGGAATGATATCAGTTCTCAGGTCTTTACCAATCTGAATGATTTCACAGTAAATTGAACCATAATCAGCTACATCCTAAAATGTGACTTGTAACAGTTTTAATGTTGGATCTAACAGTGTTGTGAATAATTCTACTTTATGCAAAGACCATTTTGATTTCTTCCATCTTTTAAGGAAAATATTTACAGTTAAAAACTTTTTATCATGTTCATCTGTGTTTTGTCCAAGGAGGAGAAAAACCTAGAAGTGAGTCCCTTTTGTTAAAAGTGCATTAAATTATTTTACATGGTACTTTACATGATCCTTGCAATATTTATGTAAGCAAGAGAAGATGTTTTTATTTTGTCCACATTTTATAGATAGGAAATTACAACAGTATAAACCAGTGATGTGTTCCCTCATTTATGTGTTTAATTTTGATGATAATTAAGTGGAGATACTTTGATTCCTGCTTTATGGCTCTTTCCTTGGATTATACAAATCATTTTATTGATAATTGTTCACATGAACATTCTTTGGGACGTTCTTGGTATTTTCCAGAATGGCATTTGATAGAGCAAGTTTAATTTGTTATGATATTTTAAAATATTATGATACTTTTAAATAATTTGGTAGCTAAAGTATTTTAGTGAATGCCCAACAGTGGTCAACTTTGAAATTGCAGTATTTATTTCTAGAAATTTAGTGGAAGATAGAGAAAAGCAGAATTATTAGAATGAATTCACTAGTCTTTTCATTTCCATGACCCCTTAAAAAGTGCTAGAAAGGCTCTGTTTGATTCTGACTATGCTCTTTCATCCTTAATGCTCACCTCTGAATAACGTGCAGACTCCAGAGAGCCAGATATTTAAGTGCATTTCCAAGACCTTGCAGAATAAAGGTGTCAGGGATTGCTTTGTGAACGTTTTGCTACTGTCTAGTATAAAATAGTATTGGGACTTCCTCAAATAGATTCCCCTACAGAGACACACAGTTGGGGGGCAACTCATAGCACATCAGAGACAGGCCAGGACCAAACATGAAACAGATGCCATGGCTTTGTTATGAATATGATAGACTTCAGGGTCAACACTCCTGTGAGGAGGGAATGCATACTGTTTTTCAAAGGAGCTCCAGGACATGCTAGGAAACCTAACACTTGTGTGGGTGTTTTTCCCTTCTGACTGACAATTCCACTGGTAAAAAATGCTTTTAAAAAAAAGCAAAGAAAGCACATTTTAACACTGTGAAACTATTAAGCACTACTTACACAATTAATCTGGCAGTGAATATATATATACATTCAGAGTGCCTAATGAAACAAATGTGCTAAAAAAATTATTTGGGCAACTAATCATAAGAGTAGGTATTTCTACTCTCAAAGTTATTTAAAGTATGAGATAAGAATCAAGTACAGAATTGGTACAAAGCAAGAATGTTCAATGGATAAGGGCCAGGAGTTAGGAACAAGACCATGATAATAAGCCTCTAATATTTCATAATTCTATAACCTTCAGTATCCATTTCCTAATTTTAAAAATAAACATATAATAGCACTCTATATTACTCTGGTCAATATCAAATAAGATAAAGCATGCCAAGGCTTGAGCAGAATACCTGTTTCCTAGGAAGGTCAATAATTATTAGCTACTTCTTAATCATTATTATTAACATGCATGTATTAGATAAAGAGAAAGTCCTGGCAAAGTAAGAGATACCTTATAAACAAATGCCAGCGTGGTGAAGATAATACTGACTTTGGGCCAAACCAGGTCCACTGATTTCTGGCTATATGATTTCACTACTATGCTTAGCCTCTCATAGCCTCAGTTGTTTCCTCTGTAAAAAATAATAATACCTACTTTTGAGAGCTGTGGTGAATATGAAATGAGTTCACATGCCAAACACCTGGTACCTGGCTGGTCCCTTGTGCCTTCATTGAAAATCTGTTGCTATAATCTTTGTCCTTCCTTTCAGTTGGGCAGAACTGATAAGACTGGATATTCTTCCGTGACTCTTGTCTGACAGTAACAGCTCTTAATTCTACTAGCTTTAATATTAGTGGCAAAAACAAAGTTAAGAACAAACAAAATATGTGGTGACTGATTTGGAGAGACTAAGATTTAATAATGAATGGTTAAACCACTGAAGGGTGAATGATTTATAAAATTGAGAAGACACAGAAAAAAAAAATACAGAGAAGAATAATTACAGGTTTGAGTACATACAAATTTTAAAAATCAGATCTTCAAAATATCTGTTACCAAAGTAAGAACAAAAAAAGCGTTTTGAGTAAAAAAAAATAAATTTACAATAAACATGATAGATCAAAGAGATCTTTTATATATTATGTGCTCATATAAATGATAATACACTAAGACCCTGATAAATAGGCAAAGGAGAGACTACAAAAGAGGAAATATAACTATTAAAAACATAAAGTAAAATATTCAGAATTTTTATTAATCAAAGGATCAGATCAGATCAGATCAGTCGCTCAGTCGCGTCTGACTCTTTGCGACCCCATGAACCGCAGCACGCCAGGCCTCCCTGTCCATCACCAACTCCCGGAGGTCACTCAGACTCACATCCATCGAGTCAGTGATGCCATCCAGCCATTTCATCCTCTGTCGTCCTCTTCTCCTCCTGCCCTCAATCCCTCCCAGCATCAGAGTCTTCTCCAATGAGTCAACTCTTCGCATGAGGTGGCCAAAATACTGGAGTTTCAGCTTTAGCATCATTCCTTCCAAAGAAATCCCAGGGCTGATCTCCTTCAAAATGGACTGGTTGGATCTCCTTGCAGTCCAAGGGACTCTCAAGAGTCTTCTCCAACACCACAGTTAAAAAACATCAATTCTTCGGTGCTCAGCCTTCTTCACAGTCCAGCTCTCACATCCATACATGACCACAGGAAAGACCATAGCCTTGACTAGGTGAACCTTTATTGGCAAAGTAATGTCTCTGCTTTTGAATATGCTATCTAGGTTGGTCATAGCTTTCTTTCCAAGGAGTAAGCGTCTTTTAATTTCATGGCTGCAGTCACCATAAGTCTGACACTGTTTCCACTGTTTCCCCATCTATTTCCCATGTAGTGATGGGATCAGATGCCATGATCTTCGTTTTCTGAATGTTGAGCTTTAAGCCAACCTTTTCACTCTCCACTTTCACTTTCATCAAGAGGCTTTTTAGTTCTTCTTCACTTTCTGCCATAAGGGTGGTGTCATCTGCATATCTGAGGTTATTGATATTTCTCCCAGCAATCAAAGGATACAAACTAAAATATTGAGATAGGATTAATCACCTGTTATTTAAAATTTAATAATTTCTGCTGGTGATGATGCCTAATAAAACTTTGTAACACTGAATTTCCCCTTTCAAATTTTCTGAATGACGTTATACTATTCTTAACTTCAAATTTTATAATAAATAATTGGATAATAGATAAACAGATTTGGAGTGGTGGACAATTACCATGCTAAAATGAGACCATGGAGTGCACAGTTGGTTGCTGTGTACAGTGATTATGTATCATTTTGAGAATATTTCTGAAAACTGCATTGCACAGATATTTGATCAGAGTCTAAGACAGAATCTAAGCACTAAGCAGTAAATGCATAGTATTATATTTTAAAATACATTAAAAAATAACGTGTGCTGTGAATATAAGATATAAGGGATCCAAAGAAGGGGGAAGTCTGTGAGAAAGTAGATTACTGACAAAGTAATTGTAATGTTTGAGATTTTCCTAGTATTCTATTCATTTTTTTGGAAAACACTACCATATGTATTTCTCTAATTTAATCTCTTTACTGTTTCTCTCTCTCTCACACACACACACACATACACAGTTTCAGTGATACAGACAAGGGTTTTGAGTATGAAAGAGGTTAAATAATTCCCTACCCCAAGCTCAGAAGTTGTAGGACTATAGCTAGCTAGGGCTTCCACCTAAGTCTTCCAGTTGAACGTCTTCTGCTTCCCACTCTGTTGACTTGGATATAAAAAGTATTGATATATGAATTTCAGTGATAAAGAACAAAGTGTTACTGCAAACTATCATAGAGATTTTGGAAAGAGGATGGGGATAAATCAAGGCAAAGTGAACATCTATAAATGAAGTTTTCTTAAGCTTTTGCTGTTTTGACAACATTAGAAGTAGTATGCTTGGAGCCCATAAAATATCCCCTCATGGTCCTGAAGCCCATCACTGATCCAAGTGAACCTTCTCAAGCTTAAAACTTATCCCGCCTCTTCTATGCCTCCACTGGCCAACAATATATATTTTTCTAGATTTCTGTTCTCTCCAGCTAATTTCATTAACTACTTCTTATCTGTATTCAGTTCAGTTTAGATCAGTCGCTCAGATGTGTCTGACTCTTTGCGACCCCATGAACCACAGCACGCCAGGCCACCCTGTCCATATCCAACTCCCGAAGTCCACCTAAACCTATGTCCATTGTGTCAGTGATGCTATCCAACCATCTCATCCTCTGTCGTCCCCTTCTCCTCCTGCCTTCAATCTTTCTCAGCATTAGGGTCTTTTCAAATGAGTTAGCTCTTCGCATTAGGTGGCCAAAGTACTGGAGTTTCAACTTCAACATCAGTCCCTCCAATGAACACCCAGGACTGATCTCCTTTAGAATGGACTGGTTAGATCTCCTTGCAGTCCAAGGGACTCTCAAGAGTCTTCTCCAACACCACAGTTCAAAAGCATCAATTCTTCTGTGCTCAGCTTTCTTTGTAGTCCAACTACTTAAAGATTAATGGCGATGGCCTAATGATAACACTCTGGAAACAAAAGTACTTGGATTTTCTGGTGTGGGCAGTAGTATTCCAAGACTCTATAATTTTTCTTTTTTTTTAGTTTCCTAAGCAGAGATCGAATTTGGGCCCCCTTTGGTGAAAGCATGAAGCCTTAGACTGCCAGGAAATTCCCCAAGACTATACCATTGCACAGAGAAGGCAATGGCACCCCACTCCAGTACTCTTGCCTGGAAAATCTATGGACGGAGGAACCTGGTAGGCTGCCGTCCATGGGGTCGCTAGGAGTCGGACACAACTGAGCGACTTCTCTTTCACTTTTCACTTTCATGCATTGGAGAAGGAAATGGCAACCCACTCCAGAGTTCTTGCCTGGAGAATCCCAGGGACGAGGGAGCCTGGTGGGCTGCTGTCTATGGGGTCGCACAGAGTTGGACACGACTGAAGTGACTTAGCATCATACCATTGCAAAAAAGGAGTAAGAAAATCTGAATTTGGTTGTCGCTCCATGATCTTTTAATTACAGAGCCACAGGCATAGTATTTAACTATCTTGAGTTGCATTCTTCGTGTGAAAAATGGAAATGATAATACCTATAACACATGGTTTTTGTGAAGATTAAATGGGATAATGGATTTGGATATAATCCATTCTAACAATCTTTCCCCATGATGTCAAGCTAGTATCCTTGCCAGTTTTTCTTTTATGCTTTTGTGAAAGCACTGATGTCAGCTCAGGGTTGTTTTTTGCAGAAAAAATTCAGATGTCCTTTAACACTGTCTGAATGCTATTTGTTAGCTTGAAGATGAAAGGATGACAACAACAGCAACATAATGGCATGGTAAAAGTCTTTGTCAGACCAGTCAACAAGCAAGAACCTCTTCTATTTGCAGCTGTGTAGTATGAGCTAATTTATTTTAAATTGTGTATATTTACACCATGTAATTACACAGTTCAGAAACAAAGTCTTTGTATCTTAAAAGCAGACAGTTTTAGATGCGAGGTTAATGTCACTGCCTAGTAAAGAATTTGTAAAGATCATAGAGACAGGATGCATAAAATCTCTTCTTTAGAAACATATTCTATCACAGGGTCATCAGGCTCTCAAAAGGAAGATGAAATAGTGGATATTTGTAGCAGTATTCATATTTCCAAGCCACTAAGGTGCCACTCAAAATGCTGAAATATATTCTTTCTATAAACAGACAAGTAGCAGAATCACATGTCTTCTCAAAATAAAAAATGTTCTTCTCAGGGGTTCAATTAGGTGCAGTAACATCAGTAAGGACAGCCACCTTCCTGAGCTTCAATAGCTCATAAAATATTTTTAAAAATATTTTCATAATCTACTATCTCATTTCAAATGACCAAAAACCTTTAGGCGGACTCCTGTCTCTTTCTAATTATACCAGTAATAATAAGTGCATTTCTACTGAGCATGATGCTGTAGCCACAATTTAGAATAGCACATTTAAGATTACCGGAATGATGCTGAAGCTGAAGCTCCAGTATTTTGGCCACCTCATGCGAAGAGTTGACTCATTGGAGAAGACTCTGATGCTGGGAGGGATTGGGGGCAGGAGGAGAAGGGGACGACAGAGGATGAGATGGTTGGATGGCATCACTGACTCGATGGATGTGAGTCTGAGTGACCTCTGGGAGTTGGTGATGGACAGGGAGGCCTGGCGTGCTGCGGTTCATGGGGTCGCAAAGAGTCGGACCCGACTGAGCGACTGATCTGATCTGATCTGATATGATGACTTCAGGACACTATCATATTTAAGGTTCATTCAAGACAGAATGCCATTTCATAAATGCCACAAAAGGCATGATGGAAAGGGTATGGCAATAGTTTGTTGATTGAATTCTTGTACATTTCAAGGGTTAGGGATGAATATCTAAATATACTTAAAAAAACTGAAATGTCTCACATTTTAATGCATCAGGCCTATGAGATCACTAATTATTTGTTCCTTATTCATAATAAAGTTGCCTGCTTCTCAGTTTACTGGTTTGAAAATTTCTTGGAGTCAAGGAACATATCACTTACCTTTTTATCTTTAGATTCCAGGAAACTGACTAGTACAATATATTAAAACCCCTTTCTTAAAATGAATGAAATTTGTCATTGCTGTTCAGCCACTCAGTCATGTCCAACTCTTTGTGACCCCTTGGACTGTAGCACGTCAGGATTCCCTGTCCTTCACTACCTCCCAGAGTTTGCTCAAACTCATGTTCATTGAGTCAATGATGCCATTCAACCGTCTTATCTTCTGTGGCCCCTTTCTCCTCCTGCCCTCAATCTTTCCCAGCATCAGGGTCTTTTCCAGTGAGTCAACTATGCATAAGGTGGCAAAGTACTGGAGGTTCAGCTTCAGCAACAGTTCTTCCAATGAGTATTCACTGGAAGATTTCCTTTAGGATTAACTGGTTTGATCTCATTGCTGCCCACGGGAATCTCAAGTCTTCTCCAGCACCACAATTTGAAAGCATCAATTCTTTGGCACTCAGCCTTCTTTATGGTCCAACTCTCACATCCATACATCACTACACGGCTTTGACTAGACAGACATTTGTCAGCAAAGTGATGTCTCTGCTTTTTAATATGTTGTCTAGGAATGAACTTAAGAATGAGTAAATGTATGTATTTACTGATATCACTCAAAACATAATTCTCAATCTTCTGAGTCAGGTAACAACTTGTTAATATCGACATGTTAAAAACGTGTCTCTCGTCTCTCACTTTTCTCCAAGTTTCTGAATATTCTCCAAATCTCTGGATTTCCTTTGCAAGTACCTGGACCTGCATACAGTATATCAGGTGCTGACACCCCATGTACTTAGCTCCACATGTCAGTGGAGCTTTCCCTGTGGCTCAGAGGTGAAGAATCTGCTTGCAATGTAGGAGATACAGGAGACCTGGGTTTGATCCCTGGGTCAAGAAGAGCCCCTGGAGGAGGGCATGGCAACACACTCCAGTATTCTCACATGGAGAATTTCATGTATAAAGAACCCTGGTGGGCTATAGTCCATGGGGTCTCAAAGAGTTAGACATGACTGAAGCAACTTAGCATGCCACATGGCAGGGTTGTGGTAGGGCAAAAGAGATCCTAGCCTTAAAGCCTATATAAGCCTGGATTTGTATTCTGATAACATTCAACCTCTCCGATCCTCAACTTTCTTGTCTGTGAAATATATAGCAAATTCATGCTAAAGGAGATAACTTAAAGGAGTACTTGGCATATACCAAATGCTCAAGACATGACCATAAGGGCAGATAGCTTCTGAATTACATGTATGTTCATCATAAAGAAAAATATTTTAATGTCTTTAAAAACACTGAAGACATATTTTGCATATAATATATAAGTATATACTTTTAATTATATAATGAATTTTACTGAACATACATACATACAAATGTATAGAATTGTATAAGACAGGTCTTATTCTATAAAGAGTCAAAAGCAAATATTTCAGATTTTGTGAGACATACAGTCTCCATTGCAGCTATTCACCTCTGCTCTTGAGGTATTAAAGCAGGCCTAAATAATGCAAAAAAATGAGCATAGCTATACTATGACAAAATGCTATTTATGGACACTGAAATATGAATTGTATAGAATTTTCATGTGTCATATTATTATTTTGATTTTTTTCCCATTTAGAAATGTAAAAAACATTCTTCAGTTCAGTCGCTCAGTCATATCCAACTCTTAGCTTTCATTAAAAAATATATATATATATATATATATATTGAGTGTGTCCCATGGCCATAGTTTGCCAATCTCTGGCATAAACCAAGCCATGTATACTGAAATTGGTGGGTGATAAAGGGATTTTTAAGATTAATGTTTACTATACACTTTTTCTTCCTTATATGATGACTTAATAACTCAATCACCTTTTGAGACATGAATTAACTCTTTTATAATTAGTGTCTTTGAATTGCCTTAGTACTCATCTCTTACTAGATGTTATTTTCTCTACACATACTCTTGGTGAACTCATCCAGGGTTCTAACCTGAAAATCATCTACAAGTTGATGGTGCCTTAATTTATATATACCTACCTGAACTTTTCTTTCTAAACCCTATACTCATAGTTTGAAAACCCTACTTAACGTCTCCATAGAGAAATATTAAGTTCATCTCAAACTTAACATGGCCAAGGCTGAACTCATCATCTTTCCCCTAAACTTGTTTCTCTCACAGTTGTATTATGCCAATTTTTGGCAAGCCTTCTATTTCTTCAGGCCAAAACCTGAGTCTATCCTTGATTCTTTTATTTTATTGTTTTTATAGCACACATCCTTCCACCTGCAAATACTCTTGGTTATAACTTCAAAGTATATCTGGAATATAATCATTTCATGTCATCTCTACTGTTACTATTATCACCATTTCCAACTTGAATTATTGCAATAGGCTCCTAATTGGAGCCACTATATCCCCACCCCCACCCCTCAGCCAGCTACAATCTATTCTCAATATAAGATTCAGAGTGATCTGTTATAATCTAAGCTAGATTGTGTCACTCATGTATTCAAAATGTCCCAATGGATGTATTTCATTCAGAGAAAATTCGAGAAGCCTTGCTGTGTCCTATATAATTTACCTACAATCCCCATGACCTCTGCTCCCCCTCCTCCAACCTGTCTGACTTCATCTTCCTCAGTTCCTGCTGCTGCTCACTGTGCATCTGGAATACTGTATCTAATGTTTGGAAATAGGTTTCTGCTCAAATGCTAATTTATCAATGAGGTGTTTCTTGATTAGTGATTGATTTCACAACACACTGTATCTCCAATGCCAACACCTTCCTGCTTTCCATTTCTCTCCATGACATTCTCACCATTTGAAAAATACTCCATCTTTTACCTACTTAAATCACCCTACTAGCATGCAACCTTCCTGACAGCACAAATCTTTATTTGCTTCTTTTACTGTAGCTCTCCCTAGTAGAGCAGAACAATACCTAGCATAGTAAGAATTCAAAATGTATTTGCTGAATAATTGAGCATTTTTTCATGATGGGATTGTGGGCAATCTTGGTATCTTTTCTTTGTGCATACCTATATATCTTACTAAAAAGAAAAAAAAATAGGGCAGATTTTAGATCAAGAGACACATGTATTGGGCTCTTGTCTTGAATATGTCACTTTACATCTGTGTGCATTTCAATAAGTTCAAAAGTCTATAGCTTAAGCTTACCTGTATGACTGAAAGTTATCTGTTATAATTACAGATATATACTTATATATACACACATATGTATATATGCATTCACATATATACATTTATACAATAAAATTAAAAAATATTCTTTAACTGCCTAACATATTACTCTCATGATAAAATACAACATGATTTAAAAATATTTTATAAGCTAAAAAAGCTGTTCAACATGGGATCAATATAAAGAGAAGTTACTATATATTTTTCTACTAATCATTTTATGATAAATATCTGACTCAATTACATTCACATATATCTTCCTGTATTATGGTCTCTGTAATCTGAATTAAATGAAGGGCTAGTTTTATATATAAATTCAAGGTGATGGTAGAGTGATTTTTCTCCAGATATGGAAGAAGCAAAGGAAGAAGAATCTTGAAAAATTCAATTTCACCATCAACATCACAGTACATCAGGTGACACAGGGCACAGGTGTATGAAATAAATCAATATTTAAAAAAACAAACAACCCAATCAAAAATGGGTAGAAGACCTAAATAGACATTCTCCAAGGAAGATATACAAATGATTGAAAAGCACATAAAAAGATGCTCAACGTCACTAATTATTTTGCAAAGCAAAACTACAATAAGATATCACCTCACGCTACTTAGAATGGCCACCATCAAAAAATCTAGAAACAATAAATGCTGAAGTGGGTGTGAAGAAAAGGGAACCCTTATGTACTGTTGGTGGGAATGTAAACTGGTGCAGCCACTATAGAGAACAGTGTAGAGGTTTCTTAAAAAACTAAAAGTAGAGCTAACTTATGATCCAGTAACCCCACTTCTGGACATATATTCAGAGAAAATGATAATTCAAAGATACATGCACCCCACTGTTCACTGAAGTACTATTTACAATAACCAGCACAAGGAAGCAGTTTAAACGCCCACCAACAAAGGAGTGGATGATGAAGATGTGGCATATATATACAATGGATATTACTCAGCCATTAAAAAAAGAACAAAATAACATTGTCGTAGCAACACAGATGGATTCACAGATGGATTAGAGATTGCCATACTGAGTGAAGTCAGTCAGAGAGAGACAAGTATCCTATGATATTGCTTATATGCTGTGCTATGCTAAGTCACTTCAGTTGTGTCCGACTCTGTGCGACCCCATAGACGGCAGCCTACCAGGCTCCCCCATCCCTGAGATTCTCCAGGCAAGGGACACTGGAGCGGGTTGCCATTTCCTTCTCCAATGCATGAAAGTGAAAAGTGAAAGTGAAGTCGCTCAACCGTTTCCGACTCTTAGCGACCCCATGGATTGCAGCCTAACAGGCTCCTCCGTCCATGGGATTTTCCAAGCAAGAGTACTGGAGTGGGGTGCTATTGCCCTCTCCCTATTGCTTATATTGCTTATATATGGAATCTTAAAAAAAGTACAAGTGAACTTATCTTCAAAACAGAAATAGAATTACAGACGTAAAAAACAAATTTATGACTACCAAGGGTTAAGGGTGGGGATCGGGATAAATTGGAAGACTGAGATTGACATACATACACCATTATATATAAAGTAGAAAACTCATCAAGACTTGCTGTAGAGCACAGGGAACTCAACTCAATATTCTGTAATGGCCTATATGGGGAAAGAACCTAAAAAGAAGAGTGGCTCTATATGTATATGTATAACTGATTCAGTCTGCTGTTCACCTGAAACTAACATGACATTTTAAACCAACTATACTTCAATAAAATTAATAAAAAATTAAGTGAAATCATTAAGGAAACAGTTGAGAAAAGAAGAGAAGCAAAAGGCAAAGGAGAAAAGGAAAAATATACTCATCTAAATGCAGAGTTCCAAAGAAAAGCAAGGAGAAATAAGAAAGCCTTTCTAAGAGAACAATGCAAAGAAATAGAGGGAAACAATAGAATGGGGAAAACTAGAGATCTCTTCAAGAAAATTAGAGATACCAAGGGACCATTTCGTGCAAAGATGGGCACAATAAAGGACAGAAATGGTATGGACCTAACAGAAGCAGAAGATATTAAGAAGAGGTGACAAGAATACACAGAAGAACTATACACAAAAGGTCTTCATGACCCAGATAACCACGACGGTGATGGTGTGATCACTCACCTATAACCAGATATCTTGGAGTGTGAAATCAAGTGGGCCTCACTATGAACAAAGCTAGTGGAGGTGAAGGAATTCCAGCTGAGCTATTTCAAATCCTAAAAAATGATGGTGTTAAAGTGCTGCACTCAATATGCCAGCAAATATGGAAAACTCAGCAGTGGCCACAGGACTGGAAAAGGTCTATTTTTATTCCAATTACAAAGAAAGGCAATGCCAAAGAGTGTTCAAACTACCATACAATTTGCCCTCATTTTACATGTTAGCAAAGTAATGCTCAAAATTCTCCAAGCTAGGCTTCAACTGTATGTGAACTGAGAACTTCCATATATACAAGCTGGATTTAGAAAAGGCAGAGGAACCAGAGATCAAATTGCCAACATCCATTACATTATAAAAAAAAAAAAAAAAGCAAGAGAATTCCAGAAAAACATCTATTTTTGCTTTATTGACTATGTTAAAATTTTGACTGTGTGAATTACATAATTTGTGGAAAATTCTTAAAGAGATGGGAAGAACAGACCATCTTACCTGCCTCCCTGAGAAAACTGTATGTAGGTCAAGAAGCAATGGTTAGAACTGGACATGGAACAACAGACTGGTTCCAAATGGGAAAGGAGTATATCAAGGCTGTATATGATCATGGCTTCTGGTTCCATCACTTCATGGAAACAATGGAAACAGTGACAGACTTTATTTTCTTGAGCTCCAAAATCACTGCAGATGATGACTGCAGCCACACAGTAAAAGACACTTGCTCCTTGGAAGAAAAGCCATGACTAACCTAGACAATATATTAAAAAGCAGAGACATTACTTTGCCAACAAAGGTCCATCTAGTCAAAGCTATGGTTTTTCCAGGAGTCATGTATGGATATGAGAGTTGGACTATAAAGAAAGCTGAGTGCCCAAGAGTTGATGCTTTTAACTGTGGTATTGGAGAAGACTCTTGAGAATCCCTTGGACTGCAAGGAGATCCAACCAGTCCATCCTAAGGAGATCAGTCCTGGGTGTTCATTGGAAGGACTGATGTTGAAGCTGAAATTCCAATACTTTGGCCACCTGATGCAAAGAACTGACTCATTTGAAAAGATCCTGATGCTGGGAAAGATTGAGGGCAGGAGAAGGGGATAACAGAGGACAAGATGGTTGGATGGCATCACAAACTCAATGGACATGAGTTTAAGCCCATGAAGGACAGGGAATCCTGGTGCACTGCAGTTCATGGGTTTGCAGAGAGTTGGACATGACCAAGTGACTAAACAACAACAAAGAAAACAGTGTCCAGTGGCATTAAGTCAAATTATTTTCATGTACTGCATTGAAGAATATATGTGTACTATTCAGATGGAGCAGGATGAGATGGGATGAAATGGTTCAAGGACATTAGGTTCAAGGACAATGGTTCAAGGATATTGGGAGGCCATGGTTCCTTCATTCCCCACCTTCTGCTTAGAAGGAACCATGGCCTTCTAATCAAGTTAGAAAGTTGGGGCAATAGAGATCTGCTATTAGCTATGCAGTGGGAATAACACAATTCTATGCTGGCTGGCTTGGATAGTGTCAACATGTTCTACTATTTTCAAAGTCACATACAACATTCAATTCTTTTACTGTCTATTATTTAAAAACAGAAATAGTATTACGCAGCCATTAAAAAGAATACATTTGAATCAGTTCTAATGAGGTAGATGAAACTGGAGCCTATTATATAGAGTGAAGTAAGCCAGAAAGAAAAACACCAATACAGTATACTAATACATATATATGGAATTTAGAAAGATGGTAATGATAACCCTGTATGAGAGACAGCAAAAGAGACACAGATGTACAGAAGTCTTTTGGACTCTGTGGGATGATTTGGGAGAATGGCATTGAAACGTGTATAATAACATATGTGAAATGAATCACCATTCCAGGCTGATGCATGATACAGGATGCTCAGGGCTGGTGCACTGGGATGACCCAGAGGGGTGGTATGGAGAGGGAGGTGGGAGGGGGGTTCAGGATGTGTATACCCGTGGCGGATTCATGTTGATGTATCGCAAAACCGATACAATATTGTAAAGTAATTAGCCTCCAATTAAAATAAATAAATTTATATTAAAATGAAATAAATTTAATTAATTAAAAAAAAATAGGGCTGCTTTTAAAATCAGTTCATATAATATCACCTAATTTACATGCAAAATATTCCTGTGGTAAACAAACATGAAATGTTTATAAAACCCATATTATAACTGAAAGTGTATTTTATCTAATGATAAACTTCTAGTAGATTAAACATAAAAATCCCTTCTAGTAATTGGGAAATAAGCCATCAATCCAAAAAACTGTTGTATACACAGAGAGAGAAAGCTTGGGTATGAAAAGTAATGATCAAAATAGAATTTTCACTACCAAATAGGGTTCAAATCATTCCTAGGGAAATAGAATTTAAATCAGTGATTGGCAAAACTTAATCATTTAATACCAAACATCATTAAAATGGATATCGATTTTTGCATATGAATTGAATACAATTCAAAACTAAAACTCTCCCTAAAAGCGCAAAGCACATGTTAACCCTTATGTTCATTATTTCCAGTTAAATATGTCTGTGTAAGAACATCTATATTAGGAGGAAAATATCTGTAGTTTCATTCCAAGTATAATGTAATACTAGCCTAAAATATGTTTAGTAGTTTATGGAGTCACTGCAAAATAAGCTTGAAATTATCTACAATTCCTCCAAATTTTAATCAATAGATTATAAACAGCATTATCTCCATTAAAGAGTAAGCAAACCTGAAAAAAACTGTCATATACAGAGGATATAGAAGACAACAGTAGATGTACTACCTGCATGTTACTTACTCATGGTTTTGAAACATCCTCTATTAGTATAATCTATGAAAAAATGACTCCAGTACAATGTATTTGAAAATGAAGTTTAGAGTATAAGTTGAATGAAAGGAGAGCCTGCTTCTGGTTTTGCCCATGACTGAATGCTTAATATGTAAAATAACTGCTTAATACATGAATAAATATTTTTCACAACCATCTTATCTCTGGTCTTGTTCTCTTATTCCCCAATGCATTATGCATGCCTGCTCATTCTTTAAAAGCACTGCATTTAATACTAATTTGTATTAACCATGCTTTCTTATTTCCTGTATTTGATACATTGACATCTGAGACCTTGCTGATCCTGGATGGACTGTCCTTTCCAGGTTTAGTCAATTTCTATAGATACACAACTTAGCAGGCTCAGGCAGTGTGTCTGTCCAATGCAAACCAACCAGTACAGAGCATACCCCAACCGCCGCCTCTATAGAGCTCTCATACTGCAGAGTCACCATCGTTTGCTCCAGTCATTCACCAGACAAGGGGCAGTCCATATATATTGATTTTCTTGTCATGTTGTTTAGTCACTAAGTTGTGTCCAACTCTTTTGGGTCCCCATGAACTGTAGCCTACCAGGCTTCTCTGTCTATGTATTTCCCAGGCAAGGATACTGGAGTGGGTCGATGTTTCTTTATTCAGGGTATCTTCCAACCCAGAGATTAAATCAGTATATTTCTGTATTACAGGTAGATTCTTAACCCTTCAGCCACCAGTGAAGCCCCTATAATATTAGATCCCAATGAGAATATTCATTCAGTTCAGTTTGGTTCAGTTGCTCAGTCATATCTGACTCTCTGCTACTGCTAAGTCACTTCAGTTGTGTCCAACTCTGTGTGACCCCATGAATCGCAGCATTCCAGGCCTCCCTGTCCATCACCAACTCCTGGAGTTTACCCAAACTCATGTCCATTAAGTTTGTGATGCCATCCAACCATCTTGTCCTCTTCTCCTGCCCTCAATCTTTCCCAGCATCAGGGTCTTTTCAAATGAGTCAGTTCTGTGCATCCGGTGGCCAAAGTATTGGAATTTCAGCTTCAACATCAGTCCTTCCAATGAACACCCAGGACTGATCTCCTTTAGGATGGACTGGTTGGATCTCCTTGCAGTCCAAGGGACTCTCAAGAGTCTTCTCCAACACCACAGTTCAAAAGCATCAATTCTTCAGCGCTCAGCTTTCTTTCTAGTTCAGCTCTCACATCCATACATGACCACTGGAAAAACCATACCCTTGACTAGATGGACCTCTGTTGGCAAAGTAATGTCTCTGCATTTGAATATGCTATCTAGGTTGGTCATAACTTTCCTTCCAAGGAGTAAGCATCTTTTAATTTCATGGTTGCAATCACCATCTTCAATGATTTTGGAGCCCCAAAAAATAGAGTCAGCCACTGTTTCCCCATCTATTTGCCATGAAGTAACAAGACCGGATGCCATGATCTTAGTTTTCTGAATGTTGAGCTTTAAGCCAACTTTTTCACTCTCAACTTTCACTTTCATCAAGAGGCTTTTTAGTTCCTCTTCAACTTTCTGCCATAAGGCTGGTGTCATCTGCATATCTGAGGTTATTGATATTTCTCCTGGCAATCTTGATTCCAGCTTGTGCTTCATCCAGCCCAGCGTGGATGTACTCTGCATATAAGTTAAATAAGCAGGTTGACAATATACAGCCTTGACGTACTCCTTTTCCTATTTGGAACTAGTCTGTTGTTCCATGTCCAGTTCTAACTGTTGCTTCCTGACTTGCTGACAGGTTTCTCAAGAGGCAGGTCAGGTGGTCTGGTATTCCCATCTCTTTCAGAATATTCATAAACCAGCTCACTCTGCCTTCCTGTGGAAATCACAGGTGAGGCTCCTGTCCACGTTTTTCTTGCTTCCTCTACCTCCTGAGTAATTCTGACTGATTCTGTCACTTTTCCAAGTTGCTCCTTGTATGGCATGCCAGGTCTCCTGTTTCTAGGGATCTGTGAGTATAACAAACTTCTCTCATGACAGTCGTTTCCATGTCCACATGTTTTATCATACCTGATTAAAATAAACACTGGTACCCTTAAAATACAGTTTCTATGGGACAATTTTTCATTGAAACTTTGGGCAAATAAAGCAAACTCCACATTTGGGGGAAAAATTGATTTCATATGAAAGCAATGAGATTTTTCATGTATGAAATTGGCAAAAGTTTTTTAACTTATCATTCTGAGTATTGTTGTTGTTGAGTTGCTCAGTCGTGTCTGACTCTTTTGCGACCCCATGGACTGTAGCCCACCAGTTTTCTCTGTCCATGAGATTTTCCAGGCAAGAATACTAGAGTGGGTTGCCATTTTCTCCTCCAGGGGATCTTCCCAACCCAGGGATCAAACCTGCATTTGCTACATTGTCAAGCTGCATCTTTACCACTGAGCCACAAGGGAAGCTCCATTCTGAGGACAGTTTTGTACAAATGTCCTAAGACCCAGGGATTGAACCCAGGTATCTAGCATTATAGGTGGATTCTTTACTATCTGAGCCATTAGCGAAGCCCAAAAGACATTTTGGAAGTACTTAAATCAATACTGCAACAATTAACTCAATTTGTGATAGGAAAAAAAAAAACCTAAAATGCCTAGTGGAATAAAGTGATATAAATTTTATCTATTTAGATATATGTCCATATATGATATGTAATATATCTTACATAGAAGCATTAATATAATACAATGTTCAAACAAAGATTTTAAAAACTACAGTCCACATTTACGACAAAATGTGTATTTGGTTATTCCTACATCCAAGGCTGGAAGGCTAAACACTAAAACGCTGAGTGAATATCACTATGTGGTAAGTTTATGGGTGTTTTAAAATGTCTTCTTTTAGGTTTTTAATATTAAAAATAGATAACTTAAACTATTTACCCACAATCTAGGCTCACCATGTTAGCTTCAGATATCTTTTTACAAAACAAAACATTACAAATTCAGCTAAAAGTCCCCTTGTTCCTTTTCTTTCCTCCCCATAATTTACCTATAATGCCATTATCATCCATTTATATTAAAAAATGTCTTTGGTGTATATTACTTTGTAATTAAGAAAACCATATTGAATATACCTGGTGTGGCATTTTAATGAATTGATGTTCATCATACTGAATTGATGCTAATTTGCCTCATTACTTTATATTTTAAATGGTAGCATTTCCACTTAAACCTTAGCCCTAATGTGGAATGCTTAACATATGGGACATGAAATTCCACCAGAGGCTACCAGGCATATCAAGGATTCTTTGATGGAAATGTATACATAAGCCATTACAAAGA
This sequence comes from Tragelaphus eurycerus, assembly GCA_935064755.1. Classification (NCBI taxonomy): domain Eukaryota; kingdom Metazoa; phylum Chordata; class Mammalia; order Artiodactyla; family Bovidae; genus Tragelaphus; species Tragelaphus eurycerus. Next base: position 3,579,245 of record CAKXYN010000045.1, on the reverse strand, counting down.
AATATTTAACCATTTAAGATTTATGTTCATTTATTAATAATTAGAGATAGTATATTTTCAAAGTTACTGATTACAACTATTTTTGCTTAGATAATGTTTAGAGCATGAGAGCAGAAAAGAACATTAATTTATTTATTTACCAAAATATAGTGGACATACAATATTATGTTAGTCTCAGGTGTACTATATAATGATTTGACATTTGCACATATTGTGAAATGAGCACAAGTCTAATAACCATATGTTCACATACAAAGTTATTATAATATAGATCATATTCATAATGCTGTATATTATATCCCAGTGACTTATTTAGAATATAATTGGAATTTTAAATTCTTAATCCTCTTCATCCATTTCATCCACCTCTCCACCTGCTCCATTCTGGCAATCACTCTTTTGTTTTCTATATCAGTGAGTCTGCTTTCACTTTGTTTTACTTTTTTAGATTCCACATGTAAATGAGATAATGTGGTATTCCAATTATCTCCAATTTATTTTAATTACCATAATATTCTCTGGATCTATCCAAAGAATATTATGGCAATGACAAGAGTTGTAACAAATGACAAGAGTTCATTTTCAACAGCTGAGTAATATTCCATTGTTTATATACCACATTATCTGTATCCATTTATGTATTGATAAACTCTCCAGTTGTTTCAATAACTTTGGCGAGAACCATAGAAATTGTGATTATCCTCCTGTTTGTGGGTCATCTATCTGGGGGCGTGAGTCTTAGCCATCCTATAACTCTCCCCCTCCTAGCTTTTATCTTTAGATGTGGAAAATCTTTTTTTTAGTCTCTAGGTTGTTCTTATAAATAGTTGTCTATAAATAGTTATAATTTGGGTGTGCCCTTGGGAGGAGGTGAGCTCAGGGTCTTCCTACTCTGCCATTGTGGTCATATTCCCATAAAAGAACTTTAATATCCTGAACTAATTAGAACTCTTGCACCAGGGATTTACACAGTAAGGTAGATCAAAAGTTTCTTGTAGTAGGAAATCCCACTGCAGAGAAATAGTTAATTTCACCATAGCATTCCTTATTAATAAATATTAGGACATTAAAATTCTAAACTAGATGCCAAGTTACAATTACAACCAAGGGCTTTTAATCAGAAAAAGAATTTGACCATTTTCAAACTAATATTATAATTATATTTTAAAAATCATGGTTTTATTAGTTTGCTTAGACAAAAAAAATTGTCCATGATTTCTCCATTCTAAATTGAATTCTAAAAGCACCATTTAAATATAATCACACTTTAAATCAAATGTTCTGGCTAAAGAATGACTTTGTACTTCTTTAGTGCTTAACAGGAAAGGTTCTACAAATGAAATAACCTCAACTGAAGATCTGAAATTTAAATTGACCCCTGTGGTCTCACAAATGAGCTGGGAGCCAAGAATATCCTTGATTAGAGCACAGGAGTTATCATCCGTGTGCACACTCTAATTGCCTAGGTTGGCAAAGCTTTCTGGTATCCCTGATGGTCTTTGGAAGGTGAAGGCCACTTTCGAAAGAAAATCAAAAGTCTATGACTATTGACCATGCAAACTGTACCTCTAATTTAAAATAATCCTACCACTAACCATCCCAGTTGTGCCTCACAGTCTGTTCTTTTAATCCTAAACATAGCAGGAGCTCACTGAATCAGAATTCTAGGTGTGCTTCTTCACTTTGATAGTTCTATATGCAGGTGGCACTCAATTCTTTCTCTGACCCACCATTCATGCTTTTCTGCCTTTTGGTATTATTGTGTGTTTGTCATTCATCCTGATAGACATTTGCTTCTTTATAACCATTGTTGTTGTTCAGTGGCTAAGTTGTGTCCAACTCTTTGTGACCTCATGGACTACAGCTTACCAGGTTTCCTTGCCTTTATAGCCATTATCTATACATTACTCATCTTAGAATTCCTAAGGTTTCCTATCAAAGTACCAAGTAGATACTTAATGAATAGATACAAAAAGACATAAATATAGACTTAAAGCAGATGAGACAGATAAAGAAAGCTATCAGATCATGAGGAAATTTGAATATTTTATTAATTATCCCAAAATTTTAATTTCTATTAATTTATACTAAGGTTAGATAAAGATTTAAATCCAAAAAATGTTGACTGCTATACAGTTTATAACTTATTTTAAATGACTGAGAGTCCTGGTAATTAGGGTTTGAGTGAATAATTTTGATTAAGCCATATAATTTAAAATAATAGAGTCATGATGAAGTGTAAATATAATTTCTGATTGGGAAGATGTTCAAGATATGTAAATTACTTGCTTTTGTTTCTTGTTTTCTGTCTGGATATTACAAGAATATATATATACAAAAATGTTCACAGTGACTACCACTGGTATTAGATTTATAGTTATCATTGCCTTTAAAAAATATATTTTTATTTCTACTTTTCTTGTACAGACATATTCTTGTAACAGAAATATGAATTCTTAAAAATGATTAAATTAAATGGTTTGATAATTAAAGTGATTCTTTAGTTGCTCCAGTAATACATTAAAGAAAAGGCTTTATCTAAAATGCTTTATTCTTTGAATTAAGAAATACAATTGTATTATTGGGTTCAAAATAATAATGTTTAGCATTTGCTACTTGTTGAATAAAGTCATTGAAAGAAGCAAATAATTTTGCAAATCTTTAATTGTACAGACACTTATTTCCTGTAACACTGCTTATTTTCCTCTGATATTTCATATTATAATATTAATTTTAAATTCATTTAAAATAGAAATGAATTCTTTATATCTCTGATTTACAAAAGCAATGAAAAAAAAGTTTCAAAATATCAGTGTTGAACAATGACTAACTTATAAATGAATAGTTCTTGCTACTGCAAAGGCAATTAGCAGCTTATCCCTTCTCAACAAATTAAAATGATGAACATTTCTTCCTGTTAAAGGAAAAAGTGGTTCTTCAACTGAATCTGAAAATGGCAGCTGATGCTTTGTTTGAAACTAGGCTTTTGTTTTAACAAATGAAACTCATCTAGTGTATTTGCTTGGATACTAATCATGGAGGATAATATCATAAAGCCTTTATCTACAATTGTAGTAACTTACAAAGCTTCACAGACAGCTGAGTTCATTATGTTGGAGCTGCCAATCACATAGCCAGTCATTTATACAGCTTTTGAACTCTCATTGTCATGTTTCTTCATGGACATTTCTTTTTTCATCTTTCATAAGATGTTTAAACATTCCATTCTGTCTCCTTACAAATGACACTCTAGAAGATCCCCATCAGATTTTCTTTGCCAAGAAAACTAAGACATTTATTCATTCTAATACTGTTCAAGATATTATTCTTCAAGCTAATCTCAAATTAAATAATAAAATTCCCTATTGAGATTTTTTTTTTTCTGCCCACACTTTGAGACACTATAGGATATCATAGCATCTAATACACTCTAAGTTCAATATGGATTCCTTTAACTTCTGCCAAGATAACTCATTGATGTCTAAGAAATCAATAATAAATATTTAAACTGAATCAGAACTAGAAGTATTCTAAGCACTTGAGAAATGAGAACTGTGAATATGACATAATAGAAAAATGTTGAGTCACTAATGTGGATTTTCAGTCCCTGTCATCCGAATCCTACAGCCACTACCACAGAACTTTATCCTGGGGTCCCTATTCAAAGGCAGTAACTATCCATCAGGTTATCTACTTCAGAAAACCTGCCACCATCTTTGACTTCTCTCTCTCTTAAAAATTTTAAGCATTCACTACATTTTGTTTCTTCTATTTCACAGTATTCTTGAACTTTCTGTACAACTTTACATTCTCACTACTATACAAATTTAGGCCATCAACATTTTACACTTGGTTTAGAATATATCCTTCAACCTTCAGTCTTATCCCACTCCAATTCCTTTGCCATATAACAGTCAAGAGTGATCTCTCAAAATAATTCATTTTCCACTTATATGTTTCAATGACACCCTTGTCCCTTTGAAATAAATTTCATGCTGTTACTTAACTCTTTCAATCGTATTAAATTTCTCATTTTTAGTTCCTGGAAAGCATCATGCTCTCTTAATTCCCTGAAGTGATAAATTCTGATTCTTTTGTCAGGAAAAATCCATTTTTCCCACTGTGTCCTTGTCCCTGGTTAACTTCTGCATATCGTTTATGCTTTGGCTTAGAAATGGCTTCACTCAAAAGACTGCTCTGGCCTCCTAAAGCTATTTTTAGAAGACTTTCTAAACATTCTGTTGTGCATTTCTCCATCTCCTATCCTACTTTAAAAACTGCATCCTAACTCCTTATTTACTTATCTTCATTTACCTCCATGTGGTAACACTAATAAGAATAGGGATTTTTAATTCAACATTTCTTCAAGAAAAAAAAAATGGACTCAAGATGTTAAAGCAAAAATTATTCATATATGTTTCATTACAACTCAAATTTGTTGCCAAATAAGTAGAACTACCTAATTTTCTTCCAGCTTAAGGCTTGGAATTCATTAGCTCTATCCTAAGCGTCTAAAATAATATAATTCCAAAGGCATTATACTTCTTTTATACTTTTCCAAAGTTTTTTTTTTTTTTTCCTCCCTCTCTCCTTTCAAAGGCTGGGGACTTTTCTGCTTTCTGTAGAAATAAAATCCATTTTTCTCATTGGCATGTTTCCTGTTTGTTCTACAGCTGAGTCCCTATAGTGCCAGAACACCGAGGATATTAAGCTTAATAACAGACTCCTAGGACCTTTCTCTGTAATCGTTTTTGTTGGAGTGGCTCTTTCTTTCCTATGCCCCTTCCATAAGTGCATCCATGTGAATAGAGAGTATAGCTTCAACAAGTGAAAAACCTTATTTGCTCTGACTAATTTGAAGCAGCTACACAGTCTTATCTTATTATCAAGGTTTTTGAAAAATAAAATCATGTGATTCTTCTTTCCCCAAACCTCTCCATTTTCTACCATGCATTCAAGCTCTCTTCTATCCTTGCCTTTTTTAGAACATGCTTAATACTAAAGGACCTGAAGGAAAAGATTAAAAATGTCCATTATTTTTCAAGAGTCACTGTTTCTTGAGGCCTTCCTGATTCCCAGGTGCAGAGCTAGGTGGGCTCTGGTCTTACAAAAGAAAAAGACAGACTTTCTAAACAACTTCCCTGTTGGTGGAAAAGGCAGACTCATAAACAGATCATTTCAAACGAGTGTGATGTCTCAAATCTAAGGTTTGAGCATTTCTACAGAAGCCCTGGAAATGAAGTGACTAATTCTGCTTGGAAAGAATTAAGAAAAGGAGATATGAGATTCAGAAAAGCTTTCAAGAGGAGGCAGCACACACCTTTATGTTTTTTGTTTTTGTTTTTTAAATTTTCCTACAACAAAATATCTCAATATCAGAAAACATATATGAATAAATAGATTTATATTCCATTCATTTTCTTTTACAGTCAGATAAAAAAACAAATGAGACATGGGTACCCCAATGTTCATCGCAGCACTGTTTATAATAGCCAGGACATGGAAGCAACCTAGATATCCATCAGCAGATGAAGGGATAAGAAAGCAGTGGTACATATATGCAATGGAGTATTACTCAGCCATTAAAAAGAATACATTTGAATCAGTTATAATGAGGTAGATGAACCTGGAGCCTATTATACAGAGTGAAATAAGCCAGAAAGAAAATCACCAATACAGTATACTAACACATATATATGGAATTTAGAAAGATGGTAACAATAACCCTGTATATGAGACAGCGTAAGAGACACTGATGTATAGAACAGTCTTTTGGACTCTGGGAGAGGGAAAGGGTGGGATGATTTGAGAGCATGGCATTGAAATATGTATAATATATATGAAACGAGTCACCAGTCCAGGTTCGATGCACGATACTGGATGCTTGGGGCTGGTGCACTGGGACTACCCAGAGGACTGGTATGGGGAGGGAGGAGGGAGGAGGGTTCAGGATGGGGAACACATGTATACCTGTGGCAGATTCATATTGATATATGGCAAAACCAATACAACATTGTAAAGTTAAATAAAATAAAATTAAAAAAATGAATTTTGTTCATTTGACTTTAGGCTTGAATATAATTTCATAAATTTGCTGGATCTCCATTAGATACCTTCCCAGTCATCTGGATCTGGGAGGAGAGAAGCATAGATTGCAGCTATTTCAAGCCTGAGCACAAGGAGCCCCGCCCGTTCTGCCACAGGAAGACTTGTTCACCTTCTGGTGATACTTCTATGACTGGGCGAGCAACCAGGAGAGGTAGGTGTGTTACTGTAAAGAGACTCCTCCACTTGTTTGTCTGAACTCTCAGCATCCAGAATATTGGGCCCAGCAAAGAATCTTACTTAAAAAAAGAGAGAGACAGATAGAGCTATTTCCCTTGCAAACCATGAAACAGAGCTTTATAGGCCACTTACCATTTCCTTTAAAAATCTCCTTTGGTTAGATACTCAGAGTTTCTTTGTGAGGTAGCTAGGACAGAATGTGTTAGTCCCACTGTCAAGATGAGTTGCTGAGACCCATTAAGATTCAAGGATTTATTGTAACTAGACAAGTCTTGTAAAACTAACCCTTGAATCATCTGGCTACTAAGTCAGAGTTTATGTTTCTTATTTCTAGATTTGGCTGATGTAGGCTTCCCTGGTGGCTCAGATGGTAAAGAATCCGTCTGCAATGCAGGAGACCTGGGTTTGATCCCTTGGTTAGGAAGACCCCCTAGAGAAGGAAATGGCAACCCACTCCAATATTCTTGCCTGGAGAGTTCCCATGGACAAAGAAGAGCCTGGTAGGCTACAGTCCATGGGATCGCAAAGGGCTGGACACAACTGAGTGACTAAGCACAGCACACAGAAGATAGTATCTTTCTCTTACACAACATTCATATTCTTACATACTTAATGACAGCCTCAATTCTTCTGTCTTTAATACCATCAAACCCTTCTATAGTTCATAATGTCTCAAGCAACTTCCATACTGGACAATATTGGGTAATTAGACAAATTATAAATACATCATGTTCAAATATGTTTGAAAACGTAAATAACAACTGTTGTTCATTTGCCCATTCTCCTGTGTATTCTCCTATAGGAGAGAATTTGTTCCGGATACTGGGCAGAGACACATGAATAAATCAAAGTCCATACACATGAGGAGCTGCCATTTGAGTTAAAGATATAAATAAAAATATTATGTTTTTATAAATGCAATTTTAGGAATCCAGATAAAGTGCCATGGGTTAAGACTAAGCAAAAAGACAAGCAGTAAATAGGATCTTAAGGGCATTTTTCAGATGAATAAAGGATAAGGGCATTCTGGAATGAAATAAGAGGGTGTCTAAAGAGGGCAGGAGGAGAAGGGGACGACAGAGGATGAGATGGCTGGATGGCATCACTGACTCGATGGATGCGAGTCTGAGTGACCTCCGGGAGCTGGTGATGGACAGGGAGGCCTGACGTGCTGTGGTTCATGGGGTCGCAAAGAGTCGGACACGACTGAGCGACTGATCTGATCTGATCTGATCTGAAAGATACAGAGGTTAAGCGTGTGGATTGCTCACCAGGTGTGAAAAGCATGGTATTTTGAATGCTGATTCCAAGAGGTTGTAACATCAAATATTTTCCATAAGATAAAATAAATTATATAACCCACAACTGCATTCAAGCCTAAAACAGATAACAATAATGACAGCAAGTATCGTCTGTTTAAATTGTTCAAACTAGTCAAATGAATTTCTTTCTTAATGAAGATTGCCTTGGGCATTTGCCTCCAGAAGTTTGTCTCTTTCACCACTCTGAGACAGAAGCCCATATATTAAGATTTCCTGGTTGTTGATAAAGCCTGACATCTTTCAGAGTATATAAAACAGTACATACAGGTTACTTTGTCAAAATTAGATTCAATTGTCACTTTTCTCTGAACTAACTTCCAAGAAATGTATTTTCATTAAAATTCTAGAGGAATTTTTATTTGTATGAAAAGAGTATTTCTCACTAGACACATAGGGAAATTTATAAGCAAGAAAATGTGGTTACTTAATAGATTTTTCAATGATAGTTTATTTTAAGAGACAATCTTATCAGACTGTTACCACATACATTTCTCCCCATTTTCAAAAGCTTGCATTATTTTTGTTTCATGTATAGCCAATGCCTTGATTAAAGTTTTATTGTATATTACATTTTAATAAGGAAAAGAAATAGTGTTATAAAGAGAATATTTATGATGACCTTTAAGTTTTTCTTTAAGTTTTCATAGTGCTTATAATGATGAAATACCAAGTGTCTAGGCATACGAATTACCCTAACTCAGCTCTTGTCATATGATCTTTTGACCTTGTCACACTTCTGGCTGAGACAAGGGAAAAAATAAATTGTGAGAAAAAAATATTTGTGGTGCAATCCCTTTAACTATACATTATTACAAAAGGACTGGGGTTTAAAAGTACTCATTAGAAACTAACTAATGGGAATGACAAGATTATATTGTTTAAATTTAGGTCATATTTTATTTTGTTACTTGAACCCATACCTTTTCATGTGAGTATACTGGCCAACACAACTGAATCTAATGTAAAATAGGAGATAGAATAAGATGTGAAGTTTTGATTCATGGTATGGTGTGGTTAGAGTAAAATCTGATGTCTTATTGAGATCCATTTTTATGGAGATTTTACCAAAAAAATCTCCATTTTACAGAGATTTCTGGAACGAAGACATAAATACCCCAAACCATGGATTCCTGGATGCAAGAGAAGCAGCATTATGAAGCTGGGAATCAGATTAGCTTCTCTCTCAACTGACCAGAGTTCAATGGCTTAGTAAAGATAAAAGAAGACAGAGACATATATTAGGTGAATGAGGTGATTACTGTCTCTGGAATTTTACCACAGTAGCTTTGTCCAACAAGTGATGATTTTATATTCATTCAATTGCCCTTGTTGCCCGCCAGGGAACAACTGTAGCCTGCCAGGCTCTTTTGTCCATGAGATTTCCCAGGCAAGAATACTGGAGTGGGTTGCCATTTCCTTCTCCAGGGCATCTGCCTGATCCAGGGATCAAACCCATGTCTCCTTTATTGCAGACAGATTTTTTATTGACTGAGCTACCAGATAGGCATTGCTAATTTGATTGGGCTCAGCTATATACAAACATTCACTGAACATATATACTAGTGGATAGGTTTCTTAGACCCCAGAGAAAAGATAGGCACTCCAGTCTCTCGAGAAGTTCTTGTTTCCTTGTGGTCAGTGAACGTGTGCTGGTCAACCTCTCTATATTTAACGTGTGTGTATGTGTTAGTTTCCTGTAACTGGGGTCCTAGTAAGACTGTGTTTGCTCTGGAATCTGTTTGACTATGGATACATATCATCTGTTTGGCTATGATGTAATATTGGTTTCCCATCTGGCTATTTTTTTTCCCCTCTCTGTACAATTTTACCACCTGGAACTCACTAGTTATGATATAAAGGGGATGAATTAGGGTATGGGAACTTCACTATGTCTTATCTTTTAAAAAATGTAAAGAATTATATACCCAGAGGAACTAAACTGGCAAAGCACAGAAGCACAGACACAAGCCTGCATGTATACACTGATAAACACCCTGACTACCATTATAAAAATTGATCATTATTGTTAAAAATAAGAACTTCAGTTAATTATCAACCTCATAAAGAAATTAAAATTGCAAGGCCCAAACTGAGTGAAAATACTTTCAACATCTATTAATCAATAAAAGAAGAGTGTACAGAATACATAAAGAATACCGTAATATCAATAAGGGAATGATAACATGGTGGGCTGCAGTCCATGGGGGCACTAAGAGTCAGACACGACTGAGCGACTTCATTTTCACTTTTCACTTTCATGCACTGGAGAAGGAAATGACAACCCACTCCATTGTTCTTGCCTGGAGAATCCCAGGGACGGGGGAGCCTGTTGGGCTGCCATCTAAGGGGTCACACAGAGTCAGACACGACTGAAGCGACTTAGCAGCAGCAACATGAATAAATGGACAAAATTATGAACAAGCTTTTAAGAGAAGAAATATTGATGGCCAACAAATAATTAAAGTTCAACCTCATTAACAAAATGACTGTGTAGAAGATTGATATGTAAACATCAATTGCTATTAGTTCAGTTCAGTTGCTCAGTCTAGTCCTACTCTGTGTGACCCCATGGACTGCAGCATGCCAGGATTCCACGTCCAACACCAACCCAGAGCCTGCTTATCCCTTGAGACGGTGATGCCATCCAACCATTTCATCCTCTGTCGTCCCCTTCTCCTCCTGCCTTCAGTCTTTCCCAACATTAGGGTCTTTTCAAATGAATCAGTTCTTTGCATCAGGTGGCCAAAGTATTGGAGTTTCAGCTTCAGCATCAGTCCTTCCAATGAATATTTGGGACTGATTTCCTTTAGGATGGACTGGTTGGATCTCCTTGCTGTCCAAGGGACTCTCAAGAATCTTCTGTAGCACCACAGTTCAAAAGCAACAATTCTTCAGTGCTCAGCTTTCTTTATGGTCCAACTCTCACATCCAGGATTTGTGTACAAAGATGTTTACTTTGATAGTATTCTTTCAACTTTACTTTATCACATGAATGCCCATTTTCATCATAAAAACACACAAAATCTTCTACACTATGTCCCTAAAATAAAGATAATATAAAATAATATAGGGCTTCCCTCGTGGCTTAGTCAGTAAAGAATCGGCCTGCAATGTGGGAGACCTGGGTTCTGTCCCTGGGTTGGGAAGATCCGTTGGAGGAGGACATGGCAACCCAGTCCAGTATTCTTGCCTGGAGAATCCCTATGGACAAAGGAGCCTGGCAGGTTACAGTCCATGGGGTCGCAAAGAGTTGGACATGACTGAGCAACCTAGCACACACACATAAGTTAATGAAAATATTATGTAAATGTAATAGAAAAGGGGGAAATGAGGTTAACAAGAAGCTAAAAAGTGAAAATTTCAAAATATATGGGACTGGGCTACTCTGGTAGCTTAGTGATAAAGAATCTGCCTGCCAATGCAGGAGACGCAGGTTCGATCCCTGATCTGGGAAGATCCCACATGCCAATATTGAGCAACTAAGCCTGTATGCCACGACTATTGAGCTTGTGTTCTAGAGTTCAGGAGCTGCAACTACTGAACCCTGTGTGCCTAGAGGCTGTGCTCTACAACAAGAGAAAGCCATGGCAATGGGCAATGAGAAACCCATGCACCAGAGCTAGAGAGTAGCCCCTGCTTGCTGCAACTAGAGAAAAATCCTCACAGCAACGAAGACAAGACCTAGCACAGTCAAAAATACATAAATAAAATTAAAAATTAAATGCACAGGACTATATCTGAAACAACAGTTGATAAAATTTGAAGTCAAAATCTAAAAAGAGAATTCAGAAGAGGTCATTCTGCCAGTGATATGATTACATTTACAGCACTCTCATGTTCTAATTTGATCCATAAATAGACCTTAAACATACAGAGGAGTACATTGTTAGCAGCATATTCCTTAAATTATCTTCTATGAGACTTGGGTAGAACTACAAATTATACATCAATAGTACTCCTGTAGTCAGAGTTTAAATTGCAGTAATAATATTGCTGATTAAGGTCATTTATCTAAGTTCTGGAAATCTGGCAAGCAGGGACAGACTTCGCATTATTGAAATTAAAGAGTGCTCTCATCCAGTACTCTTATGGAAATAAAAGTGCACTTTATCTTCGCACAGAGTTTGGCCCAACCAAGGTCGGCCAGTAAAAGATTTCCTCAAGAAAGTGTCTTAGTTACCAGCCTCCAGGACCAATCCTGTATTCAAATGCAAATTCTCAACACAGATTACAGTGGAGACAATTTTGACCTAAAGAAAAAACCCACTCAAAGCAGGTGTTACCAGCTATCCTCCAAGACTAGAGGAAACTTTAACAGTGATCACATTTAAAGCAAGAAGCATTTCTGACGGGCAACCTAGAATGACTCAGTTATATAATGTACCCTTGGCACTTGATTTAATCTACTGCAGAATTAGTTAATATTGATACTTTATGTTGGGAAATATTTTCAAAACAGATTTTTTCTTTTCTTTCCACAGTTATTTTTGAGTGCTTTCTTCTGACAAGTGTTAGAAAGTAGAGTGTTTTGTATCTCAGAGCCAGTTCCTATTTAAGATAATATGTCTCTGTTCAATGACATCTTCTGTAGGTATACAAAAACATATCGATGCTGGCTTGGTAGAGGGCAGAGACTAGGATTTCAACTTCTGTCTCTTCAAAAAGGAGGTGAAAACCTTATGTAAAAAGATATAGCTGCTTTATCAAATATTCATATTGATGCTGGAAGAAATTACTAGTTATACAAGGGGTAATTTTGTTACTGTAGATAGAGTTTCCAGATGTAAAAAATAAAAATACAGGTTGTCCAGTTAAATTTGCATTTAATATTATCAACAATTAATCACTTGGCATAAATATGATCCAAGAATCAAGTATTGCTCAGGACATTAAAATATTATTTGTTGTTGGACTGACATTCAAATTTAACATAGAGTCTTATGTTGGGGGATAGGGGGCTGGAATCCCTTCATAAATGGAGAAATCTTATAAAAAGCTTAGTTATTTGGTCTTAGTTTAAAGAGGCTCAATGTTGCCAAATACTTGTGCATCTATTAGAGGGGCCAGAGGAGAATAAGAGAGCAACCAGAGGAGATAAAAATGAGACCAAATGCTTCTCTCAAATTTTAACATGAACAAGAATCACTGAAGATCTTGTTTAAATGTCTAATAAAGTGCTGTTTTGAATAACTACATCTCACACTGGGGGCAGGAGCAAAGCTTTCTGTTCTGAGAAGGCTAGGAGTTCCGAGGTGGTAGTGGTAACCCTGCTTTCCTGAGAAGTTGGCATGGATCATTTTTCAGGTTCAGGGATGAAGATGTTCCTATTCGAACTGGCCAGGCTCTCTAGTGGGAAGTACCTTTGATTTCCTCACCCAACCATTTCTACGAGGCGCTAAGATACCCCAGGGTTTAGCCTTGTAGAGATGAGGTAGTATAAATTCCAACCACAGTGGGCCAGTACCAGCAGGTTCAAGACCTCAGGGAGGAATGCTTGCTGAGTCTCCCATAAAGAAACAGAAAGGAAAGTGAGTCAAACACTTTAACCAGGGTGAAACATCTCACAAATAATGCAGAGTCTCTTCACTGAAAATCACCTACTGCTTCTGGAGGCCATGTCCAGGGCATTGTGGTGGGGCTGAATAATCCCACCTACTATTCCGATTTGCCAGTCCCAGATGATCACACTACTGCTGAGGGCACCCGCCCCAGGAGCTCTCAGTTACAGCGAGCGGCCTCATCTCTATTTTGAGCACCAGAGTCACTGTGACCTCTCCCACATTTTCTGATTCACAGTCAGGGAAGCCCACTGGTCCTCTCTACTTTCTCTACAATTTACTTTCATTCTTGTGGCCAGCTCCAGTTTAACCCCTTAAATGTGAAACTTGAAAAAGGTTTGGTTCCTGCCCTTTAGGAAAACCATGGGCCCCTCAGGCAAATCAACCTGCCTTATCTCTACAGCCCAGAACTACATAAACAGATGCTGATGTAGCATTTGCCAAGTTATTTGCAAATGTGTCATTTAAATATAGCACAATATAAAAATAAAAATCTTTATGCATTGAGCTGCTCAGTAACCTCCAGAGGACAAAGATCAGATTCAATGGATGAAGAAATTAGTAAAGTAAAATTGTACCCTTGGTGCATAATTTAAGAGATACCCCATGCCCAAGTTAAGAGAAACCCAAGTAAGATGGTAGGTGTTGCAGAAGGGTATCAGAGGGCAGACACACTAAAACCATACTCACAGAAAACTAGTCAATCTAATCACACTAGGAACACAGCCTTGTATAACTCAATGAAACTAAGCCATGCCCGTGGGGCCACCCAAGACAGGCGGGTCATGGTGGAAAGGTCTGACAGAATGTGGTCCACTGGAGAAGGGAATGGCAAACCACTTCAGTATTCTTGCCTTGAGAACCCCATGAACAGTATGAAAAGGCAAAATGACAGGATACTGAAAAAGGAATTCCCCAGGTCAATAGGTGCCCAATATGCTACTGGAGATCAGTAGAGAAATAACTTCAGAAAGAATGAGGGGATGGAGCCAAAGCAAAAACAATACCCATCTGTGGATGTGACTGGTGATAGAAGCAAGGTCTGATGCTATAAAGAGCAATATTGCATAGGAACCTGGAATGTCAGTCCGTGAATCAAGGCAAATTGGAAGTGGTCAAACAAGAGATGGCAAGAGTGAATGTCGACATTCTAGGAATCAGCGAACTAAAATGGACTGCAATGGGTGAATTTAACTCAGAAGACCATTATATCTACTATTGCAGGCAGGAATCCCTCAGAAGAAATGGAGTAGCCATCATGGTCAACAAGAGTTCAAAATGCAGTACTTGGATGCAATCTCAAAAATGACAGAATGAACTCTGTTCGTTTCCAAGGCAAACCATTCAATATCACAGTAATCCAAGTCTATGCCCCAACCAGTAATGCTGAAAAAGCTGAAGTTGAACAGTTCTTTGAGGACCTACAAGATCTTTTAGAACTAACACCCAAAAAAGATGTCCTTTTCATTATAGAGGACTGGAATGCAAAAGTAGGAAGTGAAGGAACACCTGGAGTAAGAGGCAAATTTGGCCTTGGAATACGGAATGAAGCAGGGCAAAGACTAATAGAGTTTTGCCAAGAAAATGTACTGGTCATAGCAAAAACCTTCTACCAACAACACAAGAGAAGACTCTACACATGGACATCACCAGATGGTCAACACCGAAATCAGATTGATTATATTCTTTGCAGCCAAAGATGGAGAAGCTCTATACAGTCAGCAAAAATAAGACCAGGAGCTGACTGTGGCTCAGATCATGAACTTCGTATTACCAAATTCAGACTTAAATTGAAGAAAATAGGGAAAACCACTAGACCATTCAGGTATGACCTAAATCAAATCCCTTATGATTATACAGTGGAAGTGAGAAATAGATTTAAGGCCCTAGATCTGATAGGGAGAGTGCCTGATGAACTATGGAATGAGATTCGTGACATTGTACAGGAGACAGGGATCAAGACCATCCCCATGGAAAAGAAATGCAAAAAAGCAAAATGGCTATCTGGGGAGGCCTTACAAATAGCTATGAAAAGAAGAGAAGTAAAAAGCAAAGGAGAAAAGGAAAGATATAAGTACCTAAATGCAGAGTTCCAAAGAATAGCAACAAGAGATAAGAAAGCCTTCCTCAGCGATCAGTGCAAAGAAATAGAGGAAAACAATAGAATGGGAAAGACTAGAGATCTCTTCAAGAAAATTAGAGATACCAAGTGAACACTTCTTGCAAAGATGGGCTCGACAAAGGACAGAAATGGTATGGACCTAACAGAAGCAGAAGATATTAAGAAGACATGGCAAGAATACACAGAAGAACTGTACAAAAAAGATATTCATGACCCAGATAATCACGATGATGTGATCACTGACCTAGAGCCAGACATCCTGGAGGGCAAGGTTCGGATCCTCCTTATTTTTGGCTCTTGCCCCTTGATTCTTACCCTAATTTAAAAGACCTGAGTCAGTGGAATGTATCCCTCCTTAGTGAGTGCTTCTGAATCATCCTGTTTATATCAACATAATCAGGGAGCAGAAAATGGTCTCATGTTTCATGAGAAGTAGGGAAGCTTGTTGAAAAGCTTGTTGTTTCAGAAGAATATAAAAAGTTAGAATTGAACATTTTCAGCTACTAATTTAAATAAAAATATTCAATACCTGAGAAACTGTCACTTTCCCAACATAATAAACAAATATACGTTTAAATATTAAATTCAAGGAGATCCTAGAATCCTACATGCCCTTGAAATACACAAGTAGGAATCAAAGCTTCCATGAATTCCAAACCCGTATGAACAAAATTGTATATTTATGTATCCAACTGGGAATAGTTTTATAGACTTCACAAATTCTCAAAGCAGTCTGTGATCTCTGCCCAGAAATGTATCTTATATAAAAGAAAGTGTCATTTTATTTTATAAATATTTTGTCACATGTATGTTATTTATCAATATATATGTTATTTATCAACAATATTTTAAGTAATAACCTTTTCATAAATAATAGAATACACACATATTTATATAAAAAATCCTTGGCCAGTGCATCCTTTTGTTATTTTCTTCAGATATTTATTATTTATAATTATTAAGTCCTTAGTATGCTTCAGATGGGCTTCCCTGGTGGCTCAGAGGTTAAAGCATCTGCCTGCAATGCAGGAGACCTGGGTTCGATCCCTGGGTCGGGAAGATCCCCTGGAGAAGGAAATGGCAACCCACTCCAGTATTCTTGCCTGAGAATCCCATGGACGGAGGAGCCTGGTGGGCTACAGTCCACGGGGTCGCAAAGAGTAGGACACGACTGAGCAACTTCACTTTCACTTTCATGCTTCAGATACAGTTCAATATCTGTATATAATTTACCTCATTATTGCCCACAAAAATGGAATATGTGAGATAAATGAGATGTCAAAATGAGATTCTGTGTGGTAAATATTATAAAATTCCCACTTTATAGATGCAGAAGCTGAGGGATAAAGAGATTATATGACTAGTAAAGTTACAAGTTATGTAAGCTTACATAGCTACTTCTGGAATATGACTTACTTCTGTATACCTGTTTTCACTGTTTGATCAAAAATATTGAAATGTTTTCTCTATTAATGTTTTAATTTATAGAGAAATTGAAAGAATGAGAAGAAATAGAATTTAATGGTTATATTTAACTAAAAAAAAATTAAAAGATGGTAGAATAAAAGAAGCTGGAAGCAAGTATGGGAAAATAGGGGCCACTTGGCGAGGATCATGGATTAGGAGAAAGGAAGAAAGGCTGACAATGGAAAACATCACCTAAGCTCCACCAGTGGGAAAGAGCTACTATTGTTTCAAGTCTGTCTTATCCAGATTTGGTGCCCATCATCATGATGTAGCCAAGCTGGCTCCTGAGTTACAACCCTAGGGTATCTTTTTTCTCTTCTGTTTCCACTCCTCCCTGGCCTAAAACCACCTACTTTAGACCCCAACATTCCCTCTCATCTTACATTACCTGGGCAAATCTTAAGCAAAATACATTTATGACACTAGTGGCTAATACCTTTTCCCTAAGATGGTTCTCTTCTTACTGTCTTTCCCACCTACATAATAAGGATTTTCCTGAGAGAGATCAGTAAATACCAGAAGAAAATGGGAAACCAAAACATCAAGTGACTCTTACTGGAAAATATTCTATAGGTAAAAACCATCCTTTCAATATTAATGCCCCGAGGAGTCTGATTTAGGATGAAGCTAGCAATCAAATTTAGAATCTTGGATGACACAGGATTGTGCAGAGAAATATCTGGGTTTTGGTACCAGAGTGAGATGGCATCTGGAAGTAGAAGTAAAGGAAGAGCCTTCTTCAACCTCTCTGGTCTATGCCTAGGACAGGCTAGACTGGCTGCTGAAAGAAAAGAAAGCTGTGGAGATAGAATGAAGGTTTACCATTGGGAACACTAGTATTTTTACAAATAAAATATGGTTTTTATGGTATGACTTGTATTAGACCATGCATTTTTAGTTTTTCCCACATACCCACCAACCTTCTCTATTGCTCTTTGCTGACATCCATGATGAAAAAGACTTCTGTGAGCACATTATGGCATCTGACACAAACATTTATGGACAATGTCCCTATGGTACAAGCAGTTGGAAGCCTGCCAAGAAGTCCATCCCTCACTGCTTTCCTTCTTGTTCACTGCTTTGTTAATAAAATACGGTGATTCTAAACATGAGAAAGTCAAATGAAAGAAAGCAGAGCCGAGTAGATGCTAGAGTAGAGCTTTCCATGAAGTGATTCTGAACCAGTCAGTTATCAATATGGCAACCACTTTCTCTTAGGCATTGACAATCCACATCAACAGTGACTACACCACATAAGGGCTTTCCTGGTGGCTTGGAGGTACAAAATATGCCTGCCAATGCAGGAGACACAGGTTCAATTCCTGGGTCAGGAAGATGCCCTGGAGAAGGAAATGGCAACCTATTCCAGGAATACTCCAGTATTCTTGCCTGGGAAATCCCATGAACAGAGGAGCCTGGTGAGCTAAGGTCCATGGGGTCGCAAAATAATTGGACATGACTTAGCAGCTAAACAACTACTACTACTACTGCTCCATAGTAATTCTACTTCTGATAAAATTATGCAAAAAGCCTATTTATTAAATGGGTATCCTGCCTTTCCAGAAATCGTTTCTCCTTTCCTTTGGAAAGCCCTCCCCATGTCTCCTTTTCATCCTGGCCAGTATCCATTGTTCAGCATTCACTCCTTTCAACAAATTGATACAAAGCTCTCTTCACTCAAAACCACAATTCAGTTCAGTTCAGTCACTCAGTCATGTATAACTCTTTGCGACCCCATGGAGCGCAGCATGCCAGGCTTTCCTGTCCAACACCAACTCCCGGGGTTAACTCAAAATCATGTCTATTGACTCAGTGATGCCATCCAATCATCTCATCTTCTGTCTTCCCCTTCTTCTCCCACCTTTAATCTTTCCCAGTGTCAGGGTCTTTCCAAATAAGTCAGTTCTTTGCATCAGGTGGCCAAAGTACTGGAGTTTCAGCTTCAGTCCTTCCAATGAATATTCAGGACTGCTTTCCTTTAGGATGGACTGGTTGGATCTCCTTGCCACTGAAGAGACTCTCAAGAGTCTTCTCCAAAACCACAGTTCAAAAGCAACAATTCTTTGGCACTCAGCTTTCTTTATAGTCCAGCTCTCACATCCATGCATGACCACTGGAAAAAACATAGCTTTGACTAGACAGACCTTTCTTGGCAAAGTAACGTCTCTGCTTTTTAATATGCTATCTAGTTGGTCATAACTTTCCTTCCAAGGAGCAAATATCTTTAAACTTCATGGCAGCAGTCACCGTACCCAGTGATTCTAGAGACCCCAAAAAACAGTCTGTCACTGTTTCCACTGTTTCCCCATCTATTTGCCATGAAGTGATGGGAACAGATGCCATGATATTAATTTTCTGATAGTTGAATTTTAAGACAACTTCTTCACTTTCCTTTTTCACCTTCATCAAGAGGCTCTTTAGTTTACTTTTTGCCATAAGTGTGGTGTCATCTGCATATCTGAGGTGATTGATATTCCTCCCAGCAATCTTGATTCCAGCTTGTGCTTCATCCAGCCTGGCATTTTGCATGATGAATTCTGCATGTAAGTTAAATAAACAGGGTGACAACATACAGCCTTGATGTACTCCTTTTCCTATTTGGAACCAGTCTGTCATCCCACTTCCAGTTCTAACTGTTGCTTTTTGACCTGCATTTCTCAGATTTCTCAGGAGGCAGGTCAGGTGGTCTGGTATTCCCATCTCTTTAAGAATTTTCCACAATTTGTTGTGATCCACACAGTCAAAAGCTTTGGCATAGTCAATAAAGAAGAAGTAAATGTTTTTGTGGAACTCTCGTGCTTTTTTGATGATCCAACAGTTGTTGGCAATTTGTTCTCTGGATCCTCTGCCTTTTCTAAAACAAGCTTGAACATCTGGAAGTTCACAGTTCACGTACTGTTGAAGCCTGGCTTGGAGAATTTTGAGCATTATTTTACTAGCGTGTGAGATGATTGCAATTGTGTGGTAGTTTGAGCATTTTTTGCATTGCCTTTCTTTGGAATTCGAATGAAAACTGACCTTTTCCAGTCCTGTGGCCCCTGCTGAGTTTTCTAAATTTGTTGGCCTATTGAGTGCAGCACTTCCACAGCATCATCTTTCAGGATTTGAACTAGCTCAACTGGAGTTCCATCAGCACCACTAGCTTTGTTCATAGTGATGCTCCCTAAGGTCCACTTGATTTCACATTCCAGGATGTCTGGCTCTAGGTCAGTGATCACACCATTGTGGTTTTAGGGTCATGAAGATCTTTTTTATACAGTTCTTCTGTGTATTCTTGCCACTTATTCCTAGTATCGTCTGCTTCTGTCAGGTCCATACCATTTCTGTCCTTTATTGAGCCCATCTTTGCATGAAATGTTCCCTTGGTATCTCTCATTTTCTTGAAGAGCTCTCTAGTCTTTCCCATTCTCTTGTTTTCCTCTATTTCTTTGCATTGATCACTGAGGAAGCCTTCCCTATCTCTCCTTACTATTCTTTAGAACTCTGCATTCAAATGGGTATATCTTTTCTTTTCTCCTTTGCCTTTCGCTTCTCTTCTTCTTTTTATCTTGTCTTCTATGAAGACCTTCTAGAACTAACACTCCCCCAAAATGTCCTTTTCATTATAGGGGAGTGAAATGTAAAAGTAGAAAGTCAAGAAATACCTGGAGTAACAGGCAAATTTGGCCTGGGAGTGCAGAATTAAGTAGGACAAAGGCTAGTAGAGTTTTGTTAAGAGAACACACTGGTCATAACAAACACCCTCTTCCAACAACACAAGAGAAGACTCCACACATGGACATCACCAGATGGTCAATACTGAAATCAGATTGACTATATTCTTTGCAGCCCAAGATAGAGACACTCTATACAGTCAGCAGAAACAAGACTGGGAGCTGACTGTGGCTCAGATCATTATTATTGCCAATTCATTATTATTACTGCCAATTATTATTGCCAATTATTGCCAAATTCAGACTTAAATTAAGAAAGAGGAACCCACTAGACTTTTCAGGTATGAGTTAAAGCAAATCACTCATGATTATACAGTGGAAGTCAAAAATAGATTCAAGGGATTAGGTCTGATAGAGTTCCTCAAGAATGAAGAACTATGGACAGAGGTTCTTGACATTGTACAAGAGGCAGTATCAAGATCATCCCCAAGAAAAGGAAATGCAAAAAGGCAAAATGGTTGTCTGAGGAGGCCTTACAAATAGCTGTGAGGAGAAGAGAAGCATCGTGCAGAAGTGTTTAAGTTTAATTAGGTCCCATTTGTTTATTTTTGCTTTTATTTCCAATATTCTGGGAGGTGGGTCATAGAGGATCCTGCTGTGATGTATGTTGGAGAGTGTTTTGCCTATGTTCTCCTCTAGGAGTTTTATAGTTTCTGGTCTTACGTTTAGATCTTTAATCCATTTTGAGTTTATTTTTGTGTATGGTGTTAGAAAGTGCTCTAGTTTCATTCTTCCACTGTATAATCATAAGGGATTTGATTTAGGTCATACCTGAATGGTCTAGTGGTTTTCCCTACTTCAATTTAAGTTTGAATTTGGTAATAAGAAGTTCATGATCTGAGCCACAGTCAGCTCCTGGTCTTGTTTCTGTTGACTGTATAGAGCTTCTCCATCTTTGGCTGCAAAGAATATAATCAATCTGATTTCAGTATTGACCATGTGGTGATGTCCATGTGTGGAGTCTTCTCTTGTGTTGTTGGAAGAGGGCGTTTGTTATGACCAGTGCTTAATTCTGCACTCCCAGGCCAAATTTGCCTGTTACTCCAGGTATTTCTTGACTTTCTACTTTTACATTTCACTCCCCTATAATGAAAAGGATATTTTTTTGGGAGTGTTAGTTCTAGAAGGTCTTGTAGGTCTTCATAGAGCTGTTCAACAAGCTTCTTCAGCATTGCTGGTAGGAGCATGTTCTTGGATACCATGATATTGAATGGTTTGCCTTGAAAATGAAGCACACTGGATAAAAACAATTGCTAAAAGTAATACTCTAATTTTCTAGAGAATTTGCATTGCTATGATAAATAAGATCTACTTTCAAGGGCATTGGATTGTAAATTATTAGGATGCTAAGGTAATCTGACATTAGAGTTGAATATTTGATAAGCAAATATGTGGCTATGATTTTGCTTTGTTGTTTTGGGTTTTATTTTTGCAAGGAACTATTCAAAGACCCCCAATTGAGCACATCTGGAAAGTTTAAACTACATGATAGATCATTATTGGATCTACGAAAGACCGTGTTTCCTTTCTAATTCTCTAAAAATTATCCTTGACTTCTTACTTTCAACACGTGTATACCTGTGGCAGATTCATGTTGATATATGGCAAAACCAATACAATATTGTAAAGTTAAAAAATAAAAGAAAAAACATTATATTTATATATTATATTTAACTAGGCAACTCCAGAATTAAACTCATATTTTAAAAAAAGATGATGATAACATAGGAATTAGGCAAAGATGACCCTACAGGACACTTAATCCAGGGGCCTTAGCCTGAGAGTATTAGAAATAAGAAATCTACAATATGTAACCACATGACAACCAGACTGTCAGAGTGATTCCCTCAATTCAGTTAAGAATTGGAATTGAAATGAGATGTAAATGACTATAAAATTTTTAAGGTGTTCAGTTTTAAGTACTTTAAAGTTAAATAATGAAGTTAGGGAACTCTGAAGATGACAAGATGAAAGTAGGTATGATAAAACCCCTGTATGCACCTGAATCATGTTCAATTCATATTTAATGTTTTTACATCAAACAAAAACTCTCAGCTAACTCCTGACAGTAAAAACCCACATGCCTTACACAAGGGTTCTTGACCATTTGTACCAATTTAAAAACACTGAATTTTTTTACTTTGACTGTTGGAACAGTCATAAGGATATGAATATTAATCATGATCCATCCAATCCAGCTGGGGTTGAATTTTCTAATTGGAAATTTCAGAATAATGAATTGGTTGCATACAAACACACACCCATTAGACAAAGGCTGTATTACACTTAGTTGGAACAGGGAGCAAAAACTAATGCCTGAATAATTTTGGTATCTAAACCCTAGAAGGTAGTGATTATTTTGTGAACAGATCTTCACTAGAACTTGCTACATTTATTCACTCTAGAAATACTTTGAACTTGCCCAGATTTGATAAGAATAAAATTATTTAAGGGGTTATTTATCTGAAATAGTTGTGAATTGCTAATCAAAGATTCTGAAATACAATGATCCATCCTTACTGTTCAAATTCAATATTTTAGATTCAATAAACATTATTTATATCACCTGTTTATTAATTTTATGAACCATGAATACAATTCAAGACACTTGGCAAGAATTACTGTATTGGGAACTGATATAATCATATTAATAGCTTTAAAATCAGAAATTTTATGGTTGATACTTTTATTTATACCCCATGGATAAAGATGATAATATTTTACATAATGAGAGTTATCTCATCTGGCACTTCTGCTCATGTTTATTGCCCAGAGAGATCACTGACCACTTTTAAAAACCATGCATTTTATTCAACTCAAACCTAAATCCTTCCACAAATATTAATGGGGCACCTAAAATGTATTAGGCTTGGGAGAGACTGTTTACAGACACACACACACAAAAAAAAACCATAAATGCAATAAAGACTAAGAAAAACAGAATTTACATAAACAAATTCTTAAAAAAAAATTTTTTTAATATCTTTTAGTATATCAATTGAATTACAGCATATGTAGTAGTTTGGGAGAAAACCCTTGCTATGTATACAACAGACACAAGATTAATTACCAGAATACATATAAAAACAACCATAGATATCCCCAAAAGTAAAATAAACAAGAGGTATGGAATGGAAAGAGGAAATCCAAATAACAAAAAATGGCAATAGACTTTTCATTCCTTGTAAAAGTGTGGGAAGAGAAATTGCATATATATGAAAATATATATCCAAATGTAAATAAATGTAGGTATATATGTAGACTCAAATAAATATACATGAAAAAAAGAAGGATTGAGGATCTGGAACATTGATAGTATAGTATAAGTGCTCAAGCACTGTTGGTGAAAGTGATAATGGCTTCAGTCTTTTTGGATGGAATTTTTGAAAATATCTACCAAAATATAAATGTACATATTCATTGACCCAATAAATCTACTTCTATGAATATATCTAGCCAATAATAACAGAAATATACAACACTAAATGATATCTAACACTAGTTGCCAGCCACTGTTCTAAGTGATTTATATGTTTTTTCATTTAGTTTCAGAAATCTCTGAGGATGGCCATATTATTATAAATCCCTTTTGACAGTAAGGAAAGTAAGTACAAAGAGCTTAAGTAAATACAGTGGAACCCAGATTTGAACTAACCCAAGCAGTTTGCCTCCAGGACTCTCTTTCTTAATGCTGCTACATTTTTCAGAATTAACCTCCTGAGTTCATCAAAGTGTTATTTTAATAATGTTTTTGGAATTTTTTATAACAGCAAACAACTGGCAATGCTGTATATTGTTATGATTAGATAAGCTTTGATACATCTATATATTATAATACAATTTAGCTGCAGTCAAATGATACAATCTTTTGTGAATTAAACATAAAATACTGAAGGACATATTCAGTTAAAAAAAGAAATGAAAATAGTACTCATTATATGATCTTATTTACTTATATATTTGTGCATATATATGTATATTCATGCAAATGCATAGGGAAAAGATTTGAAGGAAGGCTGACGGGTGATGATAAAAGCATTTTATTTGCATTTGATATATGTAATACAATTTTTAAAAATATGAGCTCAATGAATGCTACATAAAAATGGAACCAAACAAACACATTAAAAAAATAACAGATACAGTTCCTTTATAGCTTAGTGGAGGGAAAAAAAGTACTTTAAAAATGGGTAAATGCTACAATAGGGGAAGTACATGGAACCACTGGAGCTCCTGGGGGGAAATTATATAAAACTTGATTCATGGATGATGATGGTATTTTAGGTGGAGGTGGAGGCATTCATTCATTCATTAAATACTGTTTTAGACATATGCAAAAACTTAAAAGTGGCAGGAAGCGTGTTGAGCTTTGGGTCTGAATATGGTTCTACATGGTTGGTATGTGCACTGCTAGGGTTGAAAGTATAGGGTGAAAAGTTAACTGAATCACATAGGGCCTTGTTGGCCATGTTCTAAACTTTTGACTGTGTTAAGGTGAGCGAGAGATCAAAGTTTATGAAGGTTCTCTAGCAGTGCTGTAGGAGTGAGTGCAGTGTGGGCAAGCTTTGAGGCAGGGAGAACCATCAGGACAATCAAGAAGTTATCAGGATGCAGGATGCGTGTGAACATGAAGATAACTGATGGACTAGAGAGAACTCAGTAAGTAGAATAGAAAGAACTTGAAGATTCATTTGACTTTGAAGTTTCTGAGTGAGGAGTAGGAAACCAGGAAAATGTAAACAGGTTTTATAAGTATCCCCTTCAATTCTGGTCTGTATGTTCCTCATGTACTAAGTACTTAATAATATTTTCCATTTAAACTAATTAACTGTGATGATCTAGGCAGTTCACTGTTTAAAGACAAAGAAAATATTTTTTCCATGCTTGTGTCCCTTTTCCTGGCACAGTGCAAATCAAGAACTTAATAATTCTCATCAGATGAAGACAGAAGCAAACCAGGATCATTATTATAAAAATACAAATAAATACACATGAAATACTAGTAACAAAACCAACAATAAAAACTGACCAGTGATTGGCCAGAGTGAGGAAAAGCAGTTGTCTGTCCACTACACCAACAATATTGAATACAAGTGTCATCATTTACTTCAACATTTAGCATTTCAAGGGATCGCAGAGGCATATAAATTATGTGTTGTTATAATAAAGCATATCAAAATGATTGAGTATTTCCTCCTCATAATATCATATTCACTCAGTGATACCATGGTTGATACTATGAAAAAGCACTTATTAAGTAACAAAAATTCAAAATTCATAGGTACAAATGTGTTTAAATGTGTTTTCAGACGTGCCATACTCTTTTCAGATGTATTCGTGTTGCTGCTGCTGCTGCTAAGTCACTTCAGTCGTGTCCGACTCTGTGTGACCCCATAGACGGAAGCCCACCAGGCTCCCCCGCCCCTGGGATTCTCCAGGCAAGAACACTGGAGTGGGTTGCCATTTCCTTCTCCAATGCATGAAAGTGAAAAGTGAAAGTGAAGTCGCTCAGTCGTGTCCGACTCTTAGCGACCCCATGGACTGGAGCCTACCAGGCTCCTTTGTCCATGGGATTTTCTAGGCAAAAGTACTGGGGTGGGGTGCCATTGCCTTCCCCGTGTATTCATGTTAACTCAACCCAAAACTGATATACACGGATTATTAAAAAAAAAAAAAAAAAAAACCCTGCATGCTGCACATTTTACTGGAAACATTAAAACCTGTGCTTATGATATCAGCCAGAAACTACATTTTTATGACTTATGAAAGAAATTAGGCCCTACACTCAAAGGGCTGGTTATTAAGTATTGTTATCTTTTAAACAAATCAGCATGCTGAAAACATTTGTATTTTCAGATACAAATTTCAATAGAAATTAACGTGGACCTTAAACATTAATAAAAGATCCAAAGATGCTATTAACAAAGATTACCTTTGATGAGCTGATTTTTCTAAAGTATTTTTAAAAGGTTAGCACTAGAGAGTTAACTTTCAAAGTAAGTTCAACAAACCTTCTTTAAATATGTGGTTTCTGTTTACATGGAATACAGATGAAAATACTATAATAATGTCAAGGAAAATAAGTTGTTTTCCTAGTTACATATAAATACCTTTGTTTGGGAGTCTTTACCATTTTATTTTCAATTTGTGCTCGAAACAAGAGCTCAGCAGCCCATTAAGAAAAGGAAGAAGAACAACTGGAGGTTATATAAGGACAGCTGCTTCTAATCATCATGTCAATTGATACACAGTTAGAAATCTACCTCTCCAAAGAAAGAAAATCAATATTTATAGAACAGCCAGCATGTCAAATATACAGTCAGTGCTGTGACTCCACTCTATTAAAGTTCTTAAGCTTTTTATTTGTGACCAATAGGAAAAAAAAAAAAAAATGTTGCCATTTATAATGGGATGTTCTGTGTAGAGTGGTTTCTGTTTACATCACATTCACTTCAGAAGATTTGCTAGGACAATCAGATTGGCTCAAGCTGAAACAGCCCAATTACTAGTAAGAACCGCCTGAGGCTTTAAAGCCTACAGGGCTTTAAAAATCGATAATGCTATAGCATTTGCATCCTTAAAAAGACAGCCGAAAAGCAAACTAGACAAATGCTGAAAATGCATGCCTCAACACTATTTCAAAGTATTGCTTCTCTCCATTCATATATCCATTTAGGGGACATAATTAGACATTGCAACTCTATCAATATTGCCAAAGGGTAATGGGCATACGGAAGACAGTTAGGACATGTAGTAAATATTTTGAAAAAAAGAGCAAGTAAAAGTAATTCACAGATGTATTTATTTATATGTCTCCTTTTAACGTTAAATTATTGGGGGTCATGAGAAAACATAAATTGACATGTGTAAAAGTAATCATTTTAAGTTTATGAGCTCTTATGCTGCTTTATTAGAAAATGTTATTGTCCTCCTAAATTGTGCCTATTAGATGTTTATATTAGTCCTGGAAGATACAAACATATGACTGTGTGTGCCAATAATTATGGTAGAATCATATAGCCTAAAGCACACAGGTAAGCCAATGGAACCTTCTTTTCTGGTTGGCAGAGTCAGAGGAATGAGAATGCAGGTATATGAAAAGTATGTTTCACCTCTCTTTTATCAGTGGATCTGCCATCAAGTGTTGGAATAGAGAGCTGGGACAAAGTGTTCTGATTTGCTGTGATTATTATGAAGGGATGCCTTGATACAGAGCAGACATCCATAGAGAATTCCATAGAAAAGAAGAAACAAAACAGACCCCCCCCCCCTTAAAAATTCACTCATTCACTCAGCCATTCACTTATTGTTCTAATTATTCAACATATATATTTTTCAAGGACTGTAAAGTGACAGGAAGGTTTCTAAGCACTGTAACACAAGTCTCTGAACTACTTTGGCTATAGAGATAGGTAATAAAAATAAAACAATATAGCACACAGTAAGAATTGATTGGCCATTGTATCAAAACTGCAAGAAATACACTTTTGAGAGAGAAAGAGTACCCATTTAGTTCAAGACAGAACTGAAGCATCCTTAAACCAATCAATAAAGTAGAAAGGTAGTATTTTATAGAGCATATTGGAAGGAAGCAAAATTGTCAACATTCAATCACAAAGACTTAGTACTTAAAGATCACATTTGAACAACTGCATAAGTGGAGAATAAGATTTTGTACTTGAAGCCCTGGTATAAAAAATGGGAGTCCCCTTATAAAATACTTTGGAAAAATGAACAGATACACAGAGGTAATTCTAGAAAGAACTGTAACTTTTTCCATAACCAGATTTTTATGGAGTTTCTGTAGACTTAAAATTCACTATAAACTTTTTAGATTTTTCATAAACCTGTATTTCTGTGTGTGTGTGTGTTTATGTACACTATAGAAAAGGATGTAATTCTAAGTGTAAATGCACATGCATGTATCCCTCCGATACATGCATCCCTCTACCCCCACACCAACTTCTCTTCATGCAAACTTAAGTGAAAAACAGAAACCCCATGATTTTAGATGATAGCAAAGAAATTTATGATTTGAAGAGTCACAGAAACCGTCAGTAATGACAAAAATAGTTACCCACTCAAAGAAGGCTATCCATCATACAAATGACAGATTCCTGACTTCCTCAATACAACCTATTTTATCTGTTTTTGCATGATCTGAAACCTGCCTAGGCTAGAATTGTTTATAGGCATCTAACTCTAGTTTCCAGCTTACTTCCCATCTTCCTTTTCCACTGAGAAGCAATTTATTGTTTCATATTTGTGATTTTCTCTCTGTGCCCATATAGAGCAGGTTCCACACTCAGCAATGCTGTCTCTGAGACATACAAAAGCATAAATGCCCCTAAGGAAATTCCCAGATATTTTTCAGCATATAATTCAGAAGTCCTTTTATTGCTTTCCAAAGTACCTTTCTGGGCTTAAATGAGCCAATTTTATAAGAATAAACCTTCCAAATGATATTTATTGTAATGAAAAAACTACATTTTTCAGAATATACAAACAGTCCCTGTTGAGCAGCAAGTCATTAGTTCCAGATAGCAGGCATTCTTTTTCACCTTTAAACTCTGAAGCTTGTCATTTCACTACATTATGAGAAATGGTTCTACCATTTATCTGCCTTTTTCATTCAATGTGAAATTATACAAAAGACTAACACCTGGCTTCACAAATAATATTCATGAGTAAATATAATACACATAGTTACAATTATTTGCAATTACTTATATTCCTGAATGTATACTGTGTATAATCACACATAACACATTTCTTTCTTCCATTACTTCTTTTTTCATGTTTGAGCTTATATATCTCTCAAGTAATGATTTGAATTCAAAAAGTATCATCAAAAGAAAATGAAAGGTTATATAAATGTCACTGCTTTGCTGCAAATTTGCATGCTCTCTCTTTGTGAGAGAGCTCAACTTTGTGAACATCTGGACTGGGTTTCTATTATTAACAAAAAATACATCTATATGAGAAATAGTGTTCCTGGCAATAGCTTCTTGACACAGGGGAGGATTAAAAACGTGTGAAGAAAGTCCTTGTCCTAATCACACATTTACACATGCACTGCCCCAATTTTTCTTTTCTACAGAGTAATACTGGATCTTAACAAGAAAGCTCATACTGCTCATTCTCTTCTTCATCTATAAAAGAAGGATTTTCACAGCTTCATACCTACTTTCAGAACCTGAGCATGTCAATTAGAACCTACACTGACTTTTCTAAACTTGTGATAGATGATAATGTAGAAAAGAGGTTGTGGACATGGGTTTTTGTTGCTGTTCTTGCAGGCTACGTAATAATGGCATTGATGACATAAGTCCTATCATAAACTATCAAACATAGAACACAACAAATTATTTTACCAGTACAGCTGAATTCCTATTATATAATTTATGATTTGCTTTCTTTGTCTAGATTGTAGATCTTAAAGGCAACCAACCCTGTCTTCCTCTTATTCATATCTTCTCATAATGTTTCATTTTTTTTACTTAAAAACAATGTGATATCTCAGGTTTTTTTTTATGAAATATGGCTGTTGGATATATTCTAGAAAATTTTAAAGAATTAAATCACTCATAATAACATCATCCAGTAATGGAATTTTCTCACAATGATTTATTTTTTTCTCTTTTAACAGGTTTACAATTTTTCTCTCTTAATATTTTAATTATTTGTTTTCTTTTAAAATTTGTTTTTAATTTTGATAAATAAATATTATGTATTATAAAGAAAATTTATAATTTATATAAATTGATAAATAATATAATGTTATATTATAATTAATATATAATAAAAGAAATAATGAAATTACTCATAACCTCACTACCCAAAGATATCCTACATTTACTTCTATTTCCATATCTATCCTACTCTGTAACTAAAGTAGGATGCTATATTATTTCACATATTATTGCTTTTTCACATATATAGATGAGTAATTTACTATTATTAAATATTCTTTAAAGTAGTTTTTTATCTGCATAATTTTCCATCTTGTTCCTGTGGGAAATCACTCACTCTCTCCCTACTCAGGTATTTAAGAAAATAATACAGAAAAAAATCTCTGTAACAACATTAAAAACAAACAAGCAAAAACATTAAAAACATTTCTTACCAACCCAGTCAGCATTATGTGTGAAACATAGAAATAAAGACTTAAAATTTTTTTCTTAAGTTGAACTGATCATGTTAATTAAATTTGGATCTCCCTGTATATTGCTTGCTTCATTTTTTTTTTTTTTTTTTTAGCATAATACTTGTACTCATAAAGAAACAAACGAAAAAAGAATGTTCAGGCATTTGCGACAAGAATAGTCTCTCTCATTTTAGGTCAAAATTCACCTCACAGGACAACTTTTCAAACACAGTCTTCTACAATATTACAGTGATAAACAATACCTTATTTAAAGGAGTGGAATAACAGCAATAATGCAACATATAATCAGCATTCTTAAAACTTGGTTTTCCCATGCAGAAGAAGAAAGATGTCAGAATGGCTTACCTGGGGATATGATATAGAAGAAATCTTTAAATTCATCCATCCAAACTTCTGCCAGCCTCCTGTTGTTCTTGTTGATGACGTGACCAGTGCCACCAGGGAATGTGTACGGAGTTGCCTTCCGAAAAACGTGACCAACGTGGGAACAAGTCACAATCTCCAATGAGCCTCCACACTGCCAAATCTAGAAAAGAGAGCAATTGCATAATAATCATTGTAGATAATGCAATAATACCATCTGAGAAGCAACTGAGACTAACTCAGTTAAGGCCAAATCTTCAGATTTTATGTGGTTCAAACAAACATCACATGGACATAAGATGTAGAACTAGTATAGCCAGGTTTGGCAAAGGCTTCTACTTTGGAAGATTTGATATATTGAAATATTGTAGTATTGGAATTGGGGAAGTAAGACGGAATTATTTTTACATGCCTTTATTAGACTATCAAAATTTTAGTTTGGTATTAGAGTTAACCTAATTTATATTTAATACATATTTGTTACTCAAAATTTTCTAATAAGTGAATTTGTACATGATGAATGCCATGCTCAGTAACTGAATTTGATTTGGAGAAAATCAGTTTATTGTACCCAACCACCTGGAATTCTAAATAACTATTTATTTTCAGCTGTCCATATCCCCGGTATCTTAGACCTTTAACTATGTTTTTGTTAAAACATAATAAGTATCCTTTATATCTGTTCAACATGTATGCAACCTTTAAAGCCCACTCCTAAGATCATTTCTTTTAGGAAGCTCTGTGAGGATACTTAGTATTGTGTGACTTTTGTAATGTAAACACACTTGTATTAAGAATGTATTATAATGTATTTTAAACAACTGTTTACTTCACTGTTGCTTCATTAAAACTATAAACTCTTGAAAAACATATGCCATCATATATTTCTTGGTATCCTGGATTTACTCTTCAGTTGGGGCTAGGTATTAAGTATACATAAAACCGTTCTTTCTTTGTTGTTAAAGTGTCTAATGGTTTATGATGTTTATCTTTTTTGTGAATTGTACCTTTTATCATTAAAAAATTCATATTTGTTTAATTTAAAATAAATTAAAAAACATTTATTTCTATAAAATTATATAGCCATAGATTACAATAGTGTGTGTTCATTACATATATTCATATAAATATATAGATATATATGTACATATACTCATTTATTCATCCCAATAAATAAAACTCATAATTATTGCTATTTTTAATTGGAAAGACTTGTTTTTATGCTGTAAATAACATTATTCTTATTTTGAAAGAAAAGCTTTCTCCTATATATCCCTCAAGTAATATTCATCTTAGAAGAGGGTGGCTATTGGTCTTGGGTAGCAGTAGGAAACATTTAATTTTTCTAGAAAAAAACATGATAATGAAATTATACTCATCAATAATTGCACATTACATGCACAATCTATTCTTTTTCATTTTTTATTTGTTTAAGCAGTGTCTTGCTAATAGAAAATATGTTCCAACCCAACACTGAAATGATGGACAATATAAAAGAGGAATGGAGTTCACCATTCTTCTAGAAAGACAGGATAGTTCTTTCTTAAATAATCAAATTACTTAACTGATCAGAAACCTTCTCATCTTTCTAACAAAAAGTCTATATACTTTCTTTTAATTACACACACCTCTTTATATTCTTCCTTTCTACTAAAATGGAGAAAGTTGATTCCTCTCCTATCAAAGACAAATCAATACTCGTGTGTCAGTCTAGGGCATATCCTTTAAGTCTGTCTTAACTACTGGTTTAGTTCTCCCTTTGATTTTCTCCTGAAACATCAATTACTTTTCTCATTATTAGATTATGCCTATCTTTGTGTAGTATCTTCAAATACCTATCTTTCTAGCAGATTTAAAAGAGATAAACAAACTAAAAATTATAAAACACAACAAAAATTCACCCCTTTATATTCCCATTCAACATTTTTTGTTTCCCTTCACTGTAATTAATATAAAAATTTTATAGATATATATTATATCCTTTCCTCGATTTTCATCCATTTTCCTACTCATTTGTGAAATGCTATTTATCTCTGTAGTTCCACAAAATTGCCATAATGAAAATCACATTTTTTTCCTTTGATGAATAATAGCAGACTCCTTTCTTGGATTCTCTTGCTATCCATCCTACTATGTCACTATTTATACATTTTCACTCTACATTTCTATTTAAATGTTGGCATTACTCTTTATTTGCTATCTCAGTGGTCTTATTTGTTATTACTTTATGTATGATCTGAATACTCAAAACCTGAACAGTAACATCTTAGCCCAAACTTCTCTTGTGGGGTCCAGACTTGTGTATCCAAACATCTACTTGATACCTCCTCTTGCAAGACTTGGAGGCATCTAATTAAATGTATCTGAAGTGGAATTGTTTATATATCTCCACTTGTCGACCAGGTCTTATTTTCTTTCAGTTTTTTTGTTTCTTTAAACCATCAATAAATGGAGCCACTATTCACCAGGTATCAATTGAAAAACAACAACAAAAAAGACAATATAACTCCCCTTCTCTTCTCCCCCCACCCCCAAAATATCTCTAGAAGTCATCACTGATTTCTTTTTTCTTTCATCACTTATGTTTCATCCATTAACAAATCCTGGTGGTGTTACCTATAAAATAATTCTCAACATATTCATCTCTGTCTCTACTGCCATCATGCTTGTCCTAATCATCAACAAGTCTTGTCAGTGAACTGTAATAGACTCTTCTTGTCTTTCCACTTTCACTATTGCTGTTCCATAATTTGCTTTGTGCTGAGAAATCAGAGTGGTCTTTAAAAATTTTAATCTTGTCATTTTATTCCCCTGCTTTAATCCTTCAGTGGATTCTCATTGCACTGTGAATTAAATCAAAGCTTTAAGCTGAACATTACTAGTATTTTTAATAACTGAAAGTGACCAGAAATATATAGAATCTGTTCTAAATGACGTCAGATTAGACAGGAATATTCTTCAGAGCATGATGCAACAATTGGAGAAAAAATAACATTTTAAGTTTGTATACTCACTAAAACTCAGACTATGCAGTAAACTCTGTTGCAAACAAACCAGTGATTTACAGCTGTCCTCAGGGTTCCCAATTTCTCTTTTTGCAAATATTGGATTAGCATTGTGGTTGCGTGAGGGTACTTATTTCTACTCTGCCACTTCTTGGTCTTACCCTGGTTCTGCAGGATTATGGTTTCTGTGCCCTGAGCATGCACAGAGAAAGGGAAAATATCTAGCCTGAAATCCTGTAAAAGTAGATTTCCAGTGTTCTCACTCGTAACATGAAAGAGCTGATTTTAGGTGGTCCTCTAACTTGCAGTAAGACTTTATGTGTCCATGTATAGGCATACTGGGAAGGCAATGGCACCTCACCCCAGTACTTTTGCCTGGAAAATCCCATGGACGGAGGATCCTGGTAGGCTCCAGTCCATGGGGTCGCTAAGAGTCGGACATGACTGAGCGACTTCACTTTGATTTTTCACTTTCATGCATTGGAGAAGGAAATGGCAATCCACTCCAGTGTTCTTGCCTGGAGAATGCCAGGGACGGGGGAGCCTGGTGAGCTTCCGTCTATGGGGTCACACAGAGTCGGACACGACTGAAGTGACTTAGTAGTAGTAGTAGTATAGGCATAATGCAGTAATGCTGAAGCTGAAACTAATACTTTGGCCACCTGATGCGAAGAGTTGACTCATTGGAAAAGACCCTGATGCTGGGAAAGATTGAAGGCAGGAGGAGAAGGGGAAGACAGACAATGAGACGATTGGATGGCATCACCAACTCAATGGTTTGAGTAACATGAGTTTGAATAAACTCCGGGAGAGGGAGGCCTGGCAGGCTGCAGTCCACGGGGTCACAGAGTCAGACACGACTGAGGCACTGAACTGAACTAAATGCAGTAATGACTGTTGATTTACAAGACAGAAGGAAAACCTCACCCTGATGTGGATTCTCACAGATGGAGGCAGCTTTCTGTAGTATATTTAAGACAGACAAGAGAAGTAGAAGTAACTATTCCATACTCGGTGAATATTGGCCTGTTTTGCTTGTGGGTCATACACTACTGACTCCTGGAATAAAGTGTATACTTTTCCCATTGCCATCTGTGCTCAAAGAATGTGTAAATAAATATTAATACTGCAATTCCGAAGTAAAGCATCTCCCCCATACTTGCATGGAAATAAAAAGATCAAGGTAGAAAAGCATAACATTATGCATTACTTAAGCTGATATCTGACCATGATAATCCCCAATTAGTTTACATAAAAACAAAATATTTAACTGACCAAACAGTTACCAAGTACTTAGTAGACATTTGGGTAATGTGAAATGATTAAAAAATAAACAGTTTCCAGAAAACTATATGATTAAATATTAAAGTGGAGAAAATTCCAACTGAGTGGAGTCTTTAATGACTATGATAATTTCCCTTGCTGCTGCTGCTGCTAAGTTGGTTCAGTCGTGTTCAACTCTGTGCGACCCCAGATACAGCAGCCCACCAGGCTCCCCTGTCCCTGGGATTCTCCAGGCAAGAACACTGGAGTGGATTGCCATTTCCTTCTCCAATGCATGAAAGTGAAAAGTGAAAGTTAAGTTGCTCAGTCGTGTCTGACTCCTAGCGACCCCATGGACTGCAGCCCACCAGGCCCCTCTGTCCATGGGATTCTCCAGGCAAGAGTACTGGAGTGGGGTGCTGTTGCCTTCTCCGTAATTTCCCTTAGTGCATCTTCAATAAGTATTTGCAAAGGATGGAAGAAAGGAAAGAAGAAAAAACAAAGAAAGTGTGTGACACAGTCATTAAGAACTTGGGCTTATAAATAAGCAAAAATAATTTTCCAGTGGCTCTCTTACTATCTAGTACACTTTTGAAAGTTATTTATGTCTTCAAAACTTTAATGTTTCCATTAGAAAATAGGGATAATAATAACTACTTCCTAAGATCTCAATGAGATTGTGCCTATTAAGCACCATGCCTGACACTTCATATGGAAAGAAATAAAATGTTATTTGTATACTACTTAACTTTCATTGTTTTTGCTATCAAGGAAAACCAAAATCTGTAGATTATTAGCAGACTCTTTCTTCTTAAAAAAATCAAATTTTAGTGAATTTTGCCTCTTTTTAGAACTGTACTATCAATGTTTAGGGTTTTAGTTGAGGAGTTTAAAAGAATAGCCAATTAGTTTCCAATTAGAATACTGAATTTTGTTCTCTGAAATTATGTATAACGTCTAAACAAACAATTTAAACTAAATAAAACATGATGTATCATCCACATGAATATGTGATGCATAAATAGTTTTGTACCATTGAGCATATCTGACTGTTATCTCCTTGGCTTCTAAAAGATTAATATTTGTATATTACCCATCTCAAAGAAATTTGACCATGTGTAAAACACAAACTGTCCTTTTATGCACAGAGGATTGAAGCTAGCTGGTTACTTACCTTCATTTCCAAATATTTTTATGAGATTCTGATGATGGAGAAGGTTATTAATCAAAATGTAAAAATACCCATTGCTCATTTGATAATGTACTTGATTTTCTTCCCCTAGATAGAAGACAATTAACTAACATACATTACTCTTTTCATGTTTTTTGGCACCTACATCAGTGACATTTTAATTAAGGTTCATAAACTTCACAAGCTCCAATTTAGGGATCTCAGTTCTAGTGCTACTATTGTTTCTAATTTTACAGGCTGTTATGCCAAATTCATGCAGATGCTTGTTTTTATACAATCTTTATTCCCCCTACCCCTCAACCCACACACATACGATCTATCACTGGCACAAAGTCATTGTTTAAATGGACTTAATAACAACCACCACAACACACGTAAAAGACACACAACACAATGCTTATGAGTGTGTAGGCTCTAGTTCCCGATACTGTATCCTACCTCTGACATCCACTAGCCGGGTGAAGTCATCTTTTTGTGCATTGATTTCAGGTAATAAGATGAGACCAGAAGAATCTACCCCAGAGCATGTTGTGAGGAGTGAGGGAAGCAGCACACATAACAATACTAAACTTTTATGTGAAAATGAATTTGAATAAAGCAAATAGGGGAGATTTATAAAGGG
Organism: Tragelaphus eurycerus; assembly: GCA_935064755.1. NCBI lineage: Eukaryota > Metazoa > Chordata > Mammalia > Artiodactyla > Bovidae > Tragelaphus > Tragelaphus eurycerus. The sequence goes on along the minus strand of CAKXYN010000045.1, from coordinate 3,542,165 downwards.
ATTATTATAATCATCTAGAAAAGAGATGAGAATGACTTGGACCAGAGTGATGATGGCAAGGGAAACAGAGAAATTCAATCAGATCAGATCAGATCAGTCGCTCAGTCGTGTCCGACTCTTTGCGACCCCATGAATCTCAGCACACCAGGGCCTCCCTGTCCATCACCAACTCCCAGAGTTCACCCAGACTCACACCCATCAAGTCAGTGATGCCATCCAGCCATCTCATCCTCTGTCGGCCCCTTCTCCTCTTGCGCTCAATCCCGCCCAGCATCAGAGTCTTCTCCAATGAGTTAACTCTTTGCATGAGGTGGCCAAAATACTGGAGTTTCAGCTTTAGCATCATTCCTTCCAAAGATATCCCAGGGCTGATCTCCTTCAGAATGGACTGGTTGGATCTCCTTGCAGTCCAAGGGACTCTCAAGAGTCTTCTCCAACACCACAGTTCAAAAGCATCAATTCTTCAGCGCTCAGCCTTCTTCACAGTCCAGCTCTCACATCCATACATGACCACAGGAAAGACCATAGCCTTGACTAGACGAACCTTTGTTGGCAAACTAATGTCTCTGCTTTTGAATATGCTCTCTAGGTTGGTCATAACTTTCCTTCCAAGGAGTAAGCATCTTTTAATTTCATGGCCGCAGTCACCATCTACAGTGCTTTTGGAGCCCAGAAAAAGAAAGTCTGACACCATTTCCACTGTTTCCCCATTTATTTCCCATGAAGTGATGGGACCGGATGCCATGATCTTCATTTTCTGATTATTGAGCTTTAAGCCAACTTTTTCACTCTCCACTTTCACCTTCATCAAGAGGCTTTTTAGTTCCTCTTCACTTTGGGGGATTAAAATTTAGAATTAATGTATGTGCTTTCCCTTATGTATCACATCCTCTCTAATAAACTTATTTCATATACATTTTCTTCCAGTTAACAGTACTTAACTACGCTATCTTTCATTGATCTCCATTTTCACTGAGTCATAACATTTACTACTTATATCATTCCACCTGCCTCATTTAGCTCTTCTGTATACTTTTCCATCTTGATAAATATTTGTGTATGTGTGTGCATGTATATTTAAGTAAGGAGTATGTCAAGGCTGTATATTGCCACCCTGTTTATTTAACTTATATGCAGAGTACATCATGAGAAACACTAGACTGGAAGAAACACAAGCTGGAATCAAGATTGCCAGGAGAAATATCAATAACCTCAGATATGCAGATGATACCACCCTTATGGCAGAAAGTGAAGAGTAACTAAAAAGCCTCTCGATAAAAGTGAAAGTGGAGAGTGAAAAAGTTGGCTTAAAGCTCAACATTCAGAAAACGAAGATCATGGCATCCAGTCCCATCACTTCATGGGAAATAGATGGGGAAACAGTGGAAACAGTGTCAGACTTTATTTTTCTGGGCTCCAAAAGCACTGCAGATGGTGACTGCAGCCATGAAATTAAAAGACGCTTACTTTTTGGAAGGAAAGTTATGACCAACCTAGATAGCATATTCAAAAGCAGAGATATCACTTTGCCAACAAAGGTTCGTCTAGTCAAGGCTATGGTCTTTCCTGTGGTCATGTATGGATGTGAGAGTTGGCCTGTGAAGGAATCTGAGCGCTGAAGAATTGATGCTTTTGAACGGTGGTGTTGGAGAAGACTCTTGAGAGTCCCTTGGACTGCAAGGAGATCCAACCAGTCCATTCTGAAGGAGATCAGCCCTGGGATTTCTTTGGAAGGACTGATGCTAAAGCTGAAACTCCAGTACTCAGGCCACCTCATGTGAAGAGTTGACTCAGTGGAAAAAACTCTGATGCTGGGAGGGATTGGGGGCAAGAGGAGAAGGGGCCGACAGAGGATGAGATGGCTGGATGGCATCACTGACTCGATGGACATAAGTCTGAGTGAACTCCGGGAGTTGGTGATGGATAGGGAGGCCTGGTGTGCTGCCATTCATGGGGTCACAGAGTAGGACATGACTGAGTGACTGATCTGATCTGATATTGATATAATTATACACACACACACACAGACACACATGGTGGCTTAGCTGGTAAACAATCTGCCCACAATGCAGGAGACCTCAGCTGAATTCCTGGGTTGGGATTGGGAAGATCCAATGGAGAAAGGATAGGCTACTCACTCCACTTTTCTTGGGCTTCCTTGGTGACTTAGCTGGTAAAGAATCCACCTGCAATGTGGGAAACCTAGGTTTAACTCTTGGCTTCGTAAGATCCCCTGGAGAAGGGAATGGCTATCCACGCAAGTATTCTGGCCTGGAGAATTCCATGGAAGGTATTATAGTCCATGGAGTCCCAAAAGGTCAGATACAACTGAGAAACTTTCACTTTTATATATATGTGTGTGTGTCTATATATGAAATATATATATAGCTTTACTTGTGGCTCAGATGGGAAAGAATCTGCCTGTAATACAGGAGACCTAGGTTTGATCTCTGTGTTGGGAAGATCCCCTGGAGGAGGGCATGGTAACCCACTCCAGTATTCCTGCCTGTAGAATCCCCACGGACAGAGGAGCCTGGTGGGTTATAGCCCATGGCGTCACAAAGAGTTGAATACGACTAAGAGACTAAGCATGGCATATATATAAACACACACACATATACATATATATAAATATATTATATATATAATATATATATTAATCTTATCTCCCAACTATATAATTATCTCTTTGAGAAAAAAAAAATCACACATTTCATTTTATGAAACTGAACTTCAGCATCACATGAAAGCCCTTTATGAAACAGTGAAGTAAGCCAGAAAGAAGAACACAAATACAGTATACTATGCATATATATGAATTTAGAAAGATGGTAATGATAACCCTGTATGTGAGACAGCAAAAGAGACACAGATGTATAGAACAGTCTTTTGGACTCTGTGAGAGAGGGAGTGTGTGGGATGATTTGGGGGAATGTCATGGAAACATGTATATGTTATACATGTATCTCATATAAGAAACGAATCGCCAGTCCAGCTTCGATACAGGATTCTTGGGGCTGGTGCACTGGGATGACCCAGAGGAAGGGTACGGGGAGGGACGTGGGAGGGGGCTCAGGATGGGGAACACGTGTGCGCCCGTGGCGGATTCATGTTGATGTGTGGCAGAACCAATAGAATAAAGTAATTAGCCTCCAATTAAAATAAATAAATTTAAATTGAAAAAAAAGAAACTGAGTATCATCATCACATGTTTCACTTTATGTAAATGATATAATTCAAATGGTGAAAAAAAAATCACAACTTACATACACTGCTATATCAGTGTTTTGTAAAGTTTAAAATGCTTAAAATATTGGTTCTTAATATATAGATTCATATATATATATATAAGCTTCCTTTGTGGCTCAGATAGGAAAGAATTGGCCTGCAGTGCGGGAGACCTACGTTTGATCCCTGGATTGGGGAGATCCTATGGAGAAGGGCATGGCAACCCACTCCAGTATTCCTGCCTTGAGAATCCCCATGGACAGAAGAGCCTGGCGGGCTACAGTCCATGGGATCACAAAGAGTCAGACACGATTGAGCAACTAAGCAAAATATATATATTTACATGTATATATACAAAATATATATATTACTCCCTAACCACATAATTATCTCTTTGAGAAAAAAATCACACATTTCACTTAATGAAATTGAACTTTAGCACCACATGAAAGTTATTTTATGAAATTGAGAATCATCGTCACATACTTCACTTTATGTAAATGGTATAATTCACATGGTGAAAAATAATCACAACTTATACTGCTATATCGGTGTTTTACAAAGTTTAAAAATGCTTAAAATATTGGTTCTCAATATATATTAACTGATCTATTAATATGGAAAATTACACAGTATACGCAAATGTGTGTCTATCCTAAAGTGGATTTAGGAACAAAAGTTCTTATTTTCTAACTTCTGGCAAAAGGACAACTGAAACCAGATCCTATGGCTCAGTTTTCACCTATCACTCTACAGCCATTGTTGGTATCAAATAATCCCCGTCAGCACTTCAGCTCTCTACTTTGTTTATACATATTCAAGTAGACCGATGACAAATCCTTTCATTTTTATAAGTGAAGCAAAGTCTAAAAGAGCTTTCAGTGAGATCCTGAAGGCACTGTGACCCTTGATAAGTTGGCATAAACACAAGAGGTATAGAAGTCATTATTCAAAAGGGGCAGACAGAAGGGGCTCTGTAGGTATTTTCTATTTCATTTGTGACAAGAAACTTGTAAGCTATTCTTCATAGTCATTTTGATTTGGATAAATGTCTCATTTAATTGGTTGGTTTGTCTCTTAACCTAGTTTTCAGTTCACGGTGTATGGTCTGGAAGAGGTTTCCAGAGCTCGAGTCACATCCTGGTATTATCATCATATCTCAAGATGAAGACTCTTGTATATCAAGCTGCTGTGGCCTTTAAAGTATTCACTTGAACTGCCAGAAATCACAGATTCAACATGTCTAATGCATCTATCCAGTAATAGATAATTTAAATTTTAATAGAATCATTTTTATGAAAAAGAAAGCATGAGATTTAAAACTGTAAGCCAGATTCTGAACTTGAAATAAAAACTGATTGTAGAATGTGAAACAAATCAATCTTGATAGTTAGAAAATTCACATGTAAAAGAAGAGGAAGAGAGGTTGATAATGACTAAGCTTTCTTTTAGAGTTCTAGGATTCAGACCAATCTCCTTACATGGAGCAAATGACACTTTTAGAGACCAGATTTTTAGATGGAAATGATAAAACTCAACATTTTCCACTTTAGGGTGAGCTTACTTTACCTTAGCTGTCTTAGAAGTATTTGGTAAAGACACTTTTCTCTGGATAGCAGAAAGTCTGAGTTTATAAAACTTATTATGAGGCAATCGATGTGTTTTCTCCTCTCAAATTTGATAGTTCTATTTTAGAAATGACACAGATGTTATAAAGACAAGGAAAACCACCAAATCACTTTCAATCTCCAGAGGTTTTCAAGAACTATCCAAATATTAGAGCAGTTTGTTTGAAGATTTTACTTTAACCTTGGTATGAGATGTAGAAAATTCTAGTCTGAATCTATACTATTTCATAGAGAAGGCAATGGCACCCCACTCCAGCACTCTTGCCTGGAAAATCCCATGGACAGAGGAGCCTGGTAGGCTGCAGTCCATGGGGTCTCAAAGAGTCAGACACGACTGAGCGACTTCACTTTCACTTTTCACTTTCATGCATTGGAGAAGGAAATGGCAACCCACTCCAGTGTTCTTGCCTGGAGAATCCCAGGGACGGGGGAGCCTGGTGGGCTGCCATCTATGGGGTTGCACAGAGTCGGACATGACTCAAGCGACTTACCAACAGCAGCAGCATACTATTTCATATTGGTTCTAAAACAATCCATTTATTGACTATTTTCCTTTATAAAATACTCTGTATCTTAAATTAGAACTGAACTTCCTGAAAGTCCCAAATGCAAAATGGACCTCTTATACCTACTCACTTCATACAGGACATAACACATTAATCCTGAAATGACTTTCCTAAAGGGAAATCTCCCAAACTAGTTTATCTTTTTCCTTTGCCAAAGACTTATCAAGTGACTCTTGGGGGCTAATGGACAGAGGATGAGGCACAAGGAAGGGAGAGAAGAAAAATAGAGCAGAAGCTTTAAAAGATGTGCTTATCCTGGGTGTGACTAGAAGTGGAGGAACTGTTCTGAAAAGAAACTAGGCAGTCTATGTATGACCACTGTGTATCACAAGTATAATGAGGTAGCTGTGGTCATAGATGGAGACCTTTTAACCTTATCTCCCATTCTTCACAAACACAAGCACCCATTCTCAGCAGTTAAGATGAAGAGTGACAATACCTTTAAAGCACATGTGCCAGCATTTTATAACATAAATTCTACTATTACTTTTTGCCTATCAACAACTTTCTTCACCTCAGAGCATTCTGACCTTCAGAATTACACATCATGGCCGCTGAACTTTCTGGCATTAGAACTGTTACTTGTCATTATTTCACATCTTATTGGGATTGCTGGTATTACAGAAATTCTCAATTCTCCTTTAGATCAACAGAGCAACACACTGTCTTGATTATGTTATAGCAAATCTTCCAATTGCTGCTCAAATGACTTGAGAATATAGCAGGCAAGAAATGAAGAACATCAAGTAGCCTACCAGATATTGAAAATCCTACGTAATATAAGGTGGTTTTGCTTAAGAAAATTAGTACCAAACTTTACATATTTATAAAAAAAGTATTGCTTTTCTATTAGCATAGATGGTTGCAAGCAGATAATTCATGAAAAAAAGAGCACAAGAGATATGTGATACAGTGATACTTTTTCATCTTTCAAAAAATAATCTTAAAGTTGATAATACTGGAGGTTTTCTAATATTTAGTGCTTTGAAGGAGACTACTAAGAAAAATTTAGAATTATTGGAATTTATGCTTTTCTCATGGTATAATTAATCCTAAAAATAAATTTCAACTATGAAAAATTGCATATAGATGAGATTTTTGAGAACTAGATGGGAAGGTCTGTGATTATTAAATGAGGTTTGGGTCATACATTCTACATTTTACATTGCTGTCCTCCCATGTCTGATGATCTGACTGCCTGTCAGTTATCAGTAATATCTGCTGCTAGCAGTCACAGAGCAGCTCATGACAGCTGTGTGATCCTGCCCTAGAATTCATGCCAGAACAGTCACCTCTGAATATCAGTAGACCACCTGGGCATCCAGCTACAGTGTGTGACAACATCCCTTGCTCTTTCATGAATGTCAAAGATACAGAAAAAGAACTTGGATGCTGAAGGCAAAGAAAACCTATGCTATGCTAAGTCACTTCAGTCGTGTCCGACTCTGTGTGACCCCAGAGACGGCAGCCCACCAGGCTCCCCCGTCCCTGGGATTCTCCAGGCAAGAATACAGGAGTGGGTTGCCATTTCCTTCTCCAATGCATGAAAGTGAAAAGTGAAAGTGAAGTCGCTCAGTCATGTCCGACTCTTAGCGACCCCATGGACTGCAGCCTACCAGGCTCCTCTGTCCATTGGATATTCCAGGCAAGAGCACTGGAGTGGGGTGCCATTGTCTTCTCCAAAAGAAAACCAGGTACTTCCAAAAAGAGTCATCCCTCAGTTACTGAATTTCTCCATCTGTAAACCATCCACCTCCCCTGACTGCAGTTATAACATTTTAGTTTAAATGAATCTTCTATATAACTTGCAAAGTGGTCAAGCCTTTTCAAATGGAAGGCCTGTGATCAGTATGAGGCAAGGAAATGACCTCTCAATTCTCAAGCAGTTTCCCTTGGGATTTGGCTGGCATCTACCAAGCAAATATTTACTAGCCATTGACTTTGTGTCAAGCACCATGCTGGACTCTGGGGCATGGAGAAAGAATAATAAAACATGGTTCTCTGTCTTCAAGTAGTTCACAGGCCAGTCTAGTTTTGTGAGTGTAAGAACCAGGCATATTAAGGTCCAGTCATCAACTTGCATTTGGCATTCTCCCATGCCAACAAGAAAAGGACTGTCTTAAGAGGTACTCACTCTAACCATAATCCCTTCGTGGACAGAATTTTCTTTTCCTGGTCTTTAATCATCTGGAGACATTCTGTTTCATATTAAGGACCTGAGACATTTTCAAACAAAGTTGTAAGTTCTGCTTCAGATAAAGAAGCAGAATGTGTCCCTTTCCCTAGGGAACACCTATAAAACTAATGCCATGAACAGAAAACTATGATTCTCTTACACAAATCACCTTATAGATATCTTTTTATTTGTTATAAAATTTTTAGTCAGATAAATGTGAAACATATAAAAATATCCATATTGATATGGAGCACTCATTACAAATACTCACAAAACCCACTGTGATGGGAAGTCATACTCCACTTTGACAGTTTTTGATTTTTTAAAAATAAATTGGTAGTGGTCAACATAGGTTACATTACACTTTAGAAGATGAATTAAGAAGGAAACATGAAATAGCAACCCGTAGACTATTACTTGGCTTACTTAAGCCACAAACAAGAATAAAGTGAAGCATGGTTTATTTCTCCAGATCTGATGCTGAAAGCACAGTGAAGATAATTTCCTCATCTCTGTCTCACTAAAATTGTAACATGTCATTCTTGTGACATTTAAAGGTTGTTTCATAGAGAACATCAATGCTCATTCAAGTACTTGCTGATGAAGCTGTGTTTAATCCAAAATTTTCTCCTTGTACCAAGCTTCCAATATCAACCCCATCCTCTCTAGATAATCTTTTGCTTTCCACTCTTTTAATTATAGAAAAAGACAACAATACTCATTCACAGTGCTTTGGTAAGAACACAGTGAAACAATAAGCATAAAACTGTGTTGCAAACTAAAAAGTGGTACTTTTCCATATCTTTAGAATATTCTTCCAATATCTGTAGGCATTAATCTGATCAGTTGTCCCTCCTCTTTCTTCTTCACTATATCCTAGATTTTTAAATCCTTTCTATCAGCTTACATCTTACTTTATCTATGATAAAATAACTCAAAAAACTGGGAATAGAACTGCCTTATGACCCAGCAATCCCACTGCTGGGCATACACACTGAGAAAACCAGAATTGAAAGAGGCACATGTACCCCAATGTTCATAGCAGCACTGTTTACAATAGCCAGGACGTGGAAGCAACCTAGATGCCCATCCACAGATGAATGGATAAGCAAGCTGTGGTACATATACACGATGGAGTATTACTCAGCCATTAAAAAGAATACATTTGAATCAGTTCTAATGAGGTGGATGGAACTGGAGCCTATTATACAGAGTGAAGTAAGCCAGAAAGAAAAACACAAATATAGTATACTAACGCATATATATGGAATTTAGAAAGATGGTAACAATCACCCTGCTTATGAGACAGCAAAAGAGACACTGATGTATAGAACAGACTTTTGGACTCTGGGACTGGGAGAGGGTGGGACGATTGGGGAGAATAGCATTGAAATATGTATAATATCATATCTGAAACGAGTCAGTCCAGGTACGATGCCCGATAACAGATGCCTGGGACTGGAGCACTGGGATGACCTGGAGGGATGGTGTGGGAGGGGGGAGGGAGGAGGGTTCAGGATGGGGAGCACGGGTATTCTGGTGGCGGATCCATCTCGTTGTATAGTAAAAGTAATACAATACTGTAAAGTTAAGAAAAATTAAAAAAAAAAAAAAAAAAGAATAGCAAATATAAACTAATTACTTTGATCATATTTACCCTTTAAGTTACTATGCATTTTATTCCCTAATTACTGCAAATCTTCTTTAAAAAGTTTTTATTTTCTCTATGTATCTTTACAATTAGATTTTCTTGACATCTTATATTCTAGTATTTTTCTTGATCCTATCATCTAAATTTGCACATGAAGCTTCTTATGAGCTTTCATAATTCTTTCTCACTTCTCTGCAGCATTTGACACTGCTGACAATCACCATTACATTCTAAGTTCTTCTGATGTATTTTTCTTCTTTCCTGACAGCTTTGATTTTGCATTCACGTTCTCTTTTTTTCTCCCACCCCTAAATGTATGTGCTACCTAAGGACATGCTTTGCTATTCTGCCTTCTGTATTCTCTTTCTTGGCAAATATCCATGCTCAAATACTTATTTAATTATAAGTTCTGTAAACCTAACTTTCAAATATGTCACCTTTCTTACACAATAATTTGCCTCCACTCTGCAGCACATTTTCAATTTCCTCAGATATACCTTTAACTTTCTATGACCTTAAAGAGTCAAGAGTTTCCATTCTGTTCCTCAGAACTGAAAAGAAAACTTGTAGGTCCTGGGGTCTTCTCTTGCAAAGTCAGAGAAATGCTCAAGGAGCACTAGACTTTCATCAGGTCTAATTATCACTCATCATTCCAATGTTAGAGTGGGACATTTTACCCTTAAACAGTTAATTTCTATATTCCTATCTTAATTCAGAAATTCCAAGAGTTAAGATAATTTCTCAAACCCATATAAAAAATAGAATATAAAGTTGTTTTACCAATTAAGGTAGAAAATGTAAAATCATAAGTAAAACTATAAGGTCCTACAGTCCAGCATAGGGAACTATATTCAATATCCTATGATAAACCATGATGGAAAAACATATAAAAAATGAATACCTAATGTGTATAACTGAGTCACTATGCTATACAACAGAGATTGATATAACATTGGAAATCAACTATACTTCAATAAAAAATAAAATTAAAAAACAAATAAAATGTTGGTTGACCAAATAAAATGGAGGAAATATATAAGACCAAGACTACATACTGCTGAACAATGAAAAAACAAAACGAGTAGAAAAGTGTAATCAAATCTTTGACAATGGAGGAACTCATGTAGAAACATGTTTTAGTATCCAGACATATCATGGTGGCAACAGAGAAATGCTACACCACAATATTTATTTCAGTTTTTGCATATGGCAACCCACTCCAATGTTCTTGCCTGGAGAATCCCAGGAATGGGGAAGCCTGGTGGGTTGCCATCTATGGGGTCACACAGAGTCAGACACAACTGACGCGACTTTGCAGCAGCAGCAGTATAAACCAGTGGCTAGTTTGATAATAAAATATTTTAAGAATTTGTAATCAATCAAGTTTGAATTCCTGCAGATATAATGAAATCTATTAAGATGAATATATTTTTAAAGGTAATTTAAAAATCTATTAAAAATCTCCAACTACCTTTTCAATGGCACTCAAAACTCAATCTTATTGATACTTAATATTCAAATTCTGAACAGTTGTATCAATGTTCCCTCAATATTATTTCACACCCTCAAAAGAAACATTGCTGGTATCTACAACCAGTTATTGCTGAAATCATTCAGCCTTATTTAAATAAATCTCGTAATTGGTTTCCTTTTTAAAGTACATTTCTGGTTGACTAGAACAACAGTGAAATGATTGGTAGTCATGCACTTAAGACAGACATCACCAACAGTGACAGTATAATCATAGCTTAAGACGTTGCACATTTACTGCAGTAGTTACCATAGAGACTTAAATTTGGCTCTTTAATACAAAGTACATGAATTTCATTTTGAATGCATTCATTTTGGTTAGCAAGGTGCACCAGCTTTCCTAGTTGAATGCACATATATAGGCACAACAATTTTGGAATTTTGCCCCAGAAATCTTTAAGGGATCAAACATAGGTATATTTAAAAATAATAATAATATATTCAGTTCCCGGAGTTTTGAATAGGCACTTCATTACTTCATCATTTGAAGCCCAGTTTGGCAAATATATATATATATATATATATGTATATATATAATGGTTTCAGTTCAGTTCAGTCTCTTAGTCTCAGTTCAGTTCAGCTCAGACTCTTTGCAACCCATGAATCGCAGCACGCCTGGCCTCCCTGTCCATCACCAACTCCCGGAGTTTACTCAAACTCACATCCATCAAGTCAGTGATGCCATCCAGCCATCTCATCCTCTGTCGTCCCCTTCTCCTGCCCCCAATCCCTCCTTTAGTGATATTTTATTAAAGTAATTCTCAAGAGGGAAAACAAAAGGTAGGGGAACCAGATATTCTAGCCTAAACTTAGGTGTGGTTCAAAGCACAAAGAAGGAATGAACACAGTAGCAAAGTTCTGAGATTTCACAGATTTCGGGTCCCTGCTCCTCTCCTGTCCTCCTGTCTACAAGACTTGAAATTTTAATTTATAAATTCTTCCCTGGTTATCTTACATCATAGAAATTTTTCCTTTGAACTTCAGATCAGATCAGATCAGTCGCTCAGTCGTGTCCGACTCTTTGCGACCCCATGAACTGCAGCACGCCAGGCCTCCCTGTCCATCACCAACTCCCGGAGGTCACTCAGACTCACATCCATCTAGTCAGTGATGCCATCCAGCCATCTCATCCTCTGTCGTCTTAATGAGCTTTATATTTGTACCTTGAAATGATCCTAAACTATATTATACTCTCCAAACCTTCAATAAATTTAGGGGTGATCTAACTACAGATAAACCATTCACAGTGTCTAGTGCAGGTCTAGGTATATAATTATCTATATTGATTGATGGGTAAAATGGGAGTAGATTGATATATAAGCACATAAAGGTAATCTAAAGTATAATGCAAACATTATTGATGCATTAAAATTAAAACCAAACACATGGGAGAAAGAACCTTCTGAGATCCATTACGATAATACATGTAAAATAATTCTATAAAGCACTATTCAAATGTAAAGCCTCATCAAAAAATAAACTCCTAGAGGAGTTTTGTTCATTTGAGGAACTATTGCTCTGAGAGAATAAACTGTTCCTAACTCTAAAATAGGAAAGCTTTCCTTTTCCCAAAGCATTAGGATATTTATGCTCTTACAGACTTGGCATGAGAGATGTGATACTCTTGCATTATGTTCCACAGTGAATGTTCTCTTTGCAAATCCTTGCAAAGCTGGATCCTTCCTGTCAGTTTGGTCTCGGCTAAAATGCTTCCTTAGAATGGGCTTCCTTGACCACTCCAAAATAATGCAATGCTCCACTTCTCATGGGATATTCTTCAAAGCACTCACCTTTATTTGAATTTAACAGACTACTTTTTTTTTTTCTGTTTATTCATTTATCATATATCTCCCTGTGGCACAAGTTCTATGAGACTATGGACTGATCTTCTACAGGTCTGTATATCCAATTACTAAGAAATATTTATAAATTAAATAATAAAATTCTCCAAAGTAAATTTAGTTATAAACTTCACTTGAATTTAATGGCAGGTTTATTTCATTTCCTCAAACCCAGGATATATAATTTAAATGATCCTTAAAATTTCAAAACTCGAAATAGTTTTGGAAGTTATTTAACTCTCCCTTTCCATTAAAGGGGAAAAAAATGGGACCTTAATTTATAAAATAAATAGTTCAAAGTCAATTCACTGAGCACATATTTAGATACAAAAAGGATGTTAAACATTTCATTATCAAAATATCTTAGGTGCACTTTAAATGTAAATCAGTAGCATAATTGACTTAATTATCAGTGCCATTTCATATGATTAAGTACACTTAATGGGAAGCTTTAGTAAAATATGGCCATGACAGGAAGTGTCAAACTTTTCTATGCAATAATTCTGAGCACATTAAACTCTTCAGAAAGTTCTTTTTATTGCCATAAATTCAAATGGTTAAATTGAGGTTCTTCATATTTAGAATCATAAGGATTTTTATAGTCAATGTGAATACACATTATAGTTAATGCGAATATAGTTAATATTTCTTCCCTGCACATTAGCAGAGAAGAATAAAAAAAACAGAATTAATGTGTTTTACAAAAGAGACATTTCAGATATTTGTCCCTAATAAAGGTTGTTGGTTTCTTAATGTGCTAAAATTCAATAAAAAGTTAAGTGAATCTGGTTTATTGCTATTGCCTCCTACGAGGAAATTCTGCATAGTATCTTTGGAACGTACCTGCATTTGTTAAAGAAAAACATTGTCCAAAATGTTTTTATCAAGTTTTAGAAATCATAGATTCTCTTTTCTGTATTTTTGCTTCCATTTAATTGTTTAATTAAAGAAAACAGTGCCAAAATTTAGAGTAATCTTAAAATTTATCCCAGTGATTATTTCTGAATGTCTCATAAATAATTATTCAACTCTGGTTTATATATTAATGGAAATAAAATGCAGATTTTACAGATTACTATCTTCATATAATCTTAACTCCATTTTCCCCATTTTACGCATTTCAAACATATTCATCTTCAAACTTTAATAATTCCTGAATTTTCTTAATTATCTAACACCTTCTGGATGTCTGGTGAGTCTTCTGCACTGCAGGCAGATTCTTTACCATCTGAGCCACCTGATAAGCATACCTCTCAACACTCATTTGCAATAGATATTATATTGTAAACTCTTAAAAATAAATATATTTATTATTACACTATATACTTTATATTAACTACAATTCACTTTTATCTGGGTCTTCATGAATATTTAAGCACTCAGACTCACGTACACATAAATTTATACAGGTAGATAGATTAATAGATTAATGGATAAAATAAACAGAGCAAACAGAATAAGTTGAATTTCAGATGCTTATATATGCAGGCTGACAAATATAGTGTACGTTTATATTATCAGAGAAACACTCTCATGATAAGAATTCAGGTCTCAAAAAAGAAGCAGTGAATGTCATCAGTTCAAGAAGGCACTAAACTGTGAGCGGTACTATTACCTCCAAAAAATATTTTTTATAAAAAAAATCACTTTTAGAGATAACTAAGTGACTGTAAAAAGGAAAAGTCAGTCAAAGTTGCTTAGTCGTGTCTGACTCTTTGCGACCCTATGGACTATACAGTTCATGGAATTCTCCAGACCAGGATACTGGAGTGGGTAGCCTTTCCCTTTTCCAGGAGGTCTTCCCAACCCATGGATCAAACCCAAGTCTCCTGCATTGCAGGTGGGTTCTTTACCGGCTGAGCCACAAGGGAAACCCTATAAAAGAGAACCAGAGATTAATATCAAGTTCTAGTGTACCTAAGTCCTCTACAATGATTTATATTTCTAAAACAAAGTACATCTCAATGTAGCATATGTTTATGAGGTTAAACATTACATGGGCGACTATCCAATATAATATCTATTCTCATATTTTGCTTTTGTGAACTAGAAAGTTCAGATGAAGAAGTATAGTTATCAAAATGACCAAGCCTTAGGGTATTATAACTTTAAAAGCAAAACAAGTTTTGCTAACATTTTCTAACACTATCCTAAAGTTTGATTAATATCTAATTTTCCTGTTGTTCACTTGTGTTTTCTAAAGGAGCAAGGAAATCAAGTATGCATTATGGTTAACATTCAAAATAAAATTCTAACACATTTATCTTAAAAAATAGAGTTTTCTATATATATCTAAATTAAATATTATATGATCCTATTGACCCAATGTTCTGAAATATATATAATAGATGTAACACAGTCTCTAGAAACAATGTCCTAGCTACCCCTTACCTAAAAGTATTTTATTCTATAATTTCAATTAAACGAAGAATAAAGAGACTGAAGAGATATGTTTAAACAACTGTTAAGTTAGAGTGGTGGCCCAAATGCCAGAAAATCTCATTGTAAGCACAGAAGTAAAAAGTTTTAAGCTATCTGCAGCATGTTTAAGGTTTATCCTGCACCAGGTAGATAACTTTAGAGTAGTTTTCTGGACTAAATAATTGCTAATGGTGCTAATGGTTTATATTCTTTACGGAGGTATACATGAACAAAATCTTTTAGACTTTTTGGTCTGTTTATGACCTCTTAGAAGAGGCTAATAAGATACAAACTTTCAGTTATAAGTTCTAACATCTAATGTACAGTTTGGTGACTATAGTTAATAATTCTGTGTCACATACCTGAAATTTGTTAAGAGTAGATCTTAACTATGTGAGGTGATGAATATGTTAATTAGCTGGACTGTGGTAATCATTTCTCACATCACATATATATAGCATCATGACGTAAAACTCAAATAGATACAATTTTTGCCAATATATCTGGGGTAGGGAAAGAGGCTAAGAAGTTTCTATGTTAATATTAAGTCAGTACTTTATAATATTTAAGTAAAAGTGTTCTACAAAACCATCTTCACCAAAATTGGGGATAACACATGAACTTGCTGCTGCTGCTGCGGCTGCTGCTAAGTCGCTTCAGTCTTGTCCGACTCTGTGCGACCCCAGAGACAGCAGCCCACCGGGCTCCCTCGTCCCTGGGATTTTCCAGGCAAGAGTACTGAACTTAGATTAAGTTAATTTAGTTAAAAGATTTCTATTATAGTCAGGTTTCTATGACTAGCCAAATAAAACAAAAACAGTCAAGTTTTACATACTGACAGACAATCCAATATGCTTAAATATACATGAATTAAATTTAAATAAAGCAAACAGTTCTAACAGATATAACTCAACTAGACTTTTGTCAAAATTTATTTCTACTTAATAAATTATTATGATTGACATTTTCAGTTGTAAAAATTATAATTGCATGGATTTTTTAGAAAATTCATTACTTTCAATAATTTCACAAACCTTATTACTACAATCCCCAAAAAGTCTACAAACTTTTCACATCATTTACCATGCTATTCTGTTCAATAAGAACCTCTGCCTTTCATTTTTCCATTATATATTATGTCAACTCAAATTTCTTTTCTACTTTATTGCTTGTGAAATTTTGATATAAATGGACTTCGACTTCACATCATGAAACATGTTCTTGAGATAAATATATTACTATTTTTATAGTGATCTAGAAGGAAAGAAAATTCGGGCATTTGAAGTAAATGCCATTCTGTTAATTAAACTACTGATTGTTGTCAAAAGAGCTTATTTTGTAAGGGTAGTGATAATAATAAAATGAAAATTTCCATAGTATGGTACAGTTCATAAAAAATTCAATAAGCATTGTCTTATTTAACCTACATAGTTGTCCTGAGAGGTGGATGGTTAGAATCATACTGAGGATATTTAAAAAGAAACTAGGCTAAGATACAATGAAAATCTCACCTAGACAGTAGAAGTCTATAGCTGACTGGATATCATCAGTTACATTTTTTCTTCATTTGTTTCTCTTTGGAAGATGTTTCTCTTTTTCTGTATGTGTGTGTGTGTGTGTGTGTGTGTGTGTGTGTTACGCACACACGTGCATGCACACATGCACATGCTTTAATACTTATCAACTTTACTGAAGTATAATTAACATACACTGGGTTACAAATTGGAACTTGCCATGGGTACCCACTTGTCAATGCAGGAACGTAAGAGATGCAGGTTCAATCCCTAGGTTGGAAGATCCCTTTTAGTAGGAAATGGCAACCCACTCCAGTATTCTTACTGGGAGAATCCCATGGACAGAGGAGCCTGGTGAACTACAGTGCCATGTGGTTGTAAGAGTTGGACATGACTGAAGCAACTTAGTACACACATGGGCACTTGCCATCTTCCTCTACAAGGATTAAATTTTGTGCTGCTGCAATTGCCGACCTCCAACATCCCCTGAAGGAGTTCAGGGTGGAGAGCAGAAATGAGACACTGTGTGCTCCAGGAAAACTAGCAGGACAGGTCTTCAGATATGTATTTTTAGGTTGATTTTAAATGCCCATTTTTGTATCTTCTCATATCTAGTAAAGAACTCAAATTCTTAATGGTAATGGCTGTTTCTTGTGACTAGCAGAAGCTTCACAAGATCAGTAGAAACTTTCTGGAAAAATATGTGCTTGATTCCACATATTCCCCCTTTACCAAAAGCACATATATACTGACTGACCTTTCCCCTCTGCCTCTTTGGAACAGTTTCTCAAGGCTATCTGGGGTGCTGTCTCCCAGGTTCAGTCCTCATCTTGCCCCAAATAAAACTTAACTCACAACTCTCATGTTGTGCATATTTTTAAGTTGACAGATTAAGTGATGCTGACTAGTGTCATGACTTGTTCAAAACGTCAGAGCTTAGACCACTAAAACAATAACACCAGCCACCTATGACACAATTTATGTGTGACAAATGGGGTGATCAGCACTATGTACACCAGCGCATTTAATAGTCCCCTGCTGCTGCTGCTGCTGCTGCTGCTAAGTCACTTCAGTGTGTCTGACTCTGTGTGACCCCAGAGACGGCAGCCCACCAGGCTCCCCCATCCCTGGGATTCTCCAGGCAAGAACACTGGAGTGGGTTGCCATTTCCTTCTCCAAGGCATGAAAGTGAAAAGTGAAAGTGAAGTCGCTCGGTTGTGTCCAACTCTTCGCAATCCCATGGACTGCAGCCTACCAGGCTCCTCTGTCCATGGGATTTTTCAGGCAAGAGTACTGGAGTGGGGTGCATCACCTTCTCCTAGAAGAAGTCAAAAAAGTGATGAAATCTTTCTTACATATATGGACAACCTAGAGCTTAGGAGAGCTGATGCCTTACCCTCACACAGATAATACGTGCTAGAGCCTTGGTCTTGAACCCACGATGCTTCCCTTCTAGACCATACTTGTAACCTTTCCTTGTAGCACAGTTGGTAAAGAATCTGCCTGCAATACAGGAGATCTGGGTTCAATTCCTAGCTTGAAAAGATCCCCTGGAGAAGGAAATGGCAACCCACTCCACTATCCTTGCCTAGAAAAATCCCATGGACAGAGGAGCCTGGCAGGCTACAGTCCATGGGGTCATAAGAGTCAGACACGACTTAGCGACTAAACCACAACCATCACATTTCAGGGCAGGGGGACACTCTTCTGAGTCCTTTTCTGCCTTCTGATTCTTTATGACTCAATTGGTTCTACAATGCAGATTATCTCATATATTGTATGCTTCTAGAAATACTGCCCTTGTGCTATTGCCTCATGCAAGGCTAGGACTTTTGGTGGTGATGCTTTTTGGATGGTACTGATGCTGCCATCAGGGATATTATTTAAAAATAGATGACACCTTTGATGATAAATTCATATTATACTACGTTAATTTTGTCATAAACTATTTTATATGGATATTCACTTCTGAGTTCCTCCTATCTAGAATTTCAACCACTAAGAATTTCCAACATCTGCTGCTTCATATTCCTCTTCCCTTCCTTAGTTTTTTTCTATTAAACACTATCACTAACATAGTAGCATATTTTATTTCTCTTGTTCACTGTCTGTATCCTTCACAAAAATATAAGTTCCACAGGACACGCAGTTTTGTCTATTTTGTTCACAACTCTATGCCCTGCACCTATTGAGCAGGAAATAAATGTCAGTTAAAAATTAACATTTATATTTTAGGACTTATGTTATTTCAATGATTGTTGTGTAATGAAGTAGAAAATAATACCTGAGATTAATTTTTCAAGAGCATTTGGATCTACTTGTATTTTCACTGGACATGCATTACTCATAGGAGGCTATGGCCTGTTATAAAAAGATTAAATCACTAGATGAGACCACATTCTCAGTATTCTGGAAGAAGATTGCTTGTATATATTAACTTCTCCTCTTTCTCCTGATGATACCACTATTTTGGGGGGGGTGTCAGGTTATGGAGGGATGAATCTGATTAGGGGCAGTAGTGGTACAGAAATCAGCAGCACAGCCACTGGTCTCAGAGTGCTGGGGTTCAGTTTTCAACTGTTCTACTTACTAGTTCTATACATATTAGAAGTCACTATTATTTTATGCCAAGAACTTTTATCCAGAGACTTCAAGTATTTTTTCAATGCTTTGAAACTGTATTTAAATCTATGGTGTACAGGAGACTAGATGCTTATTTCTTGGAAGGTTATAATTTGGATCAGATATTCAGTCTGACAGTATTTTACAAGACTTTGGGCATCAAATATCAAGTGATACTGTTATAAATAAATCCCCTAAAGGATATAACTTTGGATTGACTTAAATATCTATAAGCCAGCCAGAATAATAATATTTTGCAGGCATTTAATATTTCTTGTTTTTTTCATCCTCAAGTCTACATAGACCAGAGCTACAAGACAACTATATCTTTCAGTTCAGTTGTCACTCAGTCATGTCCGACTCTTTGCAACCCCATGAACCACAGCACGCCAGGACTCCCTGTCCATCACCAACTCCTGGAGTTTACCCAGACTCATGTCCATTGAGTCGGTGATGCCATCCAACCATCTCACCCACTGTCATCCCCTTCTCCTCCTGCCCTCAATCTTTCCCAGCATCAGGGTCTTTTCAAATGAGTCAGCACTTCACATCATGTAGTCAAAGTATTGGAGTTTCAGCTTCAACATCAGTCTTTCCAATGAACACCCAGGGCTGATCTCCTTTAGGATGGTCTGGTTGGATCTCCTTGCAGTCCAAGGGACTCTCAAGAGTCTTCTCCAACACCACAGTTCAAAAGCATCAATTCTTTGGCACTCAGCTTTCTTTATAGTCCAACTCTCACATCCATACATGATTACTGGAAAAACCATAGCCTTGACTAGATGGACCTTTGTTGACAAAGTAATGTTTCTGCTTTTTAATATGCCATCTAGGTTGGTTAAAACTTTCCTTCCAAGGAGTAAGCGTCATTTGATTTCATGGCTGCAATCACCATCTGCAATTATTTTGGAGCCCCAAAAAATAGAGTCAGCCAGTTTCCCCATCTATTTGCCATGAAGTGATGGGACCGGGTGCCATGATCTTCGTTTTCTGAATGTTGAGCATTAAGCCACCTTTTTCACTTTCTTCTTTCTATCAAGATGCTCTTTGGTTCTTCTTCACTTTCTGCCATCTTTACTACTATTATAATCACTGTGTCACAGTTGATGTTAAGTTATTTGCCTATGTATGGCCTCCACAGGTGGTTCAATGATAAAGAACCTGCCTGCAATGCAGGAGACAGGAGTTTGATCCCTGGGTCAGGAAGATCCCCTGAAAAAGGAAGTGACAACTCCAGTATTCCTGTCTGGGAAATCCCATGGACAGAGGAGTCTGGTGGACTCCAGTCCATGGGGTTGCAAAGATTTAGACATGACTAAGTGACTACACAATAAAAATTTTCCTATACTAACATGACAGTGACAAGAAAACCTCATGTGTAAAAAAAAAAACTATTGAATTTTACTGACAATAATGCCTATGTATTGCTTCTTTGAGAATAAAAGTGTGTTAGGTTGCTTCAGTCATGTCTGACTCTTTGCAGCCCCATGGACTATAGCCTGCCAGGTTCCTCTGTCCATGGAACTCTCCAGGCAAGAATACTGGAGTGGGTGTCCATGCCCTTCTCCAGGGGATCTTCCTGACACAGGGACAGAAACTGAGTCTCACGTCTCCTGCACTGGCAGGTGAGTTCTTTACCACCACCGCCATCTGGAAAGGCCTATGAAAGTAAAAGCACCAGGCCCTAATCATTTTTGCAGCCTCAGTATCTGTAAAGTGTAGCAAATATACTACATGTTCCAAATATGTTTGCTGTATAATAATTAAGCTGGATATTAGACACAGATCTTCTGATTATGAATCCCTAACACATTCTCATTTCATTAAGTCACACATCTTTTTATGAAATTAATCTAAAGGAGAGTGTCAGCCCTTTGCTAATATATTGTTCTAGCATTTTCTCTTATTCAACATCTTCCTCAGCCAGGGTACCAACTATTAGATAAACACATATCCATGTCACACAAAGAAAAGTAAAACACTAATCAAGAGACTAATAAAGAGCAAAATACATACTTTGTTTCTACTGATAATATATGGAAACTAAAGACAATCAATGTTTTAAACATTCAAAAACCATTTGCTTATGAGTACTTCATTTCTTACAAAGAAGATGTATCATATTATTCCACTATATTGTCTCCTAACTAGATTCTTCCCTAACACATCTTTCAGTCAGTTAGGTGAAGATCACCCATCCAATCTGAAAGCTCTGTGTTGAAGGTAAGGGGAGTCTATTGACAGAGAATCAAGCTTAACAGGTGAGCAGAAAGAAGGTGAATAAGACTGTTAGAAAAGAAAGGGAAAAAAAAGACGAGCAACAGGATCACTAGATATTACTAATGTTGCCACATTGTGGTTTTTTCCTTATGAATTTCAACCACAGCATTCAAGGAATATTGGTTAATTAATGTGTAAATACTCTTTTCACATAAGTCTAAGGATATGAGAAAACCGTTTTTAATCTTTTGAATATACTTTCTTTCCTTCCTAACTCCTTTCCTTCCATCTTTTTTCTTCTTCCTTTTTTAACTGTTAGCTTTTACATTCTGTACTTTGAGAACCACACTGAGTAAAAAACTTGGGTCTCCAAATGTTCCAAAGATTGTGCAAAGATGAATCACGTACTTGACAGGAAGAAGACATTCCTCAGTATGCTACTAAGCCTTGTGGGGTAAGTTCCACTGGACTATAAGTATATAAACAAATATAGAAAGAATAAAATTCCATTAACTAATGATCTCAGACACTGGACTGTAAGAATGATTTATAGGCAAAAAGTTGTATAACAAAGACATCCTAGTGCTTCTAAAATAATCTATATTATCCAAGATCCATTAAATTTCACATTATATAAACTCAAAGTAATTCTTATTGTCCGATTTTGACATTTGCTTACACAACATCAAATATACTTATATTTGTGAACAGTAAAGCTTACTTTCTAAATGAGAAATTAAAAGGCATAACTCTTAAACTTCATAGATAAATATATCTAAACTGTAATAATTTTGTTGTACAAATAATGCAGCAAAACAATAGTGTTTCAAATAATGTCAAATTATAGAAAGAAAAAAACAACAGTATTACTAACAACTAATTTTTAAATGATATTGAATGTGGTTTGAAGAAAAAAACAGTATGTTATTCCTCATGATTTCTTAGTAAGAAGGAACATTTATGTGTTCATATTTAAAATTTCAAATGCAACATTAAAATTATTAATATACTTCCTAGCATCAGATATATGATGGATTAATTCTTAATTTTTGTTTACTTGGAAGGCCATTTAAAAAGTGCATTTGCATTATTACAACTCATTCATCAAACAATAATGTCTATGATTGTGAAAACAGTCATGCTACTTGAATTATCCAGAATGCCTTTGAACACAGGTTATTCTTAAAGGTATTTGAGAATAACCTCAAGCAGCACTTTTAAATATAGATATCATAACACTTTCAAGTTTCAGTTCAAAAACACCAAGTGATTTTTAGGGTAATGTTTTATTTTCTTTATTTAAAAAACTAAAAGCCCTAATACCTATGAACTATGTATACAAGAATTATTTTGAAAATTTAAAAAATGCCTCTAATTTCCCATTTAATGGTAAATATTGCATGCAAAAAGACTCCAGCTTCTAAACAAGTATTAAAATGACCAACTGATCAGTAATTTGTATCACTTCACAAAAAAGATCTGACAGTAAATTACTGAGTCTACACATGCATGCTACAGCATAGTATCTTCAGAGTCAACAGATAAAGTAAAATGAAATTACCCTAAAAGACATTTCAAGATTCTCTCCACCCCAGATATCCATTCCTGCATCGTAAGTTCCTATCTCTTCAAAGTAGTTTCTGTCAATAGAAAATAGGCCACCAGCCATAGTTGGGGTCCTAGTTGAAAAAAAAACAAAAACAAAAGAATATCTTTTGAAAACAATGTGTGGAGTTTAATGAGACTATAGCAAATATTTCTGAAACATTTTAAATAAAAAGCAATATACTTAAAAATTTCAAACTGGAAACAAAGCCAAATTATAAGAGGTTTTAAAATTAATACATAGCATTTTATTTCACATTTTCTGTAAAACTAAACTTAGATTAGTCTATAGTTTTTCTTATGGGTGATCAAATAGATATAAGGAACACTGGCCATTTAAGACAGCGGCATATACATCCTGTGTGAAAGGCATAGTGAAGAGAAATCTGTGTTCTTAGCACTGTCCTTAAAGAGCTGAACTAGTCATGAAACTTCTAGTTGTGATCCTGTCACCTAATTATAAATTATTTTAATATGAACTCTAGAAACGTATAGAAATGGTTTCTCTATGAAAAGATCTACAATCTATTTGAATAGGAAAAAATAAGTGCTGTGAAATATTTATAGGCAATAAGCATCTGATAATAGTTACTTAAGTATCATAATAGCTTTACATCTAATTGTCTACAGCTAATTGTTTTACCTAATTAAAATGATAAAATGAATCATATAACCCTATAGACAAACATAAATCCTGTATACTATTCACGGGTTTAGAAGGACATTTGGCACAGATCCAAAACTTTTTACTAGGAATAAATGATTTTGGTTCTCACATTCAAATGTTCTCTGTAGAAACTAAGAAATCAGGTGCTAACTTTCACAAGGAATAATTATTGATCTTAAAAGATTAATTAAAATCAGTAGTTAATATGTGACCTATACAGTCTTTCTGTAAAAGCAGTATACAGTGAAACTGAAAAAGAAAGTTCTAGTTCATAAATGAATCTATCTATATAACCAATGATTATTTCTGAATAGAGATTTTCAAGCTTCATAGCACATTAGCAGCCCCTGACACACCCTGAAAAAACTACACTTCCGTGTTTGGGTAATTCTCTCAGGTTTAGATTTAATTGGCTGGGAATGGAGCCAGATCTTTGATACTGTGTAAAGATCCTAAGTGATTCTACTGTGCTGCTAAATTTACTAGATTGGAAACCCTGATCTAGGAACTTAGATTTAGGATGTTCATTCAGGTACACTTGATCCTTGAACAACGTGGTTTGAACTGCTTGGGTCCATTTATACGCAAATATTTTAAATAGTAAATGCCACAGAACTACACAATCCAGTGTTTGGTGAGTCATCTGATGTTGAGGAACCTTGGATACCAAGGGCCTGG
The DNA here is from genome assembly GCA_935064755.1 of Tragelaphus eurycerus. Classification (NCBI taxonomy): domain Eukaryota; kingdom Metazoa; phylum Chordata; class Mammalia; order Artiodactyla; family Bovidae; genus Tragelaphus; species Tragelaphus eurycerus. Next base: position 3,517,818 of record CAKXYN010000045.1, on the reverse strand, counting down.
TATAAAGTATACTCAGATTAACCTCTGTGTTATTCAATGGTAGTTTGAGATTGTTAGAAAACTCAATGTTTTTTCTCAAAATTATGTCCTATTCTGCCACAGGATGTGCTCGTGTCCTCTAACTGAACAGTGTATTTCATCGAAAAACCTCAATATAATATTGTACTTGGATACCTACCGTATCACAGAGTTCTCTATTTCTCCCAGTGCTATCACTGTTTTACACTCAGGCAGTTAACTGTCCATCGGTTGGAGCAGCAGAGCCTCACTTGGTCTGAGCTCTTTTATTACTTCTAGTCTTTCTGGGTTCCTATCATGGACAGTATCATTTACCAACTGAGTTGTAATGAGAAACAGTAATAACGCTAAGCAGATGCTAATTATTTATGATGTAGCCATGACCCTCACATGACTGGGGTTTTTGAAGTCCATGGAAATAACTATGTAAGGTACCACACTGCTGAATACTCTATTTAATGAAACGAGGAACAGAAATTGCTACAGTTATCCTATTATAATGTAACTAAGTGCTTAAGAACAAAGGTTCGCCTAGTCAAGGCTATGGTCTTTCCTGTGGTCATGTATGGATGTGAGAGCTGGACTGTGAAGAAGGCTGAGCACCGAAGAATTGATGCTTTTGAACTGTGGTGTTGGAGAAGATTCTTGAGAGTCCCTTGGACTGCAAGAAGATCCAACCAGTCCATTCTGAAGGAGATCAATCCTGGAATTTCTTTGGAAGGAATGATGCTCAAGCTGAAACTCCAGTATTTTGGCCACCTCATGTGAAGAGTTGACTCATTGGAGAAGACTCTGATGCTGGGAGGGATTGAGGGCAGGAGGAGAAGGGGATGACAGAGGATGAGATGGCTGGATGGCATCACTGACTTGATGGGTGTGAGTCTGAGTGACCTCCGGGAGCTGGTGATGGACAGGGAGGCCTGGCGTGCTGCAGTTCATGGGGTCGCAAAGAGTCGGACACAACTGAGCGACTGATCTGATCTGAAGTGCTTAAGAATGTTAATTGATGCATTTTTAATGATCAGTTCAGAGTGCCCATTCACTTGTATATTTACTAGTAAAGAACAAATGCATTTAACGTAAATACATGTATTGAGTTTCATCTTATAGTTGGTGATGATTCCTACAAATATGTGAGAAATATATAATAAATGGCAACAATAAATTACATGTTAACCATAAGAATGACTCAAATAAGTTTCACTTTTACTTGAAAAGTAACAAAATCTTTTAAAAATTTGCAATTACTCAAAAAAAAAAATCCTGTATTTTCTGAAGATGGATGCTACTAGGACTTTTTTTTTTTTTGGTATTTGAAATGGCATTTAGCTCTCTCAAACAGTCAGAGATATTATTCTGCCTTAAATAATATCTACATCTGTAGCCAGTGCTGTGTAGCATGTTCTATTCTAAGTCAACTGCTCTGTAGTGTTGCCCATGAGCTATTTACATACACCTGTGCAGACCTTAAGTGTTCAAGGCATTTAGAAAATATAAACCTTGATTATAGTTGAGTTAGCTGCTGCTGCTGCTGCTGCGTTGCTTTAGTCGTGTCCGACTCTGTGCGACCCCATAGACAGCAGCCCACCAGGCTCCCCCGTCCCTGGGATTCTCCAGGCAAGAACACTGGAGTGGGTTGCCATTTCCTTCCCCAATGCATGAAAGTGAAAAGTGAAAGTGAAGTCGCTTAGTCATGTCCGACCCTCAGCGACCCCATGGACTGCAGCCTTCCAGGCTCCTCCCTCCATGGGATTTTCCAGGCAAGAGTACTGGAGTGGGGTGCCATTGCCTTCTACGTGAGTTAGCTAAGATGATCTTTTTAAGCATCTCTACAATGTCACACCAACCAATTGAATCAGTTACATGGGGGCGGGAGGTAATCAGCCAAATGGCTGTGAATATTACCTACCACACAGCAAATAGGTGAAGATGAACTGAGTAAATAGAACTAAAGTACTTAGCATAGTGTATGTCACATTATAAATAGTTAATAAGGCTTGGTAATAAATCTTTATAGTTGCTAATGTTAATCATTCAAACAAAAGTCTTAAGTGCCCTTCAATTAATTTTGGCTCCCCATAATGCTCTCATTTTGGATTGCAAAATCATCTAAAAACACTTCAGATCCAAGATGCTGAACTTTGAAATCTGCTTCACTGAATAAAAGCTTCAATTTTTTAACCCTTCCTATTTAAATCCTACGGAAGTCCCTTTGATGATATGTTTCTTTAGCTACTCCATATTCTCACAGACTATCTCCCTTTACAAATCATTTACTTCCCTCCTCCCATCCACTTTCCAAGGTCCTATTATGTCAGTAAACACCTAACTGAGCACACTAGGTCCTCTGTCCTTGCCTGACTACATTCTTTATATAAATATTAATATTATACAGACAAAGGTCTGTATAATCAAAGCTATGGTTTTTCTAGAAGCCATCTATGGATGTGAGAATTGGACCATAAAGAAGGCTGAGCACCAAGGAACTGATGTTTTTGAATTGTGATGTTGGTGAACACTGTTGAGAGTCCCTTGGACTGCAAGGAGATCAAACCAGTCAATCCTAAAGGAAAGCAGTCCTGAATATTCATTGGAAGGACTGATGCTGAAGCTGATGCTACAATACTTTGGCCACCTGATGAGAAGAGCTGACTGATTGGAAAAGACCCTGATGCTGGGAAAGACAGAAGGCAGGAGGAGAAGGGGACGACAGAGAACCAGATGGTTGGATGGCATCACCGACTCAATGGACATGAGTTTAAGCAAACTCCAGGAGATGTTGAAAGACAGGGAAATCTGGCCTGCTGCAGTTCATGGGGTCAGAAAGAGTATTCAGGACTGAGCGCCTGAACAACAAGAAATATTAGTTCCTGGGTAAATTTACCATTCCTCATCCACTTCTGTTCCTAAAACCTCAAGAATCATTGAAGTAACAATAAGCTGAGGTCATCTGGTCATGATAAAAGTCCATGCTATTGACTCTCTTCTCAGGCCATGAACAGCTAATAATCCTTTTATCTGTCTACTTGTTTACCTTGTCTCATCTTATATGAATCTTCCCCAAAAGTTTCAGACTCTTCTCAAAAAACTGAAGATTAAAGCAATGCATAAAATCTAAACTCAGTCATGAAGTCTAACCTCTCTCAATCTCTATGTTAACATTGTGTGTTTCTCAGGGCCTCTTCCTTCTTCTTGTCTCAGTAGGGGGTGGGGGTTGGGGGAGATGTCTCCTCTCCTCTGAATGTGGAATAGTATTAATTCTTTTGCCTCAGTCAGCTCTTTTCTGACTATAAGCACACTTTTTCTTTTCTTTTTTTTAAATCACACATTGATTGACTGAGCTTCAACAATATTGTGTATTTTACAAATGGAAGGCTTATGGCAATTCTGAGTCAAGTCTGTGCTTAGTTGCTTAGTTGTGTCTGACACTTTGTGATCCAATGGACTGTAGCCCACCAGGCTCTTCTGTCCATGGGGTTTCTCCAGGAAAGAATACTGGAGTGGGCTTCCATGCCCTCCTCCAGGGGATCTTCCCAACCAGGTCAATATATTGCAGGTGGATTCTTTACCGACTGAGCCATAAGGGAAGCCCTCACTGGTGTCATTTTTCCAAGAGCATTTGCCTACACCATGTCTCTGTGTCAATTTTGGTAAATACATAGTATTTCAAACTTTTAAATTATTATTATATTTGCTATGCTGATCTGTAATCAGTTATCTTTGACATTACTATTGTAGTTTGGGCACCGTGAACCATGCCTTTATAAAACTGGCAACTTAATTAATCAATGAAGACCTATAAGACCTTCTAGAACTAACACCAAAAAAAAGATGTCCTTTTCATCATAGAGGACTGAAATGCAAAAGTAGGAAGTCAAGAAACACCTGGAGTAATAGGCAAATTTGGCCTTGAAGTATGGAATGAAGCAGGGCAAAGGCTAATAGACTTTTGCCAAGAGAACACACTGGTCATAGCAAACACCCTCTTCCAACAACACAAGAGACAACTCTACACATGGACATCACCAGATGGTCAATACTGAAATCAGATTGATTATAATCTTTGCAGCCAAAGATGTTGACGCTCTATACAGTCAGCAAAAACAAGACGGCAGCTGACTGTGGCTTGGGTCATGAACTCCTTATGGCCAAATTCAGACTTACATTGAAGAAAGTAGGGAAAACCACTAGACCATTCAGGTTTGACCTAAATCAAATCCCTTATAATTATACAGTGGAAGTGACAAATAGAATCAAGGGATTAGATCTGATAGATAGAGTGCCTGAAGAACGATGGACAGAGGTTCTGACATTGTACAGGAGGTAGTGATCAAAACCATCCCCAAGAAAAAGAAATGCAAAATTGCAAAAGGTTTTCTGAGGAGGCCTTACAAATAGCCCGGAAAAGAAGAGAAGCGAAAGGCAAAGGAGAAAAGGAAAGATAAACCCATCTGAATGCAGAGTTCTAAAGAATAGAAAGGAGAGATAAGAAAGACTTCCTCCGTGAACAATGCAAACAAATAGAGGAAAACAATAGAATGGAAAGACTTAGTGATCTCTTAAGAAAATTAGAGATCTCTTCAAAGCAACATTTCATGCAAAGATGGACACAATAAAGGACAGAAACCTTATGGACCTAACAGAAGCATAGAATATTAAGAAGAGGTGGCAAGACACAGAACTATACAAAAAAGATCTTAATGACCCAGTGTGATCACTGGGTGTGATCACTCACCTAGAGCCTGACATCCTGAAGTGTTACATCAAGTGGCCTTAGGAAGCACCAGTATGAATAAATCTAGTAGAGATGATGGAATTCCAGCTGAGCTATTTCAAATCCTGAAAGATGATGCTGTGAAAGTGGTGCACTCAATATGCCAGCAAATTTGGAAAATTCAGCAGTGGCCACAGGAATGGAAAAAGTGCTTTCATTCCAATCTCAAAGAATGTTCAAACTACCACACAATTGCACTCATTTCACACACTAGCAAGGTAATGCTCAAAATTTTCCAAGCTAGGCTTCAAAAGTTCATGAACCAAAAACTTCCAGTAAATTCAAGCTGGATTTAGAAAAGGCAGAGGAACCACAGATCAAATTGCCAACACCCTTTGGATCATAGAAAAAACAAAAGAATTCCAGAAAAACATCTATTCCTGGGTCATTAACTATGCCAAAGCTTTTGATTGCATGGATCAAAACAAACTGTGGAAAATTCTTAAAGAGATGGGAATACCAGAACACTTTACGTGCCTCTTGAGAAACCTGTGTGCAGGTCAAGGAGCAACAGCTAGAGCAGGACATGGAACAACGGACTGGTTCCAAATTGGGAAAGGAATACATCAAGGCTGTGTATTGCACCCTGTTTATTTAACTTCTATGCAGAGTACATCATGTAAAATGCTGGGCTGGATGAAGTAGAAGCTGGAATCAACAAAGCCAGGGAAGATACCAATAATCTCAGATATGCTGCTGCTGTTGCTAAAGCTAAGTCGCTTCAGTCGTGTCCAACTCTGTGTGACCCCATAGACAGCAGCCCACCAGGCTCCCCCATCCCTGGGATCCTCCAGGCAAGAACACTGGAGTGGGTTGCCATTTCCTTCTCCTCAGATATGCAGATTGACACCATTATCACAGAAAGCAAAGATGAACTAAAGAGCCTCTTGATGAAGGTGAAAGAAGAACATGAAAGAGCTGGCTTAAAAGTCAACATTCAAAAAATGAAGATCATGGCATCTGGTCCTATCACTTCATGGCAAATAGGTGGGGAAACAATGGAAACAGTGACAGACTTTATTTTCTCAGGCTCCAAAACACTGCAGATGATTATTGCAGGCATGAAATTAAAAGTCACTTGTTCCTTGGAAGAAAAGCTATGAGCAACCTAGACAGCATATTAAAAAGCAGAGACTTTCCCACAAGTACCATGTAGTCAAAGCTATGGGGTTTCCAGTATTCATGTAGACTATAGTCCATTATTCATGGACTATAAAGAAGGCTGAGCGTTGAAGAATTGGTGCTTTTGAACTGTGGTGTTGGAGAAAACTCTTGAAATTCCCTTGGACTGAAAGGAGATCAAATCAATCAATCCTAAAGGAATTCAACCCTGAATATTCATTGGAAGAACTGATGCTGAAGCTCCAAATACTTTGGCCACTTGATGTGAAGAGCCAACCCTTAAGAAAAGGCCCTAATGCTGGGAAAGATTGAAGGTAGGAGAAGAAGGGGATGACAGAGGACAAGATGGATGGATAGCATCACCAACTCAATGGGCATGACTTTAAGTAAACTCTGACAGATGGCGAAGGACAGGAAGCTGCTGGGGACCAGCCCCAGCTGATCCAGGGACTTCGAAGCGAGGACGGCATCGGTGGGGGTCAGGACACGATAGTTATAATTAGAGATATAAAGAATACTAGAACGAGGATAGCTCAGTAGGAAATTTCAGTGGAGAGAAGAGGCTGAGTAGCTTGGTTTACGCGGGGGACCAATCAAACTTCAAGACAAGAAGTTTGCACCACTTACGTAGGCCGCAGGCGTCTTTCCGTTCTCCCGAAGGAGAGGAGACACTGAGGCCTCCCCGGTCTGATCTTAGAAGCCCAGGCATAACTAGTAAGCATGGTGGGTCCCGCGCCCCAGATGGGGACTCAGCCAGAATTTGAGATAGAGAGCGACATGGGGAGACCAGTCTTTCCAGGAACTGATCCCAATTCTTTATTTTCCATGGTCTACTTTTATACACTGAGATGTTATACAAAAGTCACGTGGGGTCAGCAGCCCTGACTTTTATCAAAGTCAGGTGCTTCTTAAAAATGTATACAGAGGTCTTAGGGGTGTTACATCATCTTCTGGCCAGGGTGCCTGTTGACAATTTATGACCTTCTCCTTGTGATAGTGGTCAGTCACTTATTTCTCCAGGGCGATTATTCTTAAAACAGACTCCACTAGATAAGTTTACATTCCTATAGGGTGAGGGTGTAGTGGGTTTTAGTCAGGGAAAGAATTTACTTAGCCTAAAGTCTAATGTGATTAATATCAAAGGTTAATACTTATCTCTTCTATTCATTAATGTGTATAAGGGCAGGGGAAGTGGAGACTTAGCAGCAAACATTGGCTCAACAAATGAAAAACCCTTCACCAATACAATTTCTAATCAGCCCATTATACTTATGCTAATAGTTTTCTAACTTCTCTAAAGAACCTGTTTTTAGAAGCACATGTGGCCGGACAAGCCTGTCAGGTGGGCTAGAGAACCTTCAGAGGAGTTCGTAGGTCAAGACACTCCTGTCACACCCAGGAATTTATTAACTGAAGCTTTAAGTTAACTCTTTTTTCAGAGAGAGGTAGTGGGGGACAGCCCCCCATAAAGTCAGAGGTGTAGGTGAGAGCACAAGTAGTAAAGTAGGCAGGCTCTGGTTTTGGGGGTAGATGCTCGAGAACCTCCAAGGGGCTCCTGAGGCTAGACCCCACCTTTGTGTACGTCAAGCCTCCTTCCTCATGACCTTTGCCACGGGCGGAGCACTAATTCAAACCGGCTCCCAACAGGAAGCCTGGCATGCTGCAGTTGTGGGAGATGATGAAGAACAGGGAAGACTGGTGTGCTGCAGTCCATGGGGTTGCAAAGAGCTGGACATGACTGAGTGACTAAACAAGAATCAATCAATGCTGTTAGTGTCCTGACTTCAAAACCATCCAACTTTCCCCCTATTTCTCTTCTTCTCCTTGGGCCTCCCTATTCCCTGAGACCAACTGGTATCCCTACAATGATTTCTAAGTGAAAGAAAAAGTCACACATATCTCACTTCAAATAAACAACTACAAATGAGTCAGCTTAGTGAGGAAGGTGTGATAAAAGTTAAGACAGTCCTAAATATAGGTCTCTTGTACCAAATAAATAGGTTGTGAGTGCAAAGAAAAACTTCTTGAAGGAAATTAAAAGAGCTACTCCAGTAAACCATAAATAATAAGAAAGCAAGACAGTCTTATTGATGATATGGAGAAAATTTGAGTGGTCTGCATAGACAATCAAATCAGCTACATTTCCTAATCAAAACTTAATCTAGAGCAAGGCCCTAACTCTCTTCACTTTTATCAAGCCAGAAAGAAGAAATTTTGGAAGCTAGAAGAGGTTACTTTATAAAGTTTAAGGAAAGGAGCTGTCTGTATAACATAAAAATCAAAGGGAAGAGGCAAGTGCTGATGTAGAAGCTTCAAATTATGTGGAACTCTAGCTGAGATAATTAAGGAAGGTTACTACACTAACAGCAGATTTTCCATGTAGATTAAACAGCCTTATATTGGCTGAAAATGCCATCTTAGCATCTACAGCTAGAGAGGAGAAGTCGACGTTTGGGTTTCAAAGCTTCAGTGGATAGATAGTCTTATCAGGGGCTAGTGAAACTGGTGACTTTAAGTTGAAGCCAATGCTACTTTACCATTCTGAAAACCCTAAAGCCCTTGAGAATTGTGCTATATCTACTCTGTCTGTTACCTCTAAATGGAGCAACAAAGCCTGGATAACAGCAGATCTGTTTACAACATGGTTTACTGAATATTTTAAGCTCACTATTGAGACCTATTGCTCAGAATAAAAGATTTCTTTCAAAATATTATTGACAATTCATCTGGTCACCTTAGAGCTCTAATGGAGATGTACAACAACGTTAATATTGTTCTCATGCCTGCTAACACAACATCCATTCTGCAGCCCATGGATCAAGCAGTACTTTTGATTTTCACGTCTTGCTTGCTTGCTAAGTCACTTCAGTTGTGTCCGACTCTGTGCGACCCCATAAACAGCAGCCCACCAGGCTCTCCCGTCCCTGGGATTCTCCAGGCAAGAATACTAGAGTAGGTTGCCATTTCCTTCTCCAATGCATGAAAGTGAAAAGTGAAAGTGAAGTCATAGTTAAGAAATACATTTCATTAGATTGTAGTTGTCATTGGTAGTGATTCCTCTGATGGATCTGGGAAAAATCAATTGAAAACTTTCTGGAAAAGATTCACCCTTCTAGATGCCATTAAGAACATTCACACTTCATGGGAAGAGGTCATAATATCAATATTACTAGGAATTTAGAACAAGTTAATTGCAATCCTCAAGAATGACTTTGAGGGGTTCAAGACTTCAGGGCAGGATACAAGTGCAGATGTGGTAGAAATAGCAAGAGAACTAGAATTAGAGATGGAGTCTAAAGATGTGCCTGAAGTGCTTAAAATTCATAAGAAAACTTTATCCGAGGTGGAATTGCTTCTTATTAATGAGCAGAGAAAGTTTATGGAGATGGAATCTATTCCTGGTGAAGAGTCTGTGAAAACTGGGGAATGACAACAAAGGATTTAGAAACTACATAAACTTAGTTGATAAAGCAGTGACAGGATTTGAGAGGACTGACTCCAGTTTTGAAAGGATTTCTGTAAATAAAGTGTTATCTAATAACATTACATGCTACAGAGAAATAGTTTGTGAAAGGAAAAGTCAATTGATGTGGTAAGCTTTACTATCTTAAGAAATTTCTACAATCATACCAACTTTCTAGTAAGCCCACCCTGATTTGTCAGCAGGCATCAACAGCAACATCCAGGCAAGACCCTTCACCCCTGTAGGCTCAGATAATGGTTAGAATATTTTAGCAAGTATTTTTTAGCTAAGGTATATACGTTGTTTTAGACGCAATGCTCTTGCATACTTAATAGACTACAGCATGATATAAACGTAACTTTTAAGTGCACCAGGAAACCAGAAAATGTATTACTCACTTTAACCCAATATTCACTTTATTGCAGCAGCCTGGAACCAAACCCACAACCTCTAAGGTATACCTGCAACCTTTAAGCTACCTGTTCATTGACTACTGAAAGTGAGTTGCTCAGTCATGTCTGACTCTTTGTGACCCCATGAACTGTAGCCTGCCAGCTTCCTCTATCCATGAGATTCTCTGTCCATAGGATTCTCCAAGCAAGAATACTGGAGTGGGTTGCCATTTCCTCCCCCAAAGGGTCTTCCCAACCCAGGGATCAAACTCAGGTCTTCTGTATTGCAGGCAGATTCTTCACTGGCTGAGCCATCAGAGGCAAGTCTCTGTTCATTGACTATTACATCTGTATTTCATGCCTTTGATTTTTAGATGGTCCCTTTGAGCTTAGAAAACTGCTCAATTAAGTTCTGTCCTAAAGTACAATACATCTTCACTCCATTCTATTGCTCATTTAAACCAGGGGCATATATCTTCTGTATCTTTCACTGGTGACCTTATTGAAAGGATGCTTTTTACATACTCCCTCAACTCCTCCTGACCTTCAAACTAGAATCTGGATCTTGCTCCCATCTCTGCAATAACTTCTTTCTGGAAGAGACTATTGATTATGAACTTCAATAGCCTTTCCTCTGAAAGCATTTAACACAATCTATCAGCCTCTTTGCTTGAAATTCTTTTTACCTCTAATTCTCACTGCATCGTTCTAGAAAGTTTTCTCCTTCTATCAATTTGAATATTGTATGATACTTATTGATGCCCCTTCCTTTCCGTTGCTGGATGCCAGATCTCAAAATGTAGTCTTCTCAAGGGTCTTTCAGAGGACCTTTCTCTTTCTAAACTCTTTACTTGGTCTTATGCCTTTAGCGTCACCTCTATGAGGTTGACTCTTAATCTAGGTAGTCTCTTTTCTCCTCTGCATTGGTTGTGCTCTTTCAATAACTCACCAGATGCTTTCTTAAAAAACTCCTCCTGACTCTGCTCAGTGTATATAACAGAGAAAGTGCTACCATGTCTGCTTCTCTGTCAAAGACCGCTATTTCCTTCTAAAGTCCTGGGACTTTATTCATCAGATTTTATTTCATCAAACCACCATTCAGCACCTTTATCATTTTGCCTCATTCAGTCATTTCCCACGTACTTTCTCCTTTTTAACTATTTTTTGACACTTATCTCTGTTACTCAATTTTCATCCTTATTTCTAACTATTTGTTATGGAATGTTCTTGCTTCTGCAGTCTGCAACTTCCAAAATGCATTCTACAAACCATAGTCTGATTAATTTATCTAAATAAAAATTCCTCTTAAAACATTAACCAGATGTTCCAAAATCTATATTTTAAAAATTTCAGATTTTTATATTATTTTGCCATCAGTGATCTAGAGCTAACTAATGAGCTCCTTCATTTAACTATCTTTATGTATTTAAAGTGTTTAGTGGGCTTCTCAGGTGGCGCTAGTAGTAAAGAGCCTGCCTGCCAACGCAAGAGATACAGGAGACACGGGTTCAATTGATCCCTGGATCAGGAAGATCCCCTGGAGGAGGGCATGCATCCCAACCCAGTATCCTTGCCTAGAAAATCCCATGGACAAAGGAACCTGGGGAGATACAGTCCATGAGGTCACAAAGAGTCGGACATGACTAAAGCAACTAAGCATGTACACATGCAAAAAGTTTAGTTGTTTGCAGTAAATGCTTCACACTTTCAAACCTTAGTACATCTGTTCATCCATTTGCCATTTAAATCTTCCTTTGTAAACTCCCCTTAAATGTTTAAACCTGCTCCAGGTCAGTAAAATTTATGTAATCCATACAGGCTGGCTTTGGTACAAACCTCTTCCCTCCAATCTGGTTCATCTTTCCCTTCTTCCTTGTACTATAGCACTGTTTCTCTTGAGGCAATTGTCACTTCTTATTTCTATAAGTACAGTTAATATATTGGTTTAATAGTAATAGACATTTATTGAATAAGTGAAATAAATAAGAAAGAATATGTATCTCCTTGTCCATATTGTAAGTCAAAGTTGCCTGCAACTGTATTTCTGAAACTGTGAAAAAAAAATTATTTGCTTACATCTGCTAAGTTCAGAATAAAGATGGCTTCATGAATTCCAGGATATTTTAAAGACCTTATCATCTAAGTAAGATTTTTGGGGATTGAGTTTGATAGTATTTTAGAAATAAAGATATAAAGCTTTATAACAACACAGAGTAGTGAAGAACTTGAAAATTAAGCATTTGACAAGGAAAAATACTAAAGATTTTCATCAGAACTTCATAAGGCAAAAGAAATTGTGATAGAATACATTTGATTATTCAGTAATGCTAAAGTGGAATGATGCATTTTCACCAATAAGACGATATATCCTGTATTTTACACTGGGCTGGTATAACCACCATGTGTATGAAAAGAAGTTACACATTAAAGAGACTCCAAGATGAAGCTAGTTAGTTTTAGGAGTATGGACTTTGTATCTGGACTGACTAGATTTGAAGGTCAATTCCACAATGTGACCTTCAGCAAGTCCCTTTTCTGTACTTTAATTTGATCATCTATAAGTTGAGGATATGCATTAATGTATGTGATATTCTTAGAACAGAATCAGCTCTAAGCAAGTATTGCACACTTAAATTTTAGTTTTAATGAAGAAGAGGAAAACATCTGTTTGTCAAGATAATAATCAGCTTTATCTTATTTTCAGACTCTAATCAATTTTTATTAGAAGTGTAATATTTTAGAGCTTTAAAATCCCTACAGATTTGATCAACCAAATTTAACTGCAGTGTATTTAAATATCTTGTTCAGGGACCCCCAAGTAGTTGATGATCCAGTTGAGAAAAAAATTCCTTCTATATATCAATCATCTATCTCTCCATCTAACCAGCTTCCAGTTGTCCATATAACTCACACAACAAAATATTTGATATAGCTAATTTGAAAGTCTTTTCCTGATTTCAAGCTCTAAATTTATGTACCATGTTTTTCTGTGAATGTTAGTACCGCTCTTCAAAGCAATTTCTTTTAAAGTTATTGAAACATCACTTCTTCTCACTAATCCTTTGATATACTAGGCTTCTATTTAATCTTACTTGGCAAATAACCAGGGTCTCTGGAGAAAAGTCTGAAGAAGATTTGTGAGACTATAGCTCAGCTTTCGGCTGTTATTTGCAGTGGTCAAATTACACAGTATCTAGACAATCAGTTTTAGCTCTGCATTAATAATATTTCTCACATATTATAAACCATGATAAAGAGAAATGAAAAACATAAATATTTTATTTATACAAATGTGAGGCAAATAGCTGAAATAGTTCCATAAGTTTGATTTTGTTCAAGTCATAAAAAAATAATGACTTCAATTGGTTAACCACTGTGAATGTTTAGAAACTAAAGGAAATTTAGACACTGAGTTTCTCTCCTTCCTTCTGTATTCTGTCAACTATATTCAATATAAAAAAAAAAAAAAAACAGAAAAAGAAGAGAAAGAAAAGAAGCAAAGGCATAAACTATTATTTTACTACAGTAAGTAATGAATAATTGCATGTTGAATGTAATTAAAGGTTTTGGATAGAAAAAAGCGGGAAGTTTAGTGGAATATCGCACACCACAACCCTGATTTGAACATATGTTTGAGTAAGAAGATGCAGCTTTTGGCACAGAAGAAACTGTTACTTTAAGAGTTATGCCAACTTAGGCTCTGAGCAGGAAGCTTGTTCAGATCCTGCAGAGTCTATGGAACACAGATAATTTCAAAGCTATATTTAAAGGATAAGAAAAAAATTAAAGTTCTGCCCAGTAGGGACAAATGTATTGTTTTTCTGCCAAAAAAATCCATTTATCAAGAAGTACTAGAATCAAATACATTAACCTGTGCTTAAAGACCTATAGTCCCAAAGAAGGAACAGTTTTTTTTTTCTTTTTCCTAAATCCTTTTTCATAATCCTCAGCACCTGATAAAACTCTAAACTTCCAAAGAGGATATACAGTAAATGGTGCATTTTTTTTTTTTTATTTAATGCTTCAGATGGGTCAAAATAAAAAATGGAGCCAGATGTTTTAAAATGTTTTTGTTAATTAATTATTCAGTATATAAATATGATAGTTTATTTATCACCATGTAAACTTTCTGTACTAGTCTTGTTTCCATATCATTTCAACAGATTTCTAGGAAACTCTTGCAAATTATCCCCTAAACCGTTAGGAAGTAATATACGATAAAGGTGCTATTTTCTCCAAAGAATATAAAGATTCCACCTGGGGTAGAATTTTTTTTTTCTCAAAATCAACATATATTAGATTTCAATACAAGTAGGTATGAATGTTGCACTGTTGAACATTCTTAAGTTCAACTCTTTTCAAATCTACTCTATGCACAAACTTCACTTTCTCTGTGCTGTTTCTTTAGCATCTCTTATTTTAAAGAGGTGTCTCACAGGCATTATCTCTGCTTCTTTTATCCAATTTAAAAGTGCAATTTTCACTGGACTGAGGAAAATAAAGTCTGATAGCTAAAAACTAAGAAATATATCACAAGTTGCTACTATATAATGACAAATATTGTCTCAGATTTTACAGAATAAGTATATTTCACTTATGATACTTCCTGATAAATTGGAGACAGTGATTATTTGGGGGGAGTGAGAAATAAAACTAGCAAAAGGTATCAGGATATTAAAACAAATTTCATATTGCTTGAATGCATAATTCTAAAGAGACTATAGTATATGCAAAAACTGTAGATCACAGATGCAAATGGCAAAAAAATAAAGTGTAAAACTCTCAGATTGACTTTGACTATCAAAAATTGAAAAAAAAGCTTAGTAAATAATTTAGATATTACCAACCATTAAAATTTTTATTTGTGAAAATGTTTAATGGCATATAAAGATACTTAGTTGATATACCAACTTTTAAACTGTGGAGAACTGTATTTGGAAAGAAATGCGCTGGAAGTAAATATAACAAAATACTAAAGAACTGGATCACTAGTGTTTTGCTTAAAAATACAGATATTTTTCACATTTATTTTTCAATCCATGTATCTTCTACTTATATTATCAGAAATACAGTTAAAATTACCTTTAAAATAGTCTCAAATTTCATGTAATGTTTTACAGCACTTCACAAGTTAAAAGCAAGGCAAGGAGGATAATTTTCCATTTCAGTGTTAAGAATTGGTAAATTCTCAATAGGAGGAGCTTGAAATAAATCTCAGATCCTCCAAAGCCAACTTCAATATTCCTTCTGTCATATCATATTAGAAGGACACAGGAAATAATATATCTGAACACTGCGTTATTCATAATAATTGTAACCCAAGTTGTTAATACTATTGTTTAATGTATTTGATTTTCTTTATAAATTCCTAATTTCAATTGACAGAAAAATACACGTATGAGATTAGACAAGTGTTAACAAAAATGGACGAAGTCAAATGTGTCAGAAATAAAAAACTCATAATGGCATTTATGCTTCATTCATTCAATATTATGCTAGCATGGATTAGAAGACAATCTAGAACTCTTGTTTTGCTTGAGAAAAATATTGAACACGGTACTCAAAGTAAGAATGGAGTCATACTGCTGCTGCTGCTGCTAAGTCACGTCAGTCGTGTCCGACTCTGTGTGACCCCATAGACGGCAGCCCACCAGGCTCTGCCGTCCCTGGGATTCTCCAGGCAAGAACAATGGAGTGGGTTGCCACTGCCTTCTCCATTGTGTGAAAGTGAAAAATGAAAGTGAAGTCGCCCAGTCACGTCCGACTAGTAGCGACCCCATGGACTGCAGCCCACCAGGCTCCTCCATCCATGGAATTTTGTAGGCAAGAGTACTGGAGTGGATGACAAAATGTGAAAAAAAAAGTCCGTTAAGTAAGACACAAAGGGGAAAGAGAAATAGACTTGATAAATAACCCTGTAGACTTTTAATTAAGTAATCTGTTTTAATCAGTGAGAACTTAAAGTAAAAACTAATATCTTTATAACTATTTATTTATGGTTACTTGCAGGGCATACTTAAGAGATAAACACAATCAATAAGATTTAAGAGTCAGGTTCTTTTTCAGAAGCACACACGTTTCTATCAGCTGACTTTGTTTAAATCCTGTACCTCCACTCTCTCCACTTGTGCTGGCCTTTTCCTTATCCAGTAGACTAATGGCTGATGCCAGACACTCAGCAGGGCTTGTGTGTTCGATGACTTTCAAACTCAGCCATTTTTTAGGCAGTAGCCTCTAAATAAAAGATTATAAACGATTTAAAAGATTGTGCTGTGCTTAGTTGCTCAGTCATGTCCAACTCTGTGACCTCATGGACTGTAGTCTGCCAGGCTCCTCTGTCCATGGGGATTCTCCAGGCAAGAATACTGGAGTGGGTTGCCATGCCCTCCTCCAGGGGATCTTCCCAATCTAGGGATCGAACCCAGGTCTCCTACATTGTAGGTGAATTTTTTACTGTCTGAGCCATCAAGAAAGCCCTTTAAAAGATTATAGCCATGCAAATAAAAATATGTGAAGTCAATTAGTTGCAATAAGGATACTTCTCTCATCTGTGATTGGGACACAGATCCAGAGAAACATTTCCCCAAGTGCAAGAATGAAAAATGGCAGTTGATCCTCAGCCTCAGAATCAGGAAGACACACACTAGAAAAGGAACTGGGGGACTGGGCTAAACTTTCATGCTATTTCTACATGGGCATCTTTTACTCAATTCCTCCTGATTAGGCCAAGTAGGAATACTGGACCATTGTAGCAAAATCTTCTTTTTTCTAAAGAATAGCTTGAAATTTAGATTTTTATTTTAAATATCTCATTTTAAAAACACTGGTAATTTTAATAAATGCCGAACATTATATAGGCCAAATAAAACACAGCTATAGGGCATATTTGACACACAAGCTCTGGTTAATGACCTCTGGCTTAATAATTTGATTACTATATTGTTGTACATATAGTTGAGATATTTCTGAAAAGTCATATAATTTGATGACTAAAATGTCAAGGACAGTTTACTGATTACAGAAAACTAAATAGAAAGAACAAAGCTGGATTATGTATGCTATTATTCCACACTCATAACTTCACAAATGCCAAGCATTTCATGAACTCCATTTATTATCAAAAAGAAAATATCAAAGACCAGAGGTTGACAATAGAATAATAAATATAACCATCATAAACTTTACTTTAAATGCAGTATAACTAAGGTTAGGTTACAAGTTCAAGTTGTTTCTCTGTGTATGCAGATGTGTGATTGTATTTCTAAATGATGACTAACTAGCCAATTATAGTCCCTAGAAATTTCTGTCATAATTGACATTTTAAATGAAGCATTCTGCTAAGAAAACCAAAATTTCAACCTCATTTTAATCACTTTAGCTATGCAGAATTCTGTTAATCAAGTAGAAAAAAAAGTGTCTTTAACACTTACAGTGGTTTATCTGTTTGTATGAATGTGAAAAAAATGATCACACCTTCAAGTAATAGATTACAAGTACAGAGAAAGTTCACATTACAGCTATGCTGATGAAAATTACCTGCAGGCTGTTACAACACAGCCTGTGAATTAATTAACCTTTTGCCATAGAAATCTAGAAACTTCAGCAAAGACTGAGTTTTCTGTTTCTCTTGGTTTAGCTTCCTCAGCACTGAAATACTTTCTCTTCGCAGTGAAAATATTGTGCAATTACTGAGGCAAACAAATAAACATACTCAGATTCCATCATTGCTCCATGTTATTATAATAAAATCACATAAGTTGTGATTAAAACATAGCAATTTAGATGTTTCCTCTTTTGTTTCAGTTAAAGATGAGAAATAATGGTTGATTTCTCCATAGATCTTTAATTTTATGAATAATACTGGCAGTTTCTTAGTATGAATAATGGCTACCTCTTAATTATGTATGTTCTGAATTTGGGAGAAAATAATTAAATAAAGCAGAACTTTTGCCAACATGTTAAAAAATAAGTACTCACATGCATTTTTCTAAACTTCATTTTCAAATAAACACACTATCTTTATTTGAGTGTACTGGTCAAGTACTTTGATAATGTCCATTTGGGATCTGAAGCTGAGAAATCATCTAACAATAAATAAAGCTATGATCTAGGGAAATAGGATTTCTAAATAAACAATGGTAATATGAGCCATTGTATTCCTTGAAGTTGTTAAAGCGAAGGACCAATAAGACATGGTGAATGTGAAGACGACAGCAAGCCTTAAGAATTACTAAATTATACTCTACATATTAACATAATAATTTCACATCCTTATGCAACTATTTGGAAATACTTTTTACTTTTTTCTTCGATGTAATTAATATCTCAAAAGGGTTAACAGTCCCAATATTTAATTGTTCAAAAAGAAGCAGTTAGAGCTCTTCTCTTCTATTAGCTTTTTTTTTTTTTTTTTGAGCTAGATTCAATTAATTCATTATATAATTAGTCTTAACAATGGATAAGTCATTCTCTCAGTAGGTTAGGAGACATTCTTGTTTAGATAATGGGTTTTTAATATATATATATATATTGTTTTAAAACATTAGGGTATTTCTCTATTCTCTCTCTCTGTTTGGTCATCTTTGTACATGTGCTCAGTTGTGTCTGACTCTTTGCAACCCTTTGCTGTAGCCCTCCAGGATCCTCTGCCATGGAATTTTCCAGACAAGAATACTGGAGTGGGTTGCCATTTCCTCCTCCAGAGGATGTCCCCCACCCAGGGATTGAACCCACGTCTCTTATATCTCCTGCACTGTAGACAAATTCTTTACCACTGAACCACTGGAAAAGCCTATCTTTCCAATCAAATGATAATTTGCCAAATTCATCTTAAAGAGCTAAACTAGTGAACTTCCTCCCCAAGTATTGTTCAGAGAATCATGTTTTAGTTGCAGGTAAGAGGTATACAACAATATGTTAAAATAAGAAGGTGATAATGCTTGTCTAGAAAACTGAAGATGTATATGATAGGTATACATGTATACCTATAGATGTATATGTGTATATTCTCAGTTAAGGACATACATATTTTAAGTGTAATCATTTCAAGTTAAGCAGATTCTTAAAATAATTTGGAAAAATGTCTCAAAATTGTTAATATATTAAAATTTTCCAAATGAATCTTTTATTGTATCTATAGGGAAAGTAGCTCTTTAAGGTTGGAAAATTTAAAACATTTACCAAAACATTTTTTGGTTAGTTCAATTTTGAGCATACCCCAGTTATAAGCTACATTTAGGTAGGTATATACCTGAAGTATCAAAGCTAATACATGTTTGTCAAATAGAAAATTAACAATACATATACTTTGAATATAAGAATACACAAAGTTTCAAAAAAGAATTGGTACTCTGCAAATACTTAAATTTGTCTGTGCTGACTTAAACTAGAATTAATATTTCCATTGATTCTAGGATGATCATGCTCATGATAATACATATATGTATTTGAATAAAAAGTAGATATCTTTGAAAGCCTAAAGAATGAATACATAGGTATATAATATTTCTTAATTGTTATACACATGCTATGCTTTGGAAGATATGCTCCACATACCTGACAGGTAATGTTCTGTCTCCTTTCCTTCTCTCCATTTCTCTTTGGGGAACAGGATACCAACGAAAATTCAGTTTCCAGTTAAAACCCCCATAAGTCATGTCTGACCCAGCCATGTATTCAAAGGTGTCATCACTAATCACATCAATGATGGGGCATACAACTATCTTTCTGCAGAAAAATTAAAAGCAGCTGATGTAAAAAATATAGTTTAAATGTTTCATTAGCTTTTTTAAACATCACATAGCTGATACATTGAAACAATTATTTTGTGACTTTAATTTGCCTTTATTGTCATGTTACCCTTTTTCTCCACGGAATTACTTCCTTTTACTACATCTGACTTCAGTCTACTTTTATTCTATCATGTATAATCTAATCAAATATACTAATTGATCCTCAAGCTAATTTCCAAATGCATTCTAAGTACTAACTCAGCAGGATGAACATGGCCTATTTTTCATTAAACCTCTCCCCATAGCATGATTAGTAGACTGCTTTGATATTATGCAGCATTTCAGCTATAGCCCACTGAAGAGCAACAGCGTGCAGGGAGTGAAGGATGAATAAGAGCAAATTCAGTCTGGTAGCTTGACTCTCAAAGGCGATAGTTTCAATTAGACAGAGAGCTCAGAGAAAATGTTCATGGAAAAACAAACAAATGAAAACCCGCAAAGAGAAGCAACAATAAAAATCATGATCATCAGTATAAGTAAATATTTCCTATGAAAGATATTAGGTTCATGACAATTTCTGAGTGAATCATCTTAGACAGCAGTTTACACTAACAATCTACATGTTTTAAAATAGGAAAAGATAAGCAACTTCAGTCTCTGGAGTTTTATGATCCATTTTTTTCTTAAAGTAAGAGGAGGAGCCAGGAGATTTGGTATTCTTTTTAAATTTATTTTATTAAAGTAAAGTTGATTTACAGTGTTGCTAATTTATACTATATATACCACTTTGTATAGCAAAGTGATTAAGTTATACACACATAGATTTAATATTCTTGATGGTTAGCTTTTTAGGATAAGGAACTTTGCACCATGGGAGGTCATTAGGGATTCTTTTAATCCATGTTGCACTTTCTCTAGTCTACCTCTATTCCAAGCCTGTATGTTTTATTATGGTGTCAACCATCTGTCATCTCCAAAGTAAATGTTTAAACAACTGGGCCTTGTTTATAGCTAATTCCAAAAAGTAGAGCTTGTTTTTCACATGCTGCTGCTACTGCTGCTAAGTCGCTTCAGTCGTGTCCGACTCTGTGCGACCCCATAGACGGAAGCTCACCAGGCTCCCCTGTCCCTGGGATTCTCCAGGCAAGAACACTGGAGTGGGTTGCCATTTCCTTCTCCAATGCATGAAAGCGAAAAGTGAAAGTGAAGCCACTCAGTCGTGTCCGACTCTTAGCGACCCCATGGACTGGAGCCTACCAGGCTCCTCCGTCCATGGGATTTTCCAGGCAAAAGTACTGGGGTGGGGTGCCATTGCCTTCCCCCGTGTTTTTCACATAAGATAAAGTAAATACACAAATATGCTCTAGAATGACCCACAGATATGGAAAACAAGGAAATGTTGCCCATTATTTATTCTGGTTTTGCAACACCTGTATCACCAATGCTCAATTTCTAATAGGTCTTATATGCCACACTATTGACCAATGTCTAGAGTCCTCTGAAATTAAAAGGTTTCAAACTTTCCTGGTGACTCAGTGGTGAAGAATTCATCTGCCAATGCCACGGACACAGGTTTGATTCCAGGTCTGGGAGGATCCCAGATGCCATGGGCAAACTAAGCCTGTGCGCCACAGCTACTGAGTCAGCACTCTAGAGCTCTGGAGACACAACTATTGAGCCCGCACACTGTGACTGCTGAGCCCCACGTGCCTAGAGACTGTGCTCCGCAACAAGAGAAACCACTGAAATGAGAGGCCTACACACAGCAACTAGAGAGTAGCCTCTGCTTGCCACAACTAGAGAAAGCCATGCACAGCAGCAAAGATCCAGTACAGCCATAAAAATAAACAAATGAATTTTTTAAAAAAAAAAAAAAAAAGAAGAACTTAAAAGGTTTCACCTAGCCTTGAAAAAGCTTCTTGGTAACTCTGGTCCTTATAAAAACAATATCTTTATTTCTTCATTAAATGTAATCATTTAAATTATAGGGAGATTACATTAGATCTAATAACCTTCAATAGAACTTTATTATCTAGTTATGGCAACTTTAGAACATATAAGCAAGATAAGACATTAGAGCTCATTATATGCCAATACTATCTAAATATGTGGTTAGATTAAAAAATAAACGATCTATTCATGACCATAGTGAAGCAATATTATAATCTCACTAAGTTGAATATGAAACACATGTTTTAAAAAGCAGCATAATGTATGAAAAGCTGCCAGGAAATGTATTTAAGATGTTCCAAGTTCATTTTACTTTGCCAGCCTTACCCTCCTGTGCAATACACAGAATGGAAAAATGTTATTACTCATATATTATACTTAGTAGACTAAAAGGTTCCCACTGCTTTCTTCAACTGCTATGGTTCATTTTACTGACAACCTCCATCCGTCTTCCTGGCAAATACCAAATCATGCCGTTTATGTGACAGAGCTGCACTAGCTCACACAAAGCAGCCCCTGTCTTGGAGCCTTAATTAAAAACTTCAATTCTAAGTAGACCTTTCTACTGTAGGTGAAATGACTATGCAAGCAAGATGCTATACAATGTTTTGCTATTATTTCAGACAGCAATAGACATAATTGTCTTTATTAGGTGCTTAGGAATGATACTCATTTATCATCAATTGTTATGAATACTACAAGAAATCCATTTAAACTTCATAGTATCACATGGGAAAGAATTGTAGGTATCTATGAGGGTTTCTAATTTCCATATAGCATTCTTGAACTTTTCAGATTTCATGATGTGTCTGCACAGAATGACAATACTATTTAAATAAGCAGTTTTACAGCTATGCTTTTCTTTAAATCATGATTTCATTTCAGTGGGGTGCATGAATGTATATGAGTTTTTTAAGATCTTCAAGGTGGTTTTGTATTCGACTTTGATTAAGAACAGTGACTAGGTAGAGAGAAGATTGTTCTCAAAGTGGAGAGAACTAAATTGTCCTCGTCATTTACAATTTCTAGGACAAGCTATTTAACTCATCTGTCATCCCTATCATCAGATACAGAGAAGAATATCTTTATTATCTACCTCACAGAGTGGTTGTGAAGACAAAGCTGCTTTGAAAATATATTTTGTAAAATATACTACTATTTCTGATTGGACTGATTTCCTTCACCTATAAAATGAATATTCAGCATCTTTACTGTTTGACTTTCTTAATCAAATATTCAGGTGGGCATAAATAAACCAAGATCTTGATTAAATAAGGAGTAAGGGACTTCTTTTTTAAAGCTAGGAAATAAACATTCTGAAAATAGCAGCTTGGGAAGAAAAGTTTTGAGGGATACCTATAACAGTCCTAACAAGTTCAGTCAAAATCCAGACAGACAGAGCATATGAATTCTTACCTGTCCTCCTTTATTCTTGCCAGCAAGGGCTCTAGCCATCCTAATGTGCATTCACAGTGTGCGTCCAGGAAAGTTATGACTTGTCCTTTTGAAGCAGCTGCTCCTCGAAGGCGAGCTCGTATTAACCCAGAGCGCTCTTCCATTCTAATAATTTTTACTGGCACTTCTAAATTTTTCACATAATTCTCTAATGTTAACTTGAGAAAATCTGTAATGTGCAATTAAGAATTTATAAAGTTTTGAAACTCTTTTAAGACAGAGAAGGGAAACTACTACCTAGATGGAAATTCAACACACAGAAGTGACGGTCAACTCCTATCAACATGCTTTTCATTAGGTTAAAAAAAAAAAGATACAGAGATTTCATCACTATTAGTGTACAGTTCATTATGACTCTATCACTTGGCTGACAAGGATAAGGCTACACTAGGAAGTTAATATACTAGACTGTAATTCATAAACTGGGCCACATTGGCAACTGCAGTCTTCTTTAATATAAGTTATTTTCCTTTTATCTACAATAAAAAAAGAGAGCCAAATACCCACTATGTCATATAAATGTTCAGTCATATGATCAATTGACTTGGGAAAAAAGAGAAATACTTTGGAAAGTCATTTTGGCTGATTTCTTAGGTTAGTAAGAACCACATGGAATCATGAGGTAAACTGAAAGAATTAGTTACTTGTTTCTGGAGTGGCACTTACTAGATATACTAAAAAAATTTGATAGGTAGTTTCAGGATTAGTATAATTACAAGGAAAATATGGATCATTACCCTGTTATCTTTTTGAACACAATAAAGCTCTATAAATAAAAAATATATATACAAGAAAAATAATTTTACCTCTTTCACTGGCATCATCTACCAAGATGACCTCAGAGAGCAGATAGTGTGGGGACCGATTTATAACACTGTAAACAGTTCTGAGGAGAGTGCTCCAAGCTTCGTTATGAAATACAATGACTACACTTGTGTTTGGAAGCTCATCAGGGTAGACCTTTGTCTTGCATCTGGAAGAAGGGAAAGAAGAAGGACAAACTAATAAGTTCATTTTTCTTTCTGATCATTGTAAATAAAAATATCCATTATGACACAAAATTACACTCAAAAGTCCTTTATTACAACACTTTATGGTTATCTAAAATTATTTTCCTTTTTTTAATATATGTTGTGAGTATTCACTTGGCACTTTGAAAATTAAATATGAATACTTACTAGAATTATTTGAACTATTTTTTTTAATTTTACATTAACTCTAGAGAACAAAAGGGCATGATTTGGATACAAGTCTAAGAAAGCTAAAATAACATAATCAGATCAGATCAGATCAGTCGCTCAGTCGTGTCCGACTCTTTGCGACCCCATGAACGGCAGCATGCCAGGCCTCCCTGTCCATCACCAACTCCCGGAGGTCACTCAGACTCACATCCATCGAGTCAGTGATGCCATCCAGCCATCTCATCCTCTGTCGTCCCCTTCTCCTCCTGCCCCCAATCCCTCCCAGCATCAGAGTCTTCTCCAATGAGTCAACTCTTCGCATGAGGTGGCCAAAATACTGGAGTTTCAGCCTTAGCATCATTCCTTCCAAAGAAATCCCAGGGCTGATCTCCTTCAGAATGAGACTATCAATAGAAGACCAGGTACTAAAGGAATTCATTTAGTAGATATAATTGTCTTTGTTTAGAAAAAAAGAATTATTGTATACCTCAAAAATTCCTGAGAACATAGACATATGTTCACAGGGCTTTGAAGCTTGTAAAACTGAGATTACTTTTCTTCTAAAATCTAGTCATGTACATTTTTCATTCTGTTGAAGAATGCCATAATTCATGTCTACTTTGAGGGAGAGATGTTGGGGTCAAGATACATTTCAAAGATTCTCAAAAAAAAAAAAAAAAAAAATCAGAGATGACAAAAGGGTATAGGCTTCCAGAACATCTCTTGAATGTACAAAGGAATCACCTGGGGATTGGGTAACATGCAGTTTCTGGTTTAGCAGATCTAGGGTGCAACCTGAGAATATACAGGTTTTAAAATGTTTCCAGGTGATTCAGATGCTGTTGATCCCTGGAAGACATGGTTAAGTAAAAGGCTGCATCATAATTGTTATTAATTTTAGAACTTGATATTTTGAAAAAAAAACAAAAACAAAAACCTAATTTTGCTGATAAATTAGAAGAAGTCCAGATTTTGCTTTTCAAGCCATCAAACTTGTAAGGTACATTTTGATAAATAATATGCATGTGTTCGGAGAAGGAAATGGCAACCCTCTCCAGAGTTCCTGCATGGGGAATCCCATGGACAGAGGAGCCTGGTGGTCTACACAGTCCATGGGGTCACAGAGAGTTGGATATAACTTGGCGACTAAGCCATCATCATGCAGACGTTCTCGGTGGTCACTGCAATTTTAATGTGCAGGTGGCTCTCAGCCATATCCACTTGTCAGCTTTTAGACATTTGTGTCACATATTGTTAAATCACTGTGATTATAGAATATTTTGCAAAAGTGTCACTGGGTATCCAGACAGGAATAGAAGTTTATTCACCTTACGGTATTTTTCTTGGTAAAATATGCTGAAGAGCAAGAAAATTAAAATCTTTCCATAAAGTAAAATGAACCAGATATACCCTGCTACCAATAAATGACCTAATCCTTGACACAAAATTAGCATCGTTAAAATTAGTCCCCTTCACAGGTGACTGAAAAAAATCCAATAAAGCATGGGCATCAAAGGCATGTAATAAAATAAATATCAACTATATGCCTGCAGAGACTCGAATCATTTTTAAAAAGAGCCTAAAATAACACCTCCTCAGTGAAGTTCTCTGTAATATAGCCAGGAAAGAATGTACATATGTCTAACCATTTTTTCAGTATATATTTATTTGAATAACATTCATTAAGCATCCACACTATATAAGACATTGTGTATATAAAAAAAAGTTCAAATGTAGGGTAGAAGAGGTAGGCTGATTCATAGTCATCTTTTCCCATTCTGGTAGCAAGATTAAAGTGGTTTCTATTAATATATGTCTCATCACCATTTGACTTAGTCTTCCAGGCAGTTTATCATTAAACAAACTTAGAAAACTGTCTTGGTAAGTCAGAAAGGTCTCCGCCAAGATTCTCCTCAAACCTCCATTCTTCTGCCTCATCAAAACACCCCCTCACTTTCAGCATGCTGAACAAAATGAGTCATAAAGATGATTGTCATCATCAATAAAGAAGCAAAACTGAAAAAGCAGGCTGAAATCAGTCCAACAGTCAGCAACTACTGGTTTAACCCAAGGACAATAGCCTATGGAGGCTACTTATTACCATTTATACATAAACCATTGCTTTTAAATTAAACCTCTTGCATGTTATGCTAAATGCTAATAAAGAAAAGTGAACAAGACATTTAGTCAAATAAATCATTTATAATGTAAAAATAAAAGCAGATACTTAGATTCAGCTTCTCAACTTATTTCCATCATGCCTTACTTTTGTGGTTAAGAAAATCCACTCACAAATGTTAATTTTATATTCATTATATGTGACAACATTATAATGAACTAAATTACTAATAATGCAGCTATAATATTTTGCTTACTTAGAGAAAATTTCCACTATGTCATTATTTAATGTAGCATAAAATAAAATGTGGTTAATATTTTATTAATTCATCCTCTTTCTCCTATATAAACAGTTATTTTGCAAAAGAAACTTTGTATAATAAAATAGTTTATAGGATAATTCTTATTATACAAATTAATCATTTTCTATGTCTGTTTATCCAGTTACTGAAGCATACAAATATATATGAACAAGAGGTTTTTTTTTATTTTTATAATCTTTAACAGATTTATGATACATTGAACTAGAATTATTGCCTATAATTCTTCAAACCTCTTGTCACCTAGGGTAACATACATCATTATTTTATGCACCACTAGGAAAGAAAAATGTTGTCAAACCATAATAAAATGCTTTGTTATCTTGAATAAGATCTATTCAATACCTAAAGCCTATAGAAAAATCTCCCAAATTTATTTGGACATAGATTCCTATCAATAGTCACACTAGTTTCTTGTTGCTTTGAAATTTCTTTCATCTATTCTAAAGGGATTTCTCTAGCTTTGGGTTGCATTGCTTAACAAATGAGAGACATACATTTACCATATATCTCAGTAACAAAATATTAATACAAAACAATTTCATCTTGTGAGTATCCTCCTTAGTACTATAAAACTGTGCTTGCAAACTTTTAGCGGCAAAGGAAATCTTGACAAAATTCAGATTCTGATTCCATAGGTCTGGTATGGGAATAAGGTTGTGAATGTCTAGTAAGACTCCTGGCAATGTGGACACTGCTAGCCCTGAGTTGACATAATAAATAATTGATAATAAGGCTATCAGTCAGCTGTTGATAAGCAAGAGAAACTGTAGTCATTGCTCCAATGCTAAACATTGGCTTCATCTTATGAAATTCAATTTTTGCCACTGTTTCCTTCTTTTCTTTTCATACTGTAACATTTTGTTTCAATAAAGAATCATATTGCAATCTTTCTAAAGAAATATTGAATGACAAACTTCATACACAGAATATAAATAATGCACATAACTTAGTTGAGGCTTGATTATATGAATAGCATTACCACATTCACACAGGCTTAGGGAACATTGCCTACATGACAACTATAACCATCAACTATAAAACTCATCCGGAGTGAGACACATGAAAGAGTACACTTAAAACAGGTAAATACAGCAATGTTTTCTTTAGCCATAGAAAAGTACTTAAAGTGTTGTTTGATTATTTTAGTTTTTTAAAAAATGCTTTTAGTATCAAAGCTGGAAGAGTTTTTAAGTCAGTGATTTTTCTAGAAAAAACATTAAAAACAAGGAAAATACAACAGGGAATTGAGGGGAGGTACTTAAAATAATTCTGTAGTTTTGACTTCTCAGAAAGTGAAAGTGAAGTTGCTCAGTTGTGTTCAACTCTTTGCAACCCCATGGACTGTAGCCTACCAGGCTTGTCTGTCCATGGGATTTTCCAGGCAATAGTACTGGAGTGGATTGCCATTTCCTTCTCCAGGGGATCTTCCCAACCCAGGGATTGAACCCCGGTGTCCCGCATTATAAACAGATACTTTACCATTTGAGCCACAGGGAAATCCTATATAATGGAATTGGGGGGAGGTACTGAAAATAATTCTGTAGTTTTGACTTCTCTAATGATCTTTTAAGTGTATGCTTTTTACCTTTCATGTGTCTTACTCAGGATGAGTTTCATAGTCGGTTAGTTACAGTTGTCATGTAGGCAATATTCCTTAAGCTCCTGATGCTGGGAAAGATTGAAGGCAGGAGAAGAGGACAACAGAGGGTGAGATGCTTGGATGGCATCACTGACTCATTGGACACAAATTTGAGCAACCTACTGGAGATGGTGAAGGACAGGGAAGTCTGATGTGCTGCAGTCCATGGGGTGGCAAAGAGTCGGATACAACTGAGTGAATAAACAACAGGAAGAATTTTACCACTTCAGCTTTTATCTCTCTCGCATAATCAGATTAAAATGTTGTGCTGCAGTCCATGTGGTCACAAATAGTAGGATGTGACTGGGCAACTGAATGAGGTACTCTGAAATGTGTGGTAGACATTGCTTGATCTACACAGCAAAGTGGGCTTCCCAGGTAGTGCTAGTGGTAAAGAATCTGCCTGCCAATGCAGGAGCCACAGGAAGCACCGGTTCCATTCCCAGGTAGGGAAGACCCCCTGAAGGAGGAAATGGCCCTGCAGGAGGGAATGGCAACCCACTTCAGTATTCTTGCCCAGAGAATTCCAAGGACAGAGGAACCTGGTGTGCTACAGTCCTTGGGATTGCAAAGAGTCAGACATGACTTAGCATGCATGCCTCACAACAGAGTAAAGCTCAGAATCTCCAAAAGGTGGAATTGGAAAGGACTTTCAAAGTTGACTGGACTGAGAAGCCTGGCAGGCTACAGTCCATGGGGTCACAAAGAGTCAGACATACCAGAGCAACTAACACTTTCACTTTTCAAAGTTGACTAATTCAAATATTTATTCCACAGGATACAAATCTCAAGTCACAGAGCTAGTTCAATATCCTGCATAATAAACTAATAAATGATATTGCTAATAAAATAATTTATGATTTAATAATATTAGTAATGATAATGATGTCTGCTCTATATACTAGATGAAATGTCTTAAATGGTATTGTAGGTGTCTGAAAATTTGAAAAAAGTTTCTATGCACTTTAAAAAATAAGTTATATATTTATAAACATATATATTTATAAAAAGAGAAGTAGATTCTCTAGGATCATTTAATTAAAACTAAGTATAGAAAGTCAGCTATCACTGAAATTATGTATATATGGATCAAATACTCTTAGCGATCTGTCTTTTGAAGATATTATTTATCTTTTATGTAAACATCTAAACAGAATTGGAAATTTTGACATAATTGTGAGAGTACAATGTGTATGTAATTAACTTTGAGAGTAAATGTGTCAGACTGCAATAGCAATTTTAATCAATTTGAAAGATATTTGATACCCAATACTCAAATTGAGCTCCTGAAATCTAGTATTCCAACAAGATCATAAGCTTTATCCTAGCAAAATTTCATATTTGCATTATATGCAATTTAGAATATAGATTATATTCTAAATCTATAATACTTGAAAGAAAATCAAAGTTTATTTCCTTTTAATTCCGTAATTATCTGTCACTCTAAATCTTGGCTGCACATCAGAATCATCCCATAAGAATGAAAAAAAAAAAAAAATAACTGGTATGTGGGTTTTATCCAAAGATTCTGATTTAGGTCTCTTGTTTTTATCACATATACAATTATATTTTTTATAGCCTATGTTCAGATTAACAAATATAGTTATTAAACTATAACTATCAAATGGTTTGGAGTTTCACATTTAAAATGGTGGCAAGCTTCTTGATCTCTCAATAGTACATTTGGAAAGAGCTAGTAACAACAGACGGGGAAGGCAGTACTGCCATTGCCAGTACTCTTGCCTGGAAAATTCCATGGACAGAGGACCCTGGTGGGCCGCAGTCCATGGGGTCACTAAGAGTCAGACAAGACTCAGCGACTTCACTTTCACTTTTCACTTTTATGCATTAGAGAAGGAAATGGCAACCCACTCCAGTGTTCTTACCTGGAGAATCCCAGGGACGGGGGAGCCTGGTGAGCTTCCGTCTATGGGGTCGCACAGAGTCGGACACGACTAAAGCGACTTAGCAGTAGCAGCAGCAGGGTGTGGCTATGGATAATAAGATTAAAAAGAAATCTCTCCTGGGCATTCAGCCAAAATGTGCAGCCAAAACTGAGATCAGTTACCCAAATTTATTTTATTATTGAATGTGCAGCCCAAACTGAGATCAGATCAGATCAGTCGCTCAGTCGTGTCCGATTCTTTGCGACCCCATGAACTGCAGCATGCCAGGCCTCCCTATCCATCACCAGCTCTTGGAGGTGACTCAGACTCACATTCATTGAGTCAGTGATGCCATCCAGCCATCTCATCCTCTGTCGTCCCCTTCTCCTCCTGCCCTCAATCCCTCCCAGCATCAGAGTCTTCTCCAATGAGTCAACATTTCGCATGAGGTGGCCAAAATACTGGAGTTTCAGCTTTAGCATCATTCCTTCCAAAGAAATCCCAGGGCTGATCTCCTTCAGAATGGACCTGTTGGATCTCCTTGCAGTCCAAGGGACTCTCAAGAGTCTTCTCCAACACCACAGTTCAAAAGCATCAATTCTTCGGTGCTCAGCCTTCTTCACAGTCCAGCTCTCACATCCATACATGACCACAGGAAAGACCATAGCCTTCACTAGGTGAACCTTTGTTGGCAAAGTGATGTCTCTGCTTTTGAATATGCTATCTAGGTTGGTCATAACTTTCCTTCCAAGGAGTAAGTGTCTTTTAATTTCATGGCTGCAGTCACCATCCGCAGTGATTTTGGAGCCCAGAAAAATAAAGTCTGACACTGTTTCCACTGTTTCTCCATCTATTTCCCATGTAGTGATGGGACCAGATGCCATGATCTTCGTTTTCTGAATGTTGAGCTTTAAGCCAACCTTTTCACTCTCCATTTTCACTTTCATCAAGAGGCTTTTGAGTTCCTCTTCACTTTCTGCCATAAGGGTGGTATCATCTGCATATCTGAGGTTATTGATATTTCTCCCGGCAATCTTGATTCCAGCTTGTGTTTCCTCCAGTCCAGCATTTCTCATGATGTACTCTGCATATAAGTTAAATAAACATGGTGACAATATACAGCCTTGACATACTCCTTTTCCTATTTGGAACCAGTCTGTTGTTCCATGACCAGTTTAACTGTTGCTTCCTGACCTGCATACAGATTTCTCAAGAGGCAGATCAGGTGGTCTGGTATTCCCATCTCTCTCAGAATTTTCCACAGTTTATTGTGATCCACACAGTCAAAGGCTTTGGCATAGTCAATAAAACAGAAATAGATGTTTTTCTGGAACTCTCTTGCTTTTTCGATGATCCAGCGGATGTAGGCAATTTGATCTCTGGTTCCTCTGCCTTTTCTAAATCCAGCTTGAACATCAGGAAGTTCACGGTTCACATATTGCTGAAGCCTGGCTTGGAGAATTTTGAGCATTACTTTACTAGCGTGTGAGATGAGTGCAATTGTGCGGTAGTTTGAGCACTCTTTGGCATTGCCTTTCTTTGGGATTGGGATGAAAACTGACCTTTTCCAATCTTGTGGCCACTGCTGAGTTTTCCAAACTTGCTGGCATATTGAGTGCAGCACTTTCACAGCATCATCTTAGATCAGTTACCCAAATTTATTTAACAGAACCACTAATATGACATACAGATATACATCAACATTTTGCTTACATCAACATTTTAAAATAGGATATACAGTGTTAGTATCTTTTTCTATGTTTATGAACTAAAATAAGTCACTATTTCCTTTCACTATAAATACTGGAGTCAGAAAGTCTTCTCTACTTCATTTATAATCTCCTCTGTCATCTGGATATATACTAATGCTTATCCAGTTTTCTGTGCATCAGCTGTTGACTTATAAATGTAGGAGAAATAAATGCAACTGCTCTTCTTTGGAGAGAATATGGTGATAGAATCACATTTCCTCCCTGTGGAACATGGAAATACAGTGAGATAGTGTTCCTATTTACCATCTTTCCCCTTGGCTATGTCCACATTAGAGAAACATAGATTGCTACAATTTGATTTTATCCTTTTCAAAGCTATATTGATGTTTTCATATAAGCTACTGAACACAACACACCACATCAAAGAAAGAAAAATTGACTATAAGATGAGAATGTGAAATCACAAAGGATCCATAATTACACAGTGGTTTAGTTAGAAACAATCCATTTAGGACTCCAAACAAAGGCTGTCAACATTGTAGTTTGCATCACTTGTTGAAATGTGGCTCAGTGAGTTGGTGGCTACTTTTAACTGGCTCAAACAAAGATTAATAACAGTAATTTAAAATGAAGACTTACAATACAAGTCCTATCTATACTTCCTATTTTTAAGAGCTGTAGGAATTGTATTGAACCTTTCAGAATTATGGGTGGTTTCAATGTTTCCCAATTCCTTAACATTTATATTCACAGAAAGAAATTTCATCATTTTCTAATGCATCCATGCAACAAAAGCCTGGGCAACAGGAAAGTGATTCTTTCATAACTGAAAGCTTGGAGCCTCAAGTAAAATGAAGCACTTAATTTTGCAAGGTATCCTATATGTTTCTTTGTATATACATTGTGTTAAACCTTCCAAAAGTTAAGTTCCTATAAGTCATAATTACTTGACTAATTAAAAAAAATTTTCTTTACAAAGTGTTAGTCACTCAAGTGTATCTGGCTCTTCGTGATCCTGTGGAATGTAGCCAGCTAGACTCCTCTGTCCATGGAATTCT
Source organism: Tragelaphus eurycerus (assembly GCA_935064755.1). Classification (NCBI taxonomy): domain Eukaryota; kingdom Metazoa; phylum Chordata; class Mammalia; order Artiodactyla; family Bovidae; genus Tragelaphus; species Tragelaphus eurycerus. The sequence goes on along the minus strand of CAKXYN010000045.1, from coordinate 3,484,996 downwards.
CCAGGCAGAATATTGGAGTGATTATTGGCAAAGTATTGAAGCCATTTCCTTCTCCAGGGGATCTTCCCAATCTAGGGATCAAACTCAGGTCTCCTGCATTGCAGGCACATTCTTTACCATATGAACCACCAAGGAAGTTGATAAACACTTGCCACAAACACCTTTGTTTTAAATTCAGGTAGACTTGGGCTCCCCAGGTGGTGCTAGTGGTAAAGAACCTGCCTGCTGATGCAAGACATAAGAGGCATGAGAGACATAGGTTTGACCCCAGAGTTGGGAAGGTCCCTTGAAGGAGGGCACAGCAAACCACTTCAGTGTTCTTGCCTGGAGAATCCCCTGGACAGAGGTGCCTGGAGGGCTACAGTCCATAGGGTCGCAAAGAATCGGACAGGACTGAAGTGACTTAGCACACAGCATGAACAGACCTTGTATTCATCCTTGGCCTATTTGCTGTCATATCCACTCCTTGCTCCTGTTTTCTTTGATGTATTGGGGTGGGCTGAGTTTACTGAGCAGGACTTTTTCCCAGGACTCTTCTGCTTGTTGGTTTCTGTATGAAACATGCCATGAGGACCCTGGGTAGGGAGTGCTAAGCAGGAAAACGGAGGAACAGGGACCTTCTTTCTCTCTACTACCCTAATCCCAGAAAAGACTACTCAGCCCCCTTTTGCAGTCCTCCACTTCATATATGACTCAATCATTTTCCTCATTATACACTTTCACAATAAATACAACTAATACAATAGACTAGGAGATTTTTTTAAAAAGAGGAGGTTAATCTTATTTGTCTCTCTCTTCGGAAGGTAGTATTCTGCAAGTCACAAAATATATTTAATAAGATGTTGATGAATGAAAACCTGACAAGGCAGGCTATTGTATTAATCAGCAGATCAATGTCCCAATCATAATTCTATACTATTATAATCTGTACTAGAGGTGTAGAAATGCCAAGTTTTCTACATCTTTTTTATATTTTCAGTTGGTTTTGGTTTTCAAGCTTGTAGAGCCAGGACAAATAAATGAGTAAGGGTTAGGTAAGGGAAAGAATGTAAGAAAATTGGTCTACAAGGCATTCTATTGTAACACATTCCTCTTGAACATAAGTGGCATCATTCTATTTTGATATATTTGAGAAGGCTCTGTGTCTGGAAATTCTATGTTTACATCTTCATTTTGCCACTCAGGATCTGTGAGCCAACTCTTGAAGTTCCAGTTTTGTCATCACCTAAATTGGAGTAAAACTGCTTGCTATATTTATATTCTGGCGTTTTTGAGGAAATGAATAAAATCATTAAGGAATTATATGAATGTAATTTTTATTATATTCTTATATTATAAAGCACTATATATGAGATGGGCTTCCCTGGTGGCTTAGATGGTAAAAAATCTGCCTGCAGTGCAGGAGACCCAGGTTTGATCCCTGAGTCAGGAAGATCCTTTGGAGAATGTAATGGCAACCCACTCCAGTATTCTTGCCTGGAGAATTCCAAGGACAGAGGAGCCTGGCAGGCTACAGTCCATGGAATCACAAAGAGTTGGATATGACTGAGTGACTAACACACACATATCTAAGATATTATGCTGCTACTGCTAAGTCGCTCCAGTTGTGTCCGACTCTGTGCGACCCCATTGACTGCAGCCCACCAGGCTCCCCATCCCTGGGATTCTCCAGGCAAGAACACTGGAGTGGGTTGCCATTTCTTTCTCCAGTGCATGAAAGGGAAAGGTGAAAGTGAAGTCGCTCTGTCATGCCCGACTCTTTGCGACCCCATGGTCTGCAGCCTACCAGGCTCCTCTGTCCATGGGGTTTTCCCAGGCAAGATATTATAGGTAAGGTCTTATAATTACTTGGCTCAGCTTTACTGCTGATAGGATTCTAATCACAGCCATGTTAACTCGTCTTTTATTTTTAGTTTCTGTGCCAAGCATCTGTTTTATTCTTAATTTTCAATGCAGTTTCAATAGGTTTGATGCCTAGACCATCCTGGTTTGAAAACTGCTTTACTTCTTTGTCCAGTGTAGCAGTGTGGAGTAAAGGTCCTGGCCTCTTTCCCTTTTAGTTCTTTAAAGTCATTTATTGTTGTAATCAGAAAATTTCTGTGGCTGGCTGTGGCTGTCTGCTATTAAATCTTCCTGCTCCCTTACCTTAATCTCTGCTTATTATTTTCTGCTAGAAGATCTCTAAAGGTGAATTTCTGCTGAGATCTCTGCTTGTTGCCTGCTCTTCAATATCCATGAGTTAAGTCTGTTAACTTGTGTTTCGTCCTATTACCAAAGCTGGAATAGCTCCCCACAACTTCCTCCACCCTATAGTGAATCTGATTATCAAAACTTGCATTCCCCATCTAGGGTTAGGCCATCTCCTCCTGTAGTCAAACCCTGATCTAAAAAAAAAAAAAGCATCATATAAAGAAGTACTAAGCATTAAACATTTATTGAATACTTAATTATATAGCAGACATTGTGCTACATGTTTTCTATGGATCATCTCATTTGACCTTGACAACGAGCTGAAATCTGCAATGACACAGGTTAAATATCAGAACTAAGAGAACGCTATGAACTTATAAATGGTTTCATGCTTCAAAAAAATTCCAGAAAATAAAACTATTCAAACAATTAATTGGTCAAAAAAATTCACTTATTAGGGAGACTAGGTTGTTTGGTTTTCTTCTCAGAACAATATATAGAGAGACTGCTTGCTTATCAGTTGACCTCAAAACTTTCCCCTCAATATACCTATCAGTATTAATCTACTACATCACACACTGATGTCAACTGCAAATTGGCACTTACCAAGAGCATTGCCAATGACTGAACAACAATGGCATTTGCCATCTGCCTCTGTGGAGATTGAACCCCCTGCTGCTATAGCTATTGACCTTCAACAACCCCTGAGGGATCAGGGTGCAGTGAGGCACTCTGTGCTCCAGGGAATCTGATGGGACAGGTCTTTAGTGTTGGATATTTTTAGGAACAGATTTTATGATCTCAATCCTTGCATCTCCTCTTATCTAGAGAAGCACTAAATCGTTTCATGGTGACATCAGATCCTCATGACTAACAAAAAAACCTTTTGCAAAATAAGTGCTTAATGGTATTGAACTCCCCTTCACTAAAACTTTATATATTGACCTTCCCTTCTCGGAGCTATCTGAGATGCTGTCTCCTAGACTTCTGTCATCATTTTGTCCCTCAACTTGTGCATCTTTTTAGTTGCCACTAACCAGTCTCAATAAGATTCCTGCATTAAAAGACCTGTCTTAATCCACTTAAACCCAGACTCCCAATCTCTATAAATATCTATATTTGCTTCCCTTTCCTCAACTTCTGGAACTGTCTGTTAAGATGGTGGATATTCTGGTGATCTTCTATGGACTCTTCATAATACTCTTATAAAAATAATTACGAATTATATGTTATATAATAATCATATAATTATTCTCAAAATAATTATGACTATAATCCTTATAAGATTCCAAATTACTCCCATTTGATAATGACAATATGAACATCAGTTAAGTAACTTGCTTTAAGTGACAGACATGGGTTTCAAACCCTGGAAATCTGACACTAAGTTACATAATTTAAGTTACATTAAGTTAGAAAGAGAAAAACAAATATCATAAATTAAGGCATATACATGGATCCTAGAAAAATGGTACTGATGAACCTATTTTTAGGGCAGGAATATAAGTGCAGACATAGAGGACAGAATAATGGACACAGAGGAGGAAGAATATGCAGGGAAGACAGGGGAAGAATTGAGGAGTAGTATTGCTATATGTCAGAGAAGGCAATGGCACCCCACTCCAGTACTCTTCCCTGGAAAATCCCATGGACAGAGGAGCCTGGTGGGCTGCAGTCCATGGGGTCGCTAGGAGTCAGACACGACTGAGCTACTTCACTTTCACTTTTCACTTCCATGCATTGGAGGAGGAAATGGCAACCCACTCCAGTATTCTTGCCTGGAGAATCCCATGGACAGAGGAGCCTGGTGGGCTGCCATCTATGGGGTCACACAGAGTTGGACACGACTGAAGCGACTTAGCAGCAGCAGCAGCAGCATTGCTATACGTACACACTACTGCTCTGGGTCTCTTGAGTTTGGATGCCTTTTTGTTCATCATCTCATAGGCAAGACTTCAGTCTCCATGACCTTCAGTGACTTCCAAAGGGCAGAACAGTTACTAATCAAAGGAGGAGCAACTACAAAACCACCTGAGGCTAGATTAAGTGGATCATGATTAGAAGACCTAACCCCTAAAACCCTGCACAGAACCCCACTTTGAAAAATTTCCAGAAGAAAAAAAGCATGAGAGAATGTTACTCCCTTGAACCTTATCACATATCCCTGCCTGACTATATAACCTCACCTTACTCACCTAGGAAGGGACACAGTTCTTGAGGCACAAGCATACTGTGCCTTCACTTAGCAAAGTAATAAAGCTACTCTTTCCTTCTCCTCCAAGACTCTATTTCCATATTTCTGTTTGGCACAAATGCAAATAGAGCCAAGATTTTGGCAACACTGATGTTGGCTACATGTTAGCAAGGTAATAATGCTCAAAATCCTTCAAGTTAGGATTCACAGTACCTGAACTGAGAAATTCCGTATCTACAATCTGGATTTAGAAAAGTTAGAGGAACCAGAGATCAAATTGCTGTTGATCCATTGGATCATAGAAAAAGCAAGAGAGTTCCAGAAAAACATCTTCTGCTTCACTGACTACGCTACAGCCTCTGATTGTGTAGATCACAACAAACTGGGGAAAATTCTTCAAGAGATGGGAATACCAAACCACCTTACCTGCCTCCTGAGGAAAGTATATGCAGGTCAGGAAACAACAGTGAGAATAGGACACAGAACAACAGACTGCTTCCAAATTAGGAAAGGAGTACATTAAGGCTGTATATTGTCACCCTGCTTATTTAACTTATATGCAGAGTACATCATGAGAAATGCTAGGCTGGATCAAGCACAGGCTGGAATCAAGATTGCTGGGAGATATATCAATAACCTCAGATATGTAGATGACACCACCCTTATGGCATAAAGTAGAGAGGAACTAAAGAGCTTCTTGATGAAAGTGAAAGAGGAGAATGAAAAGGCTGGCTTAAAACTCAACATTAAAAAAACTAAGATCATAGCATCTGGTTCCATCACTTCATGGCAAATAGGTGTGGAAACAATGGTAACAGTGACAGACTATTTTTGGGGCTCCAAAATCACTACATATGGTGACTGCAGCCATGAAATTAAAAGATGTTTGTTCCTTGGAAGAAAAGCTATGAAAAAACTAGAGAGCATATTAAAAAAAACAGAGACATCCCTTTACCGACAATGGTCTGCATAGTCAAAGCTATGTTTTTCCATTAGTCATGTATGGATGTGAGAGATGGACCATAAATTAGGCTGAGTGCCGAAGACTTGATGCTTTTGAACTGTGGTGTTGGAGAAGACTTTTGAGGGTCCCTTGGATTGCAAGAAGATCAAACCAGACAATTCTAAAGGAAATCAATCCTGAATATCCTTTGGAGGGACTGATGCTGAAGCTAAAGTTCCAATACTTTGGCCACCTGATGCAAAGAGCTGACTCATTTGAAAAGACACTGATGCTGGGAAAGGTTGAAGGCAGAAGGAGCAATGGCATCACTGACTCAATGGTTTTGAGTGTGAGCAAGCTCCAGGGGATGGTTAATGACAGGGAAGCCTGGCGTGCTGCAGTTCACAGGGTTGTAAAGAGTTGGACATGACTGAGCAACTGAATGACAACAACTCTCAGCTAAAAACATGTACAACCTGAGAGTTGCAGGGTAAGTTTTACTGGGGCAAAATGAAGACGGAAGCCTGGGAGACAGCACCTCAGATAGCTCTGAGAGGCTGCTTCATAGAGGTAGTGGAGGAAGGTCAATATGTAAGAAATTGTGAAGGAGGAGTTGAGTGAAATCAAGCACTTATTTTACAAAAGGTTTTCTGCTCCTCATGAGGAGCTGATGTCACCATGAAGGCAATTAATGATTTTTTAGATGTGAGGAGATACAAGGATTGGGATCATGAAATCAGGTACTGAAAATACCTAACTATCTAAAGACCTGTTTCAATAGTTTCTGGAACACTGAGTGCCTCACTTTCCATTCTAAATTCCACTCAAGAGTGTCAAAAGCCAGCAACTGCAGCAGCATAGGTAGATGGCAAATGCCTTTGCTGTTCTTACTTTGTTTGTTCAGTCCTTAAGTTGTGTCTGACTCTTTGCAGCCAAATGGAGAATTCTAAAAAACTATCTATTCCTGCTTCATTGACTACACTAAAGCCTTGACTGTGTGGATCACAACAATGTGTGGAAAATTTTTAAAGAGATGGGACTACCAGACCACATTACCCATCTCCTGAGAAATCTGTATGCAGGACAAGAGGCAGCAGTTAGAACCAGAACAGACTGGTTCGAAACTGGGAAAGGAATACCTCAAGGCTGTATAAGGTCACCCTGCTTATTTAACATGTATTCAGAGTGCATGTGTGCATGCTAAATTGCTTCAGTCATGTTCTATTCTTTGTCACCCTATGGACCATGACTTGCCAAGCTTCTCTGTTCTTGGGCTTCTTCAGGCAAAAATTGCAGAGCCATCTGTAGTGCCCTCTGAGAGGCCCCTCGCCGGCTGCGCGGCGCACTGAGAGCCCCTCGCCGGCTGCGCAGCGCACTGAGAGCCCCTCGCCCGAGAGGAACTACCCGACAACCTAGGTCAGGAAGGGCGGCGGGGAGGAGATACTCCTCCCCCAAGGTCCGGAAGGGCTGCGGTGAGGAGAGACGCCTCATCCAAGGTAAGGTGCGATGGCTGTGCTTTGCTGGAGCAGCCGGGAAGAGATACCCCACGCCCAAGGTAAGAGAAACCCAAGTAAGACGGTAGGTCTTGCAAAAGGGCATCAGAGGGCAAATACACTGAAACCATACTCACAGAAAACTAGTCAATCTAATCACACCAGGACCACGGCCTTGTCTAACTCAATGAAATTAAGCCATGCCCGTGGGCAACCCAGGATGGGCAGGTCATGGTGGAGAGATCTGACAGGGTGTGGTCCGCTGGAGAAGGGAATGGCAAACCACTTCAGTATTCTTGCCTTGAGAACCCCATGAACAGTATGAAAAGACAAAATGATAGGATACTGAAAGAGAAACTCCCCAGGTCAGTAGGGGCCCAATATGCTACTGGAGATCAGTGGAGAAAGAACTCCAGAAAGAATGAAGGGATGGAACCAAAGCAGAAAGGATACCCAGGTGTGGATGTGTCTGGTGATAGAAGCAAAGTCCGATGCTGTAAAGAGCAATATTGCATAGGAACCTGGAATGTCAGGTCCATGAATCAAGGCAAATTGGAAGTGGTCAAACAAGAGATGGCAAGAGTGAATGATGACATTCTAGGAATTAGCGAACTAAAATGGACTGGAATGGGTGAATTTAACTCAGAGGACCATTATATCTACTACTGTGGGCAGGAATCCCTCAGAAGAAATGGAGTGGCCATCATGGTCAACAAAAGAGTCTGAAATGCAGTACTTGGATGCAGTCTCAAAAATGACAGAATGATCTCTGTTCGTTTCCAAGGCAAATCATTCAATGTCACAGTAATCCAAATCTATGCCCCAACCAGTAACGCCGAAGAAGCTGAAGTTGAACGGTTCTATGAAGACCGACAGACCTTTTAGAACTAACACCCCAAAAAGATGTCCTTTTCATTATAGGGGACTGGAATGCAAAAGTAGGAAGTCAAGAAACACCTGGAGTAACAGGCAAATTTGGCCTTGGAATACGGAATGAAGCAGGGCAAAGACTAATAGAGTTTTGCCAAGAAAATGCACTGGTCATAGCAAATACCCTCTTCCAACAACACAAGAGAAGACTCTATACATGGACATCACCAGATGGTCAACACAAAAATCAGATCGATTATATTCTTTGCAGCCAAAGATGGAGAAGCTCTATACAATCAGCAAAAACAAGACCAGGAGCTGACTGTGGCTCGGACCATGAACTCCTTATTGCCAAATTCAGACTGAAATTGAAGAAAGTAGAGAAAACTACTAGACCATTCAGGTATGACCTAAATCAAATCCCTTATGATTATACAGTGGAAGTGAGAAATAGATTGAAGGGCCTAGATCTGATAGATAGAGTGCCTGATGAACTATGGAATGAGGTTCGTGACATTGTACAGGAGACAGGGATCAAGACCATCCCCATGGAAAAGAAATGCAAAAAAGCAAAATGGCTGTCTGGGGAGGCCTTACAAATAGCTGTGAAAAGAAGAGAAGCGAAAAGCAAAGGAGAAAAGGAAATATATAAACATCTAAATGCAGAGTTCCAAAGAATAGCAAGAAGAGATAAGAAAGCCTTCTTCAGTGATCAATGCAAAGAAATAGAGGAAAACAACAGAATGGGAAAGACTAAGGATCTCTTCAAGAAAATCAGAGATACCAAAGGAACATTTCATGCAAAGACGGGCACGATAAAGGACAGAAATGGTATGGACCTAACGGAAGCAGAAGATATTAAGAAGAGGTGGCAAGAATACACAGAAGAACTGTACAAAAAAGAGCTTCATGACCCAGATAATCATGATGGTGTGATCACTGGCCGAGAGCCAGACATCCTGGAATGTGAAGTCAAGTGGGCCTTAGAAAGCATCACTACGAACAAAGCTAGTGGAGGTGATGGAATTCCAGTGGAGCTATTCCAAATCCTGAAAGATGATGCTGTGAAAGTGCTGAACTCAATATGCAAGCAAATTTGGAAAACTCAGCAGTGGCCACAAGATTGGAAAAGGTCAGTTTTCATCCCGATCCCAAAGAAAGGCAATGCCAAAGAGTGCTCAAACTACCGCACAATTGCACTCATCTCACACGCTAGTAAAGTAATGCTCAAAATTCTCCAAGCCAGGCTTCAGCAATATGTGAACCGTGAACTTCCTGATGTTCAAGCTGCATTTAGAAAAGGCAGAGGAACCAGAGATCAAATTGCCAACATCCGCTGAATCATCAAAAAAGCAAGAGAGTTCCAGAAAAACATCTATTTCTGTTTTATTGACTATGCCAAAGCCTTTGACTGTGTAGATCACAATAAACTGTGGAAAATTCTGAGATGGGAATACCAGACCACCTGATCTGCCTCTTGAGAAATCTGTATGCAGGTCAGGAAGCAACAGTTAGAACTGGACATGGAACAACAGACTGGTTCCAAATAGGAAAAGGAGTACGTCAAGGCTGTATATTGTCACCATATTTATTTAACATATATGCAGAGTACATCGTGAGAAATGCTGGACTTGAAGAAACACAAGTTGGAATCAAGATTGCTGGGAGAAATATCAATAACCTCAGATATGCAGATGATACCACCCTTATGGCAGAAAGTGAAGAGGAACTCAAAAGCCTCTTGATGAAAGTGAAAGTGGAGAGTGAAAAGGTTGGCTTAAAGCTCAACATTCAGAAAACGAAGATCATGGCATCTGGTCCCATCACTACATGGGAAATAGATGGAGAAACAGTGGAAACAGTGTCAGACTTTATTTTTCTGGGCTCCAAAATCACTGCAGATGGTGACTGCACCCATGAAATTAAAAGACGCTTACTCCTTGGGAGGAAAGTTATGACCAACCTAGAGAGCATATTCAAAAGCAGAGACATCACTTTGCCAACAAAGGTTCGCCTAGTCAAGGCTATGGTCTTTCCTGTGGTCATGTATGGATGTGAGAGCTGGACTGTGAAGAAGGCTGAGCGCCGAAGAATTGATGCTTTTGAACTGTGGTGTTGGAGAAGACTCTTGAGAGTCCCTTGGACTGCAAGGAGATCCAACAGGTCCATTTTGAAGGAGATCAGCCCTGGGATTTTTTTGGAAGTAATGATGCTAAAGCTGAAACTCCAGTATTTTGGCCACCTCATGCGAAGAGTTGACTCATTGGAGAAGACTCTGATGCTGGGAGGGATTGAGGGCAGGAGGAGAAGGGGACGACAGAGGATGAGATGGCTGGATGGCATCACTGACTCGATGGATGTTAGTCTGAGTGACCTCCGAGAGCTAGTGATGGATAGGGAGGCCTGTCGTGCTGCAGTTCATGGGGTCGCAAAGAGTCGGACACGACTGAGCGACTGATCTGATCTGATCTGAAAGAGATTATGTTCCCCCAAAATCTGCTATTGTACCTCTTTCTTGATAAGATAAAGCTCTTTCTCATTTAGGGAAGAAACTGCCTTCAGTTAGGTAGAATAGAATTCTTAGATAAGGTTCTTGTGGAAGCAGACAAGGAGCCTGAAGGTGTGCCTTCCAGTAAAACAGTAACTGCTTTGAATGAGACAAGGGAAAACTTTACTTTGCTCCAGGAAGGTCGGCACTTGAAGTGGGAAAGTTTAAAGCAAAGAGGAAACAGTAACTGGGGAGAGGAAATGAGCAAGTAAAATGATGAGAGGCTAAAGTGACCTGTGGACTTTCCTCAGGATGTGATAACTGTAAGGGATTTTAAAGATGAGGCTCAGATGGTAAAAGTGTCTGCCTACAATGCGGGATACCTGGGTTCAATCTCTGGGACAGGAAGATCTCCTAGAGAAGGAAATGGCAACCCACTCCATTATTCTTGCCTGGAAAATCCCATGAACGGAGAAGCCTGGTATGCAACAGTCCATGGGGTAGCAAAGAGTTGGACACAACTGAGCGACTTCACTTTCGCTTTTCACTTTATGTCTAACGTCAGATCAGATCAGATCAGTCGCTCAGTCGTGTCCGACTCTTTGCGACCCCATGAACCGCAGCACGCCAGGCCTCCCTGTCCATCACCAGCTCCCGGAGGTCACTCAGACTCGCATCCATCGAGTCAGTGATGCCATCCAGCCATCTCATCCTCTGTCGTCCCCTTCTCCTCCTGCCCTCAATCCCTCCCAGCATCAGAGTCTTCTCCAATGAGTCAACTCTTCGCATGAGATGGCCAAAATACTGGAGTTTCAGCTTTAGCATCATTCCTTCTAAAGAAATTCCAGGATTGATCTCCTTCAGAATGGACTGGTTGGATCTTCTTGCAGTCCAAGGGACTCTCAAGAGTCTTCTCCAACACCACAGTTCAAAAGCATCAATTCTTCGGCGCTCAGCCTTCTTCACAGTCCAGCTCTCACATCCATACATGACCACAGGAAAGACCATAGCCTTGACTAGGTGAACCTTTGTTGGCAAAGTAATGTCTCTGCTTTTGAATATGCTCTCTAGGTTGGTCATAACTTTCCTTCCAAGGAGTAAGCGTCTTTTAATTTCATGGCTGCAGTCACCATCTGCAGTGATTTTGGAGCCCAGAAAAACAAAGTCTGACACTGTTTCCACTGTTGCCCCATCTATTTCCCATGCAGTGATGGGACCAGATGCCATGATCTTCGTTTTCTGAATGTTGAGCTTTAAGCCAACCTTTTCACTCTCCACTTTCACTTTCATCAAGAGGCTTTTTAGCCCCTCTTCACTTTCTGCCATAAGAGTGGTGTCATCTGCATATCTGAGGTTATTGATATTTCTCCCAGCAATCTTGATTCCAACTTGTGTTTCTTCCAGTCCAGCATTTCTCATGATGTACTCTGCATATAAGTTAAATAAACATGGTGACAATATACAGCCTTGACGTACTCCTTTTCCTATTTGGAACCAGTCTGTTGTTCCATGACCAGTTCTAACTGTTGCTTCCTGACCTGCATACAGATTTCTTAAGAGGCAGATCAGGTGGTCTGGTATTCCCATCTCTTTCAGAATTTTCCATAGTTTATTGTGATCCACACAGTCAAAGGCTTTGGCATAGTCAATAAAGCAGAAATAGATGTTTTTCTGGAACTCTCTTGCTTTTTCCATGTCTAACGTAGGGCTTCCCTAATGACTCAGGTGGTAAAGAATCAACCTGCAATGCCAGAGACTTGAGTTTGATCCTGGGTCAGGAGTATCCCCTGGAGAAGGAAACAGCTTACCTGCTCCAGTATTCTTGACTGGAAAATTCCATGGACAGAGGATCCTGGTGGGTTACAGTCCGTGGGGTTGCAAAGAATTATATTTGACTGAGCATCTAACACTATGTCTACATTTGACTGCAGTGCTATAATACAACTCCACTTCCCCCTCTGTCATCCGTTAAATCTGTCCTACTCATAAATGCACTGTGTTGGTGATTACATAAGTTTGTCTCTCATTTAAGAAAGAAGACAGGCATAGTATCTGGATTGGATTGTGAGAAAGAAAAAGCAGTCACAAAAGAGTAAGTCCCCCGGAGAACTGAATCAATCTTGGAAAGACTGTTCTTTATGGTTGAAGCTAACTTATGTTGACTTTAACAGATTGGGTACACTAAGTTGATATCTGATTTATATTAAAAAATAAAACTTATTTTAGATCTCTTTCTACCAAATAAGTGGCAACCATATACTCCTACCGGTGTTACTTGAATATTAATAGTTGCTAAACAATCTCTTTTTTCCAGTACATAAAAATAAGTATTGTACAAAAAAGTTTTATATTCTTTCTATTGTGTAGAATTCTCTTTAATTTTGGAAATGAACTATAATTCGACTCTGTATCTAAAAGCAAAAGAATACCATTCAAGTAGGTCTTACGGCCTTTGTTGTTTTGGAACATGAATTTAGAAGCCTGTTGTTTTTCTGTGAGCTCTGAATATAATTCTTTCATGTCACTGAAAGTACTTAACAATGAGTTGTCTAAAATGTGTTTCTCGAATGTGGTAACTGTAATTAAAGTGACTTTGCAACAAAATCACTCAGTGTTGTCTTTTATAAGCTTGAACTTTCACATTTGCTAGTAAAATAACACTGATTTCAGTGTGCATGGAATCAGGAACAAGCTTTACCTCCACCCTCATTTATGGCCTCATTCAAGTCAACCAACCATTCTGAGCCTTATGGTTTTCACTTCTCTGAGATAATAAAACCACCACACAGGTTGGCAGGCAGGGACTCTGACTTTGACATGATGATGATGATGACATCATGAGTCATCAATCCCGATGGGTCCTCCTTCAGCATCTTTCTTATTCTTCACTGCTACTATGTCAACATAGATGATCATCACCCCTTCTCTCAGTTATTGCATGGGATCAATACGGTGCATTTAGGGGACATTTTGACTTTTAAAGTGTATCCCTCTCATAGCAGACCAGAATGCAAATCTAAGCATTTATTTATTCAAATATTTTCATGGCTCTTAATTGTCTAATGTTAAATTCTATAAAAGCTCTTCCTGGCTTAGTGTCACATATATTACCTTCTCTTCTCACGATGGCCTTTAACTCCTCAGCAATATTGAACATTTTAAAGTTCCTTCAGGAAACATAGCTCTCTCATGCCTTCATCTTTTTCAGTCTCTAGAATTCCTTGTATTTGGATTGCCGTCTTCCCTGAAGTGCTTACACATGTTATTCACCATATAGCTCAAATCACACTTCCTCAGTGAAACTGTATTTCCTCCCAGGACATCCAACTGCTCACTCACCTATAACTCCCAGAATATTTTATATATTTATCTCCCTTTCCTCCTCTATAACATTTTTTTCATATCAAGAATGGAGTCATTCTGAAGTGTGTGGAAAACTCTCCATGATACTGTAGCTACTGTTTCTAGAAAAGGTTTGAAATGTTCCCAGAAAAGATTCCTTTCTTCTCAGTATTCTTCTAAAGAGACTTTCTAGCTAAATAATTCACTGAATCTAAAATATTCACTTGCTTATCAAATACACACACAGAGAACATATTATAAAACGTTCTTGAGGAGAGATAGAGTTATAGATAATAAAAGAAAGTTCAGTTGGTGAAGTAGGGCTCTATATGCATAATGAATAATGATGGATAGTGTTTTGGGCAAAACTGTGTCAAGAGGTGAAGTGCTGGCAAGGGAAAGCATTGCCATTGGGGCACCCAGCAACAAGCAGAAGACAGATACTAACAGAAAATTGGTGCTATTTATGGCACCTAGTATCAAGGAACAAGGATCACATCTAGGGGATGAATTCAGATTTGGAAGAACTCAATATCTGAAAGCTTAGATAAAGAAAATAACTCACTCATAAAAACAAAAAGTTTTCTGCTTTATTGTGCCAAACATATTAATATACAAGTACAGGAAATGTGCTCAGTTTACGAATTAGAGGATAATATACGAACTAGATCTTAGAATCAAAGTGGTAATTGAAAGTGATACACAGGATCAGGCAAAATGTAAAACAGATTTTTCAACTAGAATTATGGCCACAACTAGTTTATGCTTTATGTGGTTAGAAAAATGTGTGAGTCCTAGACAGTGGAATCGTGCCACCACAAACTTAAAGGCAAATTAGGCTTTTCTGCCCAGAAAGAAGCCCTCTTTCTTCCAGTGAGACATAGCCCTCACCAAGGTGCACAATATCGTTAGAAGACTGCACCGCTCACTCCTTCAGGTGGGTGACTGGGCAGCACGCACAGCGGACCACCCTACAGGCGTGCCCTAAGCCTTGAAACATTTCACATACCCTGATTTACAGAGATGATTAGTTCTATTTTCAGAAGCATAGTTGTATCTTTAGAACTGGGGATAGAATGAATAGTGGGGTAGAAAATCAGACAGGTAATTACTTTATTTGAATGGGGTCAATGTGGAGAGCCTATCTAAATGGAGTAAAGTATGGGGGCTTTGTGAGAATTTATTCTTTTCACTTTGGCTTAGACAATGTCTTCATTTATTTTTAGCTTTCTTTACTATTAGGCACTTCATATCTATATATCCATCTATATTTACTTATAAAATACATGTTATAGTCAATAATACTGCATGAAATTAAATAGCATAGATTTCTAACACTAAAGAAATGCTTCAGGAAACAATTATAAGTTGTTCCCTATCACAGAACTTAAACACAATGTTATATATTTTTACAAAAATATTTTAAATCCATGAATGATAAAAAATTAAGATCAAAGTCTCATGTGTGAAACAAGTGAAGAAATCAAACAGAAACCAAGCTTCATTATCTATTAAGATAAAATTAAAAAATATCAAATAGCAATGACAAGCTTTAATCATTACCAAATTAAGTATAAATTAAAAGACTACACACATCACAAATCTCTTTTCTTTTATGTTTCTCCCACCCATTTTAAGATGAGAAATACTTCCTTTTCTCTCTACATTATTTCTCATTAAGTACATCCATTTCTGTCAATGGCAACAATATGCACATCATTTTGGGAGAAGAGAGTTTTGTGATTTTTCCACATCTTTAGACTCAGGTCAACATTTGGGGGCAAGAGTACAACTGAAGAAATGCTTTGTAATTCATAGTGCATCATAACAGGAGGCTCATGATGCTGATTTATGTTACTACAAATATTAATGTTGACCACTTGAATAGGGTGGAGTCTGCCAGGTTTCCCTAATGTATGGTGCTTTCCTATTGTAACAATAAGTACCTTGTGGGGAGACTACTTGAGATTTTGTAAAATGTTTTATCTTTATCAAAATTTAACTCCTAATTATATCAGCCAAGCCTATAATATACATGCACAATGGTCTCAGTAAATTTCTAGGCGTAACATAGCTGATTTAAAGGTAAATGCAGACACAATTTTATAACATATTGACAAATCTCCAGACTATAAAAGTTGTACCAATTTGCTTTCTCATTTCAATGCTTGACAGTTTTGTTTTCCTGTAGTTTTGCAAACAGAATGTAGTACCAAACTTAAAAATTTTTACCAGTCTGATGGGTGGGTAAAAATATCTCAGTCACTTTAACATGCATTTCTCTAACTAGGAATGAAGTCAAACATTCTTCAATGTGTTTAGTATATTTAAAAGCCAACTTTCTGTGTGTGTGTGTATGAATGAATATCTGTTCTACTTTTTTGTCCATTTTTGCTTTGAAGGCGTTTTGTTTCTTTGCTTCTTTGTTTTCTTCTGTGTCCCTGGAATTTTCAGGAATCTTTAATTATAGAAATAATGATTCTTTTATCTATGATATACCTGCTGATATTTTCTATCGGTTTGATACGTGTATTTTTATTTTACTTATATTTTTCCATGTGAAAGGCTTTTTATTTTGTGTGTTCAAATGTATTGCTATATTCTTTCATGCATATGAATTATAATTATATATTATACAAATGATTAATCAATTATTATTATTACGACCAAGACAGTGATTTTAAGATGTCACTTTGTTATCTGAAACATCCATTTATTCTTGTCATTTATCTTTATACATCCTATTTCATTTCCTTGTCTGTTTATGTATGATCCACTATTGCCCTCTTTTAATTATAGAGCTTTATACTATGTTCTTTAAATAGTAAGCCTAGTTCTCTCTTATAGCTTTATTTTTGGCATTGTTATCCTGGTGTGTTTATTCTCTGTGTGAGGCTCTCTATCCATCTTATGTTAATGCATTTCAAAGTATCAGTATACTTCCCATTAAATTTTGAAGCACAATTATTAACTAGAGTTTGAGTTTTAATTGTTTTTCTTAGTTTTTCTTTTTTAGTGAAAAATTTAAATACTATGAAGTATATAAATTGCATGTGCTCTTCTGTATAACACAGTATATTCTCTCTCAGTCTCTCTCTTCACACACATTCTCACACAGTAAAAAAAAAAAAAAAAAAAAATTAAAATTCTTGTTTTATCTAAAATATCTGAAGAACAACCTTACTACCAAGCATGTTCTGAATTGCAAAGAATAACTAAAGTCAAACCAATCTCCATATATCAATTCCTCCCTTCTCATCATTAACATCTCATAAATGCCCAGGGCCTCAATTGTTATTGCTAAATGTAACATAAAATATCATGCTTCAGTGACTGCAAGCAATATCAAAATGTCACATATATCTATTCTAAATTTCAATATAATGTTAGTGAAGAGCAGCTATTACTATTAAAGAATGAGAATCCTGGATGATAAATACTTTACCTGTAATAAGATAATTTCCAAATGATTTATTAAAAATGAAGTAATCAATTCAAGCAAAGTAGATCACTATTCATCTACAATCACTTAGTGAAGAGAAATAGTGACTATAATTAATATCAAATAGGTTCAGTATCTGTCCAGTATCCATTGCATGTTGTTGATATCTATTTTATTAAGATATCTAAAACATGGTACATGTTCATTACTTTCTTTATTAAAAGAATTCAGATCTGTAATCAATTAAGAAAGGACTAAAAAACAAATTGAACATAAGTATAATGAGTTTTTCTCTTAAATCATATGCAAGATTTAATATAACCTAATTCAATACTTGGCCTTCCCTGGTGGCTCAGACGGTAAAGCATCTGCCTACAGTGTGGAAGACCCAGTTCGATCCCTGGGTCGGGAAGATCCCCTAGAGAAGGAAATGGCAACCTCTCCAGTATTCTTGCCTGGAAAATGCCATGGACAGAGGAGATTGATTGGCTACTGTCCATACGGTCCCAAAGAGTCGGACACGACTGAGCGACTTCACTATCACTAATTCAATAATTTATGGTGAATACAAGTTGGAATCAAGATTGCCGGGAGAAATATCAATAACCTCAAATATGCAGATGATACCACTCTTATGGCAGAAAGTGAAGAGGAACTAAAAAGCCTCATGATGAAAGTGAAAGTGGAAAGTGAAAAAGTTGGCTTAAAGCTCAACATTCAGAAGATGAAGATCATGGCATCTGGTCCCATCACTTCATGGGAAATAGATGGGGAAACAGTGGAAACAGTGTCAGACTTTATTTTTCGGGGCTCCAAAATCACTGCAGATGGTGACTGCAGCCATGAAATTAAAAGACGCTTACTCCTTGGAAGGAAAGTTATGACCAACCTAAATAGCATATTCAAAAGCAGAGACATTACTTTGCCAACAAAGGTTCGTCTAGTCAAGGCTATGGTTTTTCCAGTGGTCATGTATGGATGTGAGGGTTGGACTGTGAAGAAGGCTGAGCACCGAAGAATTGATGCTTTTGAACTATGGTGTTGGAAAAGACTCTTGAGAGTCCCTTGGACTGCAAGGAGATCCAACCAGTCCATTCTGAAGGAGATCAGCCCTGGGATTTCTTTGGAAGGAATGATGCTAAAGCTGAAACTCCAGTACTTTGGCCATCTGATGCAAAGAGTTGACTCATTGGAAAAGACTCTGATGCTGGGAGGGATTGGGGGCAAGAGGAGAAGGGGATGACAGAGGATGAGATGGCTGGATGGCATCACTGACTCGATGGACGTGAGTCTGGGTGAACTCCGGGAGTTGGTCATGGACAGGGAGGCCTGGCGTGCTGTGATTCATGGGGTCACAAAGGGTTGGACACGACTGAGCGACTGATCTCATCTGATGCTAAAGAAATTATAGATATTATCCTCAAATAAATTAACAAGGAGCTAACAATTTTATATTTTAAAAAGCATTTCTAAAAATAAGCATTTCTCCTCTACCACACACAATCTCTGGATTAGACCCATAAATTTTTCATAATTTAGTCTTCTTTATGATTAATGGCCATGGCCGAGATGAGCTACTACACACCCGAGGTCAGGGGAGGCTGCCAAGAGAAGCAACCCCATGTCCAAGGAGCAGTGGCTTTGCTGGAGGAGGGCTGAGAAGAGCTACTCCATGTTCAAGGTCAAGAGGAGCAGCCCCGAGGAGATACCACTCATCCAAGGTAAGCAGCAGGGTCTGCGCTTTTCTGGGGCAGCCGTGAAGAGATATCCCACGCCTAGGTAAGAAAAACCCAACTAAAATGGTAGGTTTTGCGAGAGGGCATCAGAGGGCAGAAACACTGAAACCATACTCACAGAAACTAGCCAATCTGATCACACAGACCACAGCCTTGTATAACTCAATGAAACTAAGCCATACCCTGTGGGGCCACCCATGACAGTCAAGTCACGGTGGAGAGGTCTGACAGAATGTGGTCCACTGGAGAAGGGAATGGCAAACCACTTCAGTATTCTTGCCTTGAGAACCCGATGAACAGTATAAAAAGGCAAAATGATAGGATACTGAAAGAGGAACTCCCCAGGTCGGTAGGTGCCCAATATGCTACTGGAGATCAGTGGAGAAATAACTCCAGAAAGAATGAAGGGATGGAGCCAAAGCAAAAACAAGAGCCAGTTGTGGATGTGACTGGTGATAGAAGCAAGTTTCGATGCTGTAAAGAGTAATATTGCACAGGAACCTGGAATGTTAGGACCATCAATCAAGGCAAATTGGAAGTGGTCAAACAGGAGATAATAAGACTGAATATCAACATTCTAGAAATCAGTGAAGTAAGATGAAACGGAATGGGTGAATTTAACTCAGATGACCATTATATCTACTACTGTGGGCAGGAATCCCTTAGAAGAAATGGAGTAGCCATCATGGTCAACAAAAGAGTCCAAAATGTAGTACTTGGATGCAATCTCAAAAACAACAGAATGATCTCTGCTCATTTCCAAGGCAAACCATTCAATATCACAGTATCCAAGCCTATGACCCAACCAGTAACACTGAAGAAGCTAAAGTTGAACAGTTCTATAAAGACCTGCAAGACCTTTTAAAACGAACACCCAAAAAAGATATCCTTTTCATTATAGGGGACTGGAATGCAAAAGTAGGAAGTCAAGAAACACCTGGAGTAACAGGCAAATTTGGCCTTGGAGTATTGAATGAAGCAGGGCAAAGGCTAATAGAGTTTTGCCAAGTGAACACACTATTCATAGTAAACACCCTCTTCCAACAGCACAAGAAAAGACTCTACACATGGACATCATCAGATGGCCAACACCGAAATCAGATTGATTATGTTCTTTGCAGTCAAATATGGAGAAGCTCTATACAGTCAGCAAAACAAGATCAGGAGCTGACTGTGGCTCACATCATGAACTCCTTATTGCCAAATTCAGACTGAAATGGAAGAAAGTAGGGAAAACCACTGGACCAATCAGATATGACCTAAATCAAATCCCTTAGGATTATACAGTAGATATGAGAAATAGATTTAAGAGACTAGATCTGATAGAGTGCCTGATGAACTATGGACAGAGGTTTGTGACATTGTACAGGAGACAGGGATCAAGATCATCCCCATGGAAAAGAAATGCAAAAAAGCAAAATGGCTGTCTGGGGAGGCCTTACAAATAGCTGTGAAAAGAAGAAAAGCGAAAAGCAAAGGAGAAAAGGAAATATATAAACATCTGAATGCAGAGTTCCAAAGAATAGCAAGAAGAGAAAAGAAAGCCTTCTTCAGCGATCAGTGCAAAGAAATAGAGGAAAACAACAGAATGGGAAAGACTAGGGATCTCTTCAAGAAAATCAGAGATACCAAAGGAACATTTCATGCAAAGATGGGCTCGATAAAGGACAGAAATGGTATGGACCTAACAGAAGTAGGAGATATTAAGAAGAGGTGGCAAAAATACACAGAAGAACTGTACAAAAAAGATCTTCATGACCCAGATAATCATGATGGTGTGATCACTCACCTAGAGCCAGACATACTGGAATCTGAAGTCAAGTGGGCCTAAGAAAGCATGCTGCTAAGTCACTTCAGTCACGTCCGACTCTGTGTGACCCCATTGACTGCAGCCCACCAGGCTCCCACGTCCCTGGGATTCTCCAGGCAAGAAAAACTGTTTGCCTCTCTTTGGTTCACATCTGTAGCTCCTACCCTGCCAATTTTGCTCTCTTCATAAACCTACTCCATGCACTCACACTTGCTCAGTCAGTCCCTACTTGAAGGGACAACATATGTGCACTGACTCTTTTTTTCCCCCTAATTTCTCTTTTTGAAGATAATCATACTGGGAGATTTAGCTTCTATTGCAACCCCTGTTTCATTTAGTTTCCAGATGGCTTAGACTCCTGGAACCAGCATTGGAATTTAGTCCTTGGGACAGTTAACCCAATTTCCTTCCTGGAGATTACATCCATGGAGACATTAAGCTCCATGATGTAGGGAGCTGAGGTGGAAGCTAGCAAAAGAGGAGGGGAAATGACTGATATCAAGACTGGGTCTTGCTAAGCAACCAAAACCCTTAAGAAACCATGCTTATTGGTACATGAGCAGAGTTATTCATGAGTGTATATTTCCTATTCCCTTGTTTTACATTATATTTGCAATAGTATCCACAGAACCACAGATAAGGAAGGTACCTTACAGAGTATCTAATAACTTTAATGTTAGGGAGGGGAAACTGCATCACAGACAAATAAAGCAGCCTAACAAAATCTATCAGATACTTGGTTGGTGGCTGTGCTGTGACCAGAATTTAGGTCTTTGAACTCCCTGAACAGTGACCTTGCTTCTTCAGTCTGTTTAGTAGCTACTGGGGGAAATTCCCCCATGAAATGTCAGTACCAAGTGCTTTGCATGTTACACCTCCTTTGAAATATATAACAGATTAAAAATAGGTGAAAGTTCATTCAGTGGCTTATCAAAAATAATTCTAGGGATTACTATAAGATACTTTTCTTTCATTTTTGTATATCCTGTCCTTATCTGGTTTTCTTACTATTAAACTTTATCTTTCATAATATTGGCTGTTTAAGATATATATTTCATTGACATGACATAGTAGTGATTAGGGAAAGCAGTGAAACTTTTCAAAAGCTTTCCTCATTGATCGTTTTTTTTTTTTTAATTCATTGAAAAATTTATTATAGAATCCTTTGGGAATTTAATTTTCATCTAGATTAAATACTTGAATGCAATAACATTTCCTATGTAGGACATATAGACTGAATACTCAGGGCTTTCTTCTCTATGGAGAGTGAGATCAACCTGTGAATTGCACAAAGGGAGCAGGCAAGGATAGAATAATCATATATAGAGAATAAATGATGAGAAGATAAAAAGATCAGGCAAGAATAACATAAATGTATATAGAAAACAAATGGTGAAGAGCAAGGATAAAAATGTTCCTGAAATGTTAGTAAAAAGGCAGTTACATCTTGCATTTAAATTTTTTCCCACTGTAACAAACAAGGCTTGAACTGAGACAACTATGGAGGAACTACAAGCTATTTCAGAGAAATGTTGGGGTGATTCCATTTCTTGGAGGACTACAGTACTGTAGCTTCTTTGAAAAACTGAAAGGCCACTTTGTGCTCCACTTCAAGCTCATAAAAAGTAAAACACATGGCTTGCTATAACAAGAGAAACAGGACATGTTTTTAGCCAGGACAAGAGCAAAATTGTGTTAATATCAATCTCTGCATTTCAAAACAGAATGTCTCCATGTCATAAAAAAGGCTTCAAGAGTAGAGAGTAGAGTTAGGATCTAAAATCTAAAGTATCTAAGATCTTTCATTTATGGTTCAAGGATAAAATTTATCCCTGGGAACATATGGAACATTTGCTCATGGAGGAAACTGCTGAGTCAACAAGATTCTGGTACTTAATGAAGTGCATTGAGGCAGACATACCATAAAGCTAAAGATCAAGCATCAGAATCCACTACACAGCCTATTCAGCACACTATCAAATTCTATAATTTCATTTTTTACTATTTTTCTCTTAAAGAAGACCTCAAAAAGGTTTTTTTTTTTTTCAATCCCCAAGTTTTTATTCAAACATATATCTGCTCTGGAAGCTGAGTGTGAAGAATATGAGATGTTCTATCATCCCTCACTTATTGAAAATTAGCTTACTGCTTGCTGAGCACAATTTTGTCTCAGTGTATCAGGCATCTAGAGGTCATATGTGCCCACACACTAAAATTTAAGCACTAAATATTTCAGGAAAATACAAATTCTGCTAAAAACCATCAGCTCTCAGGTAGAGAGTGGCATTCTTCCATGTCAGCATGGAATAGGGTATGACTATGGCACCTTCTGGACCAGAGACTATAAAGGAGAGTTAAAACTTTGTTAGTTTTAACTAGCTCTTTGGGAGTCTCAACGAGCTCCCAAGGCCAAGGCCACCTCCAAATAGCTCAACTGGGAGCAGGATTGGGTTGGTGAGATGTGGCTTTATCGTAAGTAGAATCTGAAGTAGTTTATTTATAAGAGTCTTTTGAAAAGATGAAACCAAACTTGGGGCATGCTGCTGCTGCTGCTGCTTCTGCTGCTGCTGCTAAGTCGCTTCAGTCATGTCCGACTCTGTGCAACCCCATAGACGGCAGCCTGCTAGACTCCTCTGTCCTTGGGATTCTCCAGGCAAGAACACTGGAGTGGGTTGCCATTTCCTTCTCCAATGCATGAAATTGAAAAGTGAAAGTGAAGTCACTCAGTCATGTCTGACTCTTCGAGACCCCATGGACTGCAGCCTACCAGGGTCCTCCGTCCATGGGAGTTTCCAGGCAAGAGTACTGGAGTAGGTTGCCATTGCCTTGGTGCAAAACACACTCTTAATGTGGGTATCCAACTGGTATTGCCTTAAAGTATGCATAGCAAAATTTAAATATGAATTTAGATTAAAGTTTGGGAAGTGGTAATGTTGGAAAGATACAGACAGGTAAGAACTTAAACTTTGACCTAAAGACTTTCTTGTTGATCCAATGGTTAAGAATCCATCTGCCAATGCAGGGGACATGGGTTCGATCCCTGGTCTGGGAAGATTCCACATGCCCCAGAGCATAAGCCCTCACACCACAACTACTAAGCCCATGATCTAGAGCCCACACTCTGCTACAAGAGATGCCACGGCAATGAGAAGCCTACACACTGCAATGAAGAGTAGCCCCGCTCACTGCAATTAAAGAAAGCTCACACACAGCAATGAAGACCCAGCACAGCCATAAATAAATTAGTTTAAAAATAAAAACAACTTGACTCAAACCTTGACCGCATCATTTACTTGGGAGAGCAAATTGGTACAGTGACCTTATCATCTTTCATCTTTTTTCATTTTAAAAATGGAATTACAACATTTATCTCATAAAGATGTTGGCTCAAGTGAACGGAAATATCTAAAGCACTTGGCATAGTGACTGAATCATTGTGAAAACTCAGTAAATGTTTGCTATTGTGATGATGATGATGATTAAAATAGGCTAGAAGCAGATAAAAATTGAAGATATGCTTAATAGATACTTGGGTCTTGGAGATTAATTTTGATGTGTGGTATGGAGGAGTTTGAGATGACTTCAGATTTTCAAGTATCACAAATGGACATAAGCAATACCCTAAGAGGTATGGAGGTATGGGAGAGGCAAAGGGAGAGATTATGTACCATTGTAGGTCATATATTGACTTTGAAGGAAGCAAGGAAATATGAAAAGCAAAGAATGAAATATTTGACTTTGAAGCTCTGGAGTTAGTCAAATGTTGAGCCAGATAATGGGAAATTGTCAACAGACTATGTATGAAAAAATGTGTCAAGAATACATTCTAATGCTTATGATGTGAGAGACAAAATAAATCATGGAAGAACCTTGGAAATAATTCAGAGAATTTAGATAAGATTCAAGAAGAAGAGATTTCATAGAAGGCATAGTCAGTAGCACATTGTAAGAGAAAGACTGAGAAGTCCCTGCTGGATGTCCCAACCCACAGACCCTTTTTAACCCTCATAAGATGAATTTCAATACAGTATCCTGGGTGACATAAATATTACACTGGCCAGAGTAATAATCTGAAGGTAAGTAAGTGGGCACAGTCAATGAAGACTACTTTATCTAAAATTTTGACTGTTAAGAAAAAGTGAGAACTAGTGCAACATATGGAAGATTGGGGTAAAGTGAAGACATATTTCTTCTGGGTGGGCTTACTTACCTGGTTGTTTATATAAAAGAAGTGAGGTCAGAGTGGTTGTAGGCTGAGGAAAGAGTCATTAGGAAAGAAGCTTCAAAGAATGAGGAAAGAAATGTGTTTACTTACATGTTTCTATCTATGGCTGATACAAGAATATATAGTATTATCTCTTCATAGTTTCTGAGTAACTTGAGTAAATATAATTCTGCTGAATGCCAGTGTCCCAGGATGACTACTGAAACTCCATGGTCAGAGCATTCTCTTTCTGGGTTCACTGATTTATATATTAGACCTGCTACGGACTAGCTGCTTCAACAAATTTCTATTATTTTTATTTCCCAGAATCTAGTATCTGAACCAAATTCAGAAATAAATTGAAGAAGGTAGGGAAAAACACTAAGCCATGGAAGTATGACCTAAATTAAATCTCTTGTGATGATAGAGTGGAAGTGACAAACAGATTCTTGGGATAATATCTGATAGACAGAGTGCCTGAAGAACTATGGACCAAGGTTTGTAACACTGTACAGGAGACAGTGATTAAAACCATCCAAAGAAAAAGAAACGCAACAAGGCAAAATGATTGTCTGAGAAGACCTTAAAAATAGCTGAAAAAAAAAGAGAAGCAAAAGGCAAAGTAAAAGGGAAAGATACAACCAACTGAATGCTGAGTTCAAAAGAACAGCAAGGAGAAATAAAAAAAATAAAAAAAAAAAAGCTTTCTTAAATGAACAATGCAAAGAAATAGAGAAAAACAATAGAATGGGAAAGACAAGAGATCTCTTGAAGAAAATTAGAGATAACAAGGGAACATTTCACGCAAAGATGGGCACAATAAAGGACAGAAATGGTATGGACCTACAAGAAGCAGAAGACATTCAGAAGAAGTGGAAGCATACAAAGAACTGTACAAAAAAGGTCTTAATAATTTGGATAACCATGATGGTGTGATAACTCACCTAGAGTCAGACATTATAGAGTGTGAAGTCAAGTGGGCCTTAGGAAACATTAATATGAACAAAATTAGTGGAGGTGATGGATTTCCAGCTCAGCTACTTAAAATACTAAAAGATAATGCTATGGGAGTGCTGCAATCAATATGTCAGCAAATTTGGAAAACTCAGCAGTGCCCACAGGACTGAAAAAGGTCAGTTTTCATTCCAATCCCAAAGAAAGGCAATGCCAAAGCACATTCAAACTACCACATGATTATGCTCATTTCACATGCTAGTAAGGTAAGAGTTCTCAAACTCCTTCAAGCTAGCCTTCAACAGTACGTGAACTGAGATATTTCAAATGTATAAGCTGCATTTACAAAAGGCAGAGGAACCAGCAATCAAATTGACAACATCTGTTGAATCATGGAAAAAGCAAGAGTATTCCAGAAAAACATCAACTACTGCTTCAATAACTATGCTAAAGTCTTTGACTGTGTAGACCACAACAAACTGTGGAAAATTGTTAGAGATGGGAATACCAGACCATCTGACTGGCCTTGTGAGAAAACTGTATGCAGGTAAAGAAGCAACACTTAGAACCAGACAACTGGTTCAAAATTGGAAATGGAGTATGTCTAGGCTGTATATTTTCACTCTGCTTATTTAACTTCTATTCAGACTACATCATGTAAAATGCCAGGCTGGATGAGCTCAGCTCAGTTCAGTCCCTCAGTTCAGTTTAGTTCAGTTCAGTCACTCAGTCATGTCCAACTCTTTGTGACCACGTGAATCGCAGCACGCCAGGCCTCCCTATCCATCACAAACTCCCAGAGTTCATCCAAACTCACGTCCATTGCGTTGGTGATGCCATCCAGCTATCTCATCCTCTGTCGTCCCCTTCTCCTCTTGCCCCCAATCCCTCCCAGCATCAGAGTCTTTTCCAATGAGTCAACTCTTTGCATCAGGTGGCCAAAATACTGGAGTTTCAGCTTTAGCATCATTCCTTCCAATCAACACCCAGGACTGATCTCCTTCAGAATGGACTGGTTGAATCTCCTTGCAGTCCAAGGGACTCTCAAGAGTCTTCTCCAACACCACAGTTCAAAAGCATCAATTCTCTGGTGCTCAGCTTTCTTCACAGTCCAACTCTCACATCCATACATGACCACTGGAAAAACCATAGCCTTGACTAGACGGACTTTTGTTGGCAAAGTAATGTCTCTGCTTTTGAATATGCTATCTAGGTTGGTCATAACTTTCCTTCCAAGGAGGAAGTGTCTTTTAATTTCATGGCTCCAGTCACCATCTGCAGTGATTTTGGAGCCCCCCACAATATAGTCTGACACTGTTTCCACTGTTTCCCCGTCTATTTCCCATGAAGTGATGGGACCGGATGCCATGATCTTCGTTTTCTGAATGTTGAGCTTTAAGTCAACTTTTTCACTTTCCACTTTCACTTTCATCAAGAGGCTTTTTAGTTCCTCTTCACTTTCTGTCATAAGGGTGGTGTCATCTGCATATCTGAGGGTATTCATATTTCTCCCTGCAATCTTGATTCCAGCTTGTGCTTCTTCCAGTCCAGAGTTTCTCATGATGTACTCTACATAGAAGTTAAATAAGCAGGGTAAAAATATAGAGCCTTGACGTACTCCTTTTCCCATTTGGAACCAGTGTGTTGTTCCATGTTCAGTTCTAACTGTTGCTTCCTGACCTGCATACAGGTTTCTCAAGAGGCAGGTCAGGTGGTCTGGTATTCCCATCTCTTTCAGAATTTTCCACAATTAAGAGCGCCTCGCCTAACTGTGGCCATGCGCACAGTTAAGAGTGCCTCGCCTTCCCGCGACCGGGTGCACAATTAAGAGCGCCTCGCCTTCCCACGACCAGGCGCACAAGTAAGAGCGCCTCGCCTTCCCGCGACCGGGTGCACAATTAAGAGCCCCTCGCCTTCCCGCGACCGGGCGCAGAGTTAATAGCGCCTCGCCTTCCCGCGATTGGGCGCACAATTAAGAGCGCCCCGCCGGCTGCGCCGCTGCTCACTAAGAGCACCCCGCCGGCTGCGCCGCTGCGCACTAAGACCGCGGCCGAGAGGAGCTACCCCACGACCAAGGAAGGACGGCGGTGAGGGCCAGTGCACTAAGCACGGCCGAGAAGAGCTGCCCCACGATCGAGGTCAGAAAGGGCGGCGGTGAGGAGAGA
Source organism: Tragelaphus eurycerus (assembly GCA_935064755.1). NCBI lineage: Eukaryota > Metazoa > Chordata > Mammalia > Artiodactyla > Bovidae > Tragelaphus > Tragelaphus eurycerus. The sequence continues at coordinate 3,457,165 of CAKXYN010000045.1, read as the reverse complement.
CCCCTCACCCAAGGTAAGGTGTGATGGCTGTGCTTCCCTGGAGCAGCTGGGATGAGATACCCCACGCCCAAGGTAAGAGAAACCCAAGTAAGACAGTAGGTCTTGAAAGAGGGCATCAGAGGGCAAACACACTGAAACCATTCTCACAGAAAACTAGTCAATCTAATCACACCAGGACCACACCCTTGTTTAACTCAATGAAATTAAGCCATGCCGGAGGGCCAACCCGGGATGGGTGGGTCATGGTGGAGAGATATGACAGGGTGTGGTCCGCTGGAGAAGGGAATGGCAAACCACTTCAGTATTCTTGCCTTGAGAACCCCATGAAAAGTATGAAAAGACAAAATGATAGGATACTGAAAGAGAAATTCCCCAGGTCAGTAGGGGCCCAATATGCTACTGGAGATCAGTGGAGAAATAATTCCAGAAAGAATGAAGGGATGGAGCCAAAGCAAAAAGAATACCCAGCTGTGGATGTGTTTGGTGATAGAAGCAAAGTCCGATGCTGTAAAGAGCAATATTCCATAGGAACCTGGAATGTCAGGTCCATGAATCAAAGCAAATTGGAAGTGGTCAAACAAGAGATGGCAAGAATGTCGACATTCTAGGAATTAGCGAACTAAAATGGACTGGAATGGGTGAATTTAACTCAGATGACCATTATATCTACTGCTATGGGCAGGAACAGAGAAGGCAATGGCACCCCACTCCAGCACTATTGCCTGGAAAATCCCATGGACGGAGGAGCCTGGTGGGCCACAGTTCATGGGGTCGCTAAGAGTCAGACAAGACTCAGCAACTTCACTTTCACTTTTCACTTTCATGCATTGGAGAAGGAAATGGCAGCCCACTCCAGTGTTCTTGCCTGGACAATCCCAGGGATGGGGGAGCCTGGTGGGCTGCCATCTATGGGGTCGCACAGAGTTGGACACGACTGAAGCGACTTAGCAACAGCAGCAGCAGTGGGCAGGAATCCCTCAGAAGAAATGGAGTGGCCATCATGGTCAACAAGAGTCCGAAATGCAGTACTTGGATGCAATCTCAAAAATGACAGAATGATCTCTGTTTGTTTCCAAGGCAAACCATTCAATGTCATAGTAATCCAAATCTATACCCCAACCAGTAATGCCGAAGAAGATGAAGTTGAACGGTTCTATGAAGAGCTACAAGATCTTTTAGAACTAACACCCAAAAAGGATGTCCTTTTCATTATAGGGGACTGGAATGCAAAAGTAGGAAGTCAAGAAACACCTGGAGTAACAGGCAAATTTGGCCTTGGAACACGGAGTGAAGCAGGGCAAAGACTAACAGAGTTTTGCCAAGAAAATGCACTGGTCATAGCAACTACCCTCCGCCAACAACACAAGAGAAGACTCTATACATGGACATCACCAGATGGTCAACACTGAAATCAGATCGATTATATTCTTTGCAGCCAAAGATGGAGAAGCTCTATACAATCAGCAAAAACAAGACCAGGGGCTGACTGTGGCTCAGACCATGAACTTCTTCTTGCCAAATTCAGACTGAAATTGAAGAAAGTAGGGAAAACTACTAGACCATTCAGGTTGACCTAAATCAAATCCCTTATGATTATACAGTGGAAGTGAGAAATAGATTTAAGGGCCTAGATCTGATAGATAGAGTGCCTGATGAACTATGGAATGAGGTTCGTGACATTGTACAGGAGACAGGGATCAAGACCATCCCCATGGAAAAGAAATGCAAAAAAGCAAAATGGCTGTCTGGGGAGGCCTTACAAATAGCTGTGAAAAGAAGAGAAGCGAAAAGCAAAGGAGAAAAGGAAAGATATAAACATCTAAATGCAGAGTTCTAAAGAATAGCAAGAAGAGATAAGAAAGCCTTCTTTACTGATCAATGCAAAGAAATAGAGGAAAATAACAGAATGGGAAAGACTAGGGATCTCTTCAAGAAAATCAGAGATACCGAAGGAACATTTCATGCAAAGATGGGCACGATAAAGGACAGAAATGGTATGGACCTAACGGAAGCAGAAGATATTAAGAAGAGGTGGCAAGAATACACAGAAGAACTGTACAAAAAAGAGCTTCACAACCCAGATAATCATGATGGTGTGATCACTGACCTAGAGCCAGACATCCTGGATTGTGAAGTTAAGTGGGCCTTAGAAAGCATCACTACGAAGAAAGCTAGTGGAGGTGATGGAATTCCAGTGGAGCTATTCCAAATCCTGAAAGATGGTGCTGTGAAAGTGCTGCACTCAATATACCAGCAAATTTGGAAAACTCAGCTGTGGCCACAAGATTGGAAAAGGTAAGTTTTCATCCCAGTCCGAAAGAAAGGCAATGCCAAAGAATGCTCAAACTACCGAACAATTGCACTCATCTCACACACTAGTAAAGTAATGCTCAAAATTCTCCAAGCCAGGCTTTAGCAATATGTGAACCGTGAAATTCCTGATGTTCAAGCTGGTTTTAGAAAAGGCAGAGGAACCAGAGATCAAATTGCAAACATCCCCTGGATCATGGAAAAAGCAAGAGAGTTCCAGAAAAGCTTCTACTTCTGCGTTATTGACTATGCCAAAGCCTTTGACTGTGTAGATCACAGTAAACTATGGAAAATTCTGAAAGAGATGGTGGGAATACCAGACCACCTGGTCTGCCTCTTGAGAAATCTGTATGCAGGTCAGGAAGCAACAGTTAGAACTGGTCACGGAACAACAGACTGGTTCCAAATAGGAAAAGGAGTACGTCAAGGCTGCATATTGTCACCATGTTTATTTAACTTACATGCAGAGTACATCATGAGAAATGCTGGACTGGAAGAAACACAAGTTGGAATCAAGATTGCCGGGAGAAATATCAATAACCTCAGATATGCAGATGATACCACCCTTATGGCAGAAAGTGAAGAAGGGCTAAAAAGCCTCTTGATGAGAGTAAAAGTGGAGAGTGAAAAGGTTGGCTTAAAGCTCAACATTCAGAAAACAAAGATCATGGCATCTGGTCCCATCACTACATGGGAAATAGATGGGGAAACAGTAGAAACAGTGTCAGAATTTATTTTTGGGGGCTCCAAAATCACTGCAGATGGTGACTGCAGCCATGAAATTAAAAGACGCTTACTCCTTGGAAGGAAAGTTATGACCAACCTAGATAGCATATTCAAAAGCAGAGACATCACTTTGCCAACAAAGGTTCGCCTAGTCAAGGCTATGGTCTTTCCTGTGGTCATGTATGGATGTGAGAGCTGGACTGTGAAGAAGGCTGAGCGCCGAAGAATTGATGCTTTTGAACTGTGGTGTTGGAGAAGACTCTTGAGAGTCCCTTGGACTGCAAGAAGATCCAACCAGTCCGTTCTGAAGGAGATCAATCCTGGAATTTCTTTGGAAGGAATGATGCTAAAGCTGAAACTCCAGTATTTTGGCCACCTCATGTGAAGAGTTGACTCATTGGAGAAGACTCTGATGCTGGGAGGGATTGAGGGCAGGAGGAGAAGGGGACGACAGAGGATGAGATGGCTGGATGGCATCACTGACTTGATGGATGTGCGTCTGAGTGACCTCCGGGAGCTGGTGATGGACAGGGAGGCCTGGCGTGCTGCGGTTCATGGGGTCGCAAAGAGTCGGACACGACTGAGCGAATGATCTGATCTGATCTTATGATTTGTTAAATTATTGACCAGTGGTGACTGAGCTCAATCTGTAGCCCCTCTTCCCTCCATGGAGGTCAGAGGATGGGGCTAAAAGCAGCAGCCTTTTGTCTCCTCCATCTGGGTTCAATTTTTCTCTTTGTTGATTTCTCTCTCCACATGTGGCTGCAGAATTAGCCACCAGAAACTTTTGACATATATACAGTACTCAGATCAGCAGTACTTCCAAAAGTATATCTAATACTGCTTCTACTTGCCTTCAGTATGTTAACTATATTTCCTAAATATATCTTGAATCTATCTATTCTTATCATCACCATACCTTCTTAGTTCAAATCACCATAATTCACTTAACAGTACTAGAAAAAAAGCCTCCTTAACACTTTCCCTGTGTCATCTACAAACTGGCACTTGCCAGGTGCATTTGCCATCTGCCTCTAAAGAGACTGAACCCTGTGCTGCTGCATCTGTTGACCTTCAACACACCTTGAACGCAGTTCAGGGAGGAGAGAGCCGCTCATGCTCCAGGGAAAGTGGCAGAGCAGATCTTTAGATAGTTTGGTATTTTTCAGAAACTGATTTCATGCTCCCAATCCTTGTATCTCCTCCTATCTAGAAAAGCACTAAATCCCTTCAGGGTGATATCAGCTCCTCATGACTAGCAGAAAACCTGTAAATTAAGTGCTTGATTGCATAACTCTTCATGAAAATCTGCATATTGACCTTCCCACTGCCTCTTTGGAGCAGTCTCTTAGTGCTATCTGAGGTACTGTCTCCTGGGCTGCAGTCCTCAGTCAGTCAGTTCAGTCGCTCAGTGTCCAACTCTTTGCAACCCCATGAATCGCAGCACACCAGGCCTCCCTGTCCATCACAAACTCCCAGAGGTCACTCAGACTCATGTTCATCGAGTTGGTGATGCCATCTAGCCACCTCATCCTCTGTCGTCACCTTTTCATCACTTTGTCTCAAATAAAACTTAACTCACAATTCTCATGTTGTACATTGTTTTAGTCAACACCTGCCACCGTATTTGCCCAATTCCAACCCACTTTTCATAAACCATTCATCCAATATTTTTAAATGGAATTATGATCATATAATTCACCCGTGTGAAACCATTAAATGGCCCTCATTACACGTAATGAAATACAAACTTTTTAACGTGGCCCTCAAGACCTTGCATAATACATATCAGGCCTATATCTCAAATCACACTGTCTGACATTCTCCCAGTAATTTATATATGTATGCATATTAGCCTTCATTCACTTCCTTAAATGTGCCAATATTGTTCCAGCTTCAAGTCAGGTTTTTCTCTTTAACGCAAATTTTATTCTCCATTTTTCACCTGGCCAGAAGCTAGTCATTCTACTATCCTCAGCTTAAATATATAAATTCCCCCAATATTATAAATATATATTACCCTCAAAATATGCTTGTGAAATAAGTCCCTTCATATATTACCTTACCTCATAATACTCTGTCATTCTCTCATTTTCATTTATTATAAATAACTACATAATTACAGGTCCCGTTAGTGGCTTAATGATTTACAAGCTATCTTCTTCTAAATTATAGACCTCACTGGGATACAGTCTATTTTGGATCAATCATACTGTATTCCAAGTATCTGGCAAATACCTGGGCACATATATTCTGTAAGCTTATACATTAGTAAAAGGTTACTAGTTAAAATGTACTTATCACCAAATGTTGTGAGCATTTTCCAGTAACTAAATATTTATAAAATATGAGTAAAATACCAAAAACAGAATAAAAAACTATAAACACTATTGTTAAGATTTATGACCCATGCTATGCTATGCTAAGTCACTTCAGTCGTGTCTGACTCTGTGTGACCCCATAGACGGCAGCCCACTAGGCTCCCTGATCCCTGGGATTCTCCAGGCAAGAACACTGGAGTGGGTTGCCATTTCCTTCTCCAATGCATGAAAGTGAAAAGAGAAAGTGAAGTCACTCAGTTGTGTCTGACTCTTAGTGACCCCATGGACTGCAGCCTACCAGGCTCCTCCATCTATGGGATTTTCCAGGCAAGAGTACTGGAGTGGGGTGCCATTCAAGGAATTCAATGATCTATAATTTTTATATAAACATGTCAGAAAATTAAAATACAGAAAGACTGCATATCACCTAATGTAAAAACTAGGATATAAAGTTGACATAATATCCTTAAACAAGTTTAAATTTACTGATTTTGCATTAGTGATATACAGAAATACAACTGGAATTGAAGAAACTTGCAATGATTACTCAGAAAATGTACAGATACTGTCCTGGGTATGCTAGACAATATTTGAAAGGTTGGACATTTTTTTGTAACTTTTCACTGGAAACAAACTTTCTAGCAGAGTTGGAGAGATTAGCATCAGCATTATGTATTAATAAATGATGGGAGGAGATGAGTGCTGAATCAGTAAACAAACAAAAAAAAGGCTTAGGAGGAAAAAAATCATTAGCAGAAAAGAGCAGATGCTGAGTGCACTTCTGTTATATGAATCCTAATTTATAGATTTAGCCAAAAGTTATTAACCTAAGGTCCATCCTTCAGGTCCTATCCCCAGAAATTATATGAAAAAAATTGCACTTACTTGCAAACATACATTTTGCCTAGAAGAAAAGAATCTGAGCTTTCATTAAATTTTCCTTTGAGGTTTGTGACCAAAAAATAGGTCAACACAAACCATAACCTTAGAGCCCCATGTACCCTGAGATTTAATTAAATTGCTTTTATGAAGGATTTGGGCATTCTCATTTTATCCAGAAACCCCACTTATTACCATTTATTAATTTTTCCCTGAACTTGCATAAGTTTTCGTTATTTTTTTTCCTTCAGAAAATCATAATTCTTCCTGTCTTTAATACCTGAACTCCCCAAGATTCTGAGTCTTTGATCTGGGATTAAAGTTTAGAATGGACTTAACCAGCATTTTTAAAGTCATACAAAAATTATAAAAAGGATATATGGTTGTACTCATCAAATTCTTAAGTACTATCATTATGGGTACCCCTTGTACCACAACAAAGGCCGAGTTAAGTGAAATAAAAATAATTTCTACTTTGTATTTCAATGCATATAACACATCACGGATCTTATTATAAACAGTATTTAGATGGGATATTAAAAATATACATAGATTCAAAGGGATCATGAAGACAAATTATGATAAGTGATTATGAAGAGCTATGACACTTGACGGCATTTGACATAATAAAAATATATGATATTCATCTAAAGTATGACTAGCACTCTTCTAGACATGAATATTCAATAAGCTACATATACATACATGCACACACATAAGTGACTAAAACAGAGTGAAGTGCTTCAAATATCAGACTCCAGGGTCAAACAGATCTAAGTTGAATCTTGTGTTTCTATGACTTCATGTCTCCAGGTAACATATTTAATCTTAGGCCCCTATTACTGCAAATATTAAATATGAAAACATAAAAAATGATAAATAAAATTATCTATTATTAGATTTCACACACTATTTTAAACATTACATTTATAATAATATATATTCAATATATATATCTTTATTTTTAGATAAAAGGAATATACAGACTGGGCTTCCCTGTTGGCTCAGTTGTAAAGAATCTGCCTGCCAGTGGAGGAGAAAAAATTTTGATCCCTGGGATGGGAACACCCCCAGGAGGAGGAACTAGCAAACCATTTCAGTATTCTTGCCTGGGAAATCCCATGGACATAGGTTTCTGGCAGGCTACAGTCATTGGCTTCTCAAGAGTCAGAGACATGGTTTAGTAATTAAATAACAGCAATAAATACACAGACTAATTTTTCAGACTAAGTTCTATTTTTCTCATAGTAGTAGTGTTAGTTACTCAGTTGTGTCTGACTCTTTTGACCCCAAGGACTGTAGCCCGCCAGGCTTCTCTGTCCATGGGATTCTCCAGGCAAGAATACAGGAGTGGATTGCCATTCCCTTCTCCAGAGGATCTTCCTGACCCAGGGTTTGAACCCCAGTCCCCTACACTGCAAGGAGATTCTTTACCATCTGAGCAACAGGGAAGATACTAATACATACTCAAAAGCCCAGGAACTAGGTCCATCCTATAAGTCAACATATCATGCTTATAGAATAATATCATGAGTGCCAATTAAAAAGAACTACTTATTAATTTATATGGAATAATTCATTTTGGGCTTCCCAAGTGGCTCAAATGGTAAAGAATCTGCCTGCTGATGCAGGAGATGAAGGATTGAATCCCTGGGTGGGGAAGATTTTTTGGAGAAGAGCATGATAACCCACTCCAGTGTTCTTGCCTGGGAAATTCCACAGACAGAGGAGCCTGGCAGGCTGCAATCCACGGGGTCATGAAGAGTTGGACAGGATCGAGCACACATGGCAGACTTCCTAGATGATGCTAGTGGTAAAGAACCCACCTGCCAATGCAGGAGACATAAGAGATGTGGGTTCGATACCTGGGTCAGGAGGATCCCCTGGTAGAGGGCATGGCAATCTACTCCAGTATTCTTGCATGGAGAACTCCATGGCCATAGGAGGCTGGAAGGCTACAGTCCCTACGGTTGCGAAAAGTAGGACATGACTGAGGTGACTTAGCATGCACCCATGTATGAGCACACGCATGACTCATTTTTTGTTTTACAACTTTTTATGAAATGATCTTTTGGTTATTAATGCTGTTTTTAGGAACAACATATCATGGACTATGGCAGAAAACAAAGAAGAACTAAAGAGCCTCTTGATGAAAGTGAAAAAGGAGAGAGAAAAAGTTGGCTTAAAGCTCAACATTCAAAAAACTAAGATCACGGCATCCGGTCCCATCACTTCATGGGAAATAGATGGGGAAGCAATGGAAACAGTGAAAGACTTTATTTTGGGGGGCTGCAAAATCACTGCAGATGGCTGCTGCAGCCATGAAATTAAAAGACGCTTGCTCCTTGGCACAAAAGTTATGACCAACCTAGGCAGCATATTAAAAGCAGAGACATTGCAATGGTGAATGGAATTGTTTCCTTAATTTCTCTTTCTATTTTCTCGTTATTAGTGTACAGGAATGCAAGGGATTTCTGTGTGTTGATTTTATATCCTGCAACTTTACTATATTCATTGATCAGTTCTAGTAATTTTCTGGTGGAATCTTTAGGGTTTTCTACATAGAGGATCATGTCATCTGCAAACAGTGAGAGTTTTACTTCTTCTTTTCCAATTTGGATTCCTTTTATTTCTTTTTCTGCTCTGATTGCTGTGGCCAAAACTTCCAAAACTATGTTGAATAGTAATGGTGAAATTCCTGACTTTAGAGGAAATGCTTTCAATTTTTCACCATTGAGGATAATGTTTGCTGTGGGTTTGTCATATATAGCTTTTATTATATTCAGGTATGTTCCTTCTATTCCTGCTTTCTGGAGAGTTTTTATCATAAATGGATGTTGAACTTTGTCAAAGGCTTTCTCTGCATCTATTGAGATAATCATATGGTTTTTATTCTTCAGTTTGTTAATGTGGTGAGGAAACAATTCCATTCACCATTGCAATGAAAACAATAAAATACTTAGGAATATATCTTCCTAAAGAATCTAAAGACCTATATATAGAAAACTATAAAACACTGGTGAAAGAAATCAAAGAGGACACTAATAGATGGAGAAATATACCATGTTCATGGATTGGTAGAATCAATATAGTGAAAATGAGTATACTACCCAAAGCAATTTATAGATTCAATGCAATCCCCATCAAGCTACCAACAGTATTCTTCACAGAGCTAGAACAAATAATTTCTCAATTTGTATGGAAATACAAAAAACCTCGAATAGCCAAAGCTATCTTGAGAAAGAAGAACGGAACTGGAGGAATCAACCTGCCTGACTTCAGGCTCTACTACAAAGCCACAGTCATCAAGACAGTATGGTACTGGCACAAAGACAGAAATATAGACCAATGGAACAAAATAGAAAGCCCAGAGATAAATCCACGCGCATAAGGTCACCTTATCTTTGACAAAGGAGGCAAGAATATACAATGGATTAAAGGCAATCTTTTTAACAAGTGGTGCTGGGAAAACTGGTTGAACACTTGTAAAAGAATGAAACTAGAACACTTTCTAACACCATACACAAAAATAAACTCAAAATGGATTAAAGAGCTAAATGTAAGACCAGAAACCATAAAACTCCTAGAGGAAAACATAGGCAAAACACTCTCTGACTTACATCACAGCAGGATCCTCTATGACCCACCTCCCAGAATATCGGAAATAAAATAAAAAATGAACAAATGGGACCTAATCAAACTTAAAAGCTTCTGCACAACAAAGGAAACTATAAGCAAGGTGAAAAGACAGCCTTCAGAATGGGAGAAAATAATAGCAAATGAAGCAACAGACAAACAACTAATCTCAAAAATATACAAGCAACTTCTACAGCTCAAGTCCAGAAAAATACATGACCCAATCAAAAAATGGGCCAAAGAACTAAATAGACATTTCTCCAAAGAAGACATACAGATGGCTAACAAACACATGAAAAGATGCTCAACATCACTCATTATCAGAGAAATGCAAATCAAAACCACTATGAGGTACCATTTCATGCCAGTCAGAATGGCTGCGATCCAAAAGTCCACAAGCAACAAATGCTGGAGAGGGTGCGGAGAGAAGGGTACCCTCTTACACTGTTGGTGGGAATGCAAACTAGTACAGCCACTATGGAGAACAGTATGGAGATTCCTCGAAAAACTTGGAATAGAACTGCCTTATGATCCAGCAATCCCACTACTGGGCATACACACTGAGAAAACCAGAATTGAAAGAGACACGTGTACCCCAATGTTCATAGCAGCACTGTTTACAGTAGCCAGGACGTGGAAGCAACCTAGATGTCCATCCGCAGATGAATGGATAAGAAAGCTGTGGTCAGATCAGATCAGATCAGTCGCTCAGTCGTGTCTGACTCTTTGCGACCCCATGAACTACAGCACGCCAGGCCTCCCTATCCATCACCAGCTCTCGGAGGTCACTCAGACTCACATTCATCGAGTCAGTGATGCCATCCAGCCATCTCATCCTCTGTCGTCCCCTTCTCCTCCTGCCCTCAATCCCTCCCAGCATCAGAGTCTTCTCCAATGAGTCAACTCTTCGCATGAGGTGGCCAAAATACTGGAGTTTCAGCTTTAGCATCATTCCTTCCAAAGAAATCCCAGGTCTGATCTCCTTCAGAATGGACCAGTTGGATCTCCTTGCAGTCCAAGGGACTCTCAAGAGTCTTCTCCAACACCACAGTTCAAAAGCATCTATTCTTCGGCGCTCAGCTTTCTTCACAGTCCAGCTCTCACATCCATACATGACCACAGGAAAGACCATAGCCTTGACTAGGCGAACCTTTGTTGGCAAAGTGATGTCTCTGCTTTTGAATATGCTATCTAGGTTGGTCATAACCTTCCTTCCAAGGAGTAAGCGTCTTTTAATTTCATGGCTGCAGTCACCATCTGTAGTGATTTTGGAGCCCAGAAAAATAAAGTCTGACACTGTTTCCACTGTTTCTCCATCTATTTCCCATGTAGTGATGGGACCAGATGCCATGATCTTCGTTTTCTGAATGTTGAGCTTTAAGCCAATCTTTTCACTATACACAATGGAGCCATTAAAAAGAATAGCCATTAAAAAGAATACATTTGAATCAGTTCTAAGGAGGTGGATGGAACTGGAGCCTATTATACAGAGTGAAGTAAGCCAGAAAGAAAAACACAAATACAGTATACTAACGCATATATATGGAATTTAGAAAGATGGTAAAAATAAACCTATTTACGAGACAGCAAAAGAGACACTGATGTATAGAACAGACTTTTTGGACTCTGGGACCGGGAGAGGGTGGGATGATTTGGGAGAATAGCATTGATATATGTATAATATCATATCTGAAACGAGTCATCAGTCCAGGTATGATGCCCGATAACAGATGCCTGGGGCTGAAGCACTGGGACGACCTGGAGGGATGGTGTGGGGAGCGGGGAGGGAGGAGGGTTCAGGATGGGGAACACATGTATACTGGTGGTGGATCCATCTCGATGTATAGTAAAAGCAATACAATATTGTAAAAAAAAAAAAAAAAAAAGGAAGTTAAATAAAAATTGAAAAAAATAATAAATAAAAGCAGAGACATTACTTTACCAACAAAGGTCTGTCTAGTCAAGGCTATGGTTTCTCCAGTAGTCATGAATGAATGTGAGAGTTGGACTATAAAGAAAGTTGAGTGCCAAATAACTGATGCTTTTGAACTGTGGTGTTGGAGAAGACTCTTGAGAATCCCTTGGACTGCAAGGAGATCAAATCAGTCCATCCTAAAGGAAATAAGTTCTGAATATTCATTGGAAGGACTGATGTTGATGCTGAAACTCCAATAATTTGGCCACCTGATGTGAAGAACTGATTCATTTGAAAAGACCCTGATGCTGAGAAAGATTGAGGGCAGGAGGAGAAGGGGACGATAGAGGATAAGATGGTGGGATGACATCGCTGACTCAATGGACATGGGTTTGAGTAAACTCTGAGAGTTGGTGATGGGCAGGGAAGCCTGGCGTGCTGAGGTCCATGGGGTAGCAAAGAGTCAGACACAACTGAGTGACTAAATGGAACTGAACTAATATGTAGACCCTCTTTAATCTAATTGAAAATTTAGTAAAAATTGCTAACACCTTTATTGGTTGTTTTAAAAATTACCTTATTTACATTATTTATTGTTTAAGCAGGATAGGGGCTTCCCTGATAGCTCAGTTGGTAAAGAATCCACCTGCAGTACAGGAGACCTTGGTTTGATTCCTGAGTTGGGAAGATCCCCTGGAGAAGGGATAGGCTACCCACTCCAGTATTCTTGGGCTTCCTTTGTGGCTCAGCTGGTAAAGAATCTGCCCACAATGCGGGAGACCTGGGCTGATTCCTGGGTTGGGAAGACTCCCTGGCGAAGGGAACAACTACCCACTCCAGTATTCTGGCCTGGAGAATTCCATGGACTGTATAGTGTTGGACATGCAAAAAAGCAGAAACTGCTGAGCGACTTTCACTTTACAAGCAGAAAAGAGTCAAATTAGTAGTACTGAACTGTAGGAAGTAAATCAGGATATTCCTATAGAAGGTACATTGAAAAGTCTCATTTTAGCACTACATATGCTCCTTTAGTCCTATCCAACATCACCTAATACTTACTACAGCCTCTGAGGGAACTTATAATGACTATGTGAAAAATGACTCCTTAAGGGATAGCCAAATTGAGTGATTGAGGTTCAGACAAGGATGTAGGCATGACTAGTTTTAGTTGAAGTTTTCTGGCCTCAATCTTTTTTTATACCATTCTGTCTTTCTTAATTCAATCAGTTCTCCTTCTGTCCTTTATTCCTGCGTTCCTCAGTCAAGTTGATTACCTAATTTTATTCAGTCTGCACACTTTACTGAGTGCCTAATGTGTGTTAATGATGTGACAATAACAAACTACTATCGTTATTGATAATTATAATGATGACAATAAAAAGCTCAATATAACTAACACAGTGAACACTGACTATCCACCAGGTACACGCACTAACTCATTCAATCTTCCTACAAAGTTATGTGTTATCCTTATTTTTCTTTTTTTGGGGGGAGGGGGTGCCATACCATGTGTCATGGGAAATCTTAATCAACCCATGCCCCCTTCATGGTAGCACAGTGTCTTAACCACTGGGCCACCAGGGAAGTCCCTTTGTTTTTCTGATGAGAAACTTAGCCATAAAAAATAAGGCAAGATCTCAGCCCTAGAACACTCAAGTTGGGTGATTTATACTAAACAGATTCATAAAAAAATTGGTTTGAAAATGATAGGTAAAGTAACACATTATTAAGGAGAGAACTACCAAAGAATTGAGCAATGGCAAACATAGGACCCGAGTATAGAGATGAGAAAGAGGAAGACACAATTGATACCACTAGAAAATATGCCAGGAAGTAGAGACTGAGCTTCCCCTGTGGCTCAGTGATAAAGCATTCACCTGCAATGCAGGAGCCACAGGAGATGTGGGTTCAATCCCAAGGTCAGGAATAGCCAGCCCCTGGAGGAAGGCATGGCAACCCACTCCAGTATTCTCGCCTGGAGAGTCCCAGGGACAGAGGAGGCTGGAGGTTATGGTCCATGGGATCGCAGAGTTGGACATGACTTAGCACAGCACAAAAAACAGCCAGCTAGACACAAGGTTGGAGAAGCAGCACAAATGCAACCACATGGAAGCCCCGAGTGTCCGATCAAAGGGTTTAGACTTCGTCTCATACTTAATGAGCTCATAGTTAAAGATGAACAGGGGCTTTTACTTAGAAAAGTGGTATTTTAAGATTATAAATATTTAATCACCTCTCTTGTACTGTGTGGAATTAGAAAATTTGATGGAGCAAGTATTGGAGGAAAGGATAGTGATTAGATTTTTTTTGTCATCCAAGTAGAGACAAGAAAGTCCTAACATAAGACATGGTAACAAAGGTGAGGAATGAACAGTTTTGATACATACAACCCAGTGGCTGAGTCTACCTGATGATGTAGTCTCTTTCCTCTTGATCTATGCTTACTCCTTAACACCAAAGCCCACCTCCTGTCATATGTGACCCTAATACTAGGATGTTTTATAGGTATATGTTTGTGCCTGAATAAGCAGACCTATTTAGAAACAGAAATTTCATCCAGCTGAACTAAAAAAAAAAAAACAAAAACATAAAAATGTTCAAAAACTGAACTTGCCTTTCTATAAACAAACAGTAAACATAAAAATCATAAATGTCTCAAACTGTGTAAGGCTGATCTTATACATAGAACATAATGCAAAGTCAAATATTTACAAATAAAGCTGAATGAAATTTAAATTAAAAAAACCAAAGCTATATTTTTTTCTGATACTAATGTGGAGCATAATCCAAAATTTTCGAAATAAATAATCTCTAGATTTTTCAGGAGGTGGAGGTAAAAATGAAACTGAGTCACTTAATTATTATGACTTGGGAGAGTTAATGATAAATAGAGACACTCATCTGATTTAACTATTTAATACTGACAAAAGAAAATATGATGAAAGGAGGAACTCCTAGAAACAGAGTAGCATCATGGGGATAAACATTGTGTGAGTCAGAAATGACAGCTGTTAACAAATAACAGACATTTTGGAAAAAAGAACTATAGTTGTAATAAAATATACATGTAATTCTTAATTTTCTAGTTACCAAATCAAACAAAAAAAATAGATGAACTGATTTTAATTATATACCTCATGCAACTCAATATGTCCAAATTATTAACATTTCAATGTGTAATTACAGTTCAATTATTGTTACCTGTGCAAAGGATATCAATTCAATACTGTGCACTAAAAAGTTACATAAATTCAGTATCAAACGATAGCATATGGGATAAATCTAAAGCAGAGCACCATGTGCTTGTAAAACTGATTGACATCACAGAAGGCAACTCAGCTTAGACAATTCTTAAGAAACCTAAAGAGTTTTCTCATTCAATATTATTAAGTTAATAACCTAGAAGCAAATGCTCTCAGTTTTGTTGTTTCATTTCTAGAACAAAGTTAAAGGTTTTCCAGTTTTGCAGTGTTTATTATGATATGTGACATCTGAACTAAGGAAATAGTTCTTCTCCCTCTCATCAAACGGTGCTGTGTGCTGTGCTCAGTCGCTTCAGTCGTGTCCGACTCTTTGCAGCCTATAGACTGTAGCCCACCAGGCTCCTCTTTCCGTGAGATTCTCTCAGCTATTCCCTGGAGTGGTTTGCCTTGCCCTCCTCCAGGGGATCTTCTCAACCCAGGAACTGGACCCGTATCTCCAGTGTCTCCTGCATGGTAGGCAGGTTCTTCACCCACTGAACCACCTGGGAGTACCATCAAATAACACAAAGTTTGATAAATAGTGTTAAGCCCTTAGCACAAAGGGCTAGCTTTGCTAGCCAGCTTAGCAAAAGGGCTGTGCCAAGGCAAAATTCAGATGATTTTAAAAAGAATTCTGTCTACGTGATGCTTTTGGATTAGTAGGAAGCTATCTTGATGAAAGTGAAAGTGGAGAGTGAAAAGGTTGGCTTAAAGCTCAACATTCAGAAAACGAAGATCATGGGATCTGGTCCCATCACTACAGGGGAAATAGACGGAGAAACAGTGGAAACAGTGTCAGACTTTATTTTTCTGGGCTCCAAAATCACTACAGATGGTGACTGCAGCCATGAAATTAAAAGACACTTACTCCTTGGAAGGAAAGTTATGACCAACCTAGATAGCATATTCAAAAGCAGAGACATTACTTTGCCAACAAAGGTTGGTCTAGTCAAGGCTATGGTCTTTCCTGTGGTCATGTATGGATGTGAGAGCTGGACTGTGAAGAAGGCTGAGCACCGAAGAATTGATGCTTTTGAACTGTGGTGTTGGAGAAGACTCTTGAGAGTCCCTTGGACTGCAAGGAGATCCAACCAGTCCATTCTGAAGGAGATCAGCCCTGGGATTTCTTTGGAAGGAATGATGCTAAAGCTGAAACTCCAGTAATTTGGCCACCTCATGCGAAGAGTTGACTCATTGGAGAAGACTCTGATGCTGGGAGGGATTGGGGGCAGGAGGAGAAGGGGACGACAGAGGATGAGATGGCTGGATGGCATCACTGACTCGATGAATATGAGTCTGGGTGACCTTCAGGAGTTGGTGATGGACAGGGAGGCCTGGCGTGCTTCAGTTCATGGGGTCGCAAAGAGTCGGACTCGACTGAGCGACTGATCTGATCTGATCTTCCTTCCAATCGTCCATCCACCCATCAATCCATCCATCTATCCATCCCTCATTCAATTTCCACATTTGGAATATATGCTGATCACTACATTACTTTCCAGGACTAGAATAGCACATAAAGAGTTAATTACCATATGGCACAAAAAATGCTAAGATAGAGACTTGTACAATTACTAACTGCCCATGAAGAGGGGAGAACTGACATGAAGTGAACCTTCATAGAAATAATATACTCACATGGGCAAAATCATGGATAGAAAAATACTATGGAATATCTGAGACTATACATAGTTTTATGAGATTGGATAGTAGGGTTTACAAGGAGAAAGCAGAAAATGAAGGTAGATATATATAAAATGCCTTTAGATCCTGATCAGGACTTTTGACTTTATCCTATGGATTTGCTGCTGCAAAGTCGCTTCAGTCATGTCTGACTCTGTGCAACCCCATAGATGGCAGCTCACCAGGCTCCCCTATCCCTGGGATTCTCTAGGCAAGAATACTGGAGTGGGTTGCCATTTCCTTCTCCAATGCATGAAAGTGAAAAGTGAAAGTGAAGTCGCTCAGTCGTGTCCGACTCTTAGCGACCCCATGGACTGGAGCCTACCAGCCTCCTCCGTCCATGGGATTTTCCAGGCAACAGTACTGGAGTGGGGTACCATTGTCTTCTCTAATCCTATGGATTTGGGGAACTGTAAAAGTTTATCATCTTACTGGTTTAGAAATTTAACTTTGGCAATTTTGTGTACAATGAATTGCAAAGTAATCAAAATGGGCCTTTGACTATGTGCGTTCATGTGTGCTAGTAGCTTTAGTCATGTCTGACTCTGCGAGCCCATGGACTTTAGCCCGCTGGGCTCCTCTGTCCATGGGATTCTCCAGGCAAAAATACTGGAGTGGGTTGTCATTCCCTTCTCCACTTTGACTATGTGGGTCACAACCAATTGTGGAGAACTCTTAAAGATATGGGACTACCAGACCACCTTACCTGCCTCCTGAGAAACCTGTATGCATGCCAAGAACCAACAGTTAGAATCGGACATGGAACAATAAATGGTTCAGAACTGGGAAAGAAGTACATCAAGGCTATATATTGTCACCCTGCTTATTTAACTTACATGCAGAGTGCATAATGAGAAACGCTGAGCTACATTAAGCACAAGCTGGAATCAAGATTGCCAGGAGAAGCATCAGTAACATCAGATATGCAGATGATAACATGGCAGAAAGCAAAGAAGAACTAAAGAGCCTCGTATTGAGGATGAAAGAGGAGACTGAAAAAGCTTGCTTAAAACTCAACATTCAGAAAACGAAGATCATGGCATCTGGTTCTACTATTCCATGGCAAATAGATGGGGAAACAATGGAAACAGTGACAGATTTTTTTTCTTGGGCTCCAAAATCACTGTGGACAGTGATTGCCGCCATGAAATTAAGACGCTTGCTCCTTGAAAGAAAAGCTATTACCAACCTAGATAGCGTATTAAAAGGCAGAGACATTACTTTGCCAACAAAGGTCCATCTAATCAAAGCTCTGGCTTTTCCAGTAGTCATTTGGATGTGAGAGTTGGACCATAAAGAAGACTGAGTGCTAAAGAATTGATGCTTTTGAACTGTGTTGCTGGAGAAGACTCTGAGAGTCCCTTGTAATGCAAGGAGATCAAACCAGTCAATCCTAAATGAAATTAATCCTGAATATTCATTGGAAGGACTGATACTGAAGCCCCAATACTTTAGCCACCAGATGTGAAAACCCAACTCATTGGAAAAAACCAAGATGCTGGGAAAGATTGAAAGCAGGAGGAGAAGGGGGCAACAGAGGATAAGATGATTAGATGGCATCACTGACTCAGTGGACATTAGTTTGAGCAAACTCCAGGAGATGTTGAAGGACAGGGAAGCCAGGTGTGCTGCAGTTCACAGGGTCCAAAGACTTGGCAATGGCTGAGCAACTGAACAACAAAACTGGGGAAAGGAGAATTGTAGAATATTAATAACTGGATGCTTAAAAAAGAAAATATATCAAAGTCGTCTCATAATTCAGGAGATTATAGAATGGGGAAAAAAAGTCTAGGATTAAAGTTATCATTCACTGAAATGTATTTATTCATGTATTCAAAGAATATTTATTATGTATTTACAACATATATGACACTTTTCCAGGGTGAGAGATATGGTAATAACAGGACAGACAAAATCTTACATTTCCCTGGGAAAGAATTTTGATTAAATATACAATAAAAAAAATAAGTTCCATGAATCAGTTAGATGGGATAAAGTATTGAGACAGAATGTATTAGTTAGGCTGATTAGTGAAGCTATCTGACTGTGGCCATTGCTCTGAGAACTTAGACTTGATTAACAAGGAGTCAGTCAGGAGTTAAGTACCTCAGAGGATAAAAGGGCAGTGGTCCAAGGGTATGAACTTCAGTGTCCAAAGAACAGTATTATGACCTGTATGCCTGATCTTAGTGAGCTTGTGGGAATGTGGTACATATGGTAAAAGAGGTGGGCAGAAGTCATATTGTTGATTACCTACTAGGTAATGATTTTTCATTTCAATTAATGCAATTAGAATCTACTAGGAAATTGTTACTGAGTAGTGCCATTAGTATACATATTTTTTATGAAGTCCCTTCTTGCTACTCCGTGGATAGAGGAATGGAGATAACACAGCAATGTCAATAGCAGTGATGTAAGTTGACTGCCTAGGATTCAGAGACAAGAGGATTGACTCAGGATGAATTTCAGAGTCAGATGAATAAGGGTTTCAGAGAGCTGAAAATGAGGGTGGGCCAGAACTGAAAGGGAAATCTCCAGAACAACTCCTGGAGTTTTTCCCAAAGCACTGGGTTGAAGGTGTTGTCCCTCACTCACATAGGGAAGACTGGAGGAGAAAAAATGATGCGGGTCCTCTAGGATTTAGGAATTAGGGTAAGCCTCAGGTTTCTAGTGTAAATGAGTTTGAAAGAAATTACATGACTTGGAGGTGGTTCTGAAGCAAAAGAAAACTGCTATTAAAAATATAGAAATGTGACATGAGACATATCACAGAAAAGACAGTTCAGTTACAACTGGGGATGCCAATCCTGATAGTTTGATAGCAAGGTGTTATCAAACTATAGGTGTTGCTATAGTTTGATAGCAAGCTCGATAAATTCAGAGCTTCCTATGGCAGAATATTAATAAGGTATTAATCATCCAGATGTTAACAGGAAAACAGAATTGAAAGTGAACAAGGAGGAATACAAAACATTCACATTTACTCCTCCATCAACTTCTGCAGGGCTGCTCAAGGCAAAAATGGCTGACTGGTTCTGCATACTTATGAAGAATTTCATTATGAAGTATCTCCTCACCCTACCTGGGATGCAGTACGTTTTTTAAGTTCTGAGATATTTTTGTTTGGGAGCTAATCACAGCCCCTGAAAACAAAAGCACAGACTAGAAAATGTAAGAAAGGAATATTTCACCCACTAGTATACAAAATCCAAATCAATGGTTTCCAGGCTGCCAACCTGAATATGTAATTTAGGTGATTCAAACTCCTTGCTTTATTTTTCTTCCCCAGACCTACTACAGCAAAATATTCAATGTTAGGCTCAAGGTTCTAAATTAAAAAAAAAAAAAATTCTGTGGGTAAACCTGATGCCTGGTGAGGCTGAAATCACTCACAGTGGTCAACTGGGATTATTAATATATATTCTGATGCTGGGAGGGATTGAGGGCAGGAGGAGAAGGGGACGACAGAGGATGAGATGGCTGGATGGCATCACTGACTCGATGGATGCGAGTCTGAGTGACCTCCGGGAGCTGGTGATGGACAGGGAGGCCTGGCGTGCTGCGGTTCATGGGGTCGCAAAGAGTCGGACACGACTGAGCGACTGATCTGATCTGATCTGATCTGTAGTACTAAGGAATATGGTTTTAGCCTATTTGGAATATCAAGAGTCTAGACTCTAAACAGAAAGAAACTATTTATAATGTCATGGTGGGGAAAGATAGATACAAATATGAGATTAGTAAATATTTCAGTGACAGAAGCTTGGACCTTGTTATTGGATATCAGAAAGCCAATAAAACTCCTAAATTCTCTCAGGTGAATAATCTATTACTTTATCATATGGTTTTAATTTACTCTGGGTTTCCTAGAGCCTGGTTAAAGAGAGATGATCCTGTTAGCCCTCATCCTAGTCTGTGAAGAGCTCACCTATAGTATCTGTATTTAAAAATCGCTGCTTCCATTCACTATGTTAATCCAAAAACAGAATTGTACTTTCAAGGACATTCAGAGACGTCATGTTCCCTGAAAATAAAGATCTTTAATCAGGCAACACACAATACTTACTATATACAGTTAAAATACATGCATGTTTCAAAGTCTAGTTTAAATATTACCTTACTAGGGTTTCTTTGACTACCCCAATTGAGCCTTTTCCACTGAAAAAGTCGTTTTAATTTTCTCTACTATAGATACTCCATTAAAACTTTACACGTTTCTGCTTTTTTTTTTTCTGTCATGTAGTTATCAATCTGTCTTCTCTGCTAGACACAAAACATCTTTTCTTGCAGCCGGATGTATAGTAGGTGTTTCATAAAAGCATTCTAGATTGAATTAAATCTCAGGGAAAGAAGTCAGCAGTATAAATGCCAGGTTACTTTCCTCAATGCAGCTTAGTTGTGAAAATGTGATTGTCAAGAGATAAACTGTAAACAGCAATAATAAAGTTAGATGAATCCTTCAGAATCTTGGAGATGTTAAGGGCAAATCACGGACAGCACCAGTATCCATCTATATGAGTCAATCCAACGGAACAACAACTCAGGTAAAGGGAAAGCACTGCCAGACAAATCAATCTTTTTGCATATATCTGCTCAACTAGAAGCCAGTTCTGTAAGTGAAAAGCAAAGAATTCTCAAGTACACATGCTTATGGCAAAAAGCCATTTAGTATTGACTCTTAACTGTTATCAGAACAGAAATGAAGATAAAAGAAATCTATGAAAGGAGCAGGTTATGAAGGATGCTTAAAAAAAACACATTTTTAGATCACACCTGCTTTACATCACATCTAAAGGGCAACATTTTATGACTTATGGTTTTGATTATCTCTATGTTTAAGTGGAAAAATTATATAAGCTCATTTGGGACAGTTATTTGAGGGGATCAATCCCATGTCACTCCAAATGAAGTCAGAGGCTGATGATATACATGTGTGCTATCATCGGGAATGTCTTCTCATCATGATGGCTAATAGGTATGAGAGTTTTCAATGCCATGCTTCACAAAGCAGGTAACAGATGCATTGGTCTTAGACTGCATCTTCCTAAATTGAATTTCTGTCATGGAAGCAATATTAACAAAGCAGACAAAGCTTATATGACATGCCAGGGTTTCAAAGTGCACTAGAGAGAATTATTCTCCCACACTGACATCAATATACATTTATGCAAGACTTTATATTGTCTTTATTAATTACTGTTATTATAATTTCATCACTGAACAGTCAAGCAGCTTAAATTATTAATACCTATGACAACTCCTCATAAGCTGACCATGTTTCCTTCAGTTAGGCAGCTGAACTTGATAATAGCTCTCAAGAACTAATACAGCATATATTATTTACACATATACCATGCAATATGGCCTGGGTTTGATTCCTGGTCAGGGAACTACATGTCACATATCACTAAGAGTTTGCATACTGCAACTAAATATCCTGCACGTTGCAATTATAACCCAGCACAGCAGGGAAATAAAAAAAAATTTTTAAAGAAGTAAAGGAGGTAAGAAAAAATCTTTTTCATGCATAAGTTTAATAATATCTAGGGAAATGACTTCAGTATGCAAGGTCATATTAATTCAAGGCTCACTGATAGCATGCTATGCTATGCTATGCTAAGTCACTTCAGTCGTGTCTGACTCTGTGCGACCCCATAGACAGCAGCCCACCAGGCCTCCCCGTCCCTGGGATTCTCCAGGCAAGAACACTGGAGTGGGTTGCCATTTGCTTCTCCAATGCATGAAAGTGAAAAGTGAAAGTGAAGTCGCTGAGTCATATCTGACTCTTAGCGACCCCATGGACTGCTGCCTACCAGGCTCCCTCATCCATGGGATTTTCCAGGCAAGAGTAATGGAGTGGGGTGCCATTGCCTTCTCCACACTGATAGCATACTGATTTCTAAAAGAAAAGTTTGAAGGATAATGATTTATAGAAACTTTAATGCCTAAATATTTAAGTTTTTGGAGTTGATCCCTCTACCACCTTTGGCCAAAATTGTCTTGCTAGTAGGAAAAAATTTACATATATTGAAGATACGATTTCTGAGGCGTCTATGTGGAATACAGCAATTCTGCACTTCTCTGGGATTCTTGTTCTTCAATTATAAGATTAAGGACATAATGCATATCTGAATAATGTTTTATGCTTTCAGTCCAAGTCTTGATTATGACAAATCTTAGAAAATTCAAGACAGAGCTCAGATGAAAGATTTCTTACCTAGGATCAAAATATCTTGTTTGGAATCCAAAAGAGACACATTCCAAGATGAGATTTAAAAAAAAATTGCAGTCTCCAAATTCAAACAGTATTACAATCTCGGTTTTATGTTCCTTATCAAATTTTATGGCAAAACTATAAGGCTGATTATTTTATGATTTTTACACTAATAAATAAATTAGCAAAACTTACTTCACTCAGACATACCTTGTTTAGCTTCTACTGTTAAACAATTGTAAAATTGTCTAACTACTTTGTCTTAAATTACATAAAAATTGAAAATCAAATTAAGTAAACCATTGTGATATTAGAAAAAGTGTTAAGAAAAATGACTAAATCTGAAGCTTCCTGAAGTTTAACATACACACTCTGTGCGTGTGTTTGATTATAAAGGAAGCATGCTGCTGCTGCTACTAATTTGCTTCAGTTGTGTCTGACTCTGTGCGACGCCAGAGACGGAAGCCCACCAGGATCTCCCGTGCCTGGGATTCTCCAGGCAAGAACACTGGAGTGGGTTGCCATTTGCTTCTCCAATGCATGAAAATGAAAAGTGAAAGTGAAGTCGCTCAGTCATGTCCAACTCCTAGCAACCCCATGGACTGTAGCCTACCAGGCTCCTCTATCCATAGGATTTTTCCAGACAAGAGTACTGGAGTCGGTTGCCATTGCCTTCTCCATTCCTAAATGCTATGTGGAATCTGTTTCAAATATACTAAACCTAAAAACATTTTTTATAATATATTTTATCCTACTTCTTAGAGTGAAAACACTCCCCCTTTTCCTTTATATTCCATGTATGGAATATAATTATTTATGGAATATATTTATTAATTATTGTTCCATTAATAAAAATATTAAAATTTAGATATAGCATATATTTAATAGAGTCATAAGTGGCAGACTATGCCAAAGCCTTTGACTGTGTGGATCACAATAAACTATGGAAAATTCTGAAAGAGATGGGAATACCAGACCACCTGATCTGCCTCTTAAGAAATCTGTATGCAGGTCAGGAAGCAACAGTTAGAACTGGTCATGGAACAACAGACTGGTTCCAAATAGGAAAAGGAGTACGTCAAGGCTGCATATTGTCACCATGTTTATTTAACTTATATGCAGAATACATCATGAGAAATGCTGGACTGGAAGAAACACAAGTTGGAATCAAGATTGCTGGGAGAAATATCAATAACCTCAGATATGCAGATGACACTACTCTTATGGCAGAAAGTGAAGAGGGGCTAAAAAGCCTCTTGATGAAAGTGAAAGTGGAGAGTGAAAAGGTTGGCTTAAAGCTCAACATTCAGAAAACGAAGATCATGGCATCTGGTCCCATCACTGCATGGGAAATAGATGGGGAAACAGTGGAAACAGTGTTAGACTTTGTTTTTCTGGGCTCCAAAATCACTGCAGATGGTGACTGCAGCCATGAAATTAAAAGACGCTTGCTCCTTGGAAGGAAAGTTATGACCAACCTAGATAGCATATTCAAAAGCAGAGACATCACTTTACCAACAAAGGTTCGCCTAGTCAAGGCTATGGTCTTTCCTGTGGTCATGTATGGATGTGAGAGCTGGACTGTGAAGAAGGCTGAGCGCCGAAGAATTGATGCTTTTGAACTGTGGTGTTGGAGAAGACTCTTGAGAGTCCCTTGGACTGCAAGAAGATCCAACCAGTCCATTCTGAAGGAGATCAATCCTGGAATTTCTTTGGAAGGAATGATGCTAAAGCTGAAACTCCAGTATTTTGGCCACCTCATGCGAAGAACTGACTCATTGGAGAAGACTCTGATGCTGGGAGGGATTGAGGGCAGGAGGAGAAGGGGACGACAGAGGATGAGATGGCTGGATGGCATCACTGACTTGATGGATGCGAGTCTGAGTGACCTCCGGGAGCTGGTGATGGACAGGGAGCCCTGGCGTGCTGCGGTTCATGGGGTCGCAAAGAGTCGGACACGACTGAGCGACTGATCTGATCTGATCTGATCTAAGTGGCAGAACAAAATCACTGTTCTAAACTTAATGTTTAGAATGTATGGAATATAATTATGTATGGAATATATTTATTAATTATTGTTCCATTAATAAAAATATTAAAATTTAGATATAACATATATTTAATAGAGTCATAAGTGGCAGAACAAAATCACTGTTCTAAACTTAACAAAATGATTTTATTAATAAAATTAATATATGAAAATGGTTAAAGAAATTATAGAGGAACTTATAATTAAAAGTTGCAATTTCCTGATTAGACTTCCAACTGTATGTCAACCTCCTCAGATGTGTACACTTGGAGGCCCTTTCTACTGTTATCACTCCATAACTGTAAACAATAAACTATTATTTTTTTAAATGAATATATAGGCTCAATTTTATTGGATTATTTAACATTAACTATTGAAATTCAGCTATAATAGATTAATATTTGGTTCATTTGTATCCTGCTCCTCTTAACAATACAGTTTTAATTACTCTTAGTGGTACTGGTATATTTATAAATACCATACCTAAATTTCTATTTCTTGCTCTGTCAATCACAAAGGGCATATGCTGATTTTTCAGTTTTTAAGATGAACATATTAACTCCTCAACCCTTGAACTCTACCCCACTCTGTCTTCCCGTTGCTGTCATTTTACTGTTTATTTTGTTGAGGTTAATAACATTTTTATTCTTTTCTGTAATCCCAACGAGAAAGGCTCCATGATTAGAAGTATCCCTTAAACCTGTAAATCTCATTCCATAAAAGAGGAGGAAGTTAAAATCACTTTCAGGTACCTTCTCCATCCCAATTTCCTATTCCAAGATGGTAGTCAAATGATTGTGGGGAAACACCTTGTTATACTTATAACACATTGAAAAAATTAAAAAAAAAAAAAAAAAAAAAACAACTGGATGATGTTGAGGGAATTTATCTTGAATAAGATGTTAGAAATTTGGGGAAAAGACAGTTAGGAAAGATATTTTTAAATTGCTAAAAGGCTTTCATGTGTAAACAGAATTTCTATTGGGCAACAAGGGAATGGGATAGCAATGTAATAATTCATGTTTTGATGTAGAAAGCAGGAGAAAAACAGAAGTAATCAAAATTAGAACTCATGGAACTTAAACATAGCCTGATGGCCCCCTTGCAATTACATTGCCAAAGGTATTCCAAAGAAAGCTCGGGAAATGATAGTTTTAAGAGAATTTAATTATTTTAAATCAGAAGTCAAAAACCATCAAAAGACAATAAACTTATTTTTAGGAAGTCCACATTTAAAATTACAATGTGACTATTCAAACATGGTTTTATTTGTAATTATCACAAAGTTGATATAATTAAAAGTAAAATTACAAAAAATGACCAGCAGTAGTTTCCTCCTAGTTTCATCATTGTTTTCAAATACACAATGATCATTATGTTGATTTAATCAAAGCCCTTAAACTAAACAGGAATTGAGTTATATTATACATTTAGAGGAAAACAACACAATGAGAAAGACTAGAGATCTCTTCAAGAAAGTTAGAGACACCAAGGGAACACTTCATACAAAGATGGGCTCAATAAAGGACAGAAACGGTATGGACCTAACAGAAGCAGGAGATATTAAGAAGAGGTGGCAAGAATACACAGAAGAACTGTACAAAAAAGAGCTTCGTGACCCAGATAGTCACGATGGTGTGATCACTGACCTAGAGCCAGATATCCTGGAATGTGAAGTCAAGTGGGCCTTAGAAAGCATCACTATGAACAAAGCTAGTGGAGGTGATGGAATTCCAGTGGAGCTATTCTAAATCCTGAAAGATGATGCTGTGAAAGTGCTACACTCAATATGCCAGCAAATTTGGAAAACTCAGCCATGGCCACAGGACTGGAAAAGGTCAGTTTTCATCCCAATCCCAAAGAAAGGCAATGCCAAAGAATGCTCAAACTACTGCACAATTGCACTCATCTCACACGCTAGTAAAGTAATGCTCAAAATTCTCCAAGCCAGGCTTCAGCAATATGTGAACCGTGAACTTCCTGATGTTCAAGTTGGTTTTAGAAAAGGCAGAGGAACCAGAGATCAAATTGCCAACATCCGCTGGATCATGGAAAAAGCAAGAGAGTTCCAGAAAAACATGTATTTCTGCTTTATCGACTATGCCAAAGCCTTTGACTGTGTGGATCACAATAAACTGTGGAAAATTCTGAAAGAGATGGGAATACCAGACCACCTGACCTGCCTCTTGAGAAATCTGTATGCAGGTCAGGAAGCAACAGTTAGAACTGGACATGGAACAATAGACAGGTTCCAAATAGGAAAAGGATTACATCAAGGCTGTATATTGTCACCCTGCTCATTTAACTTATATGCAGAGTACATCATGAGAAATGCTGGGCTGCAAGAAGCACAAGCTGGAATCAAGATTGCTGGGAGAAATATCAATAACCTCAGATATGCAGATGACACCACCATTATGGCCGAAAGTGAAGAGGAACTCAAAAGCCTCTTGATGAAAGTGAAAGAGGAGAGTGAAAAAGTTGGCTTAAAGCTCAACATTCAGAAAACGAAGATCATGGCATCTGGTCCCATCACTCCATGGCAAATAGATGGGGAGACAGTGTCAGACTTTATCTTTTGGGGCTCCAGAATCACTACAGATGATGACTGCAGCCATGAAATTAAAATACGCTTACTCCTTGGAAGAAAAGTTATGACCAACCTAGATAGCATATTGAAAAGCAGAGACATTACTTTGCCAACAAAGGTCCATCTAGTCAAGGCTATGGTTTTTCCTGTGGTCATGTATGGATGTGAGAGTTGGACTGTGAAGCAAGGTAAGTGCCGAAGAATTGATGCTTTTGAACTGTGGTGTTGGAGAAGACTCTTGAGAGTCCCTTGGACTGCAAGGAGATCCAACCAGTCCATTCTAAAGGAGATCAGCCCTGGGTATTCTTTGGAAGGACTGATGCTAAAGCTGAAACTCCAATACTTTGGTCACCTCATGCAAAGAGCTGACTCATTGGAAGAGACTCTGGTGCTGGGAGGGATTGGGGGCAGGAGGAAAAGGAGACAACAGAGGATGAGATGGCTGGATGGCATCACGGACTCTATGGACATGAGTCTGAGTCAACTCCAGGAGATGGTGATGGACAGGGAGGCCTGGCGTGCTGCGATTCATGGGGTCACAAAGAGTCAGACACGACTGAGTGACTGAACTGAACTGACATACATTTCTGTCTTGATGTTACCTCTGACTCTATGATAGGATAAGAAATTCACTGCCCTTTGTCTTTGGTTAGACTAACACTAAAAGGAAAGGGAAGTTGCTCAGTTGTGTCTGACTCTTTGCGACCCCATGGACTGTAGCCTACCAGGCTCCTTCGTCCATGGGATTTTCAAGGCAAGAGTACTGGAGTGGGTTGCCATTTCTTTCTCTAGGGGATCTTCCTGACCCCAGGGACTGAACCCAGGTCTCCAGCTTTGTAGGCATACGCTCTACCATATGAGCCACCAACACTAGTAGATTGAAAAAATAAATAAATAAAAACAAAAGAACTACTATAAAGACTATAATTCAAGAATGATCTCTTCTTTATTGAATTGTCATTAGGACTTTTTATGTTTTAACCCAAATCCCAGACAACACACCTGTAAGAATGAGCAGTTCAAAATTATCTGACTTCCTATATGTTTGATCTGAAATCTTCCGGTGCCTTTAGAGATATTTTTTTGTTTTCCCTGAATATCATATTCTTTCTAAGAATGACTTTACTCTTTCTATAGGAAATAGCTGCAAAAGTCCCAGGTTTTAAAATCTTATATCCTAATGTTCAAAAGAAAAGAATCCATATTTCCGCATAGCTCTCAGAGGAAAGAGGAAGCTTCGTACTTGGTGCACATGAAGTCACTTCAGTCATGTTCAGCACTGTGAAATCCCATGGACTGGAGCCTGCCAGCCTCCTCTGTCCATGGGATTCTCCAGGCAAGAATACTGGAGTGGGTTGCCATGCCCTCCTACAAGGGATCTTCTTAACCCAAATATGGAATCCATATCTAATACACTGGCAAGTGGGTTATTTACCACTAGTGCTACCTGGGTGGACACCAGCAGATATTTGTGATGTCCTATTGGTTCAAATTGACTCATTCACAGGCCCAGGTCTGATGAAATGAATTGTGAGTAGGAGAACAGACTTTACAAATTCAGCTCCTAGACTGGTTGGGTCAGTATTACCTAAAACACAGATCTGTGAATAGAAGTAGTACAATCCTTCAGAGGAAATAGGGGTTCTAGTACCATGAAGTGGGTGGGCAGCAAGAAGAATGCTTGCCAGTAGCAAAATCATTTCCCTGTAAGAGCTCAGTTGTGCAGGGTTTGTTTGCACATATAATTATCCACTAGTCTAAAAGTTGAGAAGAATAATTCATTTAAGTCCAATAGCTGTGGCTTTTTCAAAATTTGAAGAAGTTCATGTTTAATTATGGCTAAGCAGCAGCTATGTACTATATTCCCCAGCTGTTGGAAGGCCATGAGTGCTAAACAAAGAAACATATATAAAACATGCTTTGTCAGACCAAAGTGCTGAAAACCAGAGAAGTGCTAAGGTCAGAGAATATTAGAAAGATATGATCAAAGTTGAATTTAAGGTTAAGTATTTTATCTGAACAAATTGAAGCGAGAAGCAGCCTTAAAACTTAAGAGAATTATGGTGTCATGGGAATTCTCTGTTTCACCTGGCTCAGTACATTTATTGATATAGATTTTTTAATCATGTCTAGAGGAAAGAACCCTGAAGAAAAATGGTGGTCTTTTTCCCACGGTAAGTTTTTGGAAGAAAATGGAACACAGTTCTCAATAATATTTGAACTTGAAATGCTGAGCACGACAATCTCAGCTTAAGGAGGTTTCAGTTCAGTTCAGTTGCTCAGTCGTGTCTGACTCTTTGTGACCCCATGAACCACAGCACACCAGGCCTCCCTGTCCATCACCAACTCCCGGAGTCCACCCAAACCCTTGTCCATCGAGTCAGTGATGCCATCCAACCATCTCATCCTCTGTCGTCCCCTTCTCTTCCTGCCCTCAATCTTTCCCAGCATCAGGTCTTTGCAAATGAGTCATCTCTTCGCATCAGGTGGCCAAAGTATTGGAGTTTCAGCTTCAGCATCAGTCCTTCCAATGAACACCCAGGGCTGATCTCCATTAGGATGGACTAGTTGGATCTCCTTGAAGTCCAAAGGACTCTCAAGAGTCTTCTCCAACACCACAGTTCAAAAGCATCAATTCTTCGGCACTCAGCTTTCTTTATAGTCCAACTCTCACATCCATACATGACCACTGGAAAAACCATAGCCTTGACTAGATGGACCTTTGTTGGCAAAGTAATGTCTCTGCTTTTTAATATGCTGCCTAGGTTGATCATAACTTTCTTTCCAAGGAGTAGATGTCTTTTAATTTCATGGCTGCAATCACCATCTGCAGTGATTTTGGAGCCCAGAAAAAGTGAGCCACTGTTTCCCCATCTATCTGCTATGAATTGATGGGACCAGATGTCATGATCTTAGTTTTCTGAATGTTGAGCTTTAAGCCCACTTTTTCACTCTCCTCTTTCACTTTCATCAAGAGGCTCTTTAGTGCTTTTTCACTTTCGCCATAAGGGTGGTTGTCATCTGCACATCTGAGGTTATTCATATTTCTCCCGGCAATCTTGATTCCAGCTTGTGCTTCTTCCAGTCCAGTGTTTCTCATGATGTACTCTGCATAGAAGTTAAATAAGCAGGGTGACAATATACAACCTTGACGTACTCCCTTTCCTATTTGGAACCAGTCTATTGTTCCATGTCCAGTTCTAACTGTTGCTTCCTGACCTGCATACAGGTTTCTCAAGAGGCAGGTCAGGTGGTCTGGTATGCCCATGTCTTTCAGAATTTTCCACAGTTTATTGTGATCCACACAGTCAAAGGCTTGGTAGTATCTAAATCTAGGAGCTGAAGACATAAGTCAGAAGAGAAAAAGAAATTCCCAGGTAAGAATATTTTTGTTTCTTGAAACAGTTATTTATATAAAAGCATGTATTTATTTCAAAGGATCTTGCTGAAGAGGTGAAGTTGAGGGAGCAATAGCACAGAGCAGTGGTTATAAATGTGTCTCTTGGGTTGACTCTTTAAGGTTAAAATGTTTAATATCCTGGCTGTATCACTTATAAATTGTGTGCCTTTGGGTAAGCTGCTTATCTCTTTGATCACAGGTCCCTTATAGGTAAAATGGTGATATTAGCAGTTTCCAGTTCATTGTACTGTTGTGATAAAATCATACAAAGCCCACAGGCCAATGTTTGACTCCCAATAATTAGTGTTTGGGTGATATATCATTAACTTCACATATGCAGATGACACCACTCTTATGACACAAAGCAAAGAGAAACTAAAGAGCCTCTTGATGAGTATGAAAGAGGAGACTGAAAAAGCTGGCTGAAAACTCAACATTCAAAAAACGAGTATCATGGCATCTGGTCCCATCACTTCACAGTAAATAGATGGGGAAGCAATCACTGCAGATGGTGACTGCAGCCATGAAATTAAAAGATGCTTGCTTCTTGAAAGAAAAGCTATGAAAGACATAGACAGCATATTAAAAACCAGAGACATTACTTAGCCAACAAAGGTCCATATCGTCAAAGCTATGGTTTTTCCGGTGGTCATATATAGATGTGAGAGTTGGACCATAAAGAAGGCTGAGCGCCAAAAAATTCATGCTTTTGAACTGTGGTGCTGGGGAAGACTCTTGAGTCACTTGGACAGCAAGGAGATCCAACCAGTCCATCCTAAAGGAAATCAGTCCTGAATATTCATTAGAAGGACTGATGCTGAAGCTGAAGCTCCAATACTTTGGCCACCTGATACAAATAACTGACTCATTAGAAAAGATTCTGATTCTGGGAAAGATTGAATGTAGGAGGAGAAAGGGACAACAGAGGACAAGATGATTGGATGGCATCACTGACTCAATGGCCATGAGTTTGAGGAAGCTCCAGGAGATGGTGAAAGACAAGGAAGCCTGGCGTGCTGCAGTCCATGGGGTTGCAAAGCATAAGACATGACTGGGCAACTAAATAGCAACAACAAAAATAGTGCTTGACTGCCTTTAATAAATCTTATGTAATAGTAATAATGGGGATAACTTGAGAAGTTTATCCTGATAGAATGAAATTGTGTTCTGGAAGGGACTATGGGACATCTTGGAGAAAACAAATACAGACTCAGATGCAACATCTGGTTCAAATAGACCCAACCAGTTTACCACAATCCCCCAGGAAATAATGATTTATTACAAGGAGCTTAACAGAAATCTGGATTTCTCTGTCTACATTTTCTTTTATGGCTAAACATTGACTGACCCCTTCTGTTCCTCTTTCCAACCCCACTGTTTTCATGGCACGTGTATGGCATAGATAACATTCATCTCACTCTTTCACATGAGCTCTCCACCATCAATAGAACACAGCACGGTCACTGTTAGTACATGTCTGGCTTATAACTACTCAAACCTGAACACTCATTAGAATGATAATGTTTCCATAAAGTAGTCAGTTACAAAGTTCCATATCAGAAACATTTGTAGATTTTTTAAAAAGAAAACATGGAGGGGGGTGGTTACTTCTTAAGATGCTAATTCAGTAAGTCTAGATTGAGGCTAAAATACTGTGATTTTTTTTTTTTTTAATTGAGTAGTTCTGATGTGCAATCTAAAGTCACTGCTCTGAGAACATATCACTATCCTACAATGATAGTAATGACCTACTGGCCATTTATCAAGTGCCAGGCACTATTCAGTGTGGTTTATATGAATTAACATACCCTCAACTATCCTTATCCTCACAATTATCCCAAAAGGCCAGTTGCTATTATTATTCCATTTCATAATGAGGAGACTGAGGCAAAGAAAGGTTACTGGCAGCATGGTTAATAAGAAGTGGAGCTGAGACTGAATATCAGAAAGTCTGACTCCAGAGGCCACTTATTTCCTGGAAATATTAGAAAGCAAAACAAACTTCTGGCATTCACCCTCAAGGAATTAGTGGCGATAAATTAGGTGAGGAAAATTATCATTAGTTATTATCTTTCTGTCAAAGGGGAATTCTATACAGCACTACAGTGGGGGCTTCTTGGCATAGAGCAACAGGTTTCTGTCAGACCTTGTCAAGATCAGGATTGTGACTGATTAAGAAACAGATATCTGGAGGAAATCATGTCCCCTGAGGAAAGGTGTAAAAGGAAGAACACTTCCAACATTCAAGTGACATTTAGTCATGGCCATGGTGCTTCAGGAACTGTCTAGAGCACACCATCAGCTCTGAGGAAGGTCAGCAACTCTCCCAGGAAGATGGCTGCCCTAACTCTGGAGATAACAATCGAACAACACAAACTTGGATGCCTCCCAGCCTGAGTCCATGAGTTCTATATACTCATAAAGGGAAAACAACCAGTTAGAGATACCAGTAGCATCTAAGTTGTTGGAGAGAAGATGGGGTGAATCATATAGATATATACACATACCTATGCTCATTTAATTCTGTGAGTAAGGATTATAGATTCTTTATAGGTATTTTCAAATAAAATTATCTGTCAACATTTTTGAGATATGATTTATTATTGTGAGCTGAAGCAAAACACTTGCATGCTACTTTTACTTTTTTGTTGTTGTTGTTCAGAAACACATGCACACAAAAATATTTTGTCAAAATGTTTTAGTATATGTGTGATATTTACTCTATATTAATTAATGTTTGTCAATAGCTCTTCTATTTAAGAAATGGAACTTAGAGCCAATTTAAAGAACTTGACAAATTTCAACTTTTGCATTTCAACTGTTGTGAATGTGAGTTATTAATCAGAATTATTAATGCAACTTTTAAGTACTTTGTTTCTAAAATACTGAAATTAACCCTTGACAACAAAAGTACTTTAACATTTTATTCAAGCTATGCTATGCTAAGTAACTTCAGTCGTGTCCGACTCTGTGTGACCCCATAGATGGCAGCCTACCAGGCTCCCCTGTCCCAGGGATTCTCCAGGCAAGAACACTGGAGTGGGTTGCCATTTCCTTCTCCAATGCATGAAAGTGAAAAGTGAAAGTGAAGTCGCTTGGTCGTGTCCGACTCTTAGCGACCCCATGGACTGCAGCCTACCAGGCTCCACCATCCGTGGGATTTTCCAGGCAAAAGTACTGGAGTGGGGTGCCATTGCCTTCTCCTTATTCAAGCTATACATACGTCTAAAGTAAATCACAAAACAACAAACTTACAACTTAATAGAATTTACTTAAAAATTTCTAGGCTTCCAAGACTGTCTTTAAAAGTTTAAAAAGTATTTCTGAAAATTTCATACATTTGACATAAACAAATGAAAACTGTTTATTAGAAAACTCTATGAAAAACACCCTAATTTCTGGCTAAGAAGGATAATGAAAAAGCAAATTTTACAAAGGGAAATGTAAAGTGTTGTGTCAAGTTCATTCACAATGACAAAAAGGCAAAACACATAATTTTAATTCATATTGCTGTCAAGTATAAACAGTTTAGGGCTTCCCTGGTGATTCAGAGTTAAAGAATCTGCTTGGAATGCAGGAAACACAGGTTCGAGACATGATTTCAATCCCAGGTCAGGAAGATCCCCTAGGGAAGGAAATGGCAACCCACTCCAATATTCTTTCTTGGATAATCCTATGGACAGAGAAGCCTGGTGGGCTACAGTCCATGAGGTTGTAAGAGTAAGACATGGTTTAACAATTACACTATTCTATAAAGTTTATACACTACTTAACTGGTGATAGGCAGACTAAACATTTTTAAAAAATAAACTTATTCCATTGGTCACTTAACCCCTCCTGGGTGGCTCAGGAGTCGCAAGAGACCTGGGTTTGATCCCTTGGTTGGAAACATACCCTGGAGGAGGGCATGGCAACCAATACCACTATTCTTGCTTGGAGGATCCCATGGACAGAAGAGCCTGGTGGGCTACAGTCCATAGAGTCACACAGAGTTGGACACGACTGAATCAACTTAGCATGCACACATACCATTGATCACTTAACCTCTGTGAGTATAAATGTGACTCAAATAAACCTAGCCAGCTTCATAGTCTATCTGGGTATCAAGTCACATTCTAAAACCATTAATTCAACATCTCATGAAATTGAAGAGTGATTTAAATCTTTACCAGAGGCAATGGAATGGATAACCCAGGGGGATTGGATTCCTACTTCACAAGGATATTCTCTCTTCCTTCAACTTCTCTGATCCATCTTGCTAAACTTCATCCAACAATGACACTTTTCTTGTTTCCCACTGTAGCCTTTCCATCTGTCTTTTATTCTGAAACAATAGTTTTCTAACCTTTAAACTTAAATAAAGGTTCTTAATCCATACCTTGCTAAAGACAAGAAGAGCCAGTGAGTCACGGAAATAAGTGCTCTGTGTATATGTGTATGCATGCGTGTGTGTGCCTGTGAATGCTTGCTATGGTTTCCATGGTACATGCAAGGAAATTTCCTTTACCAGTTTGATTCAGTCACTCAGTCACATCCGAATCTTTACAACCCCATGAACTACAGCAGGCCAGGCCTCCCTGTCCATCACCAACTCCTGGAGTCCACCCAACTCATATCCATTGAATCAGTGATGCCATCCAACCATCTCATCCTCGGCATCCCCTTCTTTACCTGCCCTCAGTCTTTCCCAGCATCAGGGTCTTTTCAAGTGAGTCAGCTCTTCACATCAGGTGGCCAAAGTATTGGAGTTTCAGCTTCAACATCAGTCCTTACAATGAACACCCAACACTGATATCATTTAGAATGGACTGGTTGGATCTCCTTGCAGTCCAAGGGACTCAAGAGTCTTCTCCAACACCACAGTTCAAAAGTATCAATCTTCAGTGCTCAGCTTTCTTTATAGTCCAACTCTCACAACCATACATGACCACTGGAAAAACCATAGCCTTGACTAGATGGCCCTTTGTTGACAAAGTAATGTCTCTGCTTTTTAATATGCTATCTAAGTTGGTCATAACTTTCCTTCCAAGGAGTAAGCATCTTTTAATTTCATGGCTGCAATCACCATCTGCAGTGATTTTGGAGCCCAGAAAAATAAAGTCAACCACTGTTTCCACATCTATTTCCCATGAAGTGATGGGACCAGATGCCATGATCTTTGTTTTCTGAAAGAGGAGCTTTAAGCCAACTTTTTCATTCTCCTCTTTCACTTTCATCAAGAGGCTTTTAGTTCCTCTTTACTTTCTGCCATAAGGGTGGTGTCATCTGCATATCTGAGGTTATTGATATTTC
This sequence comes from Tragelaphus eurycerus, assembly GCA_935064755.1. Classification (NCBI taxonomy): domain Eukaryota; kingdom Metazoa; phylum Chordata; class Mammalia; order Artiodactyla; family Bovidae; genus Tragelaphus; species Tragelaphus eurycerus. Next base: position 3,420,928 of record CAKXYN010000045.1, on the reverse strand, counting down.
TTCTGGCAATCTTGATTCCAGGTTGTGCTTCTTCCAGTCCAGTGTTTCCCATGATGTACTCTGCATATATGTTAAATAAGCAGGGTGACAATACATAGCCTTGACATACTCATTTTCTTATTTGGAACCTGTCTGTTGTTCCATGTCCAGTTCTAACTGTTGCTTCCTGACCTGCATATAGGTTTCTCAAGAGGCAGGTCAGGTGGTCTGGCATTCCCATCTCTTTCAGAATTTTCCTCAGTTTATTGTGATCCACACAGTCAAAGGCTTTGGTATAGTCAATAAAGCAGAAATAGATGTTTTTCTGGAACTCTCTTGCTTTTTCCATGATCCAGCAGATGTTGACAATTTGATCTCTGGTTCCTCTGCCTTTAGAATTTTAAGCATCACTTTACTGGCGTGTGAGATGAGTGCAATTGTGCGGTAGTTTGAGCATTCCTTGGCATTGCCTTTCTTTGGGTTTGGAATGAAAATTGACTTTTGTCAGTCCTGTGACCACTGCTGAGTTTTCCAAATTTGCTGGCATATTGAGTGCAGTAGTTTCACAGCATCAACTTTCAGGATTTGAAATAGCTCAACTGGAATTCCATCACCTCCATTAGCTTTGTTCATAGTGATGTTTCCTAATGCCCACTTGACTTCATATTCCAGGATGTCTGGCTCTAGGTGAGTGATCACACCATTGTGATTTTCTGGGTCATGAAGATCTTTTTTGTACAATTCTTCTGTGTATTCTTGCCACCTCTTAATATCTTCTGCTTCTGTTAGGTCTCTACCATTTCTGTCCTTTAATGAGCCCATCTTTGCATGAAATGTTCCCTTTGTATCTTCTTGAAGAGATCTCTTGTCTTTTCTATTCTTTGTTTTCCTCTATTTCTTTGCACTGATCACTGAGGAAGGCTTTCTTATCTCTCCTTGCTATTCTTTGGAATTCTGAATTCAAATGGGTATATATTTCCTTTTCTCCTTTGCTTTTCACTTCTCTTCATTTCACAGCTATTTGTAAGGCCTCCTCAGACAGCCATTTTTCTTTTTTGCATTTCTTTTTCTAGGGGATGGTCTTGATCCCTATTTGCTGTGCAATGTCAGGAACCTCCAAGCATAGTTCATCAGGCACTCAGTCTATCAGATCTAGTTCCTTAAATCTGTTTCTCACTTCCAGTGTGTAATTGTAAGGGATTTGATTTAGGTCATACCTGAATGGTCTAGTGGTTTTCCCTACTTTCTTCAATTTCGGTCTGAATTTGGCAATAAGGGGTTCATGATCTGAGCTACAGTCAGATTCCGATCTTGTTTTTAACTGTATAGAGCTTCTCCATCTTTGGCTGCAAAGAATATAATCAATCTATTTTTGGTGTTGGCCATCTGGTGATATCCAAGTGTAGAGTTTTCTCTTGTGTTGTTGGAAGAGGGTGTTTGCTATGACCAGTGCATTTTCTTGGCAAAACTCTATGAGTGTTTGCCCTGCTTCATTCCATATTCCAAGGCCAAATTTGCCTGTCACTCCAGGTGTTTCTTGACTTCTACTTTTGCATTCCAGTCCCCTATAGTGAAAAGGACATCTCTTTTGAGTGTTACTTTTAAAAGGTCTTGTAGGTCCTCACAGAACCGTTCAACTTCAGCTTCTTCAACATTACTTATTGGGGCACAGACTTGGATTACTGTGATATTGAATGGTTTGCCTTGGAAATGAACAGAGATCATTCTGTCATTTTTGAGATTGCATCCAAATACTGCATTTTGGACTCTTTTGTTAACCATGATGGCTACTTCATTTCTTCTAAGGGATTCCTGCCCACAGTAGTAGATATAATGGTCATCTGAGTAAAATTCACCCATTCCAGTCCATTTTAGTTCACTGATTCCTAGAATGTGGACGTTCACTCTTGCCATCTGCTGTTTGACCACTTCCAATTTGCCTTGATTCATGGACCTGACATTCCAGGTTCCTATGCAATATTGCTCTTTACAGCATCGGACCTTGCTTCTATCACCAGTCACATCCACAACTGGGTATTGTTTTTGCTTTGGCTCCATCCCTTCATTCTTTCTGCAGTTATTTCTCCACTGATCTCCAGACTTACCTGGTGGCTTAGATGGTAAAGCATCTGCCTACAATGCGGGAGACCCAGGTTCGATCCCTGGGTCGAGAAGATCCCCTGGAGAAGGAAATAGCAACCCACTCCAGTATTCTTGCCTGGAAAATCTCATGGACGGAGTAGATTGGTTGGCTACTGTCCTTGGGGTCGCAAAGAGTTGGACACGACTGAGTGACTTCACTATTGGGCACCTACTGACATGGCAAGTTCATCTTTCAGTATCCTATCTTTTTGCCTTTTCATACTGTTCATGGGGTTCTCAAGGCAAGCATACTGCAGTGGTTTACCATTCCCTTCTCCAGTGGACCACATTCTGTCAGACCTCTCCACCATGTCCCAGTAGTCTTGGGTGGCCCCACCCTGCATGGCTTAGTTTCATCCATGACACAGGAGCAGCAGCTGTGAGGTGTAGCCACGGTCAAGAGGAGGTACCCCACATCCAAGGTAAGGAGTAGTGGCTCCGCTTTGATGGAGCAGTGAAAAGATACCCCATGTCCAAGGTGAGAGAAACCCAAGTAAGATGGTAGATGTTAAGAGAGGGCATCAGAGAGCAGACAGACTGAAACCACAATCACAGAATACTAGCCAATCTGATCACATGGACCACAGCCTTGTCCTACTCAATGAAACATCCTTTATAGCCTTATCATACTGGAAAAGCCCCAACTATAATTATCATTGTCAATCCTCTCAACCACTCCACATCTCCAGTTCTGCCACTTACTGAAGTATTCCAATTACCCTTGAGTCCAGATTGCTTCAGAATTTTAAGGACGATGGACCTACACTACCCAATAATAGAATCATGAAGCTACTGAGTATTTGAAATATGGCTACTCCACATCGAGATGTGCAATAGGTATAAACTATAACCAGACTTAGTACACAAAAAGAATATAAAATCTCTCATTAAATGCTGTTAGTGATTATGCTAAAATGTTCATATACTTATATACTTGATATATTGGATAAATTGAAATATATACTATTGAAATTAGTTTAACTTGTTTCTTTTCACTTTTAAAAAGTGACTGCCTATAAAAATAAAAGTACATATACATCTCACATTTATGGTTAAATTTAGATTACTACTGAACAGCTCTGTACACTATTACCATGTTTAGACTTCAGAGGCCTCAGTAGGGGGAAAAAAAGAAAAATAGCACTTAGGGTGTTCGATTAACGTTAATGAGGAAAAAACAAATTGACTGTTTACTAAATAGCAGATGGTCAGAGATAAAGCTGAGCTAGACTTTGCCTCCTTCATAATTTTTAAACCTTTTAGAATTTTTATTAAAGGAATGTGTATATCTCATGAAAGCATTTTCTAGTCAATTTAAAAAATACAACAGTTTCCATCCATGCCATAATAAAATCTGGTTCTTTTTAACCCAACATTTTAATCACATAGTGCTTAGATTCTAATAAAAGCTCCATATCTATTTTCACCTTTTAACTGCCTGAAGAAGCTTATTTTCTTCAGTACAGTATACAGAAAAGCTTAACTCTGATTTCAGCAACAATTGGTTGGGTCAACAGCTGTAATCACAGTAGACATCAAGTTTTTGAGCCTTGACTTGTCAGGCAAAGGGGATTGCTCTACATGAAGGAGGTAATTTCATGCTTGAATAGCCCTGCACTATTAAATCAGAAAATTGAGTTACAGTCCTCTCGCATCATGAAAACTGCTGCAAGCACGCCTGCCTCTAAGGAACATTTGAGGGAATTTCACTGAGAACAAGACACTGAAAACAAAAACACACAAGAAGAACAGCAAATATGGTTTCTTTTATGATTGGACACTTTGGCTTATTTGACTTTTATTTTTATAGTTTTGATAAACACTTGCATTTTTCAAGTTAAAAATAATGATAGAAAAATTTAAGCAGAGCAGATGCAGTTATAAACATAGTATCTTTCTTTTTTTTTCCTTGAAGATGAGGAAATATATATATTGTTTTGCTAATGTTGGTAAAAATATTAAAAATAAATATATTTTTGCTGATTTTGGTAAAACAGCTTTACTTACCACCAAGCATTCTCCCTACACTCCACCTCAGTAAGAGTAGGTGATGTGATAAGGGTGGTAAGATATAAGTTTGCATCACTCTTATCATACACATTTCAACTCAATATCTTTCTAAATCAACTAATTCTTATCCCACTTTTTAGTTTTATACATCTTATTTATGATTGAGAATGTTTCCATTTTCTCTCTATATAGGTCCAGGAAAAATGTTAGGAAAAAAAAGAGGTCAGAAGATTTTTGTGTGGAAAAAAAATTTTAATTATCCCAGTTCAAAATATTTCCTTTACATCATCTGATAAAAAAAAAAAAAAAAAAAAAAAACTTTTATGATATAGAATTGCATGCTCAGTTGCTTCAGTCATGTCTGACTGCTTAAAACTCCATGGACCACAGTCCACCAGGCTCCTCGGTCTATGGGATTTTTCAGGGAAGCACACTATAGTGGGGTGGCATGCCCTCCTCCAAGGGATCCTTCCCAACCCAGGGATCGAACCTGCTTCTCTTATGTCTCCTGCACTGGCAGGTGAGATTCTTTACCGCTGAGCTACCTACTGGGGAAGCCCTATGATATAGGATTATTAGATCTGTTTTTTATGTCAGAAAACTGAGGCACACTACATGCAAATCATGTACATAATTTCTTCAAGAAAATTATAGTTAGTAAGTAGAGAAAGAGACTTAAAATAATTTTGATTTGGAACAAGATTCAGAAAAATGAAAAGCCATATCTTGTGCATGAGATAACACTTTGTACTTTTAAGAATGAATTTTTTTTTCCCTATAATGATTTTTTTTTCAACACAAAAGTAAACAAAAATAATAATACTTACATCGTACTCCATTTATTATATGTAAGTACAAATGAAACATTCACCAACCTAATTTAGAAATAGCCTGCTTTTTATCAAATGTTCTTTGCTGTTAGGAGATTAATATGCTTATTCTTCCTGCTTTAACATTAATAAGTACTAATTAACTTATATGGAAAGCTACAGCTGGGCTAATAATCACATTTTTTTTTTTTTTTTTGGTTGCTTTTTGTTTTCCCCAGCTGGTAATCAGCCTAGTAGTGGATTTTATTTTAATTCAAAATTGCTATATTTTATACTTTAATTTATAATAACTTTTAATAGACTGGGCTTCCCTGGTGGCTCAGATGGTAAAGAATCTACCTGCAATGTGGGAGATCTGGGTTACATCCTTGGGTTTGGAAGATCCCTTGGAGGAGGGCATGGCAACCTACTCCAGTATTCTTGCCTGGAGAATCCTCATCGACAGAGGAGCCTGGCAGTCCATGAGGTCGCAAAGAGTCGGACACTATTGAGTGACTAGGTACATGCAGACAAACTTTAAAAACCTTGTTACAATGAATCTCTGCAGTGCACACCTTTATTTTTTCTGCCTAGTAGTTACTCAGTTCTCCAGGGACAATACTACCATTTAACTGGGGACTGTCATCATCCTATATTCCATTTATTTAGTCCAATTGGGATTTCCATAATTTTTAGTTCTTAGTTATTATTCAATAATATCTAGAGTATTCCTCAGACAAAAAGTGGTCCAATGAGTCCCTTCCCTGTTCATTTTTGGGCATCTGTCCAGAGGAGTCAAGTGACTTTAAGGTGGATTTTGGAAAGCCATATTTTCCACCATTTGGCGACCTTTCACAACAGTGTGAACATATGAAGTTAATGCAGAGAAGAGAGCAGAAATGAAAAACAGAGAAAGATGTCTGATTCTCAACTGTATCACTGCTCTTTCCTTGGCTTAATTATTCTGTAAAATAAAGACATTCTTCTCATTAACACTAATAGAGAACAACAAGGTACATTATTTACCTCATTGTGCTGAAATAGTATGAGTTATGTTCCTATTACTTAAAAGAAGTTTAAAAAATGAAATAGGAAAAGATTTTTTTACTACTTTTAATTGTAATATAAACAAAATTCCATATTTGATATATTGAATTCATACTTCAAATTACTGGTACTTCTTTCCCCACTCTAAGGTTTTAATTTCTAACTGTCATCTCAGGCTGCTGTTCAAGTCTTCAACAAGTTTTGAACTCATATAACTCATCTCTAGAGACAACTGGAATTTTTAGTATGATTACTAAGTTACATAACTAAGTTTTTATATGATTATTGAGTTATGTACTATAGTAATTATAAAGGATACACTTATGCATTTATGAATGCTCCACTGGGCTTACTAGCATAAATCTGCATTTTCAAAAAGAAGGAGATAGCTAAAATCACCAAGAAGTGAGCACTGACATATTACGTGCTTGGTCTGGCTCAGGCCTCTCAAATTTGATTCCTCCCGAGACTTACACACGTTTCAAGATTTTTTTTTTCTTCTATCTCATCCTTATTCATTTACTCATCTATTTAAGAAGTTTCTAAGAAGGCAATGGCACCCCACTCCATTACTCTTGCGTGGAAAATCCCATAGACGGAGGAGCCTGGTGGGCCGCAGTCCATGAGGTCGCTAAGAGTAGGACACAACTGAGTGATTTCACTTTGACTTTTCACTTTATGCATTGGAGAAGGAAATGGCAACCCACTCCAGGTTTCTTGCCTGGAACATCCCAGGGACTGGGGAGCCTGGTTGGCTGCCGTCTCTGGCCTCGCACAGAGTCAGACACGACTGAAGCGACTTAGCAGCAGCAGCAGCAAGAATGATTAAACAAAAAAGTTATTAAAATTATGTTTAAATACTTGAAACCAGATATGTGTTCAGTTCAGTCACTCAGTCGTGTCCGACACTTTGAGACCCCATGGACCTCAGCAGGCCAGGCTTCCCTGTCCTTCACCAACTCCCAGAGCTTCCTCAAACTGATGTTCATTGAGTCAGTGATGCCATCCAACCATCTCATCCTCTGCCATCCCCTTCTCCTCCTGACTTCAATCTTTCCCAGCATCAGGGTCTTTTCAAATGAGTCAGTTATTTGCATCAGGTGGCCAAAATATTGATGGTTCAGCTTCAGCATCAGTCCTTCCAATGAATATTCAGGACTGATTTCCTTTAGGATGCACTGGTTGGATCTCCTGGCAGTCCAAGGGACTCTCAAGAGCCTTCTCCAACACCACAGTTCAAAAGCATCAATTCTTTGGCACTCAGCTTTCCTTATATTCCAACTCTCACATCCATACATGACTACGGGAAAAACCATAGCATTGACTAGACACACCTTTGTTGGCAGTAATGTCTCTGCTTTTTAATGTACTGTCTGAGCCACCAGGGAAGCCCGGGAAAACTGGGTAACCATGTGTAAAAGAATGAAACTAGAACACTTACTAACACCATACACAAAAATAAACTCAAAATGGATTAAAGATCTGAATATAAGACCAGAAACTATAAAACTCTTAGAGGCAAAACATAGACAGAATCTGACATAAATGATAGCAAGATCCTCTATGACCCACCTCCCAGAGTAATGGAAATAAAAACAAAAATAAACAAATGGGACCTAATTAAACTTAAAAAGCTTTTGCACAACAAAGAAAACTATAAGCAAGATGAAAAGGCAGCCTTCAGAATGGCAGAAAAAAATATCAAACCAAATGACTGACAAAGCATCTCCAAAATGTACAAACAGCTCCTATAGCTCAATACCATAAAAATGAAAAACCCAATCAAAAAGTGAGCCAAAGAACTAAACAGACATTTCTCCAAAGAAGACATACAGATGGCTAACAAACACATGAAATGATGCTCAACATTACTCATTATTAGAGAAATGCAAATCAAAATCACAGTGAGGTACCATCTCATGCAAATCAGAATGGCCACCATGAACATGTCTACAAACAATAAATGCTGGAGAGGGTGTGGAGGAAAGAGAACCCACTTACCCTTGGTGGGAATGCAAACTGGTACAGCAACTATGGAGAACAGTGTGGAGATTCCTTAAAAAATTAGAAATAGAACTACCATATGACCAGAAATACTACTGCTGGGCATACACAGCAAGGAAACTAGAATTGAAAGAGACACATGTACCCCAATGTTCATTGAAGCACTGTTTACAACAGCTGGGACATGGAAGCAACCTAGATGTCCATCAGCAGTCAAATGGATAAGGAAGTTGTGGGATGTATACACAATAGAATATTACTCAGCCATAAAAAGGAATGCATTTGAGTCAGTTCTAATGAGGTAGATGAAACTGGAGCCTATTATACAGAGTGAAGTAAGTCAGAAAGGGAAACACCAATACAATATATTAACGCATTTATATGAAACTTAGAAAGACAGTAACGATGATCTTATATGCAAGGCAGCAAAAGAGACATAGATGTAAAGAACAGACTTTTGAACTATGTATGAGAAGGCACAGGTGGGATGATTTGACAGACAAGCATTGAAACATGAATATTACCATATGTAAAATAGATGATCAGTGCAAGTTCTATGCATGAAGCAGGGCGCACAAAGCTGGTGCTCTGGGACAACCCAGAAGGATGGGGTGGGGAGGGATGAGGGAGGGCGGTTCAGGATGGGGGAACACATGTGAACCTGTGACTGATTTATGTCATTGTGTGGCAAAAAAACCCCCCACAATATTGTAAAGTAAGTATCCTCAAATTAAAATAAACTTATTAATTAAAAAAAAAAAAAAAAAGAATACTGCGGTGAGTTTCCATTTCCTCCTCCAAGGGATCTTCCTGACCCAGGGCTCAAACTTGTGTCTCCTGCATTGCAGATTCTTTACCATGTAAGCCACCAGGGAAGCCCTGGTGTTATAAAATATATAAAGCTAGAAATATTGCAATACTACTTAGGTGCAATTTCATTTTCATAATAGACTAAGTGTCTTTTGGTCCTGTTATTTTATCATGCATCTCACATCTACTCAGGCTAATACAGTGGTTAGTGAGGAAAGCACTCCTGATAAATAGTTCATTATACATAAACTGTGAAGAGATGTTGGAACACTTTCTTGACATCTGTCTTCCTATATGGTTTAGGTTAAGTTAAAAGACAAAGAGAGGGACCACAAATAATGAAATACATTATTCTAAATAAGTTGTCCTGTGCATTCAGGATCAAAGTCATAGGTTTAAACTGCAAATCTTAAAATGGAAAAACAATTTTACATTTTTAGCTCACCAATATCCATAGCTAATTTCAAGGAGAATCAAAAAGGCGGATGGATTGTTGCAGTGCTTCTCAAATAGTTTCATAACAAAACTAAGATATTATTTGCCTTTGTTTCAGAGCTGACATTTGCACTGATTGTGTAAAATCAACTACTGGCTCCTTCAGCACCAAACTGTACAAGAATCATTAAATTCTTCAATACACTTCCCAGTGCAAAGCACAGAAACACACCTCCCAGCAAACAAGCAACATCAACAGTGACAAATACCTTTTAAATAGTCCATGTGATGAAATGGAAAGTACGCCTATGATACTTAATTTCATGTATCAATTTGACTGGGTGAAGGGATGTTCAGATAGCTGGAATAACGTTATTTCTGGGTTTTTAAGAATGCTTCCTGGAGTGATTAGCATTTTAATTGGTGAACTGAGTAAAGCATATGGCCCTACCTAACATGGGTGAGCATCATCTAATCTCCTGAGGGCCTCAGTAGAACAACAACAACCAAAAAAAAAAAAAAGAAAAAAAAACAAGAAGGAATAATTTGCTCTCTCTCTGTGCTAAGCATGGTGCTGTGACAGTGCCCAAGTGTGGCCGAGAGAAGCTACCCACATCCAAGGTAAGGAGCAGCGGCTGTGCTTTCCTAGAGCAGCGGTGAAGAGATATCCCATGTCCAAGGTAAGAGAAACCCAAAAAAGATTGTAGGCACCAACAGAGGGCAGACAGACTGAAACCATAATCACAGACAACTAGCCAAAGTGATCACACGGACCACAGCCTTGTCTAACTCAATGAAACTAAGCCATGCTGTGAGGGGCCACCCGAGATGGATGGGCCATGGTGGAGAGGTCTGACAGAATGGTCCACTGGAGAAGGGAATGGCAAACCACTTCAGTATCCTTTCCTTGAGAACCCCATGAACAGTATGAAAAGGCAAAAAGGACACTGAAAGATGAACTCCCCAGGTCAGTAGGTGCCCAATATGCTACAGGAGATCAGTGGAGAAATAACTCCAAAAAGAATGAAGGGATAGAGCCAAAGCAAAAACAATACCCAGTTGTGGATGGGACTGGTGACAGAAGCAAGGTTTGATGCTGTAAAGAGCATATTGCATAGGAACTTGGAATGTTAGGTCCATGAATCAAGGCAAATTGGAAGTGGTCAAACAGGAGATGGCAAGAGTGAACGTCGACATTCTAGGAATCAGTGAACTAAAATGGACTAGAATGGGTGAATTTAACTCAGATGACCATTATATCTACTAGTGTGGGCAGGAATCCCTTAGAAGAAATGGAGTAGTCATCATGGTCAACAAAAGAGTCCAAAATGCAGTATTGGATGCAATCTCAAAAACGAAAGAATGATGTCTGTTCATTTCCAAGGCAAACCATTCAATATCACAATAATCCAAGTCTATGCCGCGACCAGTAACACTGAAGAAGCTGAAGCTGAACAGTTCTATGAAGACCAACAAGACCTTGTAGAACTAACACACACAAAAAAGATGTCCTTTTCACTATAGGGAACTGGAATGCAAAAGTAGGAAGTCAATAAACACCTGGATTAACAGGCAAATTTGGCCTTGGAGTATAGAATGAAGCAGTGCAAAGGCTAATAGAGTTCTGCCAAGAGAACACACTGGTCACAGCAAACACCTTCTTCCAACAACACAAGAGAAGACTCTACACATGGGCATCACCAGATGGTCGACACTGAAATCAGATTGATTATGTTCTTTTCAGCCAAAGATGGAGAAGCTCTATACAGTGAGCAAAAACAAGACTGAGAGATGACTGACGCTCAGATCATGAACTCCTTATTGCCAAATTCAGACTGTAATTGAAGAAACTGGTGAAAATGACTAGATCATTCAGGTATGACCTAAATCAAATCCCTACAATTATACACTGGAAGTGAGAAACAGACTTAAGGGACTAGATCTGATAGATAGAGTGCCTGATGAACTAGGGATGGAGGTTCGTGACATTGTACAGGAGACAGGAATGAAGATTATTCCCAAGAAAAAGAAAAGCAAAAAACCAAAACGGTTGTCTGAGGAGACCTTACAAATAGCTGTGAAAAGAAGGGAAGCAAAAAACAAAGGAGAAAAGGAAATATATACCCATTTGAATTCAGAGTTCCAAAGAATAGCAAGGAGAGATAAGAAAGCCTTTCTCAGTGATCAGTGCAAAGAAATAGAGGAAAACAACAGAATGGGAAAGATATGACATCTCTTCAAGAAAATTAGAGATACCCAGGGAACATTTCATGCAAAATGGGCTCAATAAAACAGAAATGGTAGGGACCTAACAGAAGCAGAAGATATTAAGAAGAGGTAGCAAGAATACACAAAAGAACTGTACAAAGAAGATCTTCACAACCCAGATAATCATGATGGTGTGATCATTCACCTAGAGCCAGACACCCTGGACTGTGAAGTCAAATGGGCCTTAGGAAGAATCACTACAAAGCTAATGGAGGTGATGGAATTCCAGTGGAGCTATTTCAAATCCTGAAAGATGATGCTGTGAAAGTGCTGCACTCAATATGCCAGCAAATTTGGAAAACTCAGCAGTGGCCACAGGATTGGAAAAGGTCAGTTTTCATTCCAATCCCAAAGAAAGGCAGTGCCAAAGAATGCTCAGACTACCACACAATTGCACTCATCTCACACACTAGTAAAGTAATGCTCAAAATTCTTCAAGCCAGGCTTCAGCAGTATGTGTACTGTGAACTTCCAGATGTGCAAGCTGGTTTTAGAAAAGGCAGAGGAACCAGAGATCAAATTGCCAACACCTGCTGGATCATCAAAAAAGCAAGAGAGTTCCAGGAAAACATCTATTTCTGCTTTATTGACTATGCCAAAGCCTTTGACTGTGTGGATCACAATAAACTGTGGAAAATTCTGAAAGACATGGGAATACCAGACCACCTGACTTGCCTCTTGAGAAACCTGTATGCAGGTCAGGAAGCAACAGTTAGAACTGGACATGGAACAACAGACTGGTTCCAAATAGGAAAAGGAGTACATCAAGGCTGTATATTGTCATCGTGCTTATTCAACTAATATGCAGAGTACATCATAAGAAACTCTGGGCTGGAGGAAGCACAAGCTGGAATCAAGATTTCCGAGAGAAATATCAATAACCTCAGATATGCAGATGACACCACCCTTATGGTGAAAAGTGAAGAAGAACTAAAGAGCCTCTTGATGGAAGTGAAAGAGGAGAGTGAAAACGTTTTCTTAAAGCTCAACATTCAGAAAATGAAGATCATGGCATCTGGTCCCATCACTTCATGGTAAGCAGATGGATAACAATGGAAACAGTGTCTGACTTTATTTTTCTGGGCTCTAAAGTCACTGCAGATGGTGACTGCAGATGAAATTGAAAGACGCTTACTCCTTAGAAGGAAAGTTATGACCCTTAGACAGCATATTAAAAAGCAGAGACATTACTTTGTTAACAAAGGTCCGTCTAGTCAAGGCTATGGTTTTTCCAGTAGTCATGTATGGATGTGAGAGTTGGACTATAAAGAAAGCTGAGTGCCAAAGAATTGATGCTTTTGAACAGTGGTGTTGGACAAGACTCTTGAGAGTCCCTTGGACTACAAGGAGATCCAACCAGTCCATTCTAAAGGAAATTAGTCTCGGGTGTTCATTGGAAGGACTAATGTTGAAGCTGAAACTCCAATACTTTGGCCACCTGATGCAAAGAGCTGACTCATTTGAAAAGACCCTGATGCTGAGAAATATTGAGGGCAGGAGGAGACAGGGACGACGGAGGATGAGATGGTCAGATGGCATCACTGACTCAATGGACGGGGATTTGGGTGGACTCTAGGAGTTGGTGATGGACAGGGAGGCCTGGCGTGCTGCAATTCATGGGGTAGCAAGGAGTCAGACATGACTGAGCGACTGAACTGAACTGAACTGTGCTAAGATATCCTGCCCTTGAGCAAGAGACTCCTGGGTCTTCTTGCGCTTTGGAACTCAGATAAGAATTAACACCATATGTCTCCATTACTCACTATCCATCCCCCCACCTCTCTGCCTAACACCCATTCTCAAATTTTAGTCAGAGTTAAATTATACCACCCACATTCCTGGTTCTCTAGCTTGGGCACAGCAGACAGTGGGACTTCTCAGCTTCTATATCTGATTAAGTCAGTTCCTATAATAAATATTTCCTTCCCTCTCTCTCTCTCTCTACACACACACACACACACATACCTTCTCTGGGTTCCATTTCTCTGGAGAACCAGGACTAAACGCCTAAATGCCTCAAACCAGGACTACAATGCCTAAAGCACTCCTGCAACATCCCAACATTTAATGGTTGTCTAAAGAAAAGCAATTCTGAGATTATCTGAATTGCAAATTAACTAGCTGCTTGGTCCTTGGAATGCTGTTGTTATCTGAAGGAACTACTAAGAACCTACCATTTTGAGCTTTTGCATGATGTTTTCTTGAAAATTAACAAAAATGATTCTGTTTTTATTAAGGAAAACAATTGATAGTAGTAGATTTTTGTCTATGATAAAAAGTCAAGAGATGGCAAAAATTACAATTTTAGAGAATTCAGATCCTTTACTTCGAAATTGAGAATTTCATAAAGAGCTTAACAGCTATGTAAGTTATCTGATATGGTCAGCTGTGATATTAACCAGTTAAATTCTTTTGCGCTTGTAAAACTAACTGTATAATAGGCAAGGGGTTCGATTTGGAAAACAAACATAAATCAGTGAACAGATATTTCCCTGATAAACCATAAATAATGTTACCAAGTGTTGCATGAGTAACAGACTTAAATATAGCAGAGTATAGAAAGTTCACTGATAACTGTTTCAGATGCTGTACTGCAAGTGATCTTTAAGAAACAATTTTTATTAAAGTTTTGGTATAGTATCTGTGAGTTTGGGTAAAGTATCAAATTTCAAATAGCCATACTTTTATCTTCAAGGACTATTAAAATACATCTTCCCTTCCAACTATACATCTCTGTGAGCTCTAATACTCGTCATATGCCTAAACCAAACCAACATTTCTAACAGATTGAATGCACAAGCAGATATAAGACTTTCACAGTTTTCTAGGACAGACATTAAAGAGATTAATACTACTCATTTTCTAAATTTGCAGAATAAAAAACTTTTCATAAAAATATTTGTTCAACAAATAATGGGTTTATTGTTATTTTAAATGAATCATATATATTTAAAATTTTCTGCTTTATTATTTATTACAATAAATATTGCTTGTAATATTCTTTATATATAAACAATTTGAGGATTCCATAACAATTTTAAGATTAAAGTTTGAGATTCATTTATTCCTCACATTGATAGTGGGAAAGAAGAATCCTTAATGGCTCTAGAATAGAACCAACATCACTGTAAACAAGAGCAGCCCTCGAAGCTCAGACTAGTTCTGATCATGGTATGTCAATAGAAATTCTGCCACCATATTCATAAAACAACTGCAGTACTCTGTGCTTTTGCCATTTACGTAAGTAGATATGCATGGAAGACATAAAACACTGTCACAGAATGAGTTGATAGTCAAATGATTGGCACAACTTTGGAAGTCAGACAGCTTGAGTTTCAAACTATTTCTCAATTTACTAGCTCTGTCAATCTGGTCCACTTATTTAACCTCTACATAATATGTCTGCTTCTTTATAAGCAAAGAGTACCAACCTCAATAGCTCTAAGAAGATATAACAGACAATGCATATAAAATACTAAGCATTACACCTCACAGTAAGAATCCTCTAAATTGTATTTGTTATGTTATCACTATTATTGCTACTCTTATTAGGTTTCCAGACTTAAAGACTTTCTGGGAGAGGAGAGATAATAATATAACATAAGAGTAAAAAAAGACATCTGAAAATGTTCTTAAAGAACACACTAATTAGTGTACTTTGAGATTCAAAATATTAGCTTAGATATTAAAGGGATGACCAAAATGGTGAAATACTGTTAATGTTAAGCATTTCCCTGTAAAGGCTTTTTAAAAGTGACAAAAGTTATTGACAATCTCCAAGAGATATGTAAATATAACTTGCAGCAATCCTGGATCATAGGAAAATAAATGATTTATATTTTACTTATGAAATCCAGTAACTGTTAATAGTCACCTGAAAAAGTGTTTTATAGCTAAAACTTTGAAGGCTATATGACATGTTGTAAAAGTTATCAAAATTACTGGCTTTAAAAAAACAAAATGGCACTGCTTCATTTTCAAGTTTTAATTATCTTTTTTTGGGAAAAGCACATATTAAATTTAAATCAAGTAATAAAACCTAAAATTATTTCACTAAAGTACCTACCAGAAAGGAAAATGTTAATGTAAATAGAAGAAATGCTATAAATATTAGCATCAAACAAATGCTTTACTAGTAGTTAAGTCCAAAAATGTGTTTTCATCAAAGGAAAAATAAATTTTATTTTAAAGACTAAACTCTCATTTTGTTAATGTGCTCCTGCTTTCAATCTATTTTGCTATTAAATCCTTTATTGTCAATATGGTCTACAAAAACATAAAATTTCTCAATATACAACAATATAAGATTAAATAGTGTGTCTGTTGAATACATATTTTATTATGATCATACTTACAAAGATTTACAGTGGATATTGAAAGATAGCTGGGAAATTAAATGTACAGAGCAAATTTTAAAATATACTCATAAAATCTACTTAAGTAATACATAGATAAATTACCTAGTCATATATACAGATAGCGATAGCTATATAAGGATATTAGTTTAGAGAAAGAAGATTGGAATCATGATCAGCAAATGTTTAACTATGCTTATTTTGGGTGGTAATGTTTAGATTTTTTAATATGTGGTTATAATTTTCTGGAAAAATGCCTTATTATAATTATAAGCAGAAATCAACTAAACCAATTTGCTTCAAAAATACATAATAATAGAAATGTGTACCTTTCATTAAGAAATTATAGCTATAGATATTTAAAAGCAATATTTACACTGATTTTTTTAAGACAAGTGGTTTGCTGAGCTGATAAGAAATAAAAACCACACACACAAACACACACAAAACAAGGAAAGAAAATGAACTAGCAAAGCACATTTAATACAGTAGTTAAAGTAATAGAAGATTAAACAACAATGATATACAGTTTTCTTTTTTTTTTTAATTTTTAATGCTCAGGAAAACAATTTCCATGTTGCTATGAGTGTCTATGTATCTGAGATAGCTTAAAATAGTCACTGAACAAAAAGCACAAAAACCTGAAATGACTGTGAGAAAGCTACAGATGTCACAAATTATTTTTCAGGCACTGATGCCTTCAGTGCCATCTGTATTATGTGTGTTTGGGTTGGTTTAAACAGCTTGATGACACCTTCATAAATTGAGTATTCATGCTGAGTATGTGAATTGCACTACAAACTAAGCAGCGTATTTCTGTAAATTCTGCTGTGAAATTTGTTTTCAAATCAAGCACATAATAAAATTCACTCTAAGTCAGCTATAGAGAAATGTGTGTCCAAAAACATCTGCCTCCCAAAGTATCTAATTGGATACGCAGTCAAGTAACAAATAGAATTATGTCAGAGTTAGCTGAAACACTCTTCAAAATTTTCATCATGAAAGAGAGCTGCAAACCCAACAACACTGACAGTTAAATGTTTTTCTTGAAAAGCTGCTTTGCCTGGATATGAAAGTATTGCTGAAGCCTCTTTAAGTTATAAATGTCAGATGAAAGGAACAACTCTTTAAAATTAACACTGAGTATGCCTTCATGGCTTATTTCTGGGGGAAAAAAAAATACAAGTGTGTTAGTAAAGTCATTTGACACTCAAACTTACAATCCTGGAAAAATCACTCTATTTCAAGGGATTATCTTCCACATTTTATGTAATTTCTCCCTATCCTCTCTCACTTTGGAAAACCTTACACACACTTCTAATTTTAAAATGACTATGACAAGTGCTGCTATGAACATTGGGGTACACGTGTCTCTTTCAATTCTGGTTTTCTCAGTGTGTATGCTCAGCAGTGGGATTGCTGGATCATAAGGCAGTTCTATTCCCAGTTTTTTGAGGAATCTCCATACTCTTCTCCATAGTGGCTGTACTAGTTTGCATTCCCACCAACAGTGTAAGAGGGTTCCCTTTTCTCCACAGCCTCTCCAGCATTTATTGCTTGTAGACTTTAGGATTGCAGCCATTCTGACTGGCGTGAAATGGTACCTCATAGTGGTTTTGATTTGCATTTCTCTGATAATGAGTGATGTTGGGCATCTTTTCATGTGTTTGTTAGCCATCTGTATGTCTTAGCAGCACTGTTTATAATAGCCAGGACTTGGAAGCAACCTAGATGTCCATCAGCAGATGAATGGATAAGAAAGCTGTGGTACATATACACAATGGAGTATTACTCAGCCATTAAAAAGAATACATTTGAATCAGTTCTAATGAGGTGGATGGAACTGGAGCCTATTATACAGAGTGAAGTAAGCCAGAAAGAAAAACACAAATACAGTATACTAACGCAAATATATGGAATTTAGAAAGATGGTAACAATAACCCTGTATACGAGACAGCAAAAGAGACACTGATGTATAAAAACACTTTTTGGCTCGGGGGGGGGGGGGGGGGGGGATGATTTGGGAGAATTGCATTGAAATATGTATAATATCATATTTGAAACGAGTTGCCAGTCCAGGTTCGATGCCTGATACTGGATGCCTGGGGCTGGTGCACTGGGACCACCCAGAGGGATGGTATGGGGAGGGAGGAGGGGTTCAGGATGGGGAACACATATATACCTGTGGCAGATTCATTTTGATGTATGGCAAAACTAATACAAAAAAAAAAAAACAAACAAACAAAAATAAAAGCACTTATTATTGTATTAAATCACAGTTCATTATTATGTAATATAACAACAGTTCATTATGATTTTTTTACATGTCTGTTTTCCCACACTGCAGTTCAAATCAGGGACTGTATTTTCTTCATTTCTCTTTTCCTAAATATTTACCACATGTTAGGAAAAGAGAAATGAAGAAAACATAGTTCCTGATTTGAACTGCAGTGTGGGAAAATAGACATGTAAAAAAATCATAATGAACTGTTGTTATATTACATAATAATGAACTATGATTTAATACAATAATAAGTGCTATTAAAAATATGTAAGTGGTGAATTAGGGGGTATAAGGAATTAGAAAAAGTTTCAGAGGAAGGAGATGACTGTTGTGTGGTAAAGGATGAGTGAGAAGTTATCAGGCAGATTTGGTGAGAAAGGACATTCTAGAAAAGAGAACAACACCATGAAAGGGTTATGTTAGTAAGAGGAAATTTGAGTTGTTTAAAAACTATTGAAATATGTATAATATCATATCTGAAAGGAGTCGCCAGTCCAGGTACGATGCCCGATAACAGATGCCTGGGGCTGGCGCACTGGGACGATCCGGAGGGATGGTATGGGGAGGGGGAGGGAGGAGGGTTCAGGATGGGGAGCATGTGTATACTGGTGGCGGATCCATTTCAATGTATGGTAAAAGCAATACAATATTGTAAAGTTAAGCAAAATAAAAATAAATAAATAAATAAAATGAAATCAAAAGAAAAAAAAAACTCCAAGTGCATCCTGTATGTCTGGATCATAAGGCACCTTTGGAGCAGTGGCTGCAGATGAACTTAGAAAGGCTGTCTGAAGGAGTTTTAAATTATGCCAAGGCATTTTGTCTAGGATGTCACTGAAAGATGTTAAGTAGGGAGCCATATGATCATATTTGCATTTAGAAGATAATTCTAACAGATTTGTGAAAGAAATTGGAGCTGGCTGAATGGGGAAGAGAGTTGACCACAAAGCTGACAAGAGGGAGATAAATTAAGAAGCTACTGCAAACCCTCAGGCAGCAGATGATGAGGGCAGTGCAACTGGAAAAGTGGAGACAAACTTGAGGAATATGTCATTGATAGAATTAAGGACATCTGAGCATCACCTGTGGAGGTACAGGTCAGCAGTGGCCTGCCACAAGGGCAGGGGCACCGGGTGTAGCAAACCTGGGTAAGGTATAAACCCTCTTGGAGGAGGTAACCATTAACCCCACCAGAGAGCCACCAGAACTTACACAGGACTGGGAAATAGACTTTTGGAAGGCACAAACTGAACCTTGTGACCAGGACCCAGGAGAAAGGAGCAGTGACCCCGTAAGAGACTGACCCAGACTTGCCTGTGAGTGTCCGGGAGTCTCCAGCAGAGGCGTGGGTACGCGGTGGCCTGCTGCAGGGTTGGGGGCATTGAGTGTAGCAGTACAAGCATGGGATCTTTTGAAGGAGGTCACCATTATCTTCATTACCTCCACCATAGTTTGGCCCCAGGGAAATGGAGGGAACACAGCTCCACCCATCAACAGAAAATTGGATTAAAATTTACTGAACATGGAGCTGCCCATCAGAACAAGACCCAGTTTCCCTCTCAGTCTATCCCATCAGGAAGCTTCCATAAGCCTCTTATCCTTTGCCATCAGAGGGCAGACAGACTGAAAACCACAATCACAGAAAACAAACCAATCTAACCACATGGACTACAGCCTTGTCTAACTCAATGAAACTATAAGCCATGCTATGTAGGGCCACCCAAGACAGATGGGTCATGGTGGAGAGTTCTGACAAAAGGTAGTCCACTGGAGAAGAGAATGACAAACCATTTCAGTATTCTTGCCTTGAGAACCCCACGAACAGTATGAAAAGGCAAAAAGATAGGACACTGAAAGATGAACTCCCCAGATCAGTAGGTGCCCAGTATGCTACTGGAGATCAGTGGAGAAATAACTCCAGAAAGGATGAAGGATGGAGCCCAAGCAAAAACAACACCCAGTTGTGGATGGGACTGCTGACAGAAGCAAGGTTCAATGCTGTAAAGAGCAATATTGCAGAGGAACCTGGAAAGTTAGGTCCATGAATCAAGGCAAATTGGAAGTGGTCAAACAGGAGACGGCAAGAGTGAACATTGACATTTTAGGAATCAGCTAATTAAGATGGACTGGAATGGGGGAATTTAACTCAAAGGATGATTATATCTACTATTGTGGGCAAGAATCCCTTAGAAGAAATGGAGTAGCCATCACAATCAACAAAAGAGTCCAAAATGCAGTACTTGGATGCAATCTCAAAAATGACAGAATGATCTCTGTTCATATCCAAGGCAAACCATTCAATATCACGGTAATCCAAGTCTATGCCCCAACCAGTAATGCTGAAGAAGCTGAAGTTGAATGGTTCTATTAAGACATACAAGACCTTTGAGAACTAAAAAACAAAAGAGATGTCCTTTTCATTATAGGGGACTGGAATGCAAAAGTAGGAAATCAAGAAACACCTGAAGTAACAGGCAAATTTGGCCTTGGAGTACAGAATGAAGCAGGATGAAGTCTAACAGAGTTTTGCCAAGAGAACACACAAATCATACCAAAAACCTTCTTCCAACAACACAAGAGAAGACTCTACACATGGACATCATCAGAAGCCCAACACTGAAAACAGATTGATTATATTCTTTGCAGCCAAAGATGGAGAAGCTCTATACAGTCAGCAAAAACAAGACCAGGAGATGACTGTGGCTCAGATCATGAACTCCTTATTGCCAAATTCAGACTTAAATTCAAGAAAGTAGGGAAAACCACTAGATCATTCAGCTATGACCTAAATCAAATCCCTTACAATTATACAGTGGAAGTGAGAAAGAGATTTAAGGGACTAGAACTGATAGAGTGCCTGATGAACTATGCTCAGAGGTTCCTGACATTGCATGAGACAGGGATCAAGGCCATCACCTAGAAAAAGAAATGCAAAAAAGGAAAATGGTTGTCTGAGGAGGCCTTACAAATAGTTGTGAAATGAAGAGAAGTGAAAAGCAAAGGAGAAAAGGAAAGATATACCCATCTGAATGCAGAGTTCCAAAGAATAATAGCAAGAAGAGATAAGAAAGCCTTCCTAAGTGATCAGTGCAAAGAAATAGAGGAAAACAAAAGAATGGGAAAGACTAGATATCTCTTTAAGAAAATCAGAGATACCAAAGGAACATTTCATGCAAAGATGGGCTCGATAAAGGACAGAAATGGTATGGACCTAACAGAAGCAGAAGATATTAAGAAGAGGTGGCAAGAATACACAGAAGACCTGTATGGAAAAAGATCTTCATGACCCAGAAAATCATGATGGTGTGCTCACTCACCTAGAGCCAGACATCCTGGAATGTGAAGTCAAGTGGGCCTTAGGAATGATCACCACGAACAAAGCTAGTGGAGGTGATGAAATTCCAATTGAGCTATTTCAAATCCTTAAAGGTGATGCTGTGAAAGCACTCCACTCTATATGCCAGCAAATTTGGAAAACTCAGCAGTGGCCACAGGACTGGAAAAGGTCAGTTTTCATTCCAATCCCAAAGAAAGGCAATGCCAAAGAATGCTCAAACTACTGAACAATTGCACTTATCTCATATGCTAGTAATGTTTAAAATTCTCCAAGCCAAGCTTCAAAAGTATGTGAACCGTGAGCTTTCAGATGTTCAAGCTGGTTTTAGAAAAGGTAGAGGAAACAGATCAAATTTCCAACATCTGCTGGTTCATGGAAAAAGCAAGAGAGATCCAGAAAAACATCTACTTCTGCTTTATTGACAATGCCAATAACTTTGACTGTGTGGATCATAACAAACTGTGGGAAATTTCCGGTACAAGAGGTGGGAATACCAGACCACCTGACCTGACTGAAGTCAAGTGGGCCTTAGAAAGCATCACTATGAACAAAGCTAGTGGAGGTGATGGAATTCCAGTGGAGCTATTCCAAATCCTGAAAGATGATGCTGTGAAAGTGCTGCACTCAATATGCCAGCACATTTGGAAAACTCAGCAGTGGCCACAAGATTGGAAAAGGTCAGTTTTCATCCCAATCCCAAAAAAAGGCAATGCCAAAGAGTGCTCAACACTGCACAATCGCACTCATCTCACACGCTAGTAAAGTAATGCTCAAAATTCTCCAAGCCAGGCTTCAGCAATATGTGAACCGTGAAATTCCTGATGTTCAAGCTGGTTTTCGAAAAGGCAGAGGAACCAGAGATCAAATTGCCAACATCCGCTGGATCATGGAAAAAGCAAGAGAGTTCCAGAAAAATATCTATTTCTGCTTTATTGACTATGCCAAAGCCTTTGACTGTGTAGATCACAATAAACTGGAAAATTGTGAGAGATGGGAATAGCAGACCACCTGATCTGCCTCTTGAGAAATCTGTATGCAGGTCAGGAAGCAACAGTTAGAACTGGTCATGGAAAAACAGACTGGTTCCAAATAGGAAAAGGAGTACATCAAGGCTGTATAGTGTCACCATGTTTATTTAACTTATATGCAGAGTACATCATGAGAAATGCTGGACTGGAGGAAACACAAGCTGGAATCAAGATTGCGGGGAGAAATATCAATAACCTCAGATATGCAGATGATACCACCCTTATGGCAGAAAGTGAAGAGGAACTCAAAAGCCTCTTGATGAAAGTGAAAGTGGAGAGTGAAAAGGTTGGCTTAAAGCTCAACATTCAGAAAACAAAGATCATGGCTTCTGGTCCCATCACTACATGGGAAATAGATGGAGAAACAGTGGAAACAGTGTCAGACTTTATTTTTCTGGGCTCCAAAATCACTGCAGATGGTGACTGCAGCCATGAAATTAAAAGATGCTTACTCCTTGGAAGGAAAGTTATGACAAACCTAGATAGCATATTCAAAAGCAGAGACATCACTTTGCCAACAAAGGTTCACCTAGTGAAGGCTATGGTCTTTCCTGTGGTCATGTATGGATGTGAGAGCTGGACTGTGAAGAAGGCTGAGCACAGAAGAATTGATGCTTTTGAACTGTGGTGTTGGAGAAGACTCTTGAGAGTCCCTTGGACTGCAAGGAGATCCAACCGGTCCATTCTGAAGGAGATCAGCCCTGGGATTTCTTTGGAAGAAATGATGCTAAAGCTGAAACTCCAGTATTTTGGCCACCTCATGCGAAGAGTTGACTCATTGGAGAAGACTCTGATGCTGGGAGGGATTGGGGGCAGGAGGAGAAGGGGACGACAGAGGATGAGATGGCTAGATGGCATCACTGACTCGATGGATGTGAGTCTGAGTGACCTCCGAGAGCTGGTGATGGATAGGAAGGCCTGGCGTGCTGCAGTTCATGGGGTCACAAAGAGTCGGACACGACTGAGCGACTGATCTGATCTGATCTGATCTGACCTGACTCTGAGAAATCTGTATGCAGGTCAGAAAGCAACAGTTAGGACTGCTGCTGCTAGTCGCTTCAGTCGTGTCCGACTCTGTGCGACCCCACAGATGGAAGCTCACCAGGCTCCCCTGTCCCTGGGATTCTCCAGGCAAGAACACTGGAGTGGGTTGCCATTTCCTTCTCCAATGCATAAAAGTGAAAAGTGAAAGTGAAGTCGCTCAGTCGTGTCCGACTTCAGCGACCCCATGGACTGGAGCCTACCAGGCTCCTCCATCCATGGGATTTTCCAGGCAAAAGTACTGGGGTGGGGTGCCATTGCCTTCCCCAACAGTTAGGACTAGACATGGAAAAACAGACTGTTTCCAAATAGGAAAAGGACTACATCAAGTCTGTATATTGTCACCCTGCTTATTTAACTTATATGGAGAATACATCATGGGATATCTGGCCTGGATGAAGCACAAGCTGAAATCAATATTACCAGGAAAAATATCAATAACCTCAGATATGCAGATGACACCACCCTATGGCAGAAAGTGAAGAGGAACTAAAGAGCCTTTTGATGAAATTGAAAGAGGAGAATGAAAAAGTTGGCTTAAAGCTCAACATTCAGAACACTAAGATCATAGCATCCAGTCCCATCACTTATGAGAAATAGATGGGTAAATAGTGGCAGACTTTATTTTGGGGGGCTCCAAAATCACTGCAGATAGTGACTATAGCCATGAAATTTAAGACGCTTACTCCTTGGAAGAAAAAACCAATATAGAAAGCATATTAAAAGCAGAGACTTACTTTGCCAACAAAGGTCCATCTAGTCAAGGCTATGGTTTTTTCAGTTGTCATGTATGGATGTGTCAGTTGGACTATAAAGAAAGTTGGGTGCTGAAGAATCGATGCTTTTGAACTATGGTGTTGGAGAAGACACTTGAGAGTCCCTTAGACTTCAAGGAGATCGATCCAACCAATCCATCCTAAAGGAAATCAGTCCTGAATAGCCATTGGAAAGACTGATGTTGAAGCTGAAACTTGGCCGCCTGATGCTAAGAGGTGACTCACTTGAAAAGACCCTGATACTGGGAAAGACTGAAGGTGGGAGAACCGAACAACAGGATGCGTGGTTGGATGGCATCACCCACTCAATGGACATGAGTTTGAGTAAACTCTGGGAGTTGGTGATTGCTAGCAAGGCCTGGCGTGCTACAGTCCATTGGGTAGCAAAGATTCAGACACGACTGAGCAACTGAACGGACTGACTGATCTGACTATCAATATTCAGGGTGACTGAAAGGAAGACAGTAAAAATTCTGAGTTATTTCTCACTTAGCAGTTCCCATGTTTTAGACATTATTTTCTCATTTTGTAGTCTACTTCCTATTTGAAAAAATCCTTGTCAACCCTGTCAAATCCAGAAATTGTCAGGGACATTTTGGTCAAGGCTCGTGATACTGAGCACTGGCTTTGTCTATTGGTAGGCAGGTAGACAGCTGTTACCACCGCTTCCTTTTAGTGCTCCTATGACCTCAAGGAAGTCAGTTTCATCTTTTAGCACCTAACTCATAGAGCTTAACCCAAGAGTAGTGAACAACCTTGAACAAGCAAGGCATTTTTCTGGTCCATCCAAGGAATGACCAACCATATATAGGTGGAGGAATAACAGATATGGCGGCAAGTCATGTAACTGAAAGTTCTCAAGAGCACCCAGTGTCTACCATGGAATGACTTTAATGAACATTATACTTTTAAAACTTACTTTGAAATTATGTGAATGATTATGATGTGAGGGCTGGGAGTATACACAACAAATTCCTAAAATGGTAAGTTGGGCATTGAGGCAAACTGATGTCTCTTGACCCCTCAGAAGAGAATGGCTATTACTGAGATACAGGGTATGATGATATCAACAAAAAAGTCTAGCCCAGTGTCACCAGATCATTTTTTGGTCTAGTGTCTACATATATATTTAGGAAACTTTACTTTTAAAATTAGATTTAAGCTTGCAGAAAAAAAATGAGTGGAAAATAGAGAGTTCCCTCTGCAGCCCCAACACTCTCCACACACTCACTCGTGGTGTCTTCTATTATTAACCCCTTGCATCAGTTCAGTTCAGTTCAGTCACTCAGTCATGTCCGACTCTTTGCAACTCCATGGACTACACATGCCAGGCTTCCCTGTCCAACACGAATTCCCGGAGTTTACTTAAACTCATGTCCATTGAGTTGGTGAGGCCATCCAACCATCTCATCCTCCGTCGTCCCTGTCTCCTCCTGCCTTCAATCTTTCCCAGCATCAGGGTCTTTTCAAATGAGTCAGCTCTTCGTATTAGGTGGCCAAAGATTCAGTGTGGTACATTTGCTATAACTGCTGAGCCAATTTATAGACATCATTATTAACAAATGTACAATGAAAGGTATCCACCATTACAGAATCATGTAGAAGAGTTTCATGGCCCTAAAGCCTGATGTTACATCTATTCATCCCTTCGTCCCTATCCCCTAATTCCAGGCTACCACTGAGTATTTACTGTCTCCATAGTTCTGCCCTCTCCAGAATGTCAAGTACTTGGAATAATATACTACATATCCTTTTCAGACTGCTTTCTTCCATTTAACATTATGCATTTAGGATTCCTCCATGTTCTTTTATAGCCTGAGGCCTCATTCTTTTTATCAGTGAATAATACTCTGTTGCCTGGATTTAACACGGAGAATTGGTCTTTTTTCAAAAGACTAAAATTCTACATAATTATAATATGAAGATTTTTTATTGGTTAAATACTGTTAACTAATTGCTGTTACTGTTTGCCATTCTCTGTGTCTGTTAAAACACTGATTCCTTGGTTGTACTCCCCCAAATTATGACGCAATAGATCATAAGGCAGTTCATGAACGTACATATCTGACACTTGTCTAGTCAGTGCACATGCTGCTGGTTCCCGGCCCACAATTTGACTAACATTGGTCTAGATTATCCAAAGCATAAACATAGCCTATGAAAAATGTTTAGATAACATTAACTCACTGACAGTATTTTCATGAAGAGTTTTTCGTTAGCTTTCGCTGACATGTTAAATGACACATAATGGACACTACTTTACAACATCCACCTTTTTTTTAGGGGAATATGAATACAATAGTAACTGTAATAGAAGCACTACAGAATAAAGAAACATCATCAGAATCATTTCCCCTATTCCATTTTATATAAAATCATTCACACAATTGCCCTTCATTGATCACAGCCTTAGTGTAGCAAAGGGACTTGCCAAGAAGGCCGAGTGGTTTCAAAAGAGATTTTAAAAACAGCAGGAAAGAAAGGAAGTGAAAAGCAAGGGAAAAAGGGAAAGATATACCCAACTGAATGCAGAGTTCCAGAGAACAGCAAGAGAGATGAGAAGGCCTTTTTAATGAAGAATGCAAAGAAATAGAGAAAAATAATAGAACTGGAAAAACTAGAGGACGCTTTGAGAAAACTGCAGTTAGTAAGGGAAAATTTCACACAAGGATCAGCATGACAAAGGACAGAAATGGTAAGGATCTAACAGAAATAGAAGAGATAGAAGAGGTGGCAAGAATACACAGAAGAATTATATAAAAATGTCCTAATGACCAAGATAACTACAATGCTATGGTAACTCACCTAGAGCCAGACATCCTAGAGTGTGAAGTCAAGTGGGACTTAGGAAGAATTACTAGGAACAAAGCTACCAGAGGTCATGGAATTCCAGCTGAGCTATTTCACATCCTGAAAGGTGATGATGGTAAAGTGCTGCATTCCATCTGTCAGCAAATTTGGAAACTTCAGCTGGAAAAGGTCAGTTTTCATTTTAATCCCCCAAAATGGCAATGTTCACATGCTGGCATTTCACATGTTGGCAAAGTTATGCTCAAAATCCTTCAAGCTAGGCTTCATCAGTAAGTGAACCAAGAACTTCCAGATGTAGAAGCTGGTTTTAGAAAAGGTAGAGGAACTAGAGATCAACTTGGATCATGGAGAAAACAAGGGAGTTTAAGAAAAACTTCATTGACTACACTAAAGCCTTTTACTATGTGGAGCACAACAAACTTTTTTGTTTGGAAAATTCTTTGGAATTTTCTTAAAGAGATAATACGGAAAATATCTCTTTGGAAAATTCTTAAAGAGATAGGAATATCAGACCACCTTACCTGTCTCCCAAAAAACTATGTAGGTCAAGAAGCAACACTTAGAATTGGACATAGAACAATGGGCAAGTTCAAAATTGGGAAAGGAGTACAACAAGGCTTATGTTGTCACTCTGCTTATTTACCTTATATGCAGAGTACATCATGTGAAGTGCTGGGCTGGATGAAGCACAAGGTGGAATCAAGATTGCCGGGAGAAATATCAATAACCTTAGATAATGCAGATGACACAACCCTTATGACAGAAAGTGAAGAGAAACTAAAGAGCCTCGATGAGGATATAAGAGGAGAGTGAAAGGCTGGCTTAAAATCTAACATTTGAAAAACTAAGATTGTGGCATCCAGTCTCATCACTTCATGGCAAATAGATGGGGAAAAGGGGGAAACAGTGACAGACTTTATTTTCTTGGGCTCCAAAATCACTGCAGATGATGACTGCAGGCATGAAATTAAAAGACAGCTGCTCTTTGGAAGAAAAGCTATGACAAACATAGACAGCATATTAAAAAGCAGAGACATCACTTTGCTGACAAAGGTCCATCTAGTCAAAGCTATGGTTTTTCCAGTAGTCATATACAGATGTGAAAGTTGGACCATAAAGAAGGTTGAGCACCGAAGAACTGATGCTTTCGAAATGTGCTGGAGAAGACTATTGAGAGTCCCTTGGACTGCAAGGAGATCAACCAGTCAATCCTAAAGGAAATCAACCCTGAATATTCATTGAAAGGACTGATGCTGAAGCTGAAGCTGTAGTGCTTTTGGCCACCTGATGTGAAGAACTGATTCATTGGAAAAGACCTTGATGCTGGAAAGATTGAAGACAGGAGGGAAAGGGGATGGCAGATGATGAGATGGTTGGATAGTATCACCAATTCAATGGATATGAGTTACAGCAAACTCCAGGAGACAGTGGAGGACAGGGAAGCCTGGTATGCTACATTCCATGGGGCTGGAAAGAGTCGGACATGACTGAGTGACTGAACCACCTCTCAGAGGAATAACTTACACAAAGTTTCCTATTGTGGGTTTCTATTACTCCAAAAGGAGTCTATGGATATAAATCAGAGTTTCATAAACTTGGATAGGATATATGCACATTTCCAAATGAGACCCAGCATTTACTAATCATAAATATAAATAACAAACTATGAACATATTATACCTGTGACTTTGACACTAATAGTAATCACAAATACTTTCATAAGCATATCATAATTGCAGATATATGGGATTATCTATACTTAGCACTATTTTGAAATTATGGCAGTTATTAAAAGTATCTTAAGACAGTAGTAATATGGCAGCACATATTATTCTATTACAAAATTTATTTTAAAATAGTTTGGTGAATATTTTTCTATCTAACTGACTTCTTTTTCCTCTTCATATTTTGTACATTATGAGAAAGGACCCATGTGTTTAACCAGATATCCAAAGGAATCCTTGATACTTCAAGTTTAAGAAAGCCTGAATAACTTGGTAAAAATATTTTTCCTGTTCCAAATTAGCCCAAAGGATCCACTGTCTTGAAATATTCCATATAGAATAGTTCTCATTCCTGCCGTTTGAATACTTTTATATTTGGTGTGTACTTTAGACATATGACTATTCGGACAATAGACCCAAGTCTTTCTGAATGAACTTCCGTATGTCAAGGTGTCATGCCATATCAACAATGTGAGTCCCTATAAACTG
This sequence comes from Tragelaphus eurycerus, assembly GCA_935064755.1. NCBI lineage: Eukaryota > Metazoa > Chordata > Mammalia > Artiodactyla > Bovidae > Tragelaphus > Tragelaphus eurycerus. The sequence goes on along the minus strand of CAKXYN010000045.1, from coordinate 3,391,578 downwards.
ATTTGACCAGAGTACTCATCAGGAGAATAACTAATATTAAGAGGTTAGCTATTCCACACTCAGATATATTTACTGCATAAAAAACATTTCCTCAAGAAAGTGAGAAGTTAAAAGTAAAAATTTTCAAATTATTAAATTCCTAATGATGTCAGACTCTGATGCTGGGAGGCATTGGGGGCAAGAGGAGAAGGGGACGACTGAGGATGAGATGGCTGGATGGCATCAATAACTCGATGGATGTGAGTCTCAGTGACCTCTGGGAGTGGTGATGGACAGGGAGGCCTGGCGTGCTGTGATTAATGGGGTCACAAAGAGTTGGACACGACTGAGTGACTGATCTGATCTGATTTGAATGATGTCAAAGATTTTTTTGGTATGAATATGCAGAAGTTTGGCTCACGAGTTCTTTTCAAATACTGAATTTACAACTTCTCTAGTCAAACTAACAAAATGACAGGAAATATTAACACTATTTGCTTAGGAAAAAGATAATCATTATTACAACCAAATTAAAATCAAATAATATCAGCTCAAGTTTTCATAACAACTCATGATAAATATCTTTTTAATAAGAAGAGACTTTTTATTCAAGTGTATCAGAAGTAATATGACAAGAAGGATCTTATTTCCCCAAGACTAAAAACATTTCCTTATGATAATAGATATGCAGCCAGAAAATTATGGTGATGATATAGTCAATAATAAAAAATGAGAGGTAGAAAGAACAAAATAAAATCCAATTTTCACAATTGCTTAGAATTTCCCAAAAGTTTCAGCTTAATTCTCAATCTCAAACATGAAAAGTTTGTATCGGAAAAGTCACCTTACATAGAGGATAAAATATGTAAATTATGCCATCAAGAAAATCTAATAAAAGCCAAAAATTTTTACTGGTTTTGGTTAAAAACATCCTTTGAGTGGAAAGGATTATTTTAGACAAGTTTTCAAGTTTTATTTATTTATTTTTATCTCTGCATCAGTTTATTTTTTTAAATATAATATAAGCCATACTGTGTAGGGCCAGCCAAGACAGATGGGTCATGGTGGAGAGTTCTGACAAAAGGTAGTCCACTGGAAAAGAGAATGGCAAACCATTTCAATATTCTTGCCTTGAGAACCCCATGAACATTATGAAAAGGCAAAAGGATAGGATATTGAAAGAGAAACTCCCCAGGTCAGTAGGTGCCCAATATGCTACTGGAGATCAGTGGAGAAATAACTCCAGAAAGAATGAAGGGAAGGAGCCAAAGCAAAAAGAATACACAGCTGTGGTTGTGACTGGTGATAGAAGCAAGATCCGACTGTAAAGAGCAATATTGCACAGGAACCTGGAATGTCAGTCCATGAATTAAGGCAAATTGGAAGTGATCAAACAAGAGATGGCAAGAGTTAATGTTGACATTCTAGGAATCAGTGAACTAAAATGGACTGGAATGTTAAATGTTAAATGGTGAATTTAACTCAGATGACCGTTATATCTACTACCGTGGGCAGGAATCCCTCAGAAAGAAATGGAGTGGCCATCATGGTCAACAAAAGAGTCCAAAATGCAGTACTTGGATGCAATCTCAAAAACGACAGAATGATCTCTGTTCGTTTCCAAGGCAAACCATTCAGTGTGACAGTAATCCAAGTCTATGCCCCAACCAGTAACGCTGAAGGAGCTGAAGTTGAATGGTTCTATGAGGACCTACAAGACCTTTTAGAACTAACACTCCAAAAAGATGTCCTTTTCATTATAGGGGACTGGAATGCAAAAGAAGGAAGTCAAGAAACACCTGGAGTAACAGGCAAATTTGGCCTTGGAATACGGAATGAAGCAGGGCAAAGACTAACAGAGTTTTGCCAAGAAAATGCACTGGTCATAGCAAATACCCTCTTCCAACAACACAAGAGAAGACTCTATATATGGACATCACCAGAGGGTCAATATCAAAATCAGATCGATTATATTCTTTGCAGCCAAAGATGGAGAAGCTCTATACAGTCAGCAAAAACAAGACTAGGAGCTGACTGTGGCTCAGACCATTTGGCTTATTGCCAAATTCAGACTTAAATTGAAGAAAGTAGAGAAAACTACTAGACTATTCAGGTATGACCTGAATCAAATCCCTTATGATTATACAGTGGAAGTGAGAAATAGATTTAAGGGCCTAGATCTGATAGATAGAGTGCCTGATGAACTATGGAATGAGGTTCGTGACATTGTCCAGGAGACAGGGATCAAGACCATCCCCATGGAAAAGAAATGCAAATAAGCAAAATGGCTGTCTGGGGAGGCCTTGCAAAAAGCTGTGAAAAGAAGAGAAGCAAAAAGCAAAGGAGAAAAGGAAAGATATAAACATCTGAATGCAGAGTACCAAAGAATAGCAAGAAGAGATAAGAAAGCCTTCTTTAGCGATCAATGCAAAGAAATAGAGGAAAACAACAGAATGGGAAAGACTAGAGATCTCTTCAAGAAAGTTAGAGACACCAAGGGAACACTTCATACAAAGATGGGCTCAATAAAGGACAGAAACGGTATGGACCTAACAGAAGCAGGAGATATTAAGAAGAGGTGGCAAGAATACACAGAGGAACTGTACAAAAAAGAGCTTCGTGACCCAGATAGTCACGATGGTGTGATCACTGACCTAGAGCCAGACATCCTGGAATGTGAAGTCAAGTGGGCCTTAGAAAGCATCACTACAAACAAAGTTAGTGGAGGTGATGGAATTCCAGTGGAGCTATTTCAAATCCTGACAGATGATGCTGTGAAAGTGCTACACTCAATATGCCAGCAAATTTGGAAAACTCAGCAGTGGCCACAGGGCTGGAAAAGGTCAGTTTTCATCCCAATCCGAAAGAAAGGCAATGCCAAAGAATGCTCAAAATACTGCACAATTGCACTCATCTCACACGCTAGTAAAGTAATGCTCAAAATTCTCCAAGCCAGGCTTCAGCAATATGTGAACCGTGAACTTCATGATGTTCAAGCTGGTTTTAGAAAAGGCAGAGGAACCAGAGATCAAATTGCCAACATCCGCTGGATCATGGAAAATGCAAGAGAGTTCCAGAAAAACATCTATTTCTGCTTTATTGACTATGCCAAAGCCTTTGACTGTGTGGATCACGATAAACTGTGGAAAATTCTGAAAGAGATGGGAATAGCAGACCACCTGATCTGCCTCTTAAGAAATCTGTATGCAGGTCAGGAAGCAACAGTTAGAACTGGTCATGGAACAACAGACTGGTTCCAAATAGGAAAAGGAGTACGTCAAGGCTGCATATTGTCACCATGTTTATTTAACTTGTATGCAGAGTACATCATGAGAAATGCTGGACTGGAAGAAACAGAAGTTGGAATCAAGATTGCCGGGAGAAATATCAATAACCTCAGATATGCAGATGACACCACCCTTATGGCAGAAAGTGAAGAGGGGCTAAAAAGCTTCTTGATGAAAGTGAAAGTGGAGAGTGAAAAGGTTGGCTTAAAACTCAACATTCAGAAAACGAAGATCATGGCATCTGGTCCCATCGCTGCATGGGAAATAGATGGGGAAACAGTGGAAACAGTGTCAGACTTTGTTTTTCTGGGCTCCAAAATCATTGCAGATGGTGACTGCAGCCATGAAATTAAAAGACGCTTACTCCTTGGAAGGAAAGTTATGACCAACCTAGATAGCATATTCAAAAGCAGAGACATTACTTTACCAACAAAGGTTCACCTAGTCAAGGCTATGGTCTTTCCTGTGGTCATGTATGGATGTGAGAGCTGGACTGTGAGGAAGGCTGAACGCCGAAGAATTGATGCTTTTGAACTGTGGTGTTGGAGAAGACTCTTGAGAGTCCCTTGGACTGCAAGAAGATCCAACCAGTCCATTCTGAAGGAGATCAATCCTGGAATTTCTTTGGAAGGAATGATGCTAAAGCTGAAACTCCAGTATTTTGGCCACCTCATGCGAAGAGTTGACTCATTGGAGAAGACTCTGATGCTGGGAGGGATTGAGGGCAGGAGGAGAAGGGGACGACAGAGGATGAGATGGCTGGATGGCATCACTGACTCGATGGATGCGAGTCTGAGTGACCTCCGGGAGCTGGTGATGGACAGGGAGGCCTGGCGTGCTGCGGTTCATGGGGTCGCAAGGAGTCGGACACGACTGAGCGACTGATCTGATCTGATCTGATCTGCCTCTTGAGAAATCTGTATGCAGGTCAGGAAGCAACAGTTAGAACTGGACATGGAGCAACAGACTGGTTCCAAATAGGAAAAGGAGTACCTCAAGGCTGTATAGTGTCACCATGTTTATTTAACTTATATGCAGAGTACATCATGAGAAACGCTGGACTGGAAGAAGCACAAGTTGGAATCAAGATTGCTGGGAGAAATATCAATAACCTCAGCTACACAGATGATACCACCCTTATGGCAGAAAGTGAAGAGGAACTCAAAAGCCTCTTGATGAAAGTGAAAGTGGAGAATGAAAAGGTTGGCTTAAAGCTCAACATTCAGAAAATGAAGATCATGGCATCTGGTCCCATCACTTCATGGGAAATAGATGGGGAAACAGTGGAAACAGTGTCAGACTTTGTTTTTCTGGGCTCCAAAATCACTGCAGATGGTGACTGCAGCCATGAAATTAAAAGACGCTTACTCCTTGGAAGGATAGTTATGACCAACCTAGATAGCATATTCAAAAGCAGAGACATTACTTTGCCAACAAAGGTTCGCCTAGTCAAGGCTATGGTCTTTCCTGTGGTCATGTATGGATGTTAGAGTTGGACTGTGAAGAAGGCTGAGCACCGAAGAATTGATGCTTTTGAACTGTGGTGTTGGAGAAGACTCTTGAGAGTCCCTTGGACTGCAAGGAGTTCCAGCCGGTCCATTCTGAAGGAGATTAGCCCTGGGATTTCTTTGGAAGGAATGATGCTGAAGCTGAAACTCTAGTATTTTGGCCACCTCATGCGAAGAGTTGACTCATTGGAGAAGACTCTGATGCTGGAAGGGATTGGGGGCAGGAGGAGAAGGGGATGACAGAGGATGAGATGACTGGATGGCATCACTGACTCGATGGATGCGAGTCTGAGTGACCTCCGGAAGTTGGTGATGGACAGGGAGGCCTGGCGTGCTGCAATTCATGGGGTCACAAAGAGTCAGACATGACTGAGCGACTGATCTGATCTGATCTGATCTGATTTTATTTTTTAACTTCACAATATTATATTTGTTTTGCCATATATCAAAATGAATCCACCACAGGTATACATGTGTTCCCATTCTGAACCCCCCTCCCTCCTCCCTCCCCATACCATCCCTCTGGGTCGTCCCAGTGCACCAGCCCAGGCATCCAGTATTGTTTATTGAACCTGGACTGGTGACTCGTTTCATATATTATACATATTTCAATGCCATTCTCCCAAATCATCACACCCTCTCCCTCTCCCACAGAGTCCAAAAGACTGTTCTATACATCAGTGTCTCTTTTGCTGTCTCGTATATAGGGTTATCATTACCATCTTTCTAAATTCCATATATATGTGTTAGTATACTGTATTGGTGTTTTTCTTTCTGGCTTACTTCACTGTGCATAATAGGCTCCAGTTTCATCCACCTCATTAGAACTGATTCAAATGTATTCTTTTTAATGGCTGAGTAATACTCCATTGTGTATATGTACCACTGCTTTCTTATCCATTCGTCTGGTGATGGACATCTAGGTTGCTTCCATGTCCTGGCTATTATAAACAGTGCTGCAATGAATATTGGGGTACACGTGTCTCTTTCAATTCTGGTTTCCTCAGTGTGTATGTCCAGCAGTGGGATTGCTGGATCATAAGGCAGTTTTATTCCCAGTTTTTTGAGGAATCTCCACACTGTTCTCCATAGTGGCAGTACTAGTTTGCATTCCCAACAACAGTGTAAGAGGGTTCCCTTTTCTCCACACCCTCTCCAGCATTTATTGCTTGTAGACTTTAGGATTGCAGCCATTCTGATTGGCGTGAAATGGTACCTCATAGTGGTTTTGATTTGCATTTCTCTGATAATGAGTGATGTTGAGCATCTTTTCATGTGTTTGTTAGCCATCTGTATGTCTTCTTTGGAGAAATGTCTATTTAGTCCTTTGGCCCATTTTTTGATTGGGTCATTTATTTTTCTGCAATTGAGCTGTAGGTTTTGCTTGTATATCTTTGAGATTAGTTGTTTGTCAGTTGCTTCATTTGCTATTATTTCCTCCCATTTTGAAGGCTGTCTTTTCACCTTGCTTATAGTTTCTCAAAATGGATTAACGATCTAAATGTAAGACCAGAAACTATAAAACTCCTAGAGGAGAACATAGGCAAAACACTCTCCGACATACATCACAGCAGGATCCTCTATGACACACCTCCCAGAATATTGGAAATAAAAACAAATATAAACAAATGGGACCTAATTAAACTTAAAAGCTTCTGCACAACAAAGGAAAGTTTTCAAGTTTTATGTGTGTCTACTCCATTAAATCCTTTCCAACATGCTCACAGAACTGTATGAAAGCTTAGACAATCCTAAGATTTATTTCTCTGAATTTCTTACTTAATAGTACTCACTATACCCCATATTTCCCTTATTTCTCAACCTTCTTCACACTACAGATTGGTATCTGCTTTCTGTGTGGCCCCACAGATGTTGTGCTCTAGGTTTGGGCTGTGCATCCTAGCTCAGACATTGATTGTAACTGCCCCACTCCACAATGCCTGAACATGGACACTAGTATGTGATAAAAGTTTTGCAGATACTGAAGTATCATCTAGCTACCCTTCAATCATTCAGTCCATCAGTGAAGAGAGTTAGTCTGCACAGTTTCAAGATATCTTAAATTCCCTTCCTGAAGATGACAAGCTAAGAAAATCATACACTGTGAACTTGTACCAATTAGGCCTATCTAATTTAAGTTCAAAGAAGATTTTATTGGGAATGGTCATTTGAAACTGACCCAAACAATTCTTTTAAGTTATATAAAATACAGCTTTTAGGAATCCAGATTCATAGTTGATACTCAAACTGGAAGTTAAGTAAAGTAAAAACTCATTTGCTTAACACTGTATGTATATGTATGCATTTGTGTATTTCATGGTATATTAAACACAAATATAATGTCTACTAAAACAATGAAGTATCAGATGGAAAGTGAGGGCAACTAATTAATAAGAAACTTCTAGCAAAGTTATCATCACCCACAATTTGCTATCATTTCCACAAATTGATTATATAATTAGTGATTCACAGCAGGCCAGAAGTAAACTCTCAAGTGGAATAATCTCAAAATAGCTGATAAAACAAGCTGTGAAGCTGAGAAACATTTTAATACTTATGTGTTCCTACTTCACTGGTGCTTGCCTTAATAAGACATAAGCTTCTATTTCAAAGTCAAGGACCTCAGAGTGTTCAAAATAGACAGACACTTTGGAGTCAAGAAAATAGCTTCATAGCCTGCCCATATCTTCCAGTTACACATTATATTATCTGTCAAGTCAATTAACCTCTTTGAATTTTGTGTCTCCCATCTGTCAAATGGGATTGCTATCTGACTTGGGAACTCGTGTGCTGTTTTGCAATTCCTTTGAAATATAGCTTGTGGAACCATTTTATAGACTGAAAGCATGAAAATGACAACATAGATATACATTAGTATGTTTCAAGTTATAGGGAAATGGTAGGAGGCAAGTGGGATTGAAGACAAGTTCCTAGAATAGCAGGTATAGTGTTAACCTTTCTCATCCTACTCTGTGATTGAGAATTTTTTAAGGAGTGGTTGGAGTTCCTCTGCATGGGAAGGAATGTTTAGATTCCTTCCAAGCCCTCTATGTAGTTGTTCATTCTGCAAAGAATTTCTAACCTTAGTAGTCACTTCTTTCAGCCAGGAGAAGGAAATTAACATGGCTGAGTGCCTAAGAAGGCCAACCAGATACTTATTATTTAAAGTATTATTTTTGATCAACAACTGAACAATTAAGAAAAGAAAGGCTAAGAAAGTTGAAGTAACGTACCCAAGGTGCAACTACTGCTTGTTCAATTTTGGAGTTGAATAAAGACTCTGAATCCAAAGATTTTCCAATAAAACTACACAAATTGTCCTGCAACTGTCATCTGTTAAATCAAAGTTTTCTTCCTTTTAATCTTCTGTGCTGGATATTTTTATGTCAAAATTAATTACAAGGTCATTTTATTATTTAATCATTTAGGGGTAATATAGAATGACATCACAAGGAAAATGTAATAATCAGTTCAGTTCAGTCCCTCAGCTGTGTCTGACACTTTGTGACCCCATGGACTGCAGCATGCCAGGCTTCCCTGTACATCACCAACTCCTGGAGCTTGCTCAAATTTATGTCCCTCGAGTTGATGATGCCGTCCAACCATCTCATCCTCTGTTGTCCCCTTCTCCTCCTGCCTTCAATCTTTCCCAGCATCAGGGTCTTTTCAAATGAGTCAGCTCTTCACATCAGGTGGCCAAAGTATTGGAGTTTCAGCTTCAACATCAATCCTTCCAATTAATATTCAGGACTGATTTCCTTTAGGATGGACTGGTTGGATCTCCTTGCAGTCCAAGGGACTCTCAAGAGTCTTCGCCAACACCACAGTTCAAAAGTATCAATTCTTCCACGTTCAGCTTTCTATGGATGTCCGACTCTCACATCCATACATGACTACTAGAAAAACCATAGTTTTGACTAGATGGTCCTTTGTCAGCAAAATAAGTCTCTGCTTCTTAATATGCTGTCTAGATTGGTCATAGCTTTTCTTATCAGGAGCAAGCATCTTTTAATTTCATGGCTGCAGTCACCATCTGCAGTGATTTTGGAGCCCAAGAAAATAACGTCTGTCACTGTTTCCATTGTTTAAAGACCTATTTGCCATGAACTGATAGGACTGGGAGTTGGTGATGGACAGGGAGGCCTGGCGTGCTACAATTCATGGGGTCGCAAAGAGTCGGACATAACTGAGCAACTGAACTGAACTGAACTGAAAGGACTGGATGCCATGATCTTAGTTTTTTGAATGTTGAGTTTTAAGCCAGCTTTTTCACTCTTCTCTTTCACTTTCATCAAGAGGCTCTTTAGTTCCTCTTCACTTTCTGCCATAAGTGTGCTGTCATCTACATATCTGAGGTTATTGATATTTCTCCCAGAAATCTTGATTCCAGCTTGTGCTATATCAACCCTGCATTTCACATTATGTACTCTGAATATAAGTTACATAATCAGGATGACAATATACAGCCTTGACATACTCCTTTCCCAGTGGAACCAGTCTGTTGTTCCATGTCCGTTCCATGTCCATGTTACGTCCAAGCAACATGTTACATCCAAGCAACTGTTGCTTCTTCACCTGCATAGAGATTTCTCAGGAGGCAGGTAAGGTGTTCTGGTATTCCCATCTCATTAAGAATTTTCCACAGTTTGTTGTGATCTACACAGTCAAAGGCTTTGGTGCAATCAATAAAGCAGAAAGTGAAGTGAAAGTGAAGTCGCTCAGTCATGTCCAATTCTTTGCGACACCATGGACTATAGCCTACCAGGCCTCTCCATCCATGGGATTTTCCAGGCAAGAATACTGGACTGGGTTGCCATTTCCTTCTCCATGTTTTTATAAAATATAAAATGATATCATAAGGAAAATATAATAATACCCAGATATTGTTCCAGTACCTTAGCATATCTATTTTTGCCTATTTAGTTCATTCAAATCTCACAATCTTAAAATGTAGGCATTATTATTATTTTCATATTACAGATGAGAGAAAAAATCTGTGTCATTAGCCACTATGCTATGCTGCCCCTCTGGCAGGGGCAGTAGACTTATAATAACTATGAGGTTTATTGTCCATACTGGGCTGTTAATAATTATTCTAGGCACTAGGTATAGACTTGAGTCAATCAAATATTTGGCCACCACTAACCAAGTAGATAGCTATCCAGAATGATATCCTATACATTCTCATTGATTATATTCTTGGGGACCTATCAGTTAAAAATACATCTTTTTCCTTCTGACTTACTTCACTCTGTATGATACTCTCTAGGTTAATCCACCTCTCTATAAATGACCCAATTTTGTTCTTCTTTATGGCTGAGTAATATTCCATTGTGTATATAGCACATCTTCTTTATCTCTTCCTCTGTTGATAGACATCTATGTTGCTTCCATGTCTTGGCTATATACACTATTCATAATATGTATAAAATAGGTAACTAATGAAAACATACTGTATAGCACAGGGGACTCTACTCAATGAACTGTCACAACTTGAATGGGAAGGAAGTCAAAAGAGGGGGGGATATATGTACTTATGTGGCTGATTCATTTTCTGTACAGTAGAAAGTAACAAATCACACTAATATAGTGGCTTAAAACAGCACAAATGTATCCTTTTAGAGTTCTGGAAGCTGGAAATCTGAAATTAAGTTTTATTAGGCTGAAGTCATGGTGTCAGAAGTGCTGGCTTTTTCTGCAGGCTCTGCAGGGAGAACCTACCTCCTTGCCTTTTCTAGCCTGGAGAGGCTCTTGCAGTCTTTGACTTGTAAACCTCCCTTCACTGTCAAAGTGCATCCCTCTAGCCTCTGCTTCCATTATCACATGGCCTTCTCTCTCACGCTGACTCTTTCTGCACCCTCTTACCTTGGGACCACACACATAATCCAGGATAATCTCCCCATCTCAATATATACTTAATTACATTCACAAAGTCCTTTTTGCTATACAAGATGCTATTCACAGGTTCTGGGGATTTGGATGTAGACATACATACAGACAGACAGGGGAATAACACCATTCTGCCTACTAAAGGTGGTAACTTAATGAAACACTATGGACATAAAGATCATTGGAAAAAGCTACTTCCAAACAGAAACAAAATTGTTTTTTCTATAAATTCCAGATTATCCATTATATTTATAAAGACTCATCAGAAGTTAACACTTATCTTTCATAACTGTTTTGTTTTAAACTTCATTTAATGACCAAAGTTAAGAGTTTTAAATAAAATTTATTGGAATGCCTGATATGGTATGAACAGATACAGAGTTGAGAATGAGATTTTTAAAGACACACACACACACGTGTGTGTGTGTGCTCAGTTGTCTCTGTCTCTTTATGACCCCATGGACTGCCAGACTTCTCTGTCCATGGAGTTTGCCAGGCAAGAATACTGGAGTGGGTTGCTATTTCCTATTCCAGGAGATTGAATGGAAGCTGCATCTCCTGTGTCTCCTGCATTGGCAGGTGGATTCTTTACCACTGCCTCATCTGGGAAGCAATTTCTTATGAATTTGGTTAAGAATCAAATATGAGGTTGGTTGAATTTGGTTAAAAACCAGGTATGAGGATTCATCACTGAACATAATGGGTGCTATGATGTGCTCCCTAGATTCTTCAACCAGGGGAGGAAACAAACAAACAAACATCTAAACCACTTGAATGCTGCCAGAAAGCACCTCAATTGCCAGGCTGGCTTTCAAGGCTGTGTTGAGGGAAGAGAGATAATTTTCTCCGTGGCGTGCCTTCTTCCTAAGGCACCTGTATTCAGTGGTGGGTCAATCCATGGGTCAGTGATCTGGCCCACTTGTGCCAATCTGGGACCATTTTAAAAGTGTATTCTATCAAACTCTCCCCCATAGGATTGCCTGAAGCTTCTATTCAGACATCACAGCTCAACTCAATGATGTGCTGGAGCTGGTTGGTACCAGCACATTAGAGGTGATCTGTGCATCACATTCAGTGATGCCAAGTGTGTACCTTAAAATCTGCCACAATAAGAGTATTTTCACTATGGAAAAGAACAAACAATATAAATCAGGACTTTCAAAATATCATTATTATTTCAGAGAACCATATATTAAACATTTATCAGCAAACTACTGGGATTTTCCATCTGCACAATCCTGCTTATTTCTCTTCCTGCCCAAAGATACTAATCCCAAGAATACTCACTAATAAACCTGCTGTAAAAACAACCCATCTTCAATTCAGACTTCAAAAAATTACATTCTCAAAAACTCTATAAGTAACCAATGAGAATCTACTGAATAATACCCAATGCTCTATGGTGGCCTGAATGGAAAAGAAATGCAAATAGGGAGGGGCAGATATATGTATACTTATAGATGGTTCACTTTGCTGTACAGCAGAAACTAACATTGTAAAGCAACTACACTCCAATAAAATATAATTAAAAATAACACAATAGCACAAAAGAAATTCAGTTACTAACATAATGAGCCATTAAGAATTTTCTGGAAATAAGGATACGTAGTTTATAAAACTACAATATAACAATTAAAATAAATAAATTAGAATTGATCCATTCCTACCATTTAATCCTCAGACTAGTCAGATTTCACCAATTGTTCTAGTATTTGCCTTTACAGCAAAAGGCTCAAGTTCAAATGCATGAGTTGCATGTGACTGTCATGTCTCATTAGGCTCTTCAAACTCTGCCAGTCCTTGACTTCCATGACCTTGACATTTGCAAGTTTACAAACCAGTTTCTGTTGTTGATGTTGTTGCTGAATGTCCTTCAGTGCAGATTTGTTTAATGTCTCTCATGATTAGATTCAAATTATGCATCTCTAGCAGGAATATCAAAAAAGATGCTATACACTATCAGGTGGGGCAAGATTTTGACTCACTGTATTGCTGACAGTGTTCACTTTTATCACTTAAGACAGTGTCTGCTATTTTAGCTTTGTAATTAACTATCTTTGTTCAGAAGACTGTTAAAGCTGTTTAGATGTCCCATTGCTCACCAAAATGTTTCTTATTCATTTATTCCTAGCAATATAGACTAATGGAATCTTATTTTTTCATTAGTCTGCATATCATCCATATCATTGTTTATTTTGATGCTCAATTTGTCCCAAATTTGGTTTGTTGGAGCCCCTGTACCTTGGCTTCTATATCCTCCATCATTCATTATGCTCTCAGGTACAAGATGTTCTAAAGTCACTCATATGTCCACTGACCGAAGATAGCAATCAGACATTTCTCTAAGGATCTGATTCCAGTAGATTTATTAAGAAATTCAAGAGCTGGTGCAGGAGCGCTCACTGTTATTGGGATGTCATTGTTTCCAAGCCCTCTCAGTGGACAGAAGTATAGGAATATCTGTGTGTGTGGTGTGTGTGTGTACACATACTCAAACATATATAATGCATGGATACACTATCTTTAAAATGTTTTTAATCTGTTATTCTTTCTATAATAGAACCTAGAAGTCAATATTGATCTTCCCAGCTCCATTTTATTTCCACAGGGTTCATTCTAAAACTTCCTTTCCATGTTTTTATCTTCCTTTTTGACAGCAAGTATCCTGATTTGCTCAATCAATCCCACTGTATGAAACCAATCTTCCATCCCCTCTGTCATCTTCTCCCCACTACACGTGATTTCTGAAATTCAGCATAGAGTGCCTCCCCAACCCTATGTGGCCAGCTTCCTGTCATCCTATCCTGCTCTGGCCTGTAGTTCTGGACTACCCTGCCACCCAGCAGCCCCCCATCACCTTCAGTTCAGTTCAGTTCAGTCACTCAGTCGTGTCTGACTCTTTGCTACCCCGTGGACTACAGCATACCAGGCCTCCTTGTCCATCACCAACTCCCAGAGTTTACTCACACTCATGTCCATTGAGCCAGTGATGCCATCCAACTGTCTCATCCTCTGTTGTCCCCTTCTCCTGCCTTCAATCTGTCCCAGCATCAGGGTCTTTTCAAATTAGTCAGTTCACATCAGGTGGCCAAAGTATTAGAATTTCAGCTTCAGCATCAGTCCTTCCAGTGAATATTCAGGATTGATTTCCATTATGATGGACTGATTGGATCTCCTTGCAGTCCAAGGGATGCTCAAGAGTCTTCTCCAACACCACAGTTCAAAAGCACCAATTCTTCGGCACTCAGCCTTCTTTATAGCCCAACTCTCACATCCATAGATGACTACTGGAAAAAACATAGCTTTGACTAGATGGACTTTTGTTAGCAAAGCAATATCTCTGCTTTTAATATGCTGTCTAGGTTGGTCACAACTTTTCTTCTAAGGAGCAAGCATCTTTTAATTTCATGGATGCAGTGATTTTGGTGCCCCACAAAATAAAGTCTGTCACTGTTTGCCCTGTTTTCCCATCTATTTGCCATGAAGTGATGGGACCAGATGCCGTGATCTTAGTTTCTGAATGTTCAGGGTTTTTGTTTTTGTTTTTTTTAACCATTAAGTTATGGTGATTAGTGACTTGCATTTCCATAAGCATTTGTAGGGGGCACATAATAAATATATGAGAACAAACATCTTTGGAAGAATGTGTCTGTGACATATCTGGATTAGCTAGGTGGTCAAGATTGTGTGTGATTTTGTTATTGTGTGCTTTTCTCTTTGTGTGTGACAATACATGTAACCATGTGAGAGATGGTGTCTGTGCAGAGTCTACTAGGAAGAAGGAGGTGCAAGCCCCTCCTCACAAGTGGCTGCCAGAGCCACTCTCAGGAAGCTGGGGTAGACCAGGAAGGAACTGAAGCCTGAGGTTGCATATGCATTGAGCAGAGGTGAGGGAAATGACCCCACAACCCCAGAAAGGCCAGGACAAAACAGGCTGGTGGGTGAGGGGTGCCGTCTCACCCAGGCAGAGAGTGAGCCTGGGACAGGAGCATCAGGGTGCAGTGTCCCAATGATTTCAAGGGATGAGCTTACCAAATGCTTGTCCTGGAAACCAGCTGCAGTGTCTCTCTGCCTCCAAAAGGAAACCTCAGCCAGCCCTGTCGGGCCAGGTTGGGGCTGAAGTTCCACCCCTTCATCCAACAGCAAATCAGGAGTTCCCTTCCTCCTGTCCATCTGATGTGAGGTCCTAAAGCTCCAAGCTGGTGGTTGGGGGACGAGTATGTGGAACAAGTGATGAGCTCCTAAGGGCACAGTCTGGAGCAGATGGCAGCGCCCCCTGTCCCTTGGGGAAGAGCTGTGTGAGGCTGGCAGTCAGGGCAGACCTTGGGAGGGTGGCAGAGATGAAGTGGGGCCAGGATGTCCCCTAGGCCCAGTCCCAGGCCAGGGCTGGTGGTACTAGGCCAGGAACTGGATGTAGGGGTGGCCCTGAGACTATAGGGAGGTACTCTGGCTCCACTAGGCTTAGAACTCCTCTTGCTTGTCAGGCTTCTGGTATGTGACGCTTGCCTGATTGGGCTCCTCCAACGTGTAGGTGCCCTTGTCCTTCTTCTTCATGCAACAGATGAGCAGTGTTACCAGGAAGGCGGCAAAGAGGGTACTTACAACCCTGCCACTATCACAGCTACAAGCACCTTCTTCCGCTCCAGGATGCTCTTCTGGGAAAGCTAAGCCCGCAAGCTGCCTGAGTCAACAGCACTGTCCAGGAGGCCAGAGCCTGGGTGGGCACCCTTGGGCAGCATCCCGGGTAGAGGTGATGGCTTGGCTGTGGCCCCACCCACAGCCACCACCTCATTGGCTGTGTCTGGCTGTGTGGTATCTTCTTCTGACACCTCAAAGTCCCCCTGGGTCCC
Organism: Tragelaphus eurycerus; assembly: GCA_935064755.1. NCBI lineage: Eukaryota > Metazoa > Chordata > Mammalia > Artiodactyla > Bovidae > Tragelaphus > Tragelaphus eurycerus. The sequence goes on along the minus strand of CAKXYN010000045.1, from coordinate 3,376,065 downwards.
CCGCTCACTGGCATTTCTGGCTTATCCCGGATGGTGGTTGGGAAGGACTCTGGAGTTGTGGTCTGAGCCACCTCCGTGGGTCCATGGGCGGTGGTCCCCAGGGGCAGTGTGCTCTTCTTAGAGATGTCAGGCTTCTGGGTGGTAGCCGGTCTCGGAAGGGCCCTTGGTCTGGAGGTAGCTGTGCTGACCAGCCTGGGAGTTGGGGGCCTCTGTGTCCAAGACAGCCACTATGGTGGGAGGTGAGGGCACCTCTGGGGTGGTGGCCCATAGGCTGTGGCCGCTGTGGTCAGTGGAAGAGGCAGAAGCCTACTTATGCTGGTGGTCCTTACAACAGTTTGTTGTGATTCATACAGTCAAAGGCTTTGGCATTGTCAATAAAGCAGAAGTAGATGTTTTTCTGGAACTCTCTTGCTTTCTCAATGATCCAACGGATGTTGGCAATTTGATCTCTGGTTCCTCTGCTTTTTCTAAATCCAGCTTGAACATGTAGAAGTTCACAGTTTATATACTATTGAAGCCTGGCTTGGAGAATTTTGAGCATTAGTTTGCTGGCGTGTGAGATGAGTGCAGTTGGTAGCTTGAGCATTCTTTGGCATTGCCTTTCTTTGGGATTTATTTGGAAACCTGACCTTTTCTAGTCCTGTGGCCCCCTCAATTTACTGAGGATCCAACACCCTGCCCTAAGCCAGCTCCTGCATAGAAACCTACTCATCCCACTTGGACTCTCCTCATACATTGATATCCTGAAGATCTGACTTGGCTATGAAACCTTAAACAGGCTGGCCCCCATGTGAAAGCACCCTTCCCCTCACTCAGATGCTATCCATTCTTGATAGCTGTCCTATGGGGATGATATTTTCTTAGTGCTGTTCACATTCTGAGATGCTATTCCAGGCCACCTTCCCTGGGATTGCCATCTAGACTTACACAGCTCCTGACATCCCATACAAGTGCTCTTTGCTATGATGCCTTTCTTCTCATCTTGTTTGGGCTCTGATGCTCATGTGGTTGCTTGTCCTGTACCCTACAGGTTCTGATACCCAGTGCTGACTAGGACCCCATTCTCATCTTGCATGGCTTCTGACTGACTGCTGACCACAATTCTCTTCTTATGTTCAGCTGTACCTAATGGCTTTTGGACCAAATGTTCAGGAAGAGAAAGGAATGAACAGGAAAGGAAAAAGGAAAAAAAAAAAAGCCTTTGCTTTACTTTGAATGCTGTCATTTTGACCACTCCCAAAAAGCTCATTCAAAAGTTGCCTCTTCTTTTGAAACTTTCAGACATTTAAACTAATTCCTCAAAGCTGCTTAATCATCAAAAGCTCCCTTAGTACTAGAATTCCTCTATCAGCCCTTGAAAAATACAGCTTTTAAAAATATGTGCATTAAAGCAGATCCATTGATCATGCTACGTTTTCTAACATACAAGGTGTTTCTTGAGTATGATTCTGCTTTCCTCAACTAGAAAGTAAAATCAAATGGCAGGGAATATGTCTAACTCATTTGCAATCATAGGATCTGGCACTGGTTCCTGGCATGTGGTTGGCTCCAATATGTATTTAGTGAATCAGTTAACTGAATTAGTTTGGTGTGTTCTGTCCCAGACAATGCACAGCCATTCCAGGTACTCAATGTCCAAAGGAAAACTGCCCCAGTGATTACATAGTGGCCACAGTCTGGGTGTCAAATGGACAACAGCAGTGAGATGAAAAGTGGAACACTTGCTTTATTCAAAGACTGTGCTTGTGACACAGTATGGACCTTTTTCATGAACAGCCTTGGGAAACTCAGATAGCCACTAAAAATGATGATACTAAGTCATCTGACATTTTGTATACTGAGTATAATAAAACATGTGAGTGGGAAATGTAAGTCACAATAATGATCAAAATAATTGTACAAAAGGGTGACTATACATATAATATGGGCAGTGTGAAGTCTATTCACATATTTAAGGTGGCACCAAACTAAAACTTTCATCATTATAATTTCATAAAGGTAAAAAGAATAATCTACCAGGAGTTTAGGTTGCCATTTTTAAGCATAGTGAAAATAGGTACCTTGTGTTACTTAACTTTCTTTCTCTAATAGTGTTCTTTATAAGACACAAATTTTTCTTGCATATATAAAAAATGAATATGCTTTACTAGGTAGACCATATCTATGTCTATCACCCCTATTATCAAGAATAAATATGAAAATATGGTAGATTGGTAGCCCCAGTCAGTTTCTCCCAAAAAGTATATGTTACAGCCAGGCTACGGCTGTAACATACACATCTCACGTTTACCTCCTGTCTCCCAGCCTCCTGTTTTTGGGCTGCAGTTTTGTGACACAGTCTATTAAACACACAGCTGAAGTAATTTACTTGTTGAAATCACTCACAGCTGAACTGACTCTCAGATGACTGAAACTGTTTATGAAAGGCATTAAATGTCTTTTCTTTTTAAAGTTATTATGTTATTTTGGAATTGTACATGACAAAAATTTTTACTGTAAAATGAACATTTCCCCACATATCCAAACTGGTAATTCTTCTACCAATAAAATTTTATTTATTACTTAAATTCCAGGTATATGACAGCTTCTCATTCAAATTCAGCTTTTTTTGTTTATTGTTTCTGATTGAGTATTTATGTTAGGATGGAAAAACAATTTTTTCTAAAAAAAATACTTGATTCTGATATGTTGCTCAGTCTTATCTTTTCTTATCTGATCTTGACTATAATGAGAGGTTATAACAGAAACATTGAAAAAATGTTCTTCCAAGTGTTATTTAATCTTGCACAATTTTTTTATTTTCCAAGGGAGTAAACATTTAAAAGTCTTATTTCATCCTACACCTCCTGAATTCTTGGGATGCGGTTGTCTAATTTTTCCTTACTCCCCAATGCTACTCTCATCATTATTTATCTACCACCCTGTGGGTTTCTTTATTTGAACTCCACACCATCTGTCTCAGACACCCACTTAATCATTCCTTTCTTCACACTTGTCCCCCCTCCTACCACAATGCATATCAATTTTGGGTTCCCTAAAATCATACCGGAGAAGGCAATGACACCCTACTCCAGTACTCTTGCCTGGAAATTCCCACGGACGGAGGAGCCTGGTAGGCTGCAGTCCATGGGGTCGCCAAGAGTCAGACATGACTGAGCGACTTCACTTTCTCTTTTTACTTTCATGCATTGGAGAAGGAAATGGCAACCCACTCCAGTGTTCTTGCCTGGAGAATCCCAGGGACGGGGAAGCCTGGTGGGCCGCCGTCTATGGGGTCACACAGAGTCGGACACGACTGAAGTGACTTAACATAACATAACATAACATAAAATCATACCAGTGTAGGACTCACATTCATTCTCCTTTCCATTTCAGAGTCCACTGAAATCATCTGGTCTTGAGATGCATTTTGCATGAACTTCTAGGTGCCTTAAATGCAGACATACCCATTCTAGCTGACTTCTCATTAATAGTACACTACACATTAATTGGTCCTCAACTTTACATTCATTGAACAAGGTACACTGCAGCCTTCCATATGTATGCTTGTCCTTAGAATCTCAATCTTCTTACCATTGCCCCCTCATTTCTCTACACATATTTCATTGTCCTCTGCCCTCTCAAGGAACACAAGTAAGGAATATCAGTAAGGACACCACTTTGGTGTCAGAGATCCTTGTACAGATTCTGACTTTGCAATGTATACGCTACTGGTAACAGATAAATGATAATAGGATAAGGAAAATAACTTCTGGAATTTCAGCAAGTCTCTAAACTAAGCCAGCAAGTGATAGGTGATTCAAAAAAAAAAAAAAAAAAAAAAAAAGCTGCTGGAAAGATATCAGAGCTGATACTGTGACTCTAAATCTCTATCACCTACCTCCTGCCTCTATAAGAGGAGATTAGAAAGTTGAATAAGAGTCAATGACATAAGGGAATTCAAAGTCACTAGGAATGTGGCGGGATTTCCTACTTCTCGGTTAAGGGAGAAAGATATTTTGCACTTATCAAGCCAAATTACAGGGATCCCAAGAGATTTCTTTTCAGAGGTTGTGACTGCTTTTTAGAGATCAGTACCTCACTCTTATATAGATATTTACTGACTGTGAATTTGTAACCTGAAATAATGCATGCTGAGGTTTGACAGAAAACAACAAAATTCTGTAAAGCAATTATCCTTCAATAAAAAGTAAATTAATTTAAAATTATGAAAGTTACTTGGGGAACTGTGACTTGATTTCCTTGATGATTAGAGATATATGAGGTAGGAAGTATCCTAGAAGAGTCTGTAAAGGACTGGGTAGAGAGAAGTATCAGTGGGTGAAGAAGTACCTTCTTGTGGCAAGGAGCCTCAGATTCCAAGTGGACAGAGCAAAAGGCAGCTGGGTTCAAGTCCTCTCGATTAAGCTCTACTCTGTGGGGCTGTCTGCTGAGGCAGGAAGCCCCAGAAGCAAGTCTTTGGGTGTTTTATTGTCTGAAGCAGAATACTACACTGGGGAGGGAGACAGAAAGATGTCAGCTAGGAGTCCTTGGTCCATGCTGGCAACTGTTCAGTGACAAAGTTTCCAAAATGGCCCTCACTAAAAATGGAAACATGGATGTCTATTACACTGACGAATATGATGACCACCTACTTTTATCCCGAAATTAGGTTACACCATTACTCCTTGCAAATGTGACCTTTGTAGTAGTTGAAAATACCCAGAAGATGCAGATAAACCAATCATCCAAAGACTGGGAAGAGAAATCTGGCAGCAATGTTAGAGGAAATTATGGAAGAAAGCCATTTCCAGTAGTTTAGTCCAAACAAATGTATCTACTCCTCTGAGTTTCATTAATTCTAAAATGGGAATAGTGCCACTTACTTACTTTTACAGCCTAATTGGAGAACTGGTAAGGAGGACTAAAAGCTGAGAGCTTATAAGAACCGAGTATAGTCAAATGTGGCTCAGACGGTAAAGTGTCTGTCTACGATGCACGAGACCCGGGTTCGATCCCTAGGTTGGGAAAGACCCCTTGGAGAAGGAAATGGCAATCCACTCCAGTACTATTGCCTGGAAAATCCCATGGACAGAGGAGCCTGGTAGGCTACAGTCCATGGGGTCGCAAAGAGTCAGACACGACTGAGCGACTTCATGTTCACGTTCATAGTCAAATGTACCCAATATTTTTTCAATAAACTGAAGGTTAAAAAAAAGGTGGACACTTCAAATTTAAATTTAACAATGTCAGCTCTCTCTTCAGATCAGATCAGTTGCTCAGTCATGTCCGACTCTTTGCGACCCCATGAATCACAGCACTCCAGGCCTCTCTGTCCATCACCAAATCCCGGAGGTCACTCAGACTCATGTCCATCGAGTCAATTATGCCATCCAGCCATCTCATCTTCTGTCATCCACTTCTCCCCTTGCCCCCAATCCCTCCCAGCATCAGAGTCTTTTACAATGAGTCAACTCTTCGCATGAGGTGGCCAAAATACCTGAGTTTCAGCTTTAGCATCATTCCTTCCAAAGAAATCCCAGGGCTGATCTCCTTCAGAATGGACTGGTTGGATCTCCTTGCAGTCCAAGGGACTCTCAAGAGTCTTCTCCAACACCACCATTCAAAAGCATCAATTCTTCAGCGCTCAGCCTTCTTCACAGTCCAACTCTCACATCCATATATGACCACAGAAAAAACAAAAGCCTTGACTAGACGAAACTTTGTTGGGAAAGTAATGTCTCTGCTTTTGAATATGCTTATCTAGGTTGGTCATAACTTTCCTTCCAAGGAGTAAGCGTCTTTTAATTTCATGGCTGCAGTCACCATCTGCAGTGATTTTGGAGTCCAGAAAAATAACGTCTGACACTGTTCCCACTGTTTCCCCATCTATTTCCCATGAAGTGATGGGACTGGATGCCATGATCTTTGTTTTCTGAATATTGAGCTTTAAGCCAACCTTTTCACTCTCCACTTTCACTTTCCTCAAGAGGCTTTTTAGTTCCTCTTCACTTTCTGCCATAAGGGTGGTGTCAACTGCATATCTGAGGTTATTGATATTTCTCCCAGGAATCTTGATTCCAACTTGTGTTTCTTCCAGTCCAGCATTTCTTATGATGTACTCTGCATATAAGTTAAATAAACAGGGTGACAGTATATAGCCTTGACATTCTCCTTTTCCTATTTGGAGCCAGTCTGTTGTTCCATGTCCAGTTCTAACTGTTACTTCCTGACCTGTATACAAATTTCTAAAGAGGCAGATCAGGTAGTCTGGTATTCCCATCTCTTTCAGAATTTTCCACAGTTTATTGTGATCCACACAGTCGAAGGCTTTGGCATAGTCAATAAAGCAGAAATAGATGTTTTTCTGGAACTCTCTTGCTTTTTCCATGTTCCAGCAGATGTTGGCAATTTGATCTCTGGTTCCTCTGCCTTTTCTAAAACCAGCTTGAACATCAGGAAGGTCATGGTTCACATATTGCTGAAGCCTGGCTTGGAGAATTTTGAGCATTACTTTACCAGCATGTGAGATGAGTGCAATTGTGTGGTAGTTTGAGCATTCTTTGGCATTGCATTTCTTTGGAATTGGAATGAAAACTGACCTTTTCCAGTCCTGTGGCCACTGCTGAGTTTTCCAAATTTGCTGGCATATTGAGTGCAACAGTTTCATAGCATCATTCTTCAGGATTTGGAATAGCTCAACTGGAATTCTGTCACCTCCACTAGCTTTGTTCGTAGTGATGCTTTCTAAGGACTACTTGACTTCACATTCCAGGATGTCTGGCTCTAGGTCAGTGATCACACCATCGTGATTATCTGGGTCGTGAAGATCTTGCTCTCTCTTAGCTACCACTAAATTCCAGCTACTTCAGTTTCTTCTGATCTTTTTTATAGAGCACATTATAGTATTCTGAGCATGGAACTATTTCTAATTTTCATTTTTTTTTTATTATTCTGCTCCAGGCTAACTGTTCTGCTGGAAGGAAAGATGACAAAAATGCCAGCTTAGGCCACTGCAGATCCATACCTCTGTCATCATGTCAGTTTTCCTCTGAAAACCTGTAACAGCTCTCTTCATGATTACAAAATCAAAGTCAAGCTTTTTCCCCGTCACATCCTCTATATACCACCACAATATATATCATTTAATTTATAAATATGCTCAACAAATATTTATTGGCTGCCCACCATACAGCAAAATCTCTTCTAAGAACTGAGGATACAGCTGTAAATAAAATATAAAAAGATCTCTGCACTCAATGATCTTATGCTCCAGTGTTTGAAGCAAATAATAAAGAAAATAAATAAGCAAAACATGCTCTATATTAAGTAGACAGTAGTACAAAAAAAATAAAGCAGAGAAAGAAGATAGATGGTTTCATAGGTGTATAATTTTATATAATGTGGCCATGGACGATCCAGAGAGAAAGTGACATTTGAGTAAAGACCTGAAGGTAAGGAAACAAACTATAAGCATATTCAGGAAACAAACATTTCAGACAGAGGGAATACAAAGTTCTAAAGCCCTGAAGTTGGAGCATTATTCACGTGTTCCAGTATTCACTGTATCTGCAACTGAGAAGGTACGTAAATACTAACACAGGATGTGGGAGAAGTAATGGGAAGCTAGATCACATGGAGCTTGATAGGACATTGAAAGGACTTTGGTTTTTTCACTGAAGGAGACGCAAAGCATTGAAGAGATTTAAACCAAGTAGCAGCAAAAAGTAGCTTAAATTTTAATAGGATCACTTTGACCATTATATTTAATTAGAGACTATAGGGTAAACCAAAGGAAATGCAAAAATCAAAACAAAGCACAATAAACAAAAAACACTTAGTAGATAATTACAATAATTCAGGTGAAAATATTGGTAACTTTGACTAAAACGGCAGTAATGTAAATGATGAGAAGAGCTAATGTTTGGAAACTGCTGATGTGTCAGACACGGGTTGCAAGAAAGGCAGCTCAAATGAGACTCCAAGGTTTAACATCATTTCCTAAGATGACAGACTTTGTGAAAGGAGGCGGCTTTTTGGCAATTATCAAGTGCTGAGTTTGGTTTTAGATGAGTGTTACATATTCGACTGAAGATATCACTATTAGGTGTTCAGTTCTGGTTGTCAGAGGAGAAGTCTAGATTGGAGGCTGGGAGGATATTTAATATGAAGAGACTAAGGAAACTGCCATGGCACCCCACTCCAGTACTCTTGCCTGGAAAATCCCATGGATGGAGGAGCCTGGTGGGCTGCAGTCCATGGGGTCGCTAAGAGTCGGACACGACTGAGCGACTTCATTTTCACTTTTTCGCTTTCATGCATTGGAGAAGGAAATGGCAACCCACTCCAGTTTTCTTGCCTGGAGAATCCCAGGGGCAGGAGAGCCTGGTGGGCTGACGTCTATGGGGTCATGCGGAGTCGGACACGACTGAAGTGACTTAGCAGCAGCAGCAGCAAGGAAACTGCCAGGGGAGTGAATGAGAGAAAATAGGCCCTCTCCAAGGACACGTCTTCAGGACATTCCTACGTGGAGAGGTTAGGGAGCAAAAGAGACACTGATGTATAGAACAGACTTTTGGACTCTGTGAACGGGAGAGGGCGGGATGATTTGGGAGTATAGCATTGAAATGTGTATAATATCATATCTGAAACGAGTCACCAGACCAGGTTCGATGCCTGACAATGGATGCCTGGGGCTGGTGCACTGGGACAACTAAGAGGGATGGTACGGGGAGGAAGGGGGAGGAGGGTTCAGGATGGGGAGCACGTGTATACTTGGGGCGGATCCATCTCGATGTATGGCAAAAGCAATACAATATTATAAAGTTAAGCAAAATAAAATTTAATTTAAAAAAATAGAAAAAAAAATAAAATAAAATGATGTGTATAGAAAACTTCCAAAAATTAAAAAAAAAAAGAAAGAAAAGAAAAAACAAGCACTAGTAAATAACAAAGAGAAAGACTAACCACAGAGGTAAGAGAAAATTAGGACAGCATAATGTCTTAAAAGGGCTTTGCTGGTGGCTCAGATGGTAAAGAACCTGCCTGTAATATGGGAGACCTGGGTTCGACTCTGGCAAGAACAGTACTGCTGCTATTATGAAGAATAACGTTAACTCAAGCGGGTTTAGGACAAAATGGAGATGGGGAGAGGTTTAAGTCAGTGAGCACAGACAATTCTTTCAAGACATAGACAATCCTTTCAACAAGAAGGGAAGTGGACATATCTACGAGGAGAAGTGTTGTCTCAAGAGGTATTTTGTTTATATGTTTTGTTTTTAAGGAAGAATAAACAGTTTGTTCACATGCTAGGAATAACCCATGAGAGAAAAAAGGATTGATGATTGGAGGGGTGCTCTTGAGTAAATAAGAGGGGAGGACACCTAGAGGGCAGTGGATGGGCTGACTGCCATTAACTCACAGTAACAGGAGAGAAGACAGAGAACAGGGCTGCGAATGCAAGTAAGCGGGTGCATGCAATGGGGGGGACCAGCGGAGACTTTCTTCTATTTCCTTCTGTTTTCTCAATTAACAAGAAAGTGATATCATAAGCTGATAGTGAGGATTGAAGAAGAGTTACGGAAGGTGTCAAAGAAGTGCTGAAATAATGAAATAATAAATCACAAAGTAGAAGAGAAAATAGACACGAGAAGTTTTATATAATTGATGGACGGCAACAGGGGCCTCCTTAAGTGTAGTCAGCATGACTATTCGTGTAATCCTTAAGAGTATCTCACTATTGTATTAGATTATTTGCTTCAGCACATATTATAGTCTTTCTGTTTGTCCATCTCCTCTTCCTCCCTTGGAATTTTTCTGTTTTCCTTCATATCTGTATGAAATTGTCTGTACATATCTGTACGTAATTCTGCTATTGCTAGAAAAATCCTATACAAAATGAATAATGACTTATGTTTTAAAATATTCCTACTTTTCCATGGACAGATGTTTTCTGTACATATATTGCACTCATCTCACACGCTAGTAAAGTAATGTTCAAAATTCTCCAAGCCAGGCTTCAGCAATATGTGAACCGTGAATTTCCTGATGTTCAAGCTGGTTTTACGAAAGGCAGAGGAACCAGAGATCAAATTGCCAACATCTGCTGGATCATGGAAAAAGCAAGAGAGTTCCAGAAAAACATCTATTTCTGCTTTATTGATTATGCCAAAGCCTTTGACTGTGTAGATCACAATAAACTATGGAAAATTCTGAAAGAGATGGGAATACCAGACCACCGGATCTGCCTCTTGAGAAATCTGTATGCAGGTCAGGAAGCAACAGTTAGAACTGGACATGGAACAACAAACTGGTTCCAAATAGGAAAAGGAGTACGTCAAGGCTGCATATTGTCACCCTGTTTATTTAACTTATATGCAGGGCACATCATGAGAAACGCTGGACTGGAAGAAACACAAGTTGGAATCAAGATTGCTGGGAGAAATATCAATAACCTCAGCTATGCAGATGACACCACCCTTATGACAGAAAGTGAAGAGGAACTAAAGAGCCTCCTGATGAAAGTGAAAGTGAAATTGGAGAGTGAAAATGTTGGCTTAAAGCTCAACATTCAGAAAACGAAGATCATGGCATCTGGTCCCATCACTACATGGGAAATAGATGGGGAAACAGTGGAAACAGTGTCAGACTTTATTTTTGGGGGCTCCAAAATCACTGCAGATGGTGACTGCAGCCATGAAATTAAAAGACGCTTACTCCTTGGAAGGAAAGTTATGACCAACCTAGATAGCATATTCAAAAACAGAGACATTACTTTGCCAACAAAGGTCTGTCTAGTCAAGGTCTTTCCTGTGGTCATGTATGGATGTGAGAGCTGGACTGTGAAGAAGGCTGAGCACTGAAGAATTGATGCTTTTGAACTGTGGTGTTGGAGAAGACTCTTGAGAGTCCCTTGGACTGCAAGGAGATCCAACCAGTCCATTCTGAAGGAGATCAGCCCTGGGATTTCTTTGAAAAGACTGATGCTAAAGCTGAAACTCCAGTATTTTGGCCACCTCATGCGAAGAGTTGACTCATTGGAGAAGACTCTGATGCTGGGAGGGATTGGGGGCAGGAGGAGAAGGGGACGACCGAGGATGAGATGGCTGGATGGCATCACTGACTCAATGGATGTGAGTCTGAGTGACCTCTGGGAGTTGGTGATGGACAGGGAGGCCTGGCGTGCTGCGATTCATGGGGTCGCAAAGAGTCAGACACGACTGAGCAACTGATCTGATCTGATCTGAAAGGAGGCTAAATTGTTCTAATGCCAACTTACAATGTGATTTTGCTGAGGAAGAATTTGATTTCATAGTTAATATAATTTAACCATGAAAGTGAGAGAGTTTCATTGACATGGAGATGTTAACAGGTCTAACACGGCTAACCCATGGCTCATGTTTCTGTGAAGCTTTTTGTAAGGTACCTATCATGTCTTTTCCATGTGACATTCATGGATGTTCTCTGGTGGTTGAGAGCACATAATAGTAGTTCTGCTGCCTCAATTCAGAGGTCAGCTGCATGACCTTGGAGAAGTTCCTTCACCTCTTGTGTATGTTTCCAAATTCAGAAGACAAACACAATAAAACATACAATATATTTCATGGAACTTTTACTGAGAATTCTATGAGAGAATGCAGTTAAACTACTTAATATAATATTTGCAAGGTAATAAAAATTAAACAAATATTGACTACTAACTACATACACTATTATTACAGAATTTATTAAATCAGGTATATCAATTAATTCATGGATGAAATTATCTTTCCCTAACCAATATGTTAATAAGCTCATAAGGGTAAAGATAGAGAGCTATATTTGCTTATATAATTTCTCACAAAATACTGATCAGAAAGGAGGTTCTGAATAGGTGTTTATGAAGCTGAATTTTATTTATTAACTTACATTGCAAATTTTAACTTTATCTTACTTAGTACAATGATAAAAATAATTACTCTATACTGGATCCTTCCATTTGAATTTCTTAGATTACCATCTTAGAAAGTTATCTCATTAAGCAGAATCAGATAACTTCCTATGACATTTTAGTGACAATGACTCTGTCTATACTTTTTTACTACCAAGAAAAAAAAAAGACAAAAAAGGAAAAAGGCCTTTCCTCAAGGGAAAAATAGAGCAAGAGACATTAAATGTAATAAATAAAGGTATATGGGAAATGTATTTGTACACATATCTTTCCTTATCTTAAAATTATAATCATTACATATATTCCATAGAGTTCAAGTTGAACTTGGAGTGTACATAATGAAATCTATTTTTGAGACTCTTTTCAATATGTTTTAATACAACAAAGTTATATAGATATTAAGATATTAAGCATTTAAATTCAAGGACCAAACACAAATTATCTTATTTATATGGCAACTGTCATGCAGAAAATGGATTTATTTCTATAGGAGACTTTTCAAGGTCATGAAAATATCAATTACAATTTATTATGTGGATTTCAGACCTGTTAACATCTCCATGTCAATGAAACTCTCTCACTTTCATGGTTAAATTATATTAACTATGAAATCAAATTCTTCCTCAGCAAAATCACATTGTAAGTTGGCATTAGAACAATTTAGCCTCCCTTCAAGGCACTAATATATGTACAGAAAACATGTGTCCATGGAAAAATAGGAATATTTTAAAACATAAGTCATTATTCATTTTGCATAGGATTTCTCTAGCAATTCCATGGGGTTGCACAGAGTTGTATACGACTGAAGCGACTTAGCATCAGCAGAACTACATACTTTTTTTTTTTTTTTTTTTTTGTACTTCCTTAAGTTGAATCAATATGCAAGTGTTTCATAACAAACTATCTTTTCTTTTCAGAGCACATTCTTTTCATGTAGTAAGAAAAAACACATTTTAATGAGCAAATTGACTTGCAATTTTAGAAATGGCAACCCACTCCAGTGTTCTTGCCTGGAGAATTCCAGGGACGGGGGAGCCTGGTGGGCTGCTGTCTATGGGGTCGCACAGAGTCGGACACGACTGAAGTGACTTAGCAGCAGCAGACTCTCAAAATTTTCTTAATTTATATTTTACTCAATTTTGCTAACAGTGTACAGATAAAATGAAGAAATGTAAAGTGAGAATACTAATTGGATTTTTTTTTTTTTCGCTTTCACATGCAGATATTATTTAAAAAATGTGGTAACAGATCTAGAACCCTCGGCAAGCTAACGAATGAGTAATATAAATATGAATAATCAACTTTGTCCTTCATGGTGATTACCGTCCGGTATTTGCTTTGAGAGCAGTTGAACTCCACATTGTTAAAGAGAAATAATCCTTTCCTCTCTGAAACATTTGTGAACCATTCAGTTGAGTGTGGTGAATAAAATACTTAAGGATCTAATACATAAAAATGCAATCAGATCAGATCAGTCGCTCAGTCGTGTCCGATTCTTTGCGACCCCATGAATCGCACCACGCCAAGCCTCACTGTCCATCATCAACTCCTGGAGTTCACTCAGACTCACATCCATCGAATCAGTGATACCATCCAGCCATCTCATCCTCTGTCGTCCCCTTCTCCTCTTGCCCCCAATCCCTCCCAGCATCAGAGTCTTCTCCAGTGAGTCAACTCTTCGCATGAGGTTGCCAAAGTATTGGAGTTTCAGCTTTAGCATCATTCCTTCCAAAGAAATCCCAGGGCTGATCTCCTTCAGAATGGACTGGTTGGATCTCCTTGCAGTCCAAGGGACTCTCAAGAGTCTTCTCCAACACCACAGTTCAAAAGCAATAGGCAAAGCACATTATTTTTCGCTCCCTTTCTCAAAGGATGGAATATTTTGTATTTGCCCTGATTTTGTGTCTTGACTTCATGTACCATTGTATAGTGATATTTTTAGTTGAAATACAGTAGGACTAAAAATATTGATATAATACTAATAAATCATGTTGGTATGTGTGGTTGTCACATAGGATTCACAGGAGATTTAAATTCACAGTTGTCAATGGAAAGGATTCATGCTATTTAGCTTCTTCATGAAGAGCTTTTCGCAACATATTTCACTGAGGGAACTACAAGGATGATAGGCGTAATACTATGTGTCAACTCATGGATTTCTAAGCATTGCTCACAATACAGATCTGATTTTCAACATCAGGGTTCTTTCAGTGTCCTTGAACAGCATTTGTTTTTCTGTTCAGTTCAGTTCAGTTCAGTCGCTTGGTTGTGTCCACCTCTTTGCAACCCCATGAATCGCAGCAAGCCAGGCCTCCCTGTCCATCACCAACTCCCGGAGGTCACTCAGACTCATGTCCATCAAGTCAGTTATGCCATCCAGCCATCTCATCCTCTATCGTTCCCTTCTCCTCCTGCCCCCAATCCCTCCCAGCATCAGAGTCTTTTCCAGTGAGTCAACTCTTCGCATGAGGTGGCCAAAGTACTGGAGTTTCAGCTTTAGCATCAGTCCTACCAAAGAAATCCCAGGGCTGATCTCCTTCAGAATGGACTGGTTGGATTTCCTTGCAGTCCTAGGGACTCTCAAGAGTCTTCTCCAACACCACAGTTCAAAAGCATCAATTCTTCAGCACTCAGCCTTCTTCATAGTCCAACTCTCACATCCATACATGACCACAGGAAAATCCATAGCCTTGACTAGGCGAACCTTTGTTGGCACAGTAACGTCTCTGCTTTTGTATATGCTATCTAGGTTGGTCATAACTTTCCTTCCAAGGAGTAAGCATCTTTTAATTTCATGACTGCAGTCACCATCTGCAGTGATTTTGGAGCCCAGAAAAATAAAGACTGACACTGTTTCCACTGTTTCCCTATTTATTTCCCATGAAGTGATGGGACCAGATGCCATGATCTTCATTTTATGAAAGTTGAGCTTTAAGCCAACTTTTTCACTCTCCACTTTCACTTTCCTCAAGAGGCTCTTTAGTTCCTCTTCACTTTCTGCCATAAGGGTGGTGTCATCTGCATATCTGAGGTTATTGATATTTCTCCCAGCAATCTTGATTCCAGCTTGTGTTTCTTCCATTCCAGTGTTTCTCATGATGTACTCTCCTTGATGTACTCCTTTTCCTATTTTGAACCAGTCTGTTGTTCCATGTCCAGTTCTAACTGTTGCTTCCTGACCTGCATACAGATTTCTCAAGAGGCAGATCAGGTGGTCTGGTATTCCCATCTCTTTCAGAATTTTCCACAGTTTATTGTGCTCCACATAGTCAAAGGCTTTGGCATAGTCAATAAAGCAGAAATAGATGTTTTTCTGGAACTCTCTTGCTTTTTCCATGATCCAGCGGATGTTGGCAATTTGATCTCTGGTTCCTCTACCTTTTCTAAAACCAGCTTGAACATCAGGAAGTTCATGGTTCACATATTGCTGAAGCCTGGCTTGGAGAATTTTAAGCATTACTTTACTAGCATGTGAGATGAATGCAATTGTGTGGTTGTTTGAGCATTCTTTGGCATTGCCTTTCTTTTGGCAACATCAGGGTCTTTTCAAATGAGTTAGCCCTCCAAAAACTGGAGTTTCAGCTTCAATATCAGTCCTTCTGATGAACACCCAGAACTGATTTCCTTTAGGATGGACTGGTTGGATTTCCTTGCAGTCCAAGGGAGTCTCAAGAGTCTTCTCCAATACCACAGTTCAAAAGCATCCCTTCTTCTGCGCTCAGCTTTCTTTATAGTTCACCTATATATTCCAGATAAAGTTCAAGGGAAACTGTGATGCTCCACTGCCCTTGAAGGAGTCCACATGCAATGAAGAAGTACTGTGGGAAGTCTATTAGTAACCACCATGCCTTGGGTCTGTGGTTTGCACCCCTTCTCCTCTGCTCACTGGATGCCCACTAATTGGATTTCTAATCTTAGTTATATATCTTTTCCTTTTAATTTAAGAATTACCACAACTTTTACATGCTGGCAGAAACTCTGTGTCTAAAGGTAAGTTTCTGCAACACCTGGTTTTATCTAATATGTACGTGTTAATTTCACTACCTATATTTAAAGTGTTATGTATGTCTCCTTATGGGTGAAAGAGTGTGTGCGTGTGTATGGGATTATGTGTGTGTATGAAATCAGCTATACCATCCATCTCCTGGTCACTAAGATTTGAAACAATAGAGTCATCCTTGGCTTCTGTTTTCTTTTGCCTTATATTCAGTCAGTCACCAGTTTGGAAATATCACTTCAGAATATACTTGGGATCATCTCTACTTATAGTTTCTGTCCCTCTTCCTTATCTACTTCAGGTTTAAAACACATCCACACACATGAGACTAAAACTTTAATTACATATTCATGTCTCCTGAAGCTATCTTGAATTTGGTCTTCATCATTAATGTTTCTAAAGTAACTGCTATCATCAGCATCCTGTCTCATCATATCTATGTGAATATAATAGCCAACAAGGAATTCTTTGCCAAATTCAAGCTTCTCCTATCTATAATGTCTGCTATATAAAACTTCAGATATGTGTCTTCCTAAAGTATTATTTTATTCATGGCATATTTCTTTTCCAGTACCTCCAAATTGCCTACTATGACATGTCTAAAAAGCAGAGGTTATATTTTTAAGATTTTTCATCATCTCCTCTAGGCCTATAATGCAGAATGGCTGGTTACAACTTCCATTCTAGTTTTACAAAGCCTAACAAAGCCTTGTATAGTTTCAGTCTAGACTATATCACCTTCTTCCATTTAATCATCCAAAATTTCTGCATTTTAAACATTTCTTTTCTCATTTCCCTTTAAAATTTTATTTTTTTCAAAACAAAAACTATCTCATTTTATTGACATTAGCTTTAATTTATAATGAAGTTTAAAAAATACACATTATGCTACAAATCATGGAAAATCCATATGTAGAAAACTATATAAATATATGTATGTGTGTATATATACACACACATAAGAAAACATCAACAGCCATGAAAGTAGGTAACTATAAAAACCCTTTTAGTACTAAACTACATGAAAAAATATGTAAATACAAATACAATTATCATGCTAGATTTAGAATATAATTATTAATTTCTTTGCTTTCTCAGTCAGAATTTATAAACCAAAAGAAAAAACTGTATTTGGCCAGCTTAAATATATAAACTCTTAAGAGTAAAAATGGCATAATATCCAGATATAAAGCTAAGCTTGCTTATAATCTTTATTTTCAATAAGTAGTTTCACATCTTTGTTCTTATCAGAACTGGCTTTATCCTCAGTATGCTTTTCTTCCTTCCCAGAAAGTTATCTAATTTCTATCTAATGCAGTTCCACACACATATACCCTGTACAGCCTGACTCCAAATACACCCTCTTACAAAGCTTTCCTTTACCTCACCTCCACACAATGGTTCTTTAAAACTCATAATTCCATGAATTGGGTTGGCTAAAAAGTTCATTTGGGTATTTTATGGAAAATCCAAGTGAAATTTTTGGCCAACCCAATACTGTACTTTTTAATACATTTTCTAGCATGTATGTATAATATTATCTAATGGAGAACTGTATCACTTCATTTTCATGGTCACACTATTAGATCTTTATAAGTGCAAATATATAAAATAATTTTAATAATTTGTTTTATACAAAGATGAGGCTGTGAATGAAAGCTGAAAATTCTAACTGCAAATTCTGGGAAGAAAGCATCTATCTTTAAAAACATGTTCAAAGATCAAAGTTGAAAGTCTTATACTTCTGGATTTCAAAACTTATTACAAAACTACTAATCAAAAAAATCTAGCACTGGCATAAAAACAGACACATAACCCAAGAGAATATAAAAAGAGGGCCCAGAAATAACCCCTTACAGATATAGTCAAATGGTTTATGATAAGAATGCCAAAACTGCACAATGGGGACAGAACTCTTCAAAAACTCTCAGTAAAACTGTATATATACATACTGAAAATCTTAAGTTGGACCCTTACCTTATATCACATATAAAAACTTAACTCAAGTAGATCAAAGACCTAATCATAGGATCTAAAATTCTTCGAACAAAGCATAGTAGAAAAGATTCATGACATTAGATTTGGCAATACTTTTTATATATGACCCCAAAGGTACAGATAAAATATAAAAATAAACCAGACTATCTAAAAATAATTTTTGTTTTTAATCAGATGATAAAATCAAGAGTGAAGAACTATAAATGGGGAAAATATGAACAAATTATATATCTGATAAAGGGTTAATATCCAAAATATATAAAGAATTCATAGAACTCAAGGACAACAACAACAAAATCTCAATTAAAACATGGAGAAAGAACTTGAATAGACGTCTCTGAAGAAGATACACAAATGGCCAAAAACCACATAAGAAGTTTAACGTCACTAATCACATAAATCAAATCTACAACAAGATACCATTTCACACCTATTAGCATATTTACTGTGTGTGTATATATGTATATATATATATATAATGTTGGCAAATATGTAGAGAAAGTAGAACTCTTGTGCACTGGGATGTCACATATTACAGTCCTGATCAAGATGATGGAGTAAGAGGATATGAAGTTCATCTCCCACTTTGAACATATCAAAAATACATTTACATGTGGAACAGTTCTCACTTAAAACTAACTGAAGACTGCCAGATGAACTCCTGTACAATGAAGGTTTTAAGAAAGATGAAGGTAATAAAAGCCATTAGTTTGGGAACTGTGCCCCTGGAACGGGACTCAGAGGAAAACGGAGATTACAAGGGAGCAGGGATAGCCACCCTGAGGAGCGAGCAGTTCAAACCACATCCTGGGCACCCCAGTCCTGGGTTCCAGTGTGAGAGAAACAAGCCTCCTTGGTTTGTTGGAGGATTTGGGACTAACAGAAGGACTGTGGGGATCCCAGATCCTACTTAAAGGGAGTACACACATTGATTTACCCCTGAGGCAGGGAGGAGAGAGGTCTTCTCTAAAAGCTGTTGAGTTTCTTGAGACTGCCCCACAGCACACCTCAGCCCAAGATGGACAAAAGTTTTGGCCCCACTCACTCCACATCAAAGAGCAGGACTGGAGCTGGTGCAACCATGAAGAGGGAGAAGATTTGACCGTGGGACACAGATGTGACTCAGTCCCAGGGCTTAGCATCAATGGGGAGGCAGTACTATTGCTGTTGAAGATTACTCAAACAGTGCAATAAAAGCAGCCCAGGTCTCTGATGGCAGCCACTAAACTGCAGATCACCTGCCCCATGCACATTGAGAGTCCACAAGGCCCCACTCACCCTGCAGAACAGTTTTATAATAGGGTGGCAACAGTGGAGGCTGAGGGCAGTTGTAAAGGACAAGAGGAACTTGGATCCAAGGCTGCATCTGAGCAGAGCCATGGTCACCTGTACAAGTAGTGAACCAGAACTTTACCTGCAGCCAAACCAAGCTCAGGGTCTACATGAGCTCTACTCTCTAAGGCAAGGAACCAGTACAGGGTAAGGGGAAAATACATACTTCAAGGAAACTCATCCCTCAGGGGTTCTGCTCTAGCTACTTGAGATCAGACCTCACCCTTTATAGAGTGGTGATGGCCACTGAGCAAAGAAGTCCCAGCTCACACCCAGTGCCAGCTCTAGCCCACCTATCTCCAGGCCCACATCAAATCCAGCTCTCATATCAGAGGCATTTGGCATATGCAGATTGCATAGGGATGCTCTCACACAAAAGCCCACCATCAAGATCACAATTACTAAATGTTTAACCTAAGTTTAAAGAGTCCGGGAAAGTTAAGCAAAATGAAAAGGCAAAGGAACTACTGTCAATTGAAAGAATAAGAGAAAACCTTTGAAAAAATAATGAAACATAAATAATTTACCAGATGAAAATTCAAAACATTGCTAATAAAAATGTTATAAGATTAGGAGGAAAATGATGCATACAGTGAGCACTTTAACAAGGAACTAGAAGGAATGAATAGCAGACCAAGTGATACAGAAGAGCACATAAGTGATCTGGGAAACAAAAATACAGAATTCACTTAATCAGGACAGCAAAAAGAAAAATAGATTTATAAAAATTGAAAACAATTTAAGAGATCTATAAGAAGTTGAAAACAATTTAGAAGATCTCAAATATTAAGTGTAGCAACATTCACATTACAAGGGTTCCAGAAGAGAGACAGAGAAATGGATCAAAAATGGACTTAAGGAAACTATGGCTGAAAACTTCAAACCTGAAGAAATAAAGGAGGAACAAAAAAAAAAAAAAAAAAAACACATCCAGATACAGAAAACACAGAGGGCTCCAAACAAGATGAACCCAAACAAACACACACCAAGATACACCATAATTAAAATGGCAAAAGGTAAAGAGAGAATTCTAGAGGCAGCAAGAAAAAAGCAGAGGATTATATACATGGGAACCTCCCTAAGGCTGTTGCCTGATTTCTCTGCAAACTCTGCAGGACAGATGGCAGTAGCATAATATACTCAAAATGCTAAAAGGAAAAAAACCTGTGGCATAGGATATTCTACCAATCAAGATTAAATGACTACCAGTTTGAAACAAGTAGATATAATTATGAGTCAACAAATATGAACCCCATGGTAATCATAAATTGAAAATCTATAATAGACACACAGAAACTGAAAAGAAAGGAACACAAGCATGCTATCAAAGACAATCAAACCACAAAAGAAGAAAAAAGAATAAATGAACAGAAAAGTACATAAACTGGAAAAATTTATAAAATGGCAATAAGTACATACTTATCAATTAATATTTTGAATTACAATGGGCTAAATTCTTCAATCAAAAGACATAGGGTAAAGGTAGTTGACTGGATAAAAAAATATGATCTTTTTATATGCTGCCTACAAAAGATTCACTTTGGAGCTAAAGACAGACTGAAAGTGAGAGGATGGAAAAATACCTGATGCAAATGGAAACAAGAGGAAAGCAAGGGTAGCAATCCTCATTTTTCAGACAAAATATTAATAGACTTTAAAACAAAGACTATAACAAAAGACAGAGAAGGGTATTTTGTAATGATATAGGTATCAATACAAAAAGAGGCTATTACATTGGTTAATACATAATATACATAATATAGGAGCACTAAATATATAAAGCAAATAGTAACAGGCATAAAAGGAAAAAATGAAAATACTAAAATAATAGTAGGAGACTTTAACACTCCATGTACATCAATGAACAAATCATTTAGACAGAAAATCAATAAGGTAACAATAGCTTTAAGTGACACAATAAAATTTTTGGATTTAATAGATATCTGCAGAAATTACATTCAAAAACAGAATATACTTTCTTTTTAAGTACACGTGGAACATTCTCCAGAATATATCATGTGCTAGCCACAAAACAAGTCCCAACAAATTTAAGAGAAAAGAAACTATATGAAGCATTTTTCTAAGTACAGTAATATGAAACTAAAAATCAATTACAAAAAGAAAAATGGTCAAGAACAAACATGCAGGGATTAACAACATAATGAAGTCTATTTATGACAAATTCTACTAATATCATATTCAAAGAATAAAAGTTGAAAACTATTAGACTTAATAAATGAATTCAGCAAAGTTCTATGACACAAGATTAAAATATAGAATTTCT
Source organism: Tragelaphus eurycerus (assembly GCA_935064755.1). Classification (NCBI taxonomy): domain Eukaryota; kingdom Metazoa; phylum Chordata; class Mammalia; order Artiodactyla; family Bovidae; genus Tragelaphus; species Tragelaphus eurycerus. Next base: position 3,354,546 of record CAKXYN010000045.1, on the reverse strand, counting down.
GTTGTTTTTCTATATATTTATAATAAACTATCATAAAGAGAGAGCAAAAAGATATCTCATATAAAATCACACTTAAAAATACTTATGAATAAATTTAACCAAGGAGGTGAAAGACCTATATTCTGAAAACATACACAATTTTGAAGAAGGAAATTGAATATAAAAACACAGAAAAATGGGAAGATGTGCTACTATTAAAAATGGCCATAGTACAAAAAGTAATCTATAGCAATCCTTATCAAAATATCCATGAAATTTTTCACAGAACTGGAACAAATAATCCTAAAATTCATATATAACTGCAAAAGATTCCAAACTGCTAAAAAAAATCTTGAGAAAAAAGAACAAATCTGGAGATATCATACTCCCTGACTTCAGTCTATACAAAAGCTAAAAGATTCAAAATGGCATAGTACTGGCATAAAAACAGACATATAGATCAATGGAACCAAAAAGAGATCCCAGAAATAGACTCACACACCTATGGGCAATTAATCTGACAAAGGAGGCCAGAATACATTCATACAATTGAGAAAAGACAGTTTCTTCAATAAGTAGTGCTGGGAAAACTAGAAAGCTACATATAAGACAATGAGATCAGAACATTTACTCATACCATATACAAAAATAAGCTAAAAAGAGATTAAAGACCTAAATATGAGACCTGAAACCATGAAACTCCTAGAAGATAATATAGAACATCTTTTGACTTAAATCATACCATTTTCTCCTAAGCAAAGGAGACAAAACAAAAATAAACAAATGGGACCAAATTAAACTTAAAAACTTTTGCACAGCAAAGGGAACTGTTAACAAACTGAACAGACAACCTACTGAATGGGAGAAAATACATGAAATGCTAATATCCAAAAGATAGAAACAGCTCATAGGACTCAAAATCAAGAAATAAACAACCCAATCAAAAATGGGCAGAAGACCTGAACAGATGTTTTTCCAAAGAAGACATACAGATGACTAAGAGCACATGAAAAATATGTTCAACATCACTAACCATTAGTGAAATGCTAATTGAGACAACAATAAGGTATTGCCTCACACCTGTCAGAGTGACCATCATCAAAAAAATCTACAAATAACAAATGCTGGAGAGGATGTGGGGAAAAGGAAACCCTTTAACCTTTTTGGTAGGAATATAAATTTGTGTAGCTACTATGAAAAACAATATGGAGGTTCCTCAGAAAATGAAAAATAGAACTAACAAAATTCTACTCTTGGATATATAGCTTAAAAAAGAAAAAGCATAAATTTGAAAAGATATATGTATCCCAATGTTCATAGTAGTACTATTCACAACAGACAAAATATAGGAAAAAATAATATAAATACTCTATATATATGTATATAAATATATACATGAAATTCTGCCATTTACAGCAACATGAATGGACCTAGAGAATATTATGCTTAGTGAAAATTTCACAGAAACACAAATACTGTATGATATCACTTACAATGAAAATGAAAGTCACTCAGTAGTGTCCGATTCTTTGCGACCCCATGGACCATATAGTCCATGGAATTCTCTAGGCCAGAATACTGGAATGGGTAGCCTTTCCCTTCTCCAGGGGATCTTCCCAACCCAGGGATCGAATCCAGGTCTCCCACATTGCAGGTGGATTCTTTACCAGCTGAGCCACAAGGGAAGCCCTGCTAATAATAGAAATGAACGTATATAGAAAATAGAAATAGACTGGAAACCCAAACGAATTGTTACTACTGAGGAGAAGGAAGAGAGAAGGACCCATTAGAGATATGAGATAAAGACAACTACTGTGTATAAAACACATAAGTAGCAAAGCTATACTATACAGCATGGGGAATTATGGTCATTATCTTGTAATAATTTTCAATGGAACATAACCTATAAAAATACTGAATCACTATGCTGTGTAACAGAAACTAATATGATATTGTAAACTATGTTTCAATAAAAAATAAATAAATAAAAATAATAAAACACTACGAAAACCTGGGATCAAACCAGGGATCTTTGGGTCTTTGGACGAAGGCTTTCACAACCAAGCTACCTCAGCTACTTCTGGAGAACTTTTCCCACATATCTATAATGAGATATTTGCTTCATTGTAACAAAAAATTCAGTATATAGGTCCAATTGGAGGTAGGAGTTAAAAAAATATTACAGAGGTGATGAGACAAGACAACCTTGATCTTTCTAAGCTAGAAGTGATCAATAATTTTACTTTCCTCACTTGTCTTTTGCTTTTTAACTGCCTTGCAATTTGTTTTTCTCATTTAAAAATAAGTCATGGACTTTTTTCATGTCAACAAAGTTTAATAAAACCAATACAAAATGGTACAACTTATATAGAAAACAGTGTGGTACATCCACAAAACACAGAATTGGAATATGAACCAGTATTTCTATTCAGAGTATATTCAAAAGAATTGAAAACAGTATTTCAAAGAGATATTTGCACAGTTGGCTCTCCTCAGAGTAGGATAATTCACAGTAGCCAAAAGACAGAAGCAAACCAAGTGTCCTTGACAGATTATTGGATAAACAGAAGTGGTATATACATATAGTGGAATATTATTTACCTTAAAAAAAGTTAGGAATTTCTGACATATGCTGCTATATGGTGGAGAAGGCAATGGCAACCTACTCCAGTATTGTTGCCTGGAAAATCCCATGGATGGAGGAGCCTGGTAGGCTGCAGCCCATGGGGTCGCTAAGGGTCGGACACAACTGAGCGACTTCACTTTCACTTTTCACTTTCATGCATTGGAGAAGGAAATGGCAACCCACTCCAGTGTTCTTGCCTGGAGAATCCCAGGAACGGGGGAGCCTGGTGGGCTGCCGTCTATGGGATCGCACAGAGTCAGACACGACTGAAGCGACTTAGCAGCAGCAGCAGCAGCTGCTATATGGATGAACCTTGAGGACATTATGCTAAGTCAATCAGTCAAAGGACAAGTGATGTATGATTTCAACTATATAAAAAGTTGAAATATATATATAAAGCGTGCCCAAATTCAGAGAGACCGAGATTAGAATGGCGATTGTCAGTGTCCAGGGATAGTGGAGAATATGGAGCTGTTTAATGGGCACAGAGCTTCAGTTCTGCATGACAAAAAGTTTTGGAGATTGGCCCCACAATAGTGTGAATATATTTGTAGGCTAGTGAAAAATTTTGGATTATTCCTTTTGGATTAATAAACCAGGACTGCAAATTAAACTGACAAAAGAATAACTTGGCAAAAGGCATCTAAGTTTTATTTTGACATTAATGTTTTAGTTTTTCTGTATATGGAGGCCTTTTAGAAATAAAAGAAGACCACTGAAAAGAAGTGGTTAGACTCAGAGACTTAAGATGTCATTTTAACAAAGGGAAAAAAAGACAAAGGAAAAAGTATTTGAGCTTGAAGGGATGATAAAACATGGGAAGACAAATACATGGGGGGAACTAATGGAAGATGAGGGTTATTTAATAAGGTTGAGTTTATGCAGAGTCATCTCAGTGCCATCTCCATCAGGAGTGATAAAAGCTGGTGTTCCCTTTTTTGCTCAAGAGACAGGGGCACCACAAGGTCACAAGGGAAATCTGCCTTTCTTTGGGGCACATGAGGGAGGGAAGAGACCTTTTCCTGGTTCTCTTTTTCCTCTATTGCCTTTAGCTCAAAATAATCTTCATGCCAAAGTGGTATATTTAAATATAGCACATCTGACTGCCTTCATAATTAATACTGTTGAACTATACATTTAAAAATAGTTAAGATGGTCAACTTTATGTTTCATATATTTTACTATAATTTTTAAAGATTCAAAGTGTGTTAGAAAATTAAATAAGGAAACTGTTAAGGGGTAGTTCAGGTGGAAATGGAATTATGCAGCATGCTTTTTGCCTACAGTAGTATACAAATGTGTCCCTGAAAACATACCTAGATATGTTTTACTCAATTTTCTTACTTGAAAGAAAAGTTATTTCTTACTTGAAAGGAAAGTAACAGTACTTGTGATCTCTAACTTCTTCTAATATACAAATATATGTACACATATTTACATGCATATACAAACACACAGAGTACTTACACACTACTTCTAATTGGGGAAGTGAAATTAATTCTACACATGAACACATTACATAAATCAAAGTATTAGAGAAATTATTATTATCTTCACAGGCAAAAATTTTGCCAGCATATGAAAGTTGTAGCAATTCTCATATTGAAACGATATGGAACAGAGATCAGAAATCCAATTAATATTCTCATTTCTATGTCTCCTTGTGCAATCAATGCTACATTTATTGTATTTTAATTCATGGGAAAGGCAATCCATATAAATGGACAGGTACACTTATGAGATTGACCACATAAATATATATATATATATATATATATATATATATATATATACAATGGTTTACTTCTGTGTAAATAAAGTCTTTGTTCTTTGAGAGCATCTTATTCAAAATTTGTATGCTACAGCTTCTTTGCACTAATAATGCAAGTGTGCTAGACTCTTTTTCTGTTTATCAGCTTGCAAGTACGCATACATAAGAAGCAGCTATTCGGTCTGAGATATAAATAGCTGAAATAAATTTCCTATTTTCTCATTTTTCCCTTGATGAAATATATTTAAATGCCAGCTGTATTATAACCTTCAAATAACTCAATATCAGAACTTAAAGTGCTATTAAATGTCTGAATACAAGTAAATGCTAAATAACCTTAACATTTTGTTTTAATTGCCTACAGCTATTTTATAAATATTCACCCAATAATTACTGTTAATTTCTTATTCAAAAAGAGTGGCAGAGTAAAGAGAGAAGCCAGTAGCTTAAAAGTTTCATTGCTTAGTAAAAAAAAAAAAAAAAAAGGCTAGGGTATGAAAGAATTCTATAGAATAATAATGAATATAAAAATTACACTAGGAACTCAGCACAATTTTATCCTTCATTAGTTTTGATGTGTCCACACAATATTATAATTTATTGTTTATGTAAATATATTCTTTTTCTTACAGTTACTGATATTATATCCATTTTCTTGTTCTCAAGGCTAAGCCTATATTAGCTAAATGACAGGGATTGATGGGTTAATTACTTGATTACTTGAGCCTCTTGAAAAAGGTGAAAGAGGACAGTGAAAAAGCTGGTTGGATTAAAAATTCAACATTCAAAAAACAAAGATCATGGTATGTGGTCCCATTCAGTTTAGTTCAGTTGCTCAGCCATGTCCGACTCTTTGCAACCCCATGAATTAAATAAAGCATGCCAGGACTCTCTGTCCATCACCAACTCCTGCAGTTCACTCAAACTCAGGTCCACTGAGTTGGTGATGCCATCCAGCCATTTCATGCTCTGTCATCCCCTTCTCCTCCTGCCCCCAGTCCCTCCCAGCATCAGAGTCTTTTCCAATGAGTCAACTCTTCACATGAGGTGGCCACAGTATTGCAATTTCAGCTTTAGCATCAGTCCATCTAATGAACACCCAGGATTGATCTCCTTTAGGATGGACTGGTTGAACCTCCTTGCACCAAGGGACTCTCAAGAGTCTTCTCCAACACCACAGTTCAAAAGCATCAATTCTTCCACACTCAGCCTTCTTCACAGTCCAACTCTCACATCCATACATGACCACAGGAAAAACCATAGCCTTGACTAGGCGAACCTTTGTTGGCAAAGTAATGTCTCTGCTTTTGAATATGCTATCTAGGTTGGTCATAACTTTCCTTCCAAGGAGTAAGTGTCTTTTAATTTCATGGCTACAGTCACCATCTGCAGTGATTTTGGAGCCCACAAAAATAAAGTCTGACACTGTTTCCACTGTTTCCCCATCTATTTCCCATGAAGTGATGGGACCAGATGCCATGATCTTCGTTTTCTGAATGTTGAGCTTTAAGCCAACTTTTTCACTCTCCTCTTGCACTTTCATCAAGAGGCTTTTTAGCCCCTCTTCACTTTCTGCCATAAGCGTGTTGTCATCTGCATATCTGAGGTTATTGATATTTCTCCCCGAAATCTTGATTCCAGCTTGTGTTTCTTCCAGTCCAGCATTTCTCATGATGTACTCTGCATACAAGTTAAATAAGCAGGGTGACAATATACAGCCTTGACGTACTCCTTTTCCTATTTGGAACCAGTCTGTTGTTCCATGTCCAGTTCTAACTGTTGCTTCCTGACCTGCATACAGGTTTCTCAAGAGGCAGATCAGGTGGTCTTGTATTCCCATCTCTTTCAAAATTTTCCAGTTTCTTGTGATCCACACAGTCAAAGGCTTTGGCATAGTCGATAAAGTAGAAATAGATGTTTCTCTGGAATTCTCTTGCTTTTTCCACGATCCAGCAGATGTTGGCAATTTGATCTCTGGTTCCTCTGCCTTTTCTAAAACCAGCTTGAACATCTGGAAGTTCACGTCTCACGTACTGCTGAAGCCTGGCTTGGAGAATTTTGAGCGTTACTTTACTAGCATGAGAGATGAGTGCAATTGTGCAGTAGTCTGACCATTCTTTGGCACTGTCTTTCTTTGGGATTGGAATGAAAATTGACCTTTTCCAGTCCTGTGGCCACTGCTGAGTTTTCCAAATTTGCTGGCATATTGAGTGCAGCACTTTCACAGCATCATCTTGCAGGATTTGAAATCAGATCAGATCAGATATCAGTCGCTCAGTCATGTCCGACTCTTTGCGACCCCATGAACTGCAGCACGCCAGGCCTCCCTGTCCATCACCAGCTCCCGGAGGTCACTCAGACTCGCATCCATCGAGTCAGTGATACCATCCAGCCATCTCATCCTCTGTCGTCCCCTTCTCCTCCTGCCCTCAATCCCTCCCAGCATCAGAGTCTTCTCCAATGAGTCAACTCTTCGCATAGAATTCCATCACCTCCATTACTACATGGCAAATAGATGGGGGGCGGGGAATGGAAACAGTGACAGACTTTATTTTCTTGGGCTCCAAAATCACTGAGCATCGTCACTTCAGCCATGAAATTAAAAGATACTTGCTACTTGGAAGAAAAGCTATGACATACCTAGACAGATATTAAAACGCAGAGACATCAGTTTGCTGACAAAGGTCCATATAGTCAAAGATATGGTTTTTCCAGTAGTCATGCATTGATGTGAGAGTTGGACCGTAAAGCAGGCTGAGCACTTAGCAATTGATGCTTTTTAACTGTGGTGCTGAAGACAACTCTTAAAGAATCCCTTGGACACCAAGGAGATGAAACCAGTCAATCCTAAAGGAAATCAAACCTGCATATTCATTGGAAGGACTGTTGCTGAAGTTGAACCTCCAATACTTTGGCCACCTGATGCCAAGAGCCTGAGGCTGCAAAAGATTGAGGGCAGGAGGAGAAGGGGGTGACAGAAGGTGGGATAGTTGGATGGCATCATCAACTCAACAGACATGAGTGAGCAAACTCTGGGAAATACTGAAGGACTGTTAAGCTTGGTATTTTGCAGTCCATGGAGTTGCAAAGAGTCAGACATGACTGAACGACAGAACCACCACAACCTGAGTTCATCAGTAAATGGAAATTGAGGCTTAGAAAATTAACGGCTTAAACCTAAGATTCAATAAGAAGCCATAGAGTCAGATCTTAAACCTATGTTCTTGGCTCCATACCTAGAGACTATCCCCCTTATTACTTGAAAAATGTCCCCAAAGTTGGGTTTTTGTTCCTATTTGTTTTGCATATAATGGAATAGAGTCAGTACCTGATTAATCATGATTGTATTGTGTTCTCTACTTCAGGAAAGCCTAGAGCTAGAGAATAAGCATTGACTACGGATGACTTTTGCAAACCAGGTTGTGACTTTTGCTGGACTTCATGGAAATACAGTTTGAACACTTTTCAAACAATGATACAATTACACACACATGCACGCAGGCACAGGCAAACATACTCCACGCGTTTGTTTTTGTATCTTCATGGAGTTTTATGTAGCCATATATCTGCTATATTTCTGGCATTGTCTGTTTCAAGATTCTAGAAAATATGTTACAGCTCTGTGTATTAGGAAAATGAAATTATAACATTTAGGTGCTTAAGGTCCATTTAAGTCACTCAAATACAAGTTTCTTAAAAAGAATTTCTCTTATTAATCTTTCTTTATTCCTTACCATTCTTCATTCTTTTATTTGTTCTAAATTTCATGAAGCAGAGACTTAGTTTTGTTTACTGCTATATCCTCAGCACACAGAACAACATTTGGCATACATCAGTATATTAATTGCTAAAATAATGTGTTTAATATCACTTAATGGGTTTCCTTAGTTTGGTTATAAAGACTCTCTGTCCCTCTCCCTTTCTCTCTTAGTTAAATATTATTTTTAAACCTTTAGATAGAAAACCAAACAAAATTCCACCCATTTGCTTGCTTTCTGAAGCAGAAATATGTAGGCCTCATTTCTTCAATTCGAACTATATCAATTTACAAAGTATTAGTCCCATCACTACATGGGAAATAGATGGAGAAACAGTGGAAACAGTGTCAGACTTTATTTTTATTGGCTCCAAAATCACTGCAGATGGTGACTGCAGCCATGAAATTAAAAGACGCTTACTCCTTGGAAGGAAGGTTATGACCAACCTAGATAGCATATTCAAAAGCAGAGACATCACTTTGCCAACGAAGGTTTGCCTAGTCAAGGCTATGGTCTTTCCTGTGGTCATGTATGGATGTGAGAGCTGGACTGTGAAGAAGGCTGAGCGCCGAAGAATTGATGTTTTTGAACTGTGGTGTTGGAGAAGACTCTTGAGAGTCCCTTGGACTGCAAGGAGATCCAACCGGTCCATTCTGAAGGAGATCAGACCTGGGATTTCTTTGGAGGGATTGATGCTCAAGCTGAAACTCCAGTATTTTGGCCACCTCATGCGAAGAGTTGACTCATTGGAGAAGTCTCTGATGCTGGGAGGGATTGGGGGCAGGAGGAGAAGGGGACGACAGAGGATGAGATGGCTGGATGGCATCACTGACTCGATGAATGTGAGTCCGAGTGACCTCCGGGAGTTGGTGATGGACAGGGAGGCCTGGCGTGCTGCAGTTCATGGGGTCGCAAAGAGTCGGACACGACTGAGCGACTGATCTGATCTGAGACCCATGACAGTTGAGAAACATTCTAACAAATCCCTAATGCTGATCCATCAACACAAGTTGATAGTCATTTTTCTCAAAGTTCTGAATATAATTGTATGACACTATACTATTTTTTAATTTATGGAGGATGGGCAAACAAGAGAGAGGGTTGGTTACAGCTGTCTGGAATTTTATTTATACTTATATCAATTCAAACATAAGAATCACAGAACATGAAAGCCTTAAAAAAAAAAAAGTAATAAATTTGGTTACTGCTTGTGGCTCAGTTAGTAAAAAATCACCTGAAATGTGGGGGACTTGAGTTTGATTCCTGGGTTGGGAAGATCCCCTGGAGAAGTGAAAGGCTACCCACTCCAGTATTCTGGCCTGGAGAATTCCATGCAGTCGCAAAGAGTCGGACACGACTGAGTGACTTTCACTATTATTGCTTCATTCAGCCTTGATTGTACTTAAAGTATCAAATACCATGATCATTTGTGATTCTATTATTTGTGGCCATAAATAAATATATAAATGTATTATAAAATTTAGTAAGTTAAGTCTGCTGCTGCTAAGTCGCTTCAGTTGTGTCCGACTCTATGCGACCCCATAGACGGCAACCCACTAGGCTCTTCTGTCCCTGGGATTCTCCAGGCAAGAACACTGAAGTGGGTTGCCATTTCCTTCTCCAATGCATGAAAGTGAAAAGTGAAAGTGAAGTCACTCAGTCGTGTCCGACTCTTAGCGACCCCATGGACTGGAGCCTACCAGGGTCCTCTGTCCATGGGATTTTCCAGGCAAAAGTACTGGAGTGGGGTGCCATTGCCTTCTCCAATAAGTTAAGTATATTAAGTAAATAAGCAAATTGATATAAAAATTTCAACATCTCCAGAGATGGACATTCTTAAACTTAATTCCAAATTGTCCTGATGTTTCATCACAATTGCCTTCAGTAAAACACATTTTATATTTAGTTTCTTCTCTTTGGAAACATGAGATATTTATTTAGATTTATTCCTCTTGTAAAAAAAAAATTAATAAAAAGAACCTCGATTAAGCAGAGTTAGACAGCAAAAGGGAGAGCTCTCACACCCTACATGGACAGCAGAGACCAACAGGAAGATGAAAGATTCTCATTTTGGAGAATGGATACATGTCTGTGTATGACTGAGTCTCTTTGTTATCCACCTGAAACTATCACAACATTGTTAACGAGCTAAACTCCACAATAAAATTATGTTTTGCCTTTTTTTTTTTTTTTTTGACTCTTTAATGGCAACAACTCAGCCAATGAAAAGCCACGGACTTTTTGTCCCTGCCTTCCCAGCTTCCTTCTTCTCTCTATAAAAGTGTACCCCTTCCTGGCTGTGCAGGGACTTGCCTGTGGCTGGTCATGGTTGTAGACTGAATTGCAATTCTCTGTTAATCCTGAAGAAACCCATCTCTTTTGAAGAAATAACTGCCAGTCTATTTCTTTCAGGTCAAAATTCTGGTGGTTCTTTCAGAAACCAGAGGAGACTCCCTATGGCTCCAGGGCTGGTGAACAAACAAGCGTGGTACCCACAATTAAGCCCGTTGCCATTCACTGCATTTCTCTCCAACCCTGGAGTTTGAATGTGTATCTTTTCCCTGGATTCGAGCTCACATCCTTTAGCGTCTGATGTTCTGCAAGCTTTCTCCAGGATCTATTTAAAGGTTTTGTCTTCCTGGTTAATGTTTTGTTCTGTATGTGACTACTCCTTTGACACTTTGGTCTGATTTTGAGATCAGACTATTTCAAATGAAGCTGGCTAAAAATGGCCTTTGGATCAATTTCTTCAGGACGGGACTGCTTCAGATGAAACTTCTGGCTTTTCAACGTTTGGCCTATTCCTTTGGGGGCTGTCCTCTGAAGACTGGCTAAAAAACCAAAGCCTTCCGTCTAGCTCCGTCAGAACCAAGCTATCTTCTAAGGACTGATTTGTAAGCTTTTTGAATTAAACCATTTGTGTTTCAAACTGTTTAAATTGTTTGAAAATTTTCTTTGCTCTAGAGGAAAATCCTCAGGAAATGGAATCCCAGTCACTTAACTATTAATATTTTGAGAGTGCTTTATCTACAGGGTCTCTGGTTGATTTTATGTTTAAAAACAAGGGTCCTTCCTCATGTACATTTCTAAATAGACAGAGCTGACCAAAGGCAATTTAAATAGAATCTCAATGGCAAGGATGGGGAACTTTTGAAATCCCCAAACTTCATTTCCTTAAAATTGAACTGGTTTAAAAATTTCCAGAAGTGATTGGAATACTTATTTTGATTGGTATTATGAGTCTTTTCAATGTTATAAGAAGCCTAAAATTGCCTCTCTGCAAAATATGATTTTAAGATTAAGAACAGTAAGTGATTATGAAAGAGGCATAAGAGGCATATGAAATGATGCTCTACATCAGTAATTATTAGAGAATATTAGATAAATGCAATTCAAAACTAAAATGAGATATTACCTCACACAGATGAAAATGGTCACCATAAAAAAATCTACAAACAATAAACGTTGGAGAGGATATAGAGAAAATGGAGCCCTCTAGCACTGTCAGTGGCAATGTAAATTGATACAGTCACTATGCAAAACAGTATGGAGCTTCCTTAGAAAATGAAAAATAGATTTACTACATGATCCAGTAATCCCTCTACTGGGCAGGTGACCTGAAAAAAGATAAACAAACAAACAAACAAAAACACATGGACCTAATGTTCATTGCAGCACTCTTTATAATAGCCAGGTCATGGAAGCAACCTAAATGTCCATCACAGATGAATGGATAAAGAAGATGTGGTACTTACAATGGAACATTACTTGGCCATAAAAAAGGAATGAAACTGGGTCATTTGTAGAGATGTGGATGGGCCAAGAGTCTTGTCATACAGAGTAAAGTAAGTCAGAAAGAGAAAAACAAATATATGTTAATACACACATGTGGAATCTATTAAAATGGTACAAATGAACCTGTTTGCAAGGCAGAAACAGAGACACAGACATACAGAACAAATGGATGAACACTAAGGGGGAAAAAGGGAAGCTGGGATGAATTGGGAGACTGGTATTGTCATACATATATTGACATTTATACACTATGTATAAAACAGATAACTAACGAGAACCTGATGTATAGCACAGGGAACTCTACTTAATGCTCTGTGGTGACCTAAATGGGAAGGAAATCCAGAAAAGAGAGAATATATGTATACACAGAGTTGATTCATTTTGCTGTATAGCAGAAACTGACACAACACTGTAAAGCAACTATACACAATAAAAAAAATAAATAAAATAATCCCAACTCAATTTAATCCAATTTAGGGGATGGACTGGAAGACACAGTTTTCAGGTCCTAAAGGAGAGTTGAATGAAGTCACCAACTCTTGGGCATCAGAACAGTCAGATTTAGTTTTCCTTTTTGCAAATGAAAAGGAAGGGAATACCTTTGGATCACTCACCCAAAACACAGACCGCATCATCAACTTATAAAGTGTTAAAGCTAGCAACCAGACCATGAGACACTAGGATACTGCCTTGCTTTAGTGCCGTACAGACTACTGTCTATTCGGTTAACGCTACCAAGAAAATGCTTGTGTGATCAAGCTCTCCTGACTCCTCTCCTGAATACATTCATCTTACCTTCTATGAAGCCCTTTTGTTAACTGCCCTTCACATAACTCTTTTCTGTTATAATAACCTTAACCTGGCTACTCTTTTCCCCTCCATCACCCACAATGCTCCTCATGACTGCTTAACACTGGTCCACCATCTCCTGTCCCCTCATAATGATCTACAGTAAATTCCTTTGGATAATGTTGACTTTTCAAGGTTCACCAATGGTTTTTATTTTAAAGGTGACGATGGCAAATAGTGTGCTGAGTATGCTATCATAATTTCTTTTGATGTTGCTGAGGCAGCATCTTTAATCTGTGGCTACTTCAGCTCAACAGGATGAACTAGATGCTCTTAACACGAGCTTGAACTAAAGCCAAGGACAAAACTGCCAATACTTATACTAACAGTAGAAACTCTTGAAGTAGCTCACAACTTTGGAAAGTTGTGGAAGCAACATGGCCTCCTTATTTCCAGTAGCAATAAAATTTATAATGGACCTGATGGTCAGGAATTATTGTGTGTAAACATCTTACCGGCCACTTTAGCTATTATTAACAGTCTGGTATATTCTAAACTTAAATTTCTTGAAACTAAGAGGAATGATCTTGCTGGTACTTCTGCAAGGAATGTTGTCCTTAAAAGGACCAACAGCAGCCAAGCATCTGTCATGGTTCAAAAGGTATTTCCAAATTATCCAAATTATAATTTAGTAAAACTGGGTAGAGAGTCCAGCAACTGGCCTCAGAAAAGGAAAAAGTAAGATTGAAAATGCACCAACTATTGGTTTGATAAAAAGAGAAAGCTCTAGTTTGGAACAATAAGAAGACAGTCCTACCTGAGACTCTAACATACCCACTCCTCACCACTGTACATGCATTAAACCATTGATCTACTGACCAAAAAACTTTCATGAATCAATATGGTAGGGAAACATTAACAAGACTACAAGCAGTGCCTATCTCACTTGTCCCACTTGTCCAAATACAAGCCAGAGATGTCTACTACTCTCAGGTATTCAAATACCTACTGCTCTCAGGTATATTGCAAATGGTCTATATGAGGTTTGGCAACTGGACTTCATACAATTTCCTCTGTCTAATAGATATAAATGTTTCAGTCATGGTCTGTATGTTTCCACACTGGACTGAAATGTTCTCCTGTAGACTGGTTACTGTCTTTTCTGTGACTAAAGTTTGGAAAGATGATTCCTTCCTAGTAGAACTCCTCTTGAACTTCATGATATTTTACTAATCTATTTTATTGGCCAGGTACTTTGACAAGTCTTTGCTGTTTGGCTGGTTTTATAACATTCACACTGGTATGGATTGTTGCACCAATTTTCTGGTTAAGATGAGCAATCTAATTCCATCATTAAGACTCAATTGACAAAATTTGTAGAGGCCCTCCAAATATCTTGTCCAAAGGCACTGTGTTGGTCCTTCTACATCCCGGATTCACCACTTTTCATTTGCAAAAAGGAAAACTAAATCCTTTTGAGCTGAAGTAGCCACAGATTAAAGATGCTGCCTCAGCAACATCAAAACAAATGATGATAGCATACTCAGCACACTATTTGCCATTGTCACCTTTTGAGATAGTGAAAGGATGCTCAATGTGCTTGACTTCTGCTTCTTTAGAGTCACAACTGCTAAAAGGAGAGATACTCCAATATTTCAAAGGTCTATTTTTTTCTATTGAAAGTCATTATTAAAAAACTAAAAATAGAACTACACTATGACCCAGAAATCCAACTACTGGGCATATACCCTGAGAAAATCATAATTTTAAAAGACACATGAACCCCAGTGTTCATTGCAGCACCATTTATAATAGCCAGTACATAGAAGCAACCTAAATGTCCATCAAAAGAGGAATGAATAAATAAGATATGGTACATATACACAATGGGCTATAACTCAGCCATAAAAAGGAACAACATTATACATCATTTGCAGAGATGTGCATGAACCTAGAATCTGTCACACTGTGTGAAGTCAGGAAAACAAACATCATACATTAATGCATAGGTGTATAATCTAGAAAAACTGTACAGATGAACTTAATTTGCAGGGCAGCAATAGGGATGCCTTTTCATACTGTTGATGAGGTTCTCAAGGCAAGAATACTGAAGTGGTTTGCCATTCGCTTCTCCAATGGACCACGTTTTGTCACATTTTGATGCTTTTGAACTGTGGTGTTGGAGAAGACTCTTGAGAGTCCTTTGGATGGCAAGGAGATCAAACCAGTCAGTCCTAAAGGAAATCAGTCTTGAATATTCATTGGAAGGACTGAGGCTGAAGCTGAAGCTCCAATACTTTGGCCACCTGATGCAAAGAATCAGGCTTTCTGACTCACTGGAAAAGACCCTGAGGCTGGGACAGATTGAAGGCAGGAGGAGAAGGGGACAACAGAGGATGAGATGGTTGGATGGCATCACTGACTCGATGGACATGAGTTTGAGCAAGCTCCGGGAGTTGGTGATGGACAGGGAAGCTGGTGTGCTGCAGTCCATTGGGTCACAAAAAAGTCAGACACGACTGAGCAACAACTGAATTGAACAGAGATGCAGACATAGAGAATGGAGAGAATGGATGTGTGAATGTAGGTGGGAAGATGAAGTGGGAGACCGGGATTAAAGTTAGGATTGACTCCTGACTTCCTCTTTCAGTCTGCAAAGTGTTCTCCTTCTCTTGCTATGTGGGGACTTGCATGTAGCTTGCCAGGGTAGCTGACACTGAACTGCAATTCTCTGTTGATCCTAAATAAACCCATCTTTGCTGGAGAAATATCTGGCAGTCTATTTGTTTCAGGCCAACACTGAATATATCTTCAAATATTTGTAGACTGATATTAAGGTCAAACACAACATTAAACTTTTTGGACAATTTTCTGAATTCAGTCAAGCTAGTTTAAGGATATATTCTAGTAAAATAGTCTGAGATATTTTAATGAATCCACTGTTTGGCAGTTCAAACCCTTTTTAAATATCAACTCAATTTCTCAATAAACTAAAGATCTTTGTAAATCATAAATTCCATTTTTTAATATCTTGGTAAAAAATATATCTTGGTATATCATCATCACTGAAACTAGCTTAATGTGTCATATGTCTTGATATATAACTATTTAAAAACTGAACTGTAATACCAAAACTGGAAAATGGTTTTCAATATCAAATGAGTATTAATAGCTTTTTACATTTTAAAAAATGTTTGGATAGCTGACTCAGTGTGTTTATAAAAAGCAGTTATTCCCAGGCAGTCACAAAATTGAGTCATTCAAAATGACTTGCAAATGTCCCCAGTGAACTACATATACACTTTATGATTTGTCTAGGAGTTGTGGATGGTATTTATTTTTACTTTACTAATTGCATACGCTTGTAATGTCACAAAAATAAAACATAAAATGATTTAATTCACTACTATTATTTGCAAAATTTGAAAATTCAAGCAAAAATACCTACAGTAGGTATGGCATCTTTTACAGTTTTTATACTGAGCAATTTGAATCAAACAGTTGTTTTAAATGAAGAATTGTTCCACAGACTATATATAAGTTAAGATTTAATTCTTCTAGTACTTATTATGCTAAGTAATTCTTAAAAGAAGCAAAAACCACTGGCCACAAATATAAATGGATGCTCAGTAATAATTTTTTAAGTGATAGTTCTGTATTAAAATAGTGCTTACCATAATCATTTCAAATCTGATATGTAATTTACATTTATATATTAAATATTTAAATTGATTGAAAAATTTTGAAATAGTGTGTACATGGTTTTCCTAAATACATGGATTTAAGTATCACATTTACCAATTTTATCAAAATAAAACAAGGTAATAAATGCAACAGTAAAACATGAACTCAGTATATAAAATACTCAAAATTATTTAAAAGTATATGGTCATTGTATATCTTTAAAAATTCAAATATACCTACACACATACAAATACATTACAAATATGGATAGAACTACCTGTAAAAATCCTCTGGAATGCACAAATGTTAAATTTGACATTTTAGCAATTTACTAGGAATCCAAAATATCCATAATAAGTAGTTATTTGTGGTTTGCTGAGAGAGACATTTCAAAAGCATACAAGGTTATACAAAACCAGCTACTAATACTTAGCTATCAAATGAATCTTCTGAAATCCTAGGCTAGTGTATCAGTAAGACTTCGGTTACTTTATTTTGATCTTACTTGATATAATTCAGAAAGGGAAAAAATCATACTTAGTAAATATATTAATGTCACCATAGCCCTAATATAACATAACTCATTAAATGTAGCAAAATATGCATTAATTATGATTTTATTATATATAGACAAAGTCATTACATGCCTAAAGAACAACTTCTTTATAAACAGAAGTGTGTTCTGGAGGATATCTGTAAACTTGGAGATTTTCTAAAACCTGAGGACATACCTTTTCTAAGTGCCAATAGCTTACTTTGTTAGGACTATATATAAGGATGACAATACTGTCACTAAATATGATTTTTACTACATCCATTTAAAATATGTCCAACTACCTAAAGCATGGCTTACAGTTAATCACATAAATGTTGGAATCTTCAACATAATTTTTCATACAGTATTATTTCTAAATGAGTATATATCCTCCCTGGCTGATAACTGAGAATTCTAATTATATATAACATCATAAAGTGCTAAAGAATCCTCAATAAATCATTTTAAAGTGTCAATAATCACATAGGCAATAGGTTATTTTTATGCTGAAATAGCAAAGCATATATTTTTTCAAAGCAAATTTTTTCAAAGCTTTCTACATAGACAAGAAAATAATTTATCACAGATCACATTTGCTCTGTTTTTGGCAAGATAAAGCAAAACAAAATAAAAAGATATTTAACCAAGGCAAAAAAGTCCTGTTCAGTTGTATATTCTGCAATGCCATTGCAAGTAAGATATTTTGCTCTCCCAGAGAAGGACATAGTTCATATCTCTCATCATATGCACACACAGTTAATTCCTGCGGTGGCATAGGTATGCAGAACCATATAGCTCTAGATTTCAAATAATCTGAGTTAACTGAAGTTTTAAGATATTCTAAACGTTGGAGACTTCTAGTATATTAGATTATACAACAAATGTAAACTCACCCTTCTAATCTTACATCCGGCAGACTTCTGTTAAGGGCAATCAAATCACTGGCCATAAGGTTAAACTGATTGATTTTAAACAATTCTTTCATTTTCTCCTGGTCATCTTTAGGAATCAGCACAGCCTTTCCCATTTCTCCTGGCCCTTCTTGGCTTCTTGAAATAACAGCTGTAAGACACACACAGGTACACATATACATACAAACATACAGATAATGAACTGAATATACAAACTCGTGTTGAATCAGATTCTAGAGTGTATTATTTATAAACTGGCTTAATAATACAATTGTCAAGTCTCTATTGCTACTTACAAGCCATACACTAAAGAAACAACTTATTTTAATTATTTTAATTCATTAACTCAATGCTGCATGTTGTCCTTCAAATCTATCACATATTATATGATCTAACTTAAGACTTTATTAAGTCATTAAGACTTAATAAATAAGCAACACAAAATACCAAAACTTCATACTTCTCTTTCATGTTTTTTTCATACATTTATTAGAGAGGATTAAGTTGAACTCTGGGCACATTACGTTGTGCAAAATAATGAAAGAGAAATTTTGAAAATATACCAAGATTAGTTTATTTTCACATCCACTTAAAATGTTTGATATTTCAAATATCTACTGCCATTATATCTTTATGAAAGCAAGGAAGATTGAGAATGTTTTATCCCCATCAGACTTTTATTCCTTTGTCAAATTATTTTCAAATAAGTAGAAAGAACTTTCATAGCAGTGACATATAATTTTAAATGTTAAGTTGGATTTGGAGGCTATGTGTTTCATAACTGGAATTTCATAGAAGTATTCTGGGCTTGACTGTTTTTATTAAGACCATTAAGGATTCTATATACAGGCTAATGTTCTTGCATTTCTCCCAAGTTATCACCATACTAATGTCTCTTCTAGCTATAAAATGCATGACTCAGTATTTGTATGTATAGGCCTGTGCATACATATGTCTGTCTGTATGTTAACATATAATAAGAAGACAAGGTTCTGGTTAACCTAATCTACCCTTGATTTACTTTTCACAAGGATATTAAACCAGGTACTGCGAAGAAATGTAGCTGTGGTTCTGACTCTTCCATCCTTTTGCTATATTGTAGCAGATATATATACATAACATTTTATATATTATTTTTATTGATATAATTAAATTTTATATAAAATTAAAATATTTTGAAATTTTAATTTTATATAATAATTTAAATTTGCTTTTTTCTATAAAATATTATATTTTGCTATATTATAATCTTACTGAGCTTAATTTCCATTTTAAAAGGCAAAGATTTGGTCCCAGATTACTTTAAAAATATTTTAAATTGAAATACCATGTGAGTCAACAGTTCGACTCCTGGGTATTTATCCTGAAAAAACTAAAATACCAATTTGATATTTGCTCCTCTATGTTCTAGCAGTGCTATTTATATGACCCAAAGGACAGAAGCAACCCAAGTACTCATCGATACATGACTGGATTAAGAAAATGTGCATATATATATATGCATATATATGTATATATAATAGAATATAGCTAAACCATAAAAAAATGAAATATTGCCATTTGCCAAATTACAGATAGACCTAGAAAATACTATGCTTAATGAAATAAGACAGAAAAAGATTAACACCTTATGATATTAATCACATCTTGAATCTAAAAAATAATACAATTGTTCAGTTCAGTTCAGTTGCTCAGTCGTGCCCAACTCTTTGCGACCCCATGAATCTCAGCACGCCAGGCCTCCCTGTCCACCACTAACTCCTGGAGTTCACCCAGACTCACATCCATCGAGTCAGTGATGCCATCCAGCCATCTCATCCTCTGGCGTCCCCTTCTCCTCTTGCCCCCAATCCCTCCCAGCATCAGAATCTTTTCCAATGAGTCAACTCTTCGCATGAGGTGGCCAAAGTACTGGAGTTCAGCTTTAGCATCATTCCTTTCAAAGAAATCCCAGGGCTGATCTCCTTCAGAATGGACTGGTTGGATCTCCTTGCAGTCCACTCTCAAGAGTCTTCTCCAACACCACAATTCAAAATCATCAATTCTTTGGCACTCAGCTTTCTTCACAGTCCAGCTCTCACATCCATACATGACCACAGGAAAACCCATAGCCTTGACTAGACAGACCTTTGTTGGCAAAGTAATGTCTCTGTTTTTCAATATGCTGTCTAGGTTGGTCATAACTTGTACATTCAAAACAGAAACATACTCATAGACAGAGAAAACAAATTTAGGGTTACTAAAAAGGTAACAGAGGAGGAGAGGAACAAGTTAGGATTATGGGATTAACAAACTACTATGCAGTTGACTCATTGGAAAAGACCCTGATGCTGGGAGGGTTTGGGGGTAGGAAGAGAAGGGGATGAGATGGCTGGATGGCATCACCGGCTCGATGGACATGAATTTGAGTAAACTCTGGGAGTTGGTGATGGACAAGGAGGCCTGGTGTGCTGTGATTTGTGGGATCGCAAAGAGCCAGACACGACTGAGCGACTGAACTGAACTGAACTGATGTGTAAAACAGGTAAGCAACAATGACTACTTGTAGAATATAGGGCATTATACCCAATACGTTATAATAACCTAAAATGGAATATAATCTGCAAAAAAAAAAACAAAAAACTTGAATCCCTATGCTGGATGGCTAAAATTAACACAATATTGTAAATCAACTATATTTTAATAAAAAAAATTAAAGAATACAAAGTATGTGGAAATAATTCACAAATTATAGCATTTTATAAAATGTTATAAAATAATGAAATACAGTCAAAACTAGAGTAGAACACAACAAGGAGAAGTTTTTCTGATTTGACCATAGTTATAAAACATCAAGACTGATATTACTGGTGCTAATATACAATACGTTTTCAAGTCAATTACTTTCTGTGAAAGGTTACTCTGACTTTGTAATGCCATGAGCCAAACTATAAAAGAGATTGGGCACTCTGGGGAACTTCAGGTATGGGCATCAGGAAGGTGATTAGCCTGTAAATCCTCTTATATGTAGAAAAATGGTAAGGACTGGGAAATTTTAAAATGAAAAAGATATCTGTATGCAACTTCAAACTATTAAACAAATTACCTTATAGCTAATGAAGACTTCATTCACTTTAACAAGCAAAAGTAGATATGAAGACAGGAATTTTATGAAAAAGTATATCATGTTCAATTTGTGAATTAAAATTGTAACTGTAATATGTTTCTTCGGGAGTTGATAAGTTTATTGTTGCTAAAATCAGATGGAGTTGTTGGAGTTGGCTTTGGGTGAAGTTGTGTTGCTGATTAGACTATGGACTTAGATAGGTCTTCAAGTACTTTTCATTTCTCTGATTTATTTTTTTAAGTTTTGATTGCATAGAAATTGTTAGGAATTTCTATAATTTACTTAGGAATCTAATTCTGAAGCAAAGGATTTAATCAGGCTATATGATACCACCCATTGATAACAGATACTTTATGTATGTGTCTGTATCTATATCTATAACTATATGTATCTATAAGAAGATAGATTCTCAATCTAGTTTGGTAGAGATAGATAAATAGATATTTTACATATTCTGGTCTATAACCTTAAATGCCAGAAAATATAGGATCAATTTTTTTTTCTGGGAAAAAGGATGTTTGATTTTTGTTACATTAAAGAGTTTAAAGAATTTGAGATTTAAAAAATTACAATTTTTAGAAGTTAATAAAGTAATTTATTCACCATTAATAGGTCTTTAAAATGTCCTCTATAAATTCCAACAAAAATATATTACATTGCAGAAAATAGTAGCATCAAGGCAATGCTACCAAGACTATGAAACAGGATTGACTTCTAGTCTATGTAGAAAATCACGGAGCTCAACTACATCATTGTGGAGCATGAAGATCAAGTTACAGCACATAGAAGTACTTGTTTTTTGTAATATATTCAAAGCAGTGACCATGTCCTTGCTGAATATTAGGAAAATTATAGTTTTGTCAGTGACAGAGTAAGTGTATAATCTTGCAGTGCTATCAATAAAAATAAAATCATCACAAACAGGATCCTTATTCCTAGAACTAGTTTGCAAGAACATATTAACATTCTCCTTAATTATTCTCAGCTTCTTAGTGAAAAGTAGATGACAACTTAATGTGTATCAGGTTAAGTGTCTCCTCCCCAAAGTTAAATACATTTTTCTATAATAGCCTCTAATGAATGCATATTTGACATTTTACAATTTTTTTTTAATACATGAGCAGACTTATTGGTGTTTTTCACCTTGCTCAAGAAAAAAATGCTAAGTGATTATACTGTGAAAGAAGCCTTTTTCTTTTCCTGCTCTTACCTGGCAGAATACATATTTCTAGAATAAACAGGGTTTTTTTTCTTCTTCAAATAATATAAACAAAAAATAGAAAAGACTGTGCAATTTTGTATGAGGTACCTCCAGTAACTTTAAATAACAACCTCAATTTTTTTCTCACCTGTTTATTTTTCTCCTCTACATAGTTTAAAGAAAAAAAAACTATTCACCCACACACTCACCAAATACCATGCTCCTCCATAGTCAAAATGAAAAACAAAAAGAACTGTCACTGAAGTACTGGTGTTACTTTTCAAGTCTCGGTAGGCAAATAGAGAAGGCAACTAAATCTATATTATATCTTGACTTCACTTAAATATGATTGGAAATAGCCCAATTCCAAACCTGGTTTGGACTGTATAAACAGATTAATATACTATGCTGTCATGTCCTAGCTATTGTAAATAGTGCTGCTATGAAAACTGGGGTACATGTGTCTTTTTCAATTGTTATTTTTATAGAATAAATGCCCAGTATTGGTGGGCAATATGGTAGTTTTTGTCCTAGTGTTTTAAGTAACCTCCATACTGTTCTCTATAGTAGCTGTTACCAATTTACATTCCCACCAAGAGTGCAAGAGGGATGGGGTGGAGGGGGGAGGTTCAGGAAGGAAGGGACATATATGTACTTATGGCTGATTCATCTTGTTGAATAGAAGAAGCCAACACAATATTGTAAAGCAATTATCCTCCAATTAAATTTTTTTAAAGTACTATGCTAGAAGTTATATCCTTTCTAATTATAGGATTAAATCACTTAAAATGATAACTTGACCCAAAATGACACTACAAAACTGGTTGAACTATAAAAGCAGAATCATTATATATACACATATATACAAAACATCGGAGAAGGCAATGGCACCCCACTCCAGTACTCTTGCCTGGAAAATCCCATGGACGGAGGAGCCTGGTAGGCTGCAGTCCATGGGGTCGCTAAGAGTCGGACACGACTGAGCGACTTCACTTTCTCTTTTCACTTTCATGCCTTGGAGAAGGAAATGGTAACCCACTCCAGTGTTCTTGCCTGGAGAATCCCAGGGACGAGAGAGCCTGGTGAGCTGCCATCTATGGGGTCACACAGAGTCGGATATGACTGAAGTGACTTAGCATAGCATAGCATAGCATACAAAACATATTTTTCATTTTCTTTAACATAGCGCATACTGTATAGATTAAATTTGATTTATTTTATCATAGACTTTGCATTGATAAAAATGATAAACTCCAAAATATAAATCAACCAACTGATCAGTCTACCAAAAGGAACATATTAACTGCAATATTTGCTTATGTACATTGCATTATGAACACTTTTTCAGTTGAAGAAATGTGCAATTAACAACAAGCACTGTCTATTTGAAAAGAATAAAAAGAGATTCTTGTATTTAGGGGGAAAAGAAAAAACTTGAGTAAAAAACTTTAGGTCATTTTTAAACTTATTATGTTAAAGAACATAGTAATATATGATGCATACTGGTAAAAGCATGACATTGGACCAAAATTTCAATGTCATCCTGAATGGCATACAACAATTTTTTTCAAACTGTATTTCCATCTGCATATCTACTCAGTTGTTAATTTCTGTATACACTCCAGCTCTTCTCTAGTTTTTATCAGTTTGAAATAGTGAACTGAAATAAATGTAATATCTTGACTTTTAATTTCTCTCATCTTTGAATATTCATACTTCATTGCTAATAAATCATTTCCCTAAGACAATATTTACATCTTGTCAACCATAAATGTGTTTGTAGCACAGTCAGAAGATGAGGAAATCACTCTAGCACTGGGGATACTGTCTCACTATCCAAACCATTTTGCTTTCCATTCAGTGTTATCTGGCCTAGGCTCTTTTGTCAAGCCACAGATACTGAGTTTATCAAGGATAATTCTTGTTAAAATAAAGGAACTCAGTATATCTTTGCTTTGGCCCATTTCTATTGTGTGTTAGTTGCTCAGTCATGTCCGACTTTTTGTGATCCGATGGATTGTAGCCAGCCAGGTTCCTATGTCCATGGGGTTCTCTAGGCAAGAATACTGGAGTGGTTTTCAATTTCCTCCTCCAGGGGATCTTCCTGACCCAGGGATCAAACTCAATTCTTCTGCATTGCAGGAGGATTCTTTACAGCCTGAGCTACTAGGAAAGCCATAATAGACTTCAAATATCAATATAATAGTATCAATATTATAATACAGAACTTTATATATATATACACACACACATATAAATTTTATTTAATGTGGAAATAGATAGTAATTCATTTATTACACCTTTGCAAAAACCCATGCATTTCTAAAAATCTGATTCATCTGCCAATACTTTTTTTTTTTTTTTTGAAAATTTTTACCATGGCCATATGTGGTGTTCTGGTTTTTGCCAATTAAATTTCAGTAACTAGATTTTTATGCAGTAAAAATATTGCAAATAGCAAGCTTAAATGGGGTCAAGTCCAGCAGATATTAGCTACTGCTTCCCAACAGGATAGTGCCTCTTGTTAGATATTAATAAGGTAGCATTTTCCATCAGCTAAGTGAGAGATCAGGCTTCCCTGGTGGCTCAGTGGTAAAAGAATCTGCCTGCTAATGCAGGAGACATGGATTCCATCCTTGGGTTAAGATCTCCTGGAGAAGGAAATGGCAACTCACTCCAGTATTCTTGCCTGGGGAATACCATGGACAGAGGACTCTGGTGTATAAAATTATCCATGTGGTACTGAAAAATGTAAAATCTCTACTTCTTATCTACTTTTGTATTAAAAATTAGACCTCACTACCATTTAACATTTATGTTGAGAATATTATATTTATGCACTATAAATAAATTTAGATACATTAACACAAGCTCAGAAATTTCAACTGAGAGTGGCACACAATTAAAATGTGCAAAGAATATGGCCTGAAGAGTGTTCAATTAGATCACAAATTAGATACTAAGCAGACTGTTAAGGAAACCATTTAAATAAAGCAGAGTATGCAACTAATCTATTTCAAATCCCAATTGTAACTTTTAATAAAAAGAGTAGTTTGTTTAACTATTACAAATGGTTCTAGATAGTAACTCAATACAAAGTATGACTGTTTAAATATATGCATGGTGTGATCACTGACCTAGAGCCAGACATCCTGGAATATGAAGTCAAGTGGGCCTTAGAAATCATCACTACGAACAAAGCTAGTGGAGGTGATGGAATTCCAGTTGAGCTATTCCAAATCCCGAAAGTTGATGCTATGAAAGTGCTGCACTCAATATGACAGCAAATTTGGAAAACTCAGCAGTGGCCACAGGACTGGAAAAGGTCAGTTTTCATTCCAATCCCAAAGAAAGGCAATGCCAAAGAATGCGCAATCTACTGCACAATTGCACTCATTTCACATGCTGGTAAAGTAATGCTCAAAATTCTCTAAGCCAGGCTTCAGCAAAATATGAACTGTGAACTTCCTAATGTTCAAGCTGATTTTAGAAAAGGCAGAGGAATCAGAGATCAAATTGCCAACATCTGCTGGATCATGGAAAAAGCAAGAGATTTCCAGAAAAGCATCTATTTCTGCTTTATTGACTATGCCAAAGCCTTTGACTGTGTGGATCACAATGAACTGTGGAAAATTCTGAAAGAGATGGGAATACCAGACCACCTGATCTGCCTCTTGAGAAATTTGTATGCAGGTCAGGAAGCAACAGTTAGAGCTGGACATGGAACAACAGACTGGTTCCAAATAGGAAAAGGAGTACGTTAAGTCTGTATATTGTCACCCTGTTTATTTAACTTATATGCAGGGCACATCATGAGAAACGCTGGACTGGGAGAAGCACAAGTTGGAATCAAGATTGCAGGGAGAAATATCAATAACCTCAGATATGCAGATGATACCACCCTTATGGCAGAAAGTGAAGAGGAACTAAAAAGCCTCTTGAGGAAAGTGAAAGAGGAGAGTGAAAAAGCTGGCTTAAAGCTCAACATTCAGAAAATGAAGATCATGGTATCTGGTCCCATCACTTCATGGGAAATAGACGGGGAAACAGTGGAAACAGTGTCAGACTTTATTTTTCTGGGCTCCAAACTCACTGCAGATGGTGACTGCAGCCATGGAATTAAAAGACGCTTACTCCTTGGAAGGAAAGTTATGACCAACCTAGACAGCATATTCAAAAGCAGAAACATTACTTTGCCAACAAAGGTTCATCTAGTCAAGGCTATTGTTTTTCCTGTGGTCATGTATGGATGTGAGTGCTGGACTGTGAAGAAGGCTGAGCACCGAAGAATTGATGCTTTTGAACTGTGGTGTTGGAGAAGACTCTTGAGAGTCCCTTGAACTGCAAGGAGATCCAACCAGTTCATTCTGAAGGAGATCAGCCCTGGGATTTCTTTGGAAGGAATGATGCTCAAGCTGAAACTCCAGTACTTTGGCCACCTCATGCGAAGAGTTGACTCATTGGAAAAGACTCTAATGCTGGGAGGGATTGGGGGCAAGAGGAGAAGGGGACGACAGAGGATGAGATGGCTGGATGGCATGGCTGGATGGCATCACTGACTCGATGGATGTGAGTCTGGGTGAACTCCGGGAGTTGTTGATGGACAGGGAGGCCTGGCGTGCTGCGATTCATGGGGTCGCAAAGTCAGACACGACTGAGTGACTGATCCGATCTGATCTGATTAGTCTTTTAATCATGCATCTGTCTTTCTTATCCATAATTATTCTTCTATAAATATTTGAATGTTGTATGTTGACATTCAAACAACTAAGATCATGGCATCCAGTCCCATTGCTTCATGCGTTCCCATTGCTTCATGGCAAATAGATGTGAAAAAAGTGGAGCACTGACAGATTTTATTTCTTGGGCTCCAAAATCACTGAGGACAGTGACTGGAGCCACGAAATTAAAAGACACTTGATCCTTTGAAGAAAATCTATGACAAACCTAGACAGTGTGTATTAAAAAGCTGAGATACCACTTTGCTGACAAAGATCTGTGTAATCAAAGCTTTGGTTTTTACAGTAGTCATGTACAGATGTGAGAACTGCACCATAAAGAAGGCTGAGCGCCAAAGAATTGATGTTTTTGAATTGTGCTGCTGGAGAAGACTCTTGACAGTCCCTTGGACAGCAAGGAGATCAAACCAGTCAATCCTAAAGGAAATCAGTCCTGAATATTCATTGGAAGGATTGATGCTGAAGTCTCAATACTTTGACCACTTGATGTGAAGAACTGACTCAGTGGATAAGACCCTGATGCTGGGAGAGATTGAAGACAGGAGGAGAAGGGAGTGACAGAGGATAAGATGATTAGATAGCATTGCCAACTCAGTGGACATGATCTGAGCAAGCTCCAGGAGATAGTGAAAGATAGGAAATTCTGGGGTGCTGCAATCCATGAGGTTGAAAAGAATCAGACATAACTGAGCAACTACAAATAAAATATTTAAATAATTTTAGTGTTGTATAAATGGAATTTATATGCCAATGCCTATACTATAGTAGATACCCATATCATTCATTCGTGTAATATCCTGTAAAAGACAATGAAACACAGCTTATAAATTATGACTCTGAATTCTTTTATAAGAATACATTCTTTTTTTTTTTTTTTTTTGCAGGGGAAAATGGACAAAGGAAAGGATCAATGAGGGTGGGAGGGAAATGGGAAGAAAGAAGGGGAGTGATGGTGGGGAGGAGTATATATAATTTCTTAACCAATGGCTTTCTGTTTTTAATCACAAAGAACACTTAAAAAAATCATGGTGAGTTCATCTTATATTAGGAGGTTTGTTCTCGAAATGAAAAGTTCAGAAAACAAAAAGTCCAGTTTGGGTGTCCTCATCTTTAGGCACATCTTGGTATTTTGTATTGGTAAATCTATTTTTACCACAATATATTATTTAGGACAGGATCACATTTGTCACCTCTTCCTCCCTACTACCCAAAGTGGTACCAAACCCACAAAATAGTCAATAAACCTCTACAGAGTGAGCAAATAAGTCTTTTTTTTTTTTTTTTTAAACTCTCCTGAGTGAACTGAATTTTTTGAGGCTCATAAGTAAATATGTTTTCCTCTTTACTTTGTCTATTACAGCCAGATTATATGAGTGGGGTGTTAAAGTCTCCCACTATTATTGTATTGCTCTAGAGAATGTCCTTTAGTTTTTGTTGGAGAAATGGTTTAGTGATGCAAAATTCTCTCAACTTTTGCTTATCTGTGAAGCTTTTGATTTCTCCTTCATATTTGAATGAGATCCTTGCTGGATACAATAATCTAGGCTGTAAGTTATTTTCCTTCATCACTTTAATTACGTCTTGCCATTCCCTCCTGGCTTGGAGAGTTTCTATTGAAAGATCAGATGTTATCCTTATGGGAATTCCCTTGTGAGTTATTTGATGTTTTTCCCTTGCTGCTTTTAATATTTGTTCTTTATATTTAATCTTTGTTAATTTGACTAATATGTGTCTTGGGGTGTTTCGCCTTGGGTTTATCCTGTTAGGGACTCTCTGGATTTCTTGAACTTGAGTGGTTATTTCCTTCTCCATTTTAGGGAAGTTTTCAACTATTATCTCCTCAAGTATTTCCTCAAGATCTTTCTTTTTATCTTCTTCTTCTGGAACTCCTATGATTCGAATGTTGTAGCGTTTGATGTTATCCTGGAGGTTTCTGAAATTGTCCTCATTTCTTTTGATACGTTTTTCTTTTTTCTCGTCTGATTCATTTATTTCTAGGATTCTATCTTCTAGTTCACTAATCCTATCTTCTGCCTCTGTTATTCTACTATTTGTTGCCTCCAGGGTGTTTTGGATCTCATTTATTGCATTATTCATTATGTGTTGACTCTTTTTTATTTCTTCTAGGTCCTTGTTAAACCTTTCTTGCATCTTCTCAATCCTTGTCTCCAGACTCTTTAACTGTGATTCTATTTTGATTTCGAGATTTTGAATTAATTTCGCTATCATTATTCGGAATTCTTTATCAGGTAGATTCCCTATCTCTTCCTCTTTGGTTTGGTTTGGTGGAGATCTATCCTGTTCCTTTAGCTGCTGGGTATTCTTTTGTCTCTTCATTTTGTTAAAATTGCCGAATTTAGAGTGTCCTTACTATATTCTGGTAGTTTGTTGAATTCTCTTTATTGAGGCGGTTTACAGGTCTTTTCAATATCTGATCTCTGCCTTGTTACAGAGGGGGCGGAGATGAACACCCAAATCTAAACCGGCCAGGTTCAGGCACTCGGATAAACCTCAGAAGCACAGACTTGGTTGAGTCTGCGTTTTATGCCCTTCCCAGATCCGAGTAGCGCAGGTGATGAAATGTTCAGCGAGCGCAGGTGCTGCGACTTATCGCCTCTCCGCCGCTCAGTTTTCTGGGTATACAAACAGCGCACTTTCTCAGGCAGATGTTGACCATCCAGAGCCCCAAGAAGCGTGAGTCAGCACAGAAACCTACTCACAGTTCCGTTAGACAGTGTCTCTCTAGGGCTATAATTGCCCGCCTCTGGCCCTGGCTGCCTGTCACGGGAGTGGGACGGCCTGCAGCCGGCCAACTCTGTGCAGCCCTTTGTTCCGTAGGTAGTCCTGGTGGTGTCTTAAGTTAGGGCTGGCTTTTGATGTAGTAGATAGCCGACAGTCTGGTTATTTCGCTCAGATAGCGCCCGAGATAGCCAGGCCAAATCCTTTCTCAAAGCAATGCAGGCCTCGCCACTCCTCCTAGCCCAGCCCCCACTTGCCAATAGCAAATGCTGGTGTCCGCGCCAGTTCTCCACAAAAGGAGTTACCGCAGGGCTCGTTTTCTCGTTTTGAAGACAATGAGCTGTCTTTCTAAGTGCCTGATGTCCTCTGCCGGCATTCAAAAGTTGTTTTATCGAGTTTATTCAGCATTCAAATGTTCTTTTAATGGATTTGTGGAGGAGAAAGTATTCTCCCCGTCTTACTCGTCCACCATCTTAGCTCCTCCCCCTGATAAGAATACATTCTAAGGAAATAAAGATACGTACAAAGTTTTACTGGCATAGATGATTAAAGTAATATCTTGTGTTTTTACATGCTGGAGAAAATGTTCAAATTCTCTCTCTGCATATAGATAGACTGTATTAAATACTGTGTGTACTACATATAGACTATGCTAAATAATATATATATTTTAAAAACAAAATACACTGTTTTATTCACATTCAGAAAACAAAAAGTAATTAAAATTATGCTATAGAAAACTTAATAATGTAAAAGATATTCATATTATACTTAAGTGAAGAAAGGGGTCATGAAATAATGCTACAAAATAAGCCAATTTCTATATAAAAAGCTATGTGACATATAAACATATGTCAAGGGAGACTAACAGTAGTTCATTAGAAGACCTTTTACATTTTTTCTTTAGTATCATCTTTATTTTTTAAATCAGTTCAACTGTATCTAATAAGGTAATTTCAGCCATGCATTAACCAAAACTCTGGTTTCAATGATGATTGATATAATATGGCTTTTACAGTGACAGATACTGAAGTTGTTAGTAGGCATGATACTTAGTAGCCTATGATACTAAGGGCATGAAAAAGAAGGGATTAGTGTCGGGTAGAGTTTCTGAAGGGAGGAAAGCTACTTAACACACATAAAATGACAAGCAGGTAGAAGAGTATCAAAGAATGATGGTTGTTTTAGCAGGAAAGTTCCACATAGGAGCTTCACTACAATTTACAGTTAAGGAATTAAGGGAAACACTGAGCAGCTGAGCAGGGACAAAAAATAAAATTAAAAGGCTTCCCAAATGTCTCAGTGGTAAAGAATCTACCTGCCAATTCAGGAGACACTGGGTTGGATCCCCGGGCTAGGAAGACTTCTGGAGAAGGAAATAGCAACCCACTCTAGTATTTTTGCCTAGAAAATTCCACGGACAGAGGATACTGGCAGGCTACAGTTGCCAGTTACATGGCATTGCAAACAGTCAGACACAACAGAGCTTATACACATACATATAGGGACAAATAGCAAAATTCTTGGTTCCTTTTTAGGAAGAAGCAAATTTTTATATTAGTATCAATATTTTCCTCTTTCTTTTCACAGTCATCCTTAAAAAACACTCGACATGTCTATTCTTATGTACAGCTAAGAGGTTGTTAGGCATATGTTAGTCATAAATGTTTCCTGGAAGCAATGGATCCAAGTTTTAAAATGTTCACTAAAGTGATAAAATAATGCTGAAACATGAAACTATTTCCTCCTGCATTAAAAATGAGTTTCCTCATTCACAGTATTTAAATTGTCCTCAGCCTGCAATGGCTCTAGTAATAGCCTAACTTTCAGCTTTAAATAGGAAATTTCCCCATCCACCCACCTCTTGCTACATGGCAAAAATAAATCAATAAATAAAAATCTTTGGAAACAAAAGCACCAATTTTGGCTTTAAACCACCCTTTGTAAGGTGAAATTGCAGTGGACCAATGACCATTTTAAAGAGGCCCCCTGGGTTACCCAACATTACAAATTATTCCTAAGATACACAATTAGTATGGCAAAAGCAATACAATATTGTAAAGTTAAGCAAAATAAAATTTAATTAAAAAAAAAAGATACACAATTAGCATGAGATATATCATCACACATGTGATTCATCAAGTGCACAAAAATATACCCACTTTGGCCAAAAAATGAAAGAGCACTGCATTCATTGACTGTGCATCTAATTGAGGCAGTAAAGACATATCTTTAAAATAATTTCTGAATGTAACATTTTAATTATTATGAAGCTGTATAAGATGTCCAATAATGCTCAAAATTTATTAGCTACTATTAGTTACAGAAAATGTGAGGCAAATATTACTTCGTAGGTTCTTATGATTCCATATGTTAGAAGCAAAAAAAAATCCTTCATAGAGGTCTGCAATTAAAAATTATAAAATACTGTGAGCATAAACATGGATTATCTCAAATACCCTAAAGTATTTTAAGCCATAAAATTAAATCAATTGCTGGATTGTGGGGGATTTTTTAATTGCAATTTTGTTGAGTGTCTTTATTTGGCCCACGAGGCCTCCCTCTGTGCTTCCCAGGTGGTGCTGGTGGTAAAGAACCCACTTGCCAATTCAGGAGATGCAAGAGACACAGGTTTGATCTTCTGGTTGAGAACATCTCCTGGACTAGGAAATGGCAACCCACCCCAGTACTGTTGCCTAGAATTTTCCTGGAAAAGTCAATGCCTTGAAATTCTTACAAGGGAAGTTCTGTGACAGAGGAGCCAGGCGGGCTAAAGTCCATGGGGCTCAAAGAGTCAGACGCAACTGAGCATATATATACATACCGGCCTCCCTCTGCACCAACTCCAGCCTGATGTGCCAAGGGTGGCTGACCTCTCACATCATCCAAGTTCCCTTGTCCTTTCATTTCGGCTAGGGAAGGCACTGAAGGATATTATGGAATAGGAAATGGATAGACATTAGGGAATAGGAGATGGAGGGATATTAGGGATTAAGAGACGGATGAGTCGGGGGTATTTATTTCTCTGGTTTCCTTTCTGTGGGATTGCTGATAGTTGGTTTTCTCATTCTCAATAATAATTTATTTCATGGGGAGTGCCTTATGACCAGCTAATAAAAGGAAAATTGGTACAAGCCTAGATTAACTAAGAATCTACTGGTACTTGCTAAAAGCTGTTACCTCACATCTACTCAAGCACAGTTCTGCGGGAGACCTGGGTTTGATCCCTGGGTTGGGAAGAATGGAAAGGATACCCACTCCAGTATTCTAGACTGGAAAATTCCAGTCTAGAATTGGACTCTATAGCCAATGGAGTCACAAAGAGTAGGACATGACTGAGCAACTTTTACTTAAAGGGAAACCCCTATCAGGCAGAAAGTCTGAGAGGAAATTTGGCTGAATACTGTGTGACAGAGAGATGGTTAGGAATCTACATTCATCTATGTATTGTGGCTAACAGGTTGGACAATTTGTAGGGGACTAAAAACACCAAGATTGGAAAATCAATGGCAAAGAAGTCTGATGGAGGAGTATATGAGTGGTTCCCTTGAAATGTGCAAATAAGATGAAGAGTCAGGTCCCATGAAATCCTCCAGAGAATCCTCCATGGCAGAGGAGCCTCTCAATAATCACATGGACAAAATTATTCTTCCTATAGCTGTAACTCCCCCCACCCCTAGTTAATCCAGTTCTTGCTCAATGGGAGAGGTACTAATAGGTCACGATGACATACATGAAGACTACACACTGGTTTGATAACACAAACTTCTCAACAGACTTGATATGGTATGACCACCCAACTTGCCAATAATAGAAGCCATTTATATGGCACCATTGTTGACCAATTTGCATGCATGTATGCTAAGTCGCTTCAGTCACGTCAGACTCTGTGTAACCCTATGGACTGTAGGCCAGCAGCCTCTTCTGGCCAAGGGACTCTCCAGGCAAGAATACTGGAGTGGGTTGCCATGTCCTCCTCCAGGGGATCTTCCCAACTCAGGGATCAAATCCATCTCTTAGGTTTCTTCCATTGGCAGGAGGGTTCTTTACCACTAGCACCACCTGGGAAGACCCCGCTTATATGAGGTTGAGCCTATCAGACTCCTTTCATCACTGTGGGAAAAAAAAAAAAAAAAAGTGTCTTCTCAAAGGGAGAAACAGATATCTGGGATCTGCCTTCTCTGAACATGATATTGTCAGTGCCACCATTTGTAGACTTTCAAAATCTTTATTTTCCTTGGGTTTTGACATAATCTTACCATAGACTGTGGAATATAATTTATGGGGGGAAAATAAAACATGACTATGGATCCACCAAAAAAATAAAAAAAAAAAACCTGACTGCTCTCAAGCTCTCAATGGACTTGATAGAATGGAATAATCTGCTAAAGACTATGACAGCGACTTCGGTGAGATAAAATCTTTTGGATTGGGGATGGTGTCCCTCAGGATGTCACGTGCCTTAAAGCACTACTCAATGAATGATGTCGTATCTCCTAAAACAGAATGCACAGGTCCAGGAACCAAAGGAGGATGTAAAAATGGGCTCTTTCAGCAAAGTCGCTGATGCAATATTTCTATCACTACAATCCAGGTTTTATGGGGAGAAGGATACTAGTTTCCATGGGGGAAAAATGCTTCCACTAGAGAGCATAATCAAGGCTTTGTAAAATTTGAAATTGAGTCTGCCCTCTGGCCATTATGAGCTCCTTAAGCTGTTGAACCTTCTCTGCAGAGAAAGGAAATACATCATGATCGAAGCAATTGATGTTATTCACTAATAGAAAATGAGATTGCTGCCACATAACGGGGAGTAAGAGAACAATTTCTGAACCTAGAGGTTACTCTGGAGTGTCTCATTTCTGTGATAGGCTGGGTAATAGAATAATAGAGCAACACAATAAAGGTAGAGGCTTCCCATCTGGAGCTAATGGTAAAGAATCCACCTGCTAATGCAGGAGACACAGGAGACATGGGCTTGGCTTCTGGGTCAGGAAGATACCCTAGAATAGGAAATGGTGATGCCCTCCACTATTGTTTCCTGGAAAATTTCAGGGACAGAGGAGTCTGGTGGGCTACAGTCCATGGGGCTGCAGAGTCAGGACATGACTGAGCAACTGAGCACACAATAAGGGCAGATCAACAAGGCTTATCACACAGGATCATACCATCAGGTATAGAATACTGTACAGACTAGTTATTGACATAGCTTAGGATACACATAGAATAATTGTAGCTAAAAGGATATATAATTATCATCTAAGACCTCATGAGCAGCTAAATATCATAAGACTATAACAGCTGTATTTTATGTTATTTCCCTACTTTTTTTTTTTTTTTTTTTTTCTAGATTACCTTTTACAAGGAGCACTGAGGTTTACTAACATCTTAGATTTTGTTTGGGAAAATGAGAAAACATCATAAGAATATGTTGGTTGATGGTATTTACATATCCCTTATACTTGGGACATATATTTTTCATCTAAAAAAGCTCATATGAAATATGTATAACATCATATATGAAACGAGTCGCCAGTCCAGGTTCAATGCACGATACTGGATGCTTGGGGCTGGTGCACTGGGACGACCCAGAGGGATGGTATGGGGAGGGAGAAGGGAGGAGAGTTCAGGATGGGGAACACATGTATACCTGTGGCAGATTTATTTTGATATATGGCAAAACCAATACAATATTGTAAAGTTAAATAAAATTAAATTAAAAAAAAAGAAAAAAGAAAAAAAAGTGCATATGCTGGGGGAAAAAAAAAAAAGAAGAAATGGAATGCAGTAACTTTTCCATTTGTTCTTCCAGATCCACACTCAACTCTTAACCTTTCTCCAACTCTGCCCCAGGAGGGTGATTTGAATGGACTGGTGCTGCTGTTGCTGCTAAGTCGCTTCAGTCGTGTCCGACTCTGTGCGATCCCATAGACGGCAGCCCACTAGGCTCCGTCCCTGGGATTCTCCAGGCAAGAATACTGGAGTGGATTGCCATTTCTTTCTCCAATGCATGAAAGTGATAAGTGAAAGTGAAGTCGCTCAGTCATGTCCGACTCTTAGCGACCCCATGGACTGGAGCCTACCAAGCTCCTCCGTCCATGGGATTTTCCAGGCAAGAGTACTGGGGTGGGGTGCCATTGCCTTCCCCCTCGAATGGACTGTCTGTGGAATTCTCTGGTTTCAGATTGAATTTGGCCAATGAAAGTAAGCAATAAGAAGATGAACAGTAAGACAAAAATAAAATTAAGTCATTTACTCCTTTGCTTCTTCCTTGTGTCACAGGTACAAATGACTCTGTACTCAAACTAAAGATGTATTTTGTAATCAGTTCATATAATGACTTCCTCCCCCTCACTTAAAGTCCGAAGTGGTAGCGACTTAACCCTTGATAAGAGCTTCCATATACAACCATCTTTGGTTGTGTTCTCCAAACTCTGTTGATTCTTTTGGAAAACTACTCTTGTATTATACTCTCCTTGGTTGCTTGCTTGAAAGTGTCATTTGTTTCCTGCTGATTAAAGTTTAAAAAGGTATGTGGGAGATGTAGTGAATTCCCCACTTACATGACAAAGTTCAACCTATCATTTTCTCTGGATTGAATTTGACTTTAACTCTATAACATACTTTAACAGTCTTTAAAATTTTTTCAATCATGTTCTCCAATCAAGTTAAAAAATGCATGAGTACATATTTGCAATAAATTATATTTTTTGTTGATGACTGACACAGATATTATAGTAAACCAAATATAAAACATTAGCGGTAACACAAAAAATAAAGAAAAATTCTAATATTTTCTTCTCTCACTCTAATGAAGTAACATAGGGTATGTACAACACATTTTGGAAATTACTGTAGATGCAGTGGTGGTAGCAGGCATTTCTTCTGGTCTCAAGACATTTTGATGTCTAAAAAGTTTGTTGGCATCATTGGATGGTTGTTATGCAAGTTCTGCTTCATTTTTGGTACTCACATCTTGATACTAGGCATGGGGTTGACCTTCTTACTGATTAGCCTTAATAGTATAATATCAAGAAAAATATAAAATTACTGCATAGAGTTTCTTAGGGCAAATATATGGATTAAGTTCAAATGACAGACATGCTCTGCTGCCTTTACTGTAAACCACAGTCACATTTATTGGAATAAAGTGTGTTGACATAGTGTATATATGTGTGTATTCTGATGTGGAATGGTAAGTGGGCTTGAGTAGAGGGAGGAGAAAAACCAAGAAAGGAAGATTAGAATGGTGGGGCACAAAGAGTCAAATCATGAAAGTAAAATTTCTTGTTTCATTTAAAGTATTAATCAAAATGTATTCCTTGAAATAGGAAATAGTGCCAATTTCTATGACAGTAAAAACATCATGGGGATAAATTGAAGGCTTGTTAGGTTTGCATGTTAGAATGATCAGATGTTACCCTGAGAGGAAGCTCACGTTTTTATCAGTAAATTCAGAAAAATGAAATTATATCAGTTCTTTAATTTAGCTGTCAAGTAATTAACTCAAATTTCCTATTACCTAAATGGTTACTTGATTTTTAAAGCAGATCTTTTTTCAGAAGCTCCAGCAATAATTTCAGGCCATCAAAATAAACTGATGTAAATTTGCTGCAAGAGGTACCATGATGTGAAATGTACTATTTTGATAATTATTTTTTATGGAGACAATTCCTGGTAGAAGAAAAAAAAAAAGTCCAATATTCTACCCAAACTAAAAGCTAACCTCACTGATCACACAGCTAATCACTACCTGCCTCGTGCCTCCACTGCTTATGTTTTGGGCATTACAACATTTTATTGGCCATCTGTATAAATCAGCTGCTGATCTTTGCATTTATTTGCAGATATTATAAATCTTGTTGCTTAGCATTAATTTTCTAAGTTGTGAGTTTTTCATTGTCTCCAGCCATTTTCTGTTAGTTAATAATAATAAAAAACAACCAAAACACTAACAATATACTTTAATAAAGGGTGACTTAATAGTCAATATAATTAAATTGAATATATTATTTAATATATTTAATAATGCAATATGGTTTAATAATGCAAATATGTTATCAACATTTCCCTGATAGATCAGTTGTTGAAGAATCCACCTGCAATGCAGGAGACCCCAGTTTGACTCCTGGCTTAGGAAGATCCCTCTGGTGAAGGGATAGGCTACCCTCTCCAGTATTCCTGGGCTTCCCTTGTGGCTTAGCTGATAAAGAATCTGTCTGCAATGTGGAAGACCTGTGTTCAGTCGCTGAGTTGGGAAGATCCCCTAGAGGAGGACATGGCAACCCATTCCAGTATCATTGCCTGGAGAATTCCATGGACTGTATAGTCCTGGGGGTTGCAAAGAGCCAGACATGACAGAGAGACTTTCACTTCATTTCACATCAGAATTTCAGAAATCTATCATACACTGCAAATATTTTAAAGTATCCACATATTCCAGGAACTCACCATTCAAAATACACAAGGACTAAATCAACATTCATTTAATAAGCATTTACTGTCTGTGCCAAAGATCTATGATAATTTTAAAATTAAAGGCTATTATAAAAAATCAACCTAATGTTCAACCACCAGTAAGGTACATGTTTAAATGAACACTCTCTTTCTTAAAACTCATCAGATCTATATGAAATA
Organism: Tragelaphus eurycerus; assembly: GCA_935064755.1. Taxonomy (NCBI): domain Eukaryota; kingdom Metazoa; phylum Chordata; class Mammalia; order Artiodactyla; family Bovidae; genus Tragelaphus; species Tragelaphus eurycerus. The sequence goes on along the minus strand of CAKXYN010000045.1, from coordinate 3,316,276 downwards.
TTGCCAAATATACCCTGGTTTTATTATCTAAACTTTTAGTTAAAGGAAATTCTGGTTACATCATGATGTCCAGGGAAAATTGTGGATGTTTAGTCCCCTGAACGAGCTACAGATTAAAAGAGTGACCCAATAAAAAATGATAGTGATCTGAGCCTGAGAAACAATAATGACCCCCTTCTTTCTTATTTCTTTATAGTTTAATCTTAAAATCCTTAACATTCTACTTGACTATATATAATATACATAGTATATATATGTATGCATGTACACACATATATATTTATATTTGTACAAACGTATGCATACCCATTGGAGAAAGAAATGGCAACCCACTCCAGTACTCTTGCCTGGAAAATCCCACAGACACTCCATAGGACCACTAAGAGTAAGTATGACTGAGCGACTTCACTTTCATTTTGATGCATTGGAGAAGGAAATGGCAACCCACTCCAGTGTTCTTGCCTGGAGAGGCCCAGGGATGGAGGAGCCTGGTGGGCTGCCATCTATGGGGTAGCACAGAGTTGGACACGACTGAAGCGAGTTAGCAGCATGCATATCCATAAACATATATACAGATTTGGGGGAATGGTCATTTTAAAAATATCTTTACCAATAACACTTTTTTCTTTCATATTTAATTTCATTATCTCCTTTTCGTGACTACCTATCAAAGAGTTTAATTTTCATTGCATACACATTTCTAGTTTAATCCTCTACTATTTACAAACCTACTGAGGTTAGCATTTATTTATGGAGATTCTGCACTAGGACTTGAGTTTTGAGGTAACAAATGAATCTTGAGTAATTTTTCCTATGAAATTATTTTAACCTGAAGGAAAAGCAGTTTACTTTGGCATCGCTGCCTTCAACATTTGTAATAGATCCAGTTTTCTGCAGGAATAAGTAATAGCAGTCATTTTAGGAAAAAACTTTAAAATTTGTTTAAGTTAATGGTATCCAATAGGCAATTCCATTGTGATTTTTGGTTAATATGTTTTTATTCCTTCTACTGGGAAGGGGCAATTATTTTCATATGTATCATTATATTGTTTTATTTTCAGTTATTTTATATTTATTCCTCCGCATGAATGAACTGATTTGAATTATAACCATTCTTATTTTATAGTTCAAAGAAGTAAATTACCCTAGTGATTTTGAAATGAAGTGGGGTTTTTTGCTTCCTTTTTTTAAATGCAGCTATGAGTTTTTTTAATAAGTGGACTTTGAGATTGCTTATTGATCAAATTTTAGTTCATCTTCCATAGCAGCACAGCAAAAATCATTTAACTATCCTTTAGATACTGTTCCTTCCAGCTCTGTTTCTTCACTCTGGCCTCTGTTTTATTTTTTTTTTCCCTATATTGCACTAATTCAAACAGTCTCAAATGGGAGACCAATTGGATGAAAAAATTTAATCTGGATAGCTTATGTGTATCATCTATTTTGCCATATGGATTTGCATTCATTCTAGACACTTACATATATTATAAAATTAAGAATCACAGTAGCTCAAGATTGGAAATTTGAATGCACAAGAGTGTTTTCAAGAGAGAATTCTTTAGAGCCAGAGTATTCTCTTTACCTCACTTATTCAAGTTTCAAAACAGAGTTTAGCTTGCAAAGGCTTTGCAAGTTCACCTTTATGATCTTATTGATATTTTACGATACTATGATAACTTGAAAAGTGTCTCAAGAAAAATAGATTGATGAGAAAATAGAGCAGGTAGAGTAATGCAATAAACTCCCTTCACATATTTAATATCACATCCAACAAAGCAGAATCATGGGATAGCAGTAACTTATTATTGCCTTGCATTAACTGACAGAATGTATTCACTCATTGAAAACTACTTAGGTAGGGGTCCACAGCTTGAGATGGTGACGATGGTACATTATCTTCCTTATAAGAAAGAATATGGCATCATTAGGTGAAAGCATTCTGATCTTGTTAAGAGATGTTTCCATGAATTTAAAACAAGCTTAAGTAGAAGTGCAAGGCAGAGTTATACTTATTAACCAATTATTTAGGTAATCTCTTTTCGTATTGATCATTTTAAACTATGCGGATTAGAAATAAAAAAGAAGCAGGGAATATGGAACCAAATTTTGTCAAGTTTAACTGTGCAAGGTTCAGGATATATTTCCCATAGAGTACACTGGGAACTTCATAGATCAATAAAAATTTTCTTCTTAGAGTTTTTTCCTTTTCTTCCATTTTTTTCTCATGTAAGGTGAATTACCATTAATTTATCTTTGTCTTATGAGATTCCCAAAGACTTATCAAGACATTTTGTAGTCTTCCTTTCTACCTACAAATTATATGGTTCATACAGATTTCCTTTTTTAAATGGGGGATGGTATTTTATTAAACAATTTCTATTTTATGTGTCTTGCATGTTTAGTTACAATTGTTCTGATATAGTTGAATGTTTAAATCTTTTAAGTGCAAAATATGACAAAACCATCTCCTCATATTCATTTCAATTTAATTCAACAAACATTTACTGACTACAATATGCCAGATTCTATTTGAGATGCCTGGCATATGTCAATGAACAATAGAGAAAAATATTCTACCCTAGTGTTTCTTTAATCTTATATATTCCACAGTTCTGCTTCACCCACCAAGAGTTTTCATTTTCCTCTATTATATCTTTCTTACCAGTACCGCTAGAACATTTTCATCAGAAAGTTGTGTTACTGTTTAATACAAACAAGAACAAAACAGGCCTTGAGATGGTGAAGATGGTCCATTATCTTCCTTATAAGAAAGAACGTGGTATCACTAAGTGAGAGCATTCTGTGCTTTCACCTAACCTAAGCTGTGTTCATATGCTAGGCACTGTTCTTAGCATATTATACACATTAACTCACTTAATCTGCATAACAAGTTAATAAAATGTACACTAGTTATCACCATTCCAATTTCATGGAAGAAGACATAGAGAAAGCTTAAATAATGTCAAAGTTTGACCAGTTCATAAGTCCTGATCCAAACCAAGTAGCTTAACCTCAGAGACTGTGCTATTTATACATACACATATATACATATACCCACATACACACACATATACACACACACGCATAGCTTATCAGCCCAAAATCTTCCAGAAAAGTTTACATGACATTTTTTTAATGTGGTTACTTTAATTATTTGTTTGAAACCAGAGCAGTCCAAAATTCAATCAGAATCTACATTTGGCTGAAATTACCTGTATGTTGGGCTTCCCTGGTCGCTCAGATGGTAAAAAATCTGCCTGCCGTGTGGGAGTTCTGGGTTCAAGCCCTGGGTTGGGAAGATTCCCTGGAGGAGGGCATGGCAACCCATTCCCGTATTCCTTGCCTAGAGAATCCCCATGGACAGAAGAGCATGGTGATCTACAGTCCATGGGGTCGCAAAGAGTTGGACATGACTGAGTGACTAAACACAGCACACATGCTGTATATTTAAAATCAATCTAAAGGCATCAAATTCTACTGAATAATTCTGAGAGTACAATATTTCTCCCTTTCTTAATCAGTTTAATCTCATGGTCACTGATTTAAAGTGTCCCTCTTTCATACTGAACTGATCATTCTCCATGTTAATTCAGAAAATTCATATCTGTAGAAAAATAAATTTTCTCTACAAGTGAGAGATATATTGTATTAACAGAATATAGTATATATTTGACTACTCCCTAATGCCATGACTTTTCTGGCTTGTAACAAAGCACAGGCAGTTAAGACATCTGAATATTTCATCCTTACAAATGATTCTAATAATTATATAATGACTTCTGCAGGAAACATAAAGTCCCTTTACACAGCGGATTAATTTGCATATTGCTAATTGGGAACACACCTATAACAAAATATAAAAAAGCAAACCTTAGTGCATCAGAGTAGGTAAATCAGTTTAGTACATAATGACAAATGTACCTGGATTTTAGGCTCAATCTTTTGATCCAGTCCCATGGGCATATTCCTCCTGACAAGAAGCCTGGAAAGTTGGATCTTTTTTTTTTTTTTTAAATCACATCCATATACGTATTATATACAAATATAGCTAGCTTCCCTATCACCTGTACAAATGAGATTGCCCTCCTTTAGATGATAAATATCTCTTAAGATAATGAAGTAGATTCTAATTATGCCCATCTTTAGGTTAAAGGGGGAAAAAAAGAAAATCCAGAAATGCCACTATTTTTAAGGTTAATTCTTGCTCCTCGTCATAGTTAATATATATTTTTTCAAAACTAATCTTATTGAAATATTACTTTAGTCAACAAAATGCACTCATTGTGTGTACAGTTCATTGAATTATAACAAATGTATATACCTATTTAACCATTCTTCCAGTCAAAACACAGAATACCCATCATTCTTAAAGTTGCCATGTGCTCTTTCCAGTCACAGATGCTCAGACTTGTCATATGTCTTCTGTCACTAGAGTTCAGATTTGTTTTTGTAGCATCTGTACAAATAAAATGATACAGTATGTAGCCTTTTTTGTGTCTGACCTCTCTCTCTCTCTCTGCAGATCTTTAAGATACATCTGTATTGTTGAGTTTATCAGTAGTCATCTCTCTAGTAAATACCTAGGAATAAAACTGCTGGATTGTATGCTAAGAGTATTTTCAAATTGCTAAGAAATTGCAAACCTTTCCTCAAATCATATCCCTACCAGCAGAGTATGAGAGTTCCAGTTGTCCCACATCTTCACCACTACTAGATGTTTTATCCTTTTTGATTTGGCCCTAAAAATGGGTATTATGTATCTCATTGTACGTAGTAATAATAGTGTTAGTTGCGCAGTTATATCCGACTCTTTGTGCCTCCATGGACTGTAGCCCACCATTGTCCTCAGTCCACTGGATTCTCCAGGCAAGAATACTGGAGTGGATTGCCACTCCCTTCTCCAGAGGATCTTGCCAACCCAGGGATCAAACCCAGGTCTCCTGCAATGCAGATTCTTTACAATCTGAAGTACAAGGAAGTTCTAAGGGTAAAATATATTTCATTTGAGAATTCAATATTGATTTATAAACTACAAATATTTAGTCAAATACTATGAATGTTATATTTGTTATTTTGAGCTCTATCTGGTAAAGAGCTGAGCTTACACTAAGGTTTTGTAGGGGCATCAACAAGGAAACAATTATCTTCAATCCCCAAACAGTTCAATAGAGGACATTATAGAAATACAGTTTATGTTCACAAGACAAAAGTTGCTTTCTATAAGTTGACATCATCCAAGCTGATCTATGCATCTCCATGTGTCACTTAATCATGGTCCCATTTCCAACTTATTTTTTTTTTCTTTAAATCTCAGATGTTCCTATAGAAACCACCTCTATCTCTCATGGTCTTCATTTATAAAAACAGATCTTTTGCTTATAGAACACTATCAATATACTGATATTCATTTATTTCTTTTCACATTTCCTTTATGTAGAAGCAACGTTATGCCATGTTATTTTACTTCTTTACAAGAACTTTTTTCAAAATTTCCTACACTACAAGTCTGTAAGCAATCAATTTCCACAATTTTTGAGAAAATGTTTATTTCACTTTCATTATTGGAGGATAATTTCATTAGATACAGAAGTCTACTTTGTTTTTTCTACTTTTTTCCAACACTAATGATTTCACTGCACTATATTCTTATTTATGTGGTTCCTGATGAGCAGTTTGCTGTAATTCTTAATCCTTTATTACATATTTCCCACTCTATTGTTGCCTTCAAAATTTTCTGTTTCTCTTTGGTTTTCTGCAATTTTAATATAAAATGCCTAAGTATGTATTTTTTGTTATTTATCCTATTTGTGTTCTCTAAGTGTGTGGTATCTGTGGTTTATGGAAAAAATATTAAATATTTTAACTGTTAGTCTTCATTTTCTTTGCCTTCTGTTATTCCAATTATACAAGTATTGCACTTTTTAATTGGTCTTACAGTCTTGGCAGTCACAGTTTCTCTTTGTTTATCCTAACTTTTTATTTTGCATTTCATTTTGAGTAACTTTTATTTTCCTATTTTCAAGATTATTCTTTGTTTCGTTGGTTAAGTCTACTAGGAGCACATTATATGCACTCTTCATTTCTTTTACTGTGTTTTTAATTTATAATATCTTTTAAATTTTTGTCACAATTTTTATATGCTGACATTATCGAAGAGATATTGCATGCTATCTACCTTTTTCCATTAAGGTGTATGATACAATATCATAAATATCTCAGTCTGATTCTAATGATGACACTGGTTCAGACTGTGTTTTATCTTGCCTTTTGACATGCTTTACAAATTTTTGCTGAAAGGCAAACTTGTTGCTGTTCAGTAGCTAAGTTGGGTCCGATTCTTTAAAACCCCAAGGACTGCAACACACCAGGCTTCCCTGTCTTTCCTTCACCATCTTCCAGAGTTTGTTCACTCTCATGTCCAAGTCAGTGACGTCATCCAATATCTCATCCTGTGTCACCCCCTTCTCTTCCTGCCCTTAACCTTTTCAAGCATCAGGGTCTTTTCCAATGAGTCAGCTCTTCACATGAGGTGGCCAAACTATTGGAGGTTCAGCATCTGTCTTTCTAATAAATATGAAGGACTGATTTCCTTTAGGATTGACTGGTTTGATCTGCTCACTGTCCAATGAACCCTCAAGGATCTTCTTCAGCACTACATTTCAAAAGCATCAATTCTTTGGCACTCAGTTTTCTTTATGGTCCAACTCTCACATCCATACATGACTACTGGAAAAACCATAGTTTTGACTATTCAGACCTTTGTCAGCAAAGTGATATCTATGTCTATGTTGGTCATCAATTTTCTTCCAAGGAGCAAGTAGTCACCATCCACAGTGATGTTTTGGAGCCCAAGAAAATAAAATCTGTCACTGCTTACACTTTTTCCCCTTCTATTTGCTATGAAGTGATGGGACTGGATGCCATGATTTTAGATTTTTGATTGCTGAGTTTTAAGCTCTCACCTACAGGCTCTTTAGTTTATCTTTATTTTCTGCCATTAAGGTGATATCATCTGCATATCTGAGATTGTTGATATTTCTCTTGCAAATCTTGTAGAGGGTAATAAATACTGAACTAAATAGGGCTTTACTATGAGAAGTTATGATAATTTGGTCATGAATTGGATTGTATGATGCTTATTCTGTCTATCCTATTAAGGATTTTTAAATCAGATATATTAATATAATTTGCATGTGATAAAATTCATCCTAATTAAGATTCAGATCAGATCAGATCAAATCAGTCACTCAGTCGTGTCCGACTCTTAGCGACCCCATGAATCGCAGCACGCCAGGCCTCCCTGTCCATCACCAACTCCCGGAGGTCACTCATGTCCATTGAGTCAGTGATGCCATCCAGCCATATCATCCTCTGTTGTCCCCTTCTCCTCTTGCCCCCAATCCCTCCCAGCATCAGAGTCTTTTCCAATGAGTCAACTCTTTGCATGAGGTGGCCAGAGTACTGGAGTTTAGCATCATTGCTTCCAAAGAAATCCCAGGGCTGATCTCCTTCAGAATGGACTAGTTGGATCTCCTTGCAGTCCAAGGGACTCTCAAGAGTCTTCTCCAACACCACAGTTCAAAAGCATCAATTCTTTGGTGCTCAGTCTTCTTCACAGTCCAACTCTCACATCCATACATGACCACAGGAAAAATCATAGCCTTGACTAGATGAACATTTGTTGGCAAAGTGATGTCTCTGCTTTTGAATATGCTATCTAGGTTGGTCATAACTTTCCTTCCAAGGAGTAAACATCTTTTAATTTCATGGCTACAGTCACAATCTGCAGTGATTTTGGAGTCGCCAAAAATAAAGTCTGACACTGTTTCCACTGTCTCCCCATCTATTTCCCATGAAGTGATGGGACCAGATGTCATGATCTTAGTTTTCTGAATATTGAGCTTTAACCAACTTTTTCACTCTCCACTTTCACTTTCCTTAAGAGGCTTTTTAGTTCCTCTTTACTTTCTGCCATAAGGTTGGTATCATCTGCATATCTGAGGTTATTGATATTTCTCCTGGCAATCTTGATTCCAGCTTGTGGTTCTTCCAGTCCAGCGTTTCTCATGATGTACTCTGCATAGAAGTTAAATAAACAGGGTGACAATATACAGCCTTGACGTACTCCTTTTCCTATTTGGAACCAGTCTGTTGGTACATGTCCAGTTCTAACTGTTGCTTCCTGACCTGCATACAAATTTCTCAAGAGGCAGATCAGGTGGTCTGGTATTCCCATCTCTTTCAGAATTTTCCACAGTTTATTGTGCTCCACATAGTCAAAGGCTTTGGCATAGTCAATAAAGCAGAAATAGATGTTTTTCTAGAACTCTCTTGCTTTTTCCATGATCAAGCAGATGTTGGCAATTTGATCTTTGGTTCCTCTGCCTTTTCTAAAACCAGCTTGAACATCAGGAAGTTCACGGTTCACATATTGCTGAAGCCTGGTTTGGAGAATTTTGAGCATTACTTTACTAGTGTGTGAGATGAGTGCAATTGTGCGGTAGTTTGAGCATTCTTTGGCATTGCCTTTCTTTGGGATTGGGATGAAAACTGACCTTTGCCAGTCCTGTGGCCACTGCTGAGTTTTCCAAATTTGCTGGCATATTGAGTGCAGCACTTTCACACCATCACCTTTCAGGATTTGGAATAGCTCACCTGGAATTCCATCACCTCCTCTAGCTTTGTTTGTAGTGATGCTTTCCAAGGCCCACTTGACTTCACATTCCAGGACATCTGGCTCTAGGTCAGTGATCTCACCTTTGTGATTATCTGGGTCATGAAGATCTTTTTTGTACAGTTCTTCTGTGTATTCTTGCCATCTCTTATTAAGATTAGTTTTGACAAATGTATACAGATATTCCAGAAAAAAAAACATCTAATTCGGTTTATTGACCACGCTAAATCCTTTGACTGTGTGGATCACAACGAACTGTGAAAAATTCTTGGAGATAGCAATACCAGACCACCTGACCTGCCTCCTGAGAAACCTGTATGCAGATCAAGAAGCAGCAGTTAGAACCGAACATGAAACAATGGACTGGTTCCTATTTGGGAAATGAGTACATCAAGGCTGCATATTGTCATCTTGCTTATTTAAATATATGCAGAATACAATATGCAAACTGCCAGGCTGGATGAAGCACAAGCTGGAATCAAGATTGCCAGGAGATATATCAATAACCTCAGATATATAAATGAAACCATCCTTATGGCAGAAAATGAAGAGGAACTAAAGAGCCTCTTGATGGTAGTGAAAGAGGAGAGTGAAAAAGCTGGCTTAAAATTGAACATACAAAAAATGAAGATCATGGCATCTGGTCCCATCACTTCATGGCAAATAGATGGGGAAACAGTGACAGACTTTATATTTTTGGGCTCCAGATCACTGCAGATGGTGACTACAGCCATGAAATTAAAAGACATTAGCTCCTTGGAAGAAAAGCATTGACAAAGCTAGACAGCATATTCAAAAGCAGAGACATTACTTTGCCGACAAAGGTCCATATAGTCAAAGCTATCGTTTTTCCAGTAGTCATGTATGAATGTGAGAATTGGACAATAAAGAAGGCTGAGTGCTAAATAATTGATGCTTTTGAACTGTGGTGGTGTTGGAGAAGTCTCTTGAAAGTATCTTGGACTGCAAGGAGATCAACCCAGTCAATCCTAAACAAAACCAACCCTGAATATTCACTGGAAGGACTGATGCTGAAACTGAAGCTCCAAAGGTTTGACTACCTGATGTGAAGAACGAACTCATTGGAAAAGACCAAGATGCTGGGAAATATTAAAGGCAGGAGGAGAAGGGGACAACAGAGGATGACATGGTTGGATGGCACAACCAACTCAATGGACATGAGCTTGAGCAAGCTCTGTGAGATGGTGAAGGACAGGGAAGCCTGTTATGCTGCAGTTCATGGGGCTGCAAAGAGTCAGACACGACTGAGTGAGTGAACAACCACAACAACATACAGATGTAATCACCACCAAAATCAAAATATAGACTACTCTGAAGTCTGGATTTCAATTAGTTTCATAAGTACTCACTTGCAGAAAATCTGCTTCTCACTTCCAGCCCAACAACCACTATAATTGTTTTGTGTTCCTATATTTTTACTATTCTAGAATTTCACATAAAATATAATTGCACACTATTCAGTTTTCTATTTTTGTGTGTCTGCCTTTATCTTACATGATGTTTTTATATTTATCCATGTTTCTCTGTGTATTTATTTATTAAGTAGTATTTCTAAGTACATATCAAAATTTAATTCATTCACCAGTTAGTGGACATTTGATCATTTTCAATTGTTAGGTGTTAAAAATAAAGCAGATAGAGACATCTGCATATGGGTATTTGTGTGGACACAACCTTCTGATAAAATATTAAAGAATGGGATTGGTAGAAAATACGATAAGTACATGGTTAATTTTATAAGAAATTCCAAAATGAGTCTTTTTCCCATCTTCACCAACAAATAATGAAATATCTAGTTGCCCTGCATTCTAGTCAGAACTTGGTATTTTAGTCTTTTGACTTCTGCCACTTTAATACATGTATGCTTTTATTTTGAATAAAACTTGAATCTCCCTAATGGTATTACGTTGAGCATCTCTTTATGTGTTATCTGTTTATGTGCCATTAAATGATCTTGTCTTGTGAAGTATCTGGTCAAAATTTTTTCCCATTTGTTTCACTTGGGTATTCTGTCATCTCATAAAATTATAGGGGCTCTTTATGTACTCTGTATAAAGCCCATTATAAGATATTGTTTTGCAAATATTTTCTGCCACTTTGTGATATTTTCTTCCTTAACAGTATCTTTTGAAAAACAGAATTTAAAATTTTTATCAAGTCCAATTTATCAATGTCTTTTTCCTTTATTGTTTGCTTATATGTGTCCTGCTAGAAATTTTTTAGCAACCTTAAGTCACTGGATTTTCTCCTACAAATTTTATAGTTACATCTATTATACATAGCTCTATACTCCATTGCAAATGAATTTTTAATAGATAAGTGTTTAGTTTAAGGTGCAGTTTTCTACTGCAGTTTTATACCTGAGATGTAGATAGAAAATTGTTTTAACACCACTTATTGGAAAGACTGTCTTATGCCCTTTGAATCACCTTCCCAGGACTGTTTAAAATAAAATGACCAATAATTGTTCATCTAAAGTAATATCAGTAATATGGTACTGATATAGCACACAGAAAAGTGTAGTGATTAAAGAAATGTCATAAGGCATAGGAAATGTTAAAAAATTACCTATACTATAAATACCTTAGAACATACTAAGTATTTATTAAAACCAGCTATTGCAGTTGAGTTTTAACTTCCTATTAAAACTCATATTTAAAAAAAAAAAAAAAACCTTGTACTATTCATGAAGTGGAACAGCATCATTTGAGAATATATGTAGATTAGTTTAAATGTATTATAAATTCTAGGGTAATCAGTTCAGTTCAGTTCCTCAGTCATGTCCAACTCTTTACTACCCCATGAACTGCAGCACTCCAGGCCTCCCTGTCCATCACCAAATGCCAGAATCTACCCAAACTTATATCCACTGAGTTGGTGATGCCATCCAACCATCTCATCCTCTGTCGTCCCCTTCTCCTCTTGCCCTCAATCTTTCCCAGAATCAGGGTCTTTTCAAATGAGTCAGCTCTTCACAGCAGGTGGCCAACGTATTGGAGTTTCAACTTTAGCATCAGTCCTTCCAAAGAACACGCAGGACTGATCTTTAGAATGGACTGATTGGATCTCCCTGCAGTCCAAGGGACTCTCAAGAGTCTTCTCCAACAGTCTTGTCTACAAGAAACCACTTTTAATATAAAGACTAGGTTAAAAGTAAAAGGATAAAGAAAAACAGACTATGCTACCAGAAGTCAACAGAATGCTGAATCAGCTGTTACTTTCAAAGTGGGCTTCAGAAAGGGGAAAATTACTGGGGATAAAAGTGATGCTACATAATGATAAGGTAGCCAAATATCAGAAAAGAGATAATATTAAAAATATCAACGCTGCTCTATCAGTAAGTGATAGATCTGGTAGGCAATTAGTAAGGATATAGACGACCTGAACAGCCCAGTGAATCAATTTGATCTAATTGATATCCATAGAAAAATCTAAAAATAGAATGCACATTCTTCGTAAACTTACATGTCAGATTGGTATAATCACTTTGGAAGACAGTTTGCTTCACAAAGTGACTCTAAGACAGTTCTTAAAAAACTAAACATCATGTTTAAAATAAGCAATCACACTCATGAGTATCTAGCTACTGATTTAAGAACTTTCAGTTCAGTTCAATTGTTCAGTTGTGTCTGACTCTTTGCGACTCCATGAATCACAGCATGCCAGGCTTCCCTGTCCATCACAACTCCCGGAGTTCACCCAAACTCAGGTCCATCGAGTCAGTGATGCCATCCAGCCATCTCATCCTCTGTCATCCCCTTCTCCTTCTGCCCCCAATCCCTCCCAGCATAAGAGTCTTTTTCAGTGAGTCAACTCTTTGCATGAGGTGGCCAAAATATTGGAGTTTCAGCTTTAGCATCAGTCCTTCCAAAGAAAAACCAAGGACTGACCTTTAGAATGGACTGGTTGGATCTCCTTGCAGTACAAGGGACTCTCAAGAGTCTTGTCTAACACTACAGTTCAAAAGCATCAATTCTTTGGTGCTCAGCTTTCTTCACAGTCCAACTCTCACATCCATATATGACCACTGGAAAAACCATAGCCTTGACTAGACGGACCGTTGTTGGCAAAGTAATGTCTCTGCTTTTGAATATGCTATCTAGGTTGGTCATAGCTTTTCTTCCAAGGAGCATGCATTTTTAAATTTCATGGCTGCAGTCATCATCTGCAGTGATTTTTGGAGACCCCAAAAATACTCTCTCACTCTTTCCATTGTTTACCCATCTATTTGACATGAAGTGATGGGACCGGATGCTGTGATTTTAGATTTCTGAATGTTGAGTTTTAAGCCAACTTTTTCACTCTCTTATTTCACTTTCATCAAGAGGCTTTTTAGTTCCTCTTCACTTTCTGCCATAAGGGTGGTATCATCTGCATATCTGAGGTTATTGATATTTCTCCCTGCAATCTTGATTCCAGCTTGTGCTTCTTCCAGCCCAGCGTTTCTCATGATGTACTCTGCATACGAGTTAAATAAACAGGGTGACAGTATACAGCCTTGATGTACTGCTTTTCCTAGTTGGAACTAGTCTGTTTTTCCATGGCCAGTTCTAACTGTTGCTTCCTGACCTGCATATAGATTTCTCAAAAGGCAGGTCAAGTGGTCTGGTATTCCCATCTCTCTCAGAATTTCCCACAGTTTCTTGTGATCCACACAGTCAAAGGCTTTGGCATAGTCAATAAAGCAGAAATAAATGTTTTTCTGGAACTCTCTTGCTTTTTTGATAATCCAGCAGATGTTGGCAATTTGATCTCTGGTTCCTGTGCCTTTTCTAAAACCACCTTGAACATCTGGAAGTTCACGGTTCATGTATTGCTGAAGCCTGGCTTGGAGAATTTTATTACTTTACTAGTGTGTGAGATGAGTGCAATTGTGCAGTATCTGAGGATTCTTTGGCATTGCCTTTCTTTGGGAGTGGAATGAAAACTGACCTTTTCCAGTCATGTGGCCACTGTTGAGTTTTCCAAATTTGCTGGCATATTGAGTGGAACACTTTCACAGCATCATCTTTCAGGATTTGGAATAGCTCAACTGGAATTCCATCACCTCCACAAGCTTTGTTCACATAAAAACCCATGTGTGAATGTTTACAAATTTCTTTATAGTCACCAAAATTCACGAGCAACATTTTTGTAATTACATTACACTATTTATTTTTATAGTAGTAATTTATGTTATTTTAGCATTTTACTGATTCTAGTTATTTTGCCAAAGACAAATTCAGCTAGAGAAACAGACTTTACTTTTCTCATAATTTTGTGTATTTGTTTCTATCCATACATTTTTCATTTCTCATAGTACTTCTACTGCAATATAAACAGCTTGAGCTTATTATCTGAAGTGCTAAATGATTCAATTCTGAACATTGCCTTGACCCAGAGTTTATCCCTTGATAACAATGAAATAAACAACATAACCTCTGACCAAAGCACCATCAACAAGCCTCAATTTGATTCAATCAAAATTTCACAGAAACTTAACAGAAATAATATATATAACATTGTCTCAAACATCCTTTTCAAGTCTACTTCAATATATCTATTAATCCCACTGAGCCAAAATGAGATTGCTAACAATGCAAAATCATTTTACAAAGCTTAAGATATATTACTGAAGATAGCTTAACATGCATTATTTTACATATAATATCCATGAAAGGTTGTCATCCTTTTTTTTTTTTTGAAGGTAAGCAAAATATGCCACCCCTAAAGTTACCACTTTAGCATATGAATTATTTTGAATTAAAGTTGTTTGAGAAACAGTCAGTGCAAGAAGGACACTCTGAACCTTCTTTATTCCCCTGAAAGGAGAAAATAAATTTCCCATGTAAAAGATATCCTCCTGTAACAGAAAGAAGAGAGACATCCTTATCACGAGAGATAGGGAATTTAAGGGGAATGAGGCTACATAAATAAACCCTGCTACATCCTCACTAATTTATTACCCCACACCCAAACTACTTTGTCTTGTAAGTTCTTCAAAATTTATTGTTTCTTTATTTAAAACATATAAAGGTTGCATACCTCAGTCACTTCTTTAAGTCTCATATTTTCTATGAGGCTTCCATGCTATGCTATGCTATGCTAAGTCACTTCAGTCGTGTCCGACTCTGTGTGACCCCACAGATGTCAGCCTACCAGGCTCCCCCGTCCCAGGGATTCTCCAGGCAAGAACACTGGAGTGGGTTGCCATTTCCTTCTCCAATACATACAAAATTAAATTTTTCTTGTTAATGTATTTTATGCCAATATAATGATTAAATCAGCCAAAGAGCCATGAAGAAGGGAAAAGATTTACACTCCTACATTCTCTATAAATAAA
Source organism: Tragelaphus eurycerus (assembly GCA_935064755.1). Lineage (NCBI taxonomy): Eukaryota > Metazoa > Chordata > Mammalia > Artiodactyla > Bovidae > Tragelaphus > Tragelaphus eurycerus. Next base: position 3,301,259 of record CAKXYN010000045.1, on the reverse strand, counting down.
TGAAATATATGGTGTCAGATGTCAAAAAAAAAAAAAAAAAGGATATTGAGAGGTTCTTATATACAGGCTCAGTGTATAATTCATATATATATATAAATATATATATACACACATACATATATATGCACATATACATAAACACACATATATATTTGGGAAGAGTTCTTGAGTGCTCTATCAGCCCATTAATGTACATAATTGATTTCTGATGATTCCTGTAAACAGTAAAAGTTCTCATTTTAATGTTTAAGGTATTATCAGGTTTATCTGATGAATCAGATGGTAAAAAATTTGCCTGCAATGTGGGAAACATAAGTTAGATCCCTGGGTCAGGAAGATCCCCTGGAGAAGGAAATGGCAACTAACTCTAGTATCCTTGCCTGGAGATTCCCATGGACAGAGGAAGCTGTTGGGCTAGAATCCATGTGGTCACAAAGAGTTGGAAACAACTGAGCCATGAATATTTTCATTTCAGCTATTGCTCTGGCTATGAAAACTAATGGATTTATTTCACCTTGTGTACCTCCTAATTGTGAAATAAAACACAACAATGGTAATCCTAAAGTGCTACAAATTTGACCTTGGAGTACAAAATGAAGCAGGTCAAAGACTAATAGAATTTCGCCAAGAGAATGCACTGGTCATAACAAACAATCTCTTCCAACAACACAAGAGAAGATTCTACACAGAGGCATCACTAGATGGTCAATGTGGAAATCAGACTGATTATATTCGTTGTAGCCAAAGATGGAGAAGCACTATACAGTCAGCAAAAACAAGACCAAGAGCTGACTGTGGCTCAGATCATGAATTTATTGCCAAATTCAGACTGAAATTGAAGAAAGTAGGGAAAACCACTAGACCATTCAGGTATGACCTAAATCAAGTCCCTTACGATTATACAGTAGAAGTGGCAAATAGATTCAAGGGATTAGATCTGATAGACAGAGTGCTGGAAAACTATGAACGGAGGTTCATGATATTGTACAGGGGGCAGTAATCAAGACCATCCTCAATAAAAAGATATGCAAAAGTCAAAATAGTGTCTAAAGAGGCCTTACAAATAGCTGAGAAAAGAAGAGAAGCTAAAGGCAAAGAAAAAAAGGGAAGATATATTCATCTGAAGGCAGACTTCCAATGAAGTCCTTCAACAGCAGGAGGGAGAGACAAGAAAGCCTTCCTCAGTGATAATAGAAATAATAAGGAAAATAATAGAATGGGAAAGACTAGAGATCACTTCAAGAATAACAGAAATGTCAAGGGAACATTACATGCAAAGATGGGCTCAATAAAGGAGAGAAATGGTATGGACCTAACAGAAGCAGAAGATATTAACAAGAGGCGGCAAGAATACACAGAACTATAGAAAAATATTTTCACTACCCACATAATGATGACAGTGTGATCATGCACCTTCATCCTGGAAGCTGAAGTCAAGAGGGCCTTAGGAAGCATCACTACAAACAAAGCTAGTAGAGGTGATGGAATTCTAGTTGAGCCACTTCACATCCAAAAAGATGATGCTGAGAAAGTGTTGCACTCAATATGCCAGCAAATTTGGAAAACTCAGCACTGGCCACAGGACTGGAAAAAGTCAGTTTTCATTCCAATTCCAAAGAAAGATAATGCCAAAGAATACTCAAACTACCAGACAATTGTACTCATCTCACATGCTAAAAAACTAATGTCAAAATTCTCCAAGTCAAGCATCAACAGTATATGAACCAATAACATCCAGATGTTCAAGCTGGATTTAGAAGACAGAGGAACTAGAGATCAAATTGTCAACATTTGTTGGATCATTGAAAAGGCGAGAGTTTCAAAAAAAAAACAACTACTACGGCTTTATTGACTATATCAAAGCCTTTGACTATGTGGATCACAACAAATTGTGGGAAATTCTTTAAAAAAAATGGGAATACCATACCACCTGACCTGCCTCCTGATAAATCTGCATGCATGTCAAGAAGCAACAGTTAGAACTGGACATGAAACAACAGACTGATTCCAAATAGAAAAAGGAGTATGTCAAGGCTGTATATTGTCACCCTGTTTATTTAACTTATATGCAGAGTACATCATGAGAAATGCTGGGCTGGAAGAAGCACAACCTGGGATCAATATTGCTGGGAGAAATATCAATAACCTCAGATATTCAGATGACACCACCCTTATGGCAGAAACCAAAGAAGAACTAATAAGACTCTTGATGAAAGTGAAAAAGGAGAGTTAAAATGTTGGCTTGAATCTCACCACTCAGAAAACTAAGATCATGGCATCTGGTCCCATCACTTCATGGCAAATAGATGGGGAAACAGTGGAAACAGTGGCTGACTATTTTTCTGCTCTCCAAAATCACTGCAGATGATGATTGCAGCCATGAAATTAAAAGACCCTTGCTCCTTGGAAGAAAAGCTATGATGTACCTAGATAGCATATTAAAAAGCAGAGACATTATTTTGCCAACAAAGGTCCATCTAGACAAAGATATGGTTTTTCTAGTAGTGATGTACGGATGTCCATGGGGTCGCAAAGAGTTGGACACATCTGAGCTACTGAACTGAACTGACTGACTGAAACATTACCAAAGTAGGCCAACATAATTATGCCCTTCAAGTAAATTCCAAGACTACAATAGTATCATCTTGTCCTTCAAAGTAATTTCTTTCCCTAGGTATTCTGTAAATGGCACCCAATTTTTCTCTGCAGCCAATTTTGAATCAATATCTGCAAAGCTGCTTCATTTAATTAATTGCCAATTGCTACACATTCTCCTTTTCCATGGGGATGGTCTTGATCCCTGTCTCCTGTACAATGTCACGAACCCCATTCCATAGTTCATCAGGTACTCTATCTATCAGATCTAGGCCCTTAAATCTATTTCTCACTTCCACTGTATACTCAGAAGGGATTTGATTTATGTCATACCTCAATGGTCTAGTGGTTTTCCCTACTTTCTTCAATTTCAGTCTGAATTTGGCAATAAGGAGCTCATGGTCTGAGCCACAGTCAGCTCCTGGTCTTGTTTTTTGCTGACTGTATAGAGCTTCTCCATCTTTGGCTGCAAAGAATATAATCAATCTGATTTCGGTGTTGACCATCTGGTGGTGTCCATGTATAGAGTCTTCTCTTGTGTTGTTGGAAGAGGGTGTTTGTTATGACTAGTGTATTTTCTTGGTAAAACTCTATTAGTCTTTGCCCTGCTTCATTCCATATTCCAAGGCCAAATTTGCCTGTTACTCTAGGTGTTTCTTGACTTCCTACTTTTGCATTCCAGTCTCCTATAATGAAAAGGACATCTTTTTTGGGTGTTAGTTCTAAAATGTCTTTTAGGTCTTCATAGAACCGTTCAACTTCAGCTTCTTCAGCGATACTCGTTGGGGCATAGACTTGGATTATTGTGATATTGAATGGTTTGCCTTGGAAATGAACAGAGATTATTCTGTCATTTTTGAGATTGCATCCAAGTACTGCATTTTGGATTCTTTTGTTGACCATGATGGCCACTCCATTTCTTCTGAGGGATTCTTGCCCGCAGTAGTAGATATAATGGTCATCTGAGTAAAATGCACCCATTCTAGTCCATTTTAGTTCGCTGATTCCTAGAATGTCGACATTCACTCTTGCCATTTCCTGTTTGACCACTTCCAATTTGCCTTGATTCATGGACCTGACATTCCAGGTTCCTATGCAATATTGCTCTTTACAGCATCAGACCTTGCTTCTATCACCAGTCACATCCACAGCTGGGTATTATTTTTGCTTTGGCTCCATCCCTTTATTGATTCTGGAGTTATTTCTCCACTGATCTCCAGTAGCATATTGGACACCTACTGACCTGGGGAGTTCCTCTTTCAGTATTCTATCATTTTGCCTTTTCATACTGTTCATGGGGTTCTCAAGGCAAGAATACTGAAGTGGTTTGCAATTCCCTTCTCCAGTGGACCACATTCTGTCAGATCTCTCCACCATGATCTCTCTGCCATGGTGGAGAGATCTGATCCTAACCCGTCTTGGGTTACCCCACAGGCATGGCTTAGTTTCATTGAGTTAGACAAGGCTGTGGTCCTAGCGTGATTAGATTGACTAGTTTTCTGTGAGTATGGTTTCAGTGTGTTTGCCCTCTGATGCAAATTTCTTGAGAAATTTGTATGCAAGTCAGGAAGCAACAGTTAGAACTGGACATGGAAAAACAGACTGGTTCCAAATAGGAAAAGGAGTACGTCAAGGCTGTATATTGTCACCCTGTTTATTTAACTTATATGCAGAGTACATCATGAGAAACGCTGGGCTGGAAAAAAGACAAGCTGGAATCAAGACTGCTGGGAGAAATATCAATAACCTCAGATATGCAGATGACACCACCCTTATGGCAGAAAGTGAAGAGGAACTAAAAAGCCTCTTGATGAAAGTGAAAGTGGAGAGTGAAAAAGTTGGCTTAAAGCTCAACATTCAGAAAAAGAAGATCATGGCATCCCGTCCCATCATTTCGTGGGAAATAGATGGGGAAACAGTGGAAACAGTGTCAGACTTTATTTTTCTGGGCTCCAAAATCACTGCAGATGGCGACTGCAGCCATGGAATTAAAATATGCTTACTCCTTGGAAGGAAAGTTATGACCAACCTGGATATCATATTGAAAAGCAGAGACATTACTTTGCCAACAAAGGTTTGTCTAATCAAGGCTATGATTTTTCCAGTGGTCATGTATGGATGTGAGAGTTGGACTGTGAAGGAGACTGAGCACCGAAGAATTGATGCTTTTGAACTGTGGTGTTGGAGAAGACTCTTGAGAGTCCCTTGGACTGCAAGGATATCCAACCAGTCCATTCTGAAGGAGATCAGCCGTGGATTTCTTTGGAAGGAATGATGCTGAAGTTGAAACTCCAGTACTTTGGCCACCTCATGCGAAGAGTTGACTCATTGGAAAAGACTCTGATGCTGGGAAGGGTTGGGGGCAGGAGGAGAAGGGGATGACAGAGGATGAGATGGATGGATGACATCACTGACTCAATGGATGAGAGTCTGAGTGATCTCTGGAGTTGGTAATCGACAGGGAGGCCTGGCGTCCTGCGATTCATGGGGTCACAAAGAGTTGGACATGACTGAGCGACTGATGTGATCTGATCTGATGCATTCTACTTGCAATCTTTCTCATTTATTTATCCCTTTATGGGCTTCACTTGAGGCTCAGAAGGTAAAGAGTCTGCCTACAATACAGCAGACCCAGGTTTGATATCTGGATCAGGAAAATCCCCTGGAGAAGGAAATGGCAACCCACTCCAGTTCTCTTGCCTGGAAAATCCCATGGATGGAGGAGGAACCCGGCAGGCTACACTCCATGGGGTTGCAGAGTCGGACACAACTGAGTGAATCCACCTTCACTGTATGAGTATAGAGTTAATTCACTTTGTTTCATGATCTACTCAGCAAAGAATGGAGTGTTTCCAATTGGACATGCACATAGGTAAGAAAACTATGAAATTCATTAGCTGTAGATTTCCTGGTACAAGTGGCTTCACTTTGCCACCTATTAGATGCATGATTTTTCATGATTCTAATTTTCTGAATCACTTGTTCCTTTACTTATTCTTCATATCAAGTGGCGATGAAGGCAATGGCACCCCACTCCAGTACTCTTGCCTGGAAAATCCCACGGATGGAGGAGCCTGGTAGGCTGCAGTCCATGGGGTCGCAAAGAGTCGTGTAGGACTGAGAGACTTCACTTTCAGTTTTCACTTTACTGCACTGGAGAAGGAAATAGCAACCCACTCCAGTATTCCTGCCTGGAGAATGACATGGATGGAGGAGTCTGGTGGGCTGCTGTCTATGGGGTCGCACAGCATCGAACACGACTGAAGCAACTTAGCAGCAGCAGCATATCAAGTGGGAGGCCTACTACATGAGTTTTGCACTGAAAGAAGAGTGTGAGGACTGAATGGGCTTCAGAAACTAGGTAGACTTCACTGGTTTTTACCTTGGTTTGTCATTATGGCTTCCTTTCCTCATCAATTATTCAAGAGCACCCCAGCCAGTGTTCATAAATACACTATAAAGCTGTTCTGTGCAACATAGTAGCCAATAGCCATGTGTGGCTACTTTAATTTAAATTAATTGAAATAAAATAAAAATGCAGTCATTCAGTTGCAGTAATCACATATCAAGTACTCAAGATTCCATGGGGCTAGGAGGTGCTTAGTGGACAGTGAAAGTTTAAAAATATATCTATTTTTGTCACTGCAGAGAGTTCTATGGGATAGCACTGTCTAGGTTCTCTAGACTGTCCAATGAAACTTTTAAAATCCTGTCCAAGTTCTTCATATATATATGTGTGTGTATATATATATATAATATTAATAGTATATATATATAATATATAATATATATATATATAAGATTTTCTTAAGCTTCTTACATTTTCTTCTAAGCAAAATCTATCTTTGAAGGACTTTTCACAACCTAACAGTTAATATATTAGGCATATTTAACAAATACTGTATATTAGTCTACAGTATTTGATGAAGAGTCATAATGGTATGGTTACTATAGTTTCAAATTTCCAAATATTTCTGGAGATGCTCCAAAAAAGTTGATTATTGTAATGAATAGTGTGTATTATCTTCCATGTTAAGTTTATCAAGATAAATATAGAATCAAGCCTTTTCTTAATTCAGATTTATTTAGAACATTTTTCTTTTAAGTAGGATCTGTTGGTGAACAGAAATTTAACTTTTTTCCTTCCTATTGTCATAGCACATCACTCACATATAATAGGATTTCCTATATTTGCTGTCATGCCAGAGGTTTTGTATTATTGTTTTTATTTATTCATCCACCTTGCTCACTGGTTTAAGAACTATGGGAGGACAGAGACTTTCCTAGTCTCTTTTTCCCAATTAAACCTAGTATAATGCTTTCAACAGAGTAAGCACTTAGTAAAATTTTAATGAAGTAATCTAATACACATTTGATAGAAAAAATGTGTAAATGTATGGCAAATTTCCTGTTAAAATACTGACAATCATAAGAAACTCAGGATATGACTTGCTATGTGTTTTAAGGCTTTAAAAAAAATTGTTTTCATTTATTTAATTTAATGGCATAAAATAGGTACTCCCAAAGTACGCTGGGTCATATTGCAAAGGTCTGTTTGATTCTCTGATTCATTTAATAGAACCATTTAGCTCTCATACTAAGTGATGTCTTGCAATTTAATCTTTATCATTAATAGAAGTCCTGTTTTAACAAGCCTGCAACTATTAACATTTTTTAAATATTTTTTCAATTTTTTAGAATCCATGCAGGAGAAGAGGGTCACTATTTATTGGTCTCCCCACAGGCACTGCCCACAAGAACTTTATAACTATGCTACTAATTTTGGATTTATCCTAGAGGCAATAAGAAGTTATTAACAGTATTTGAACTACATGATGTAAATGTATTTTATACCTATCAGTATTACTAAAAGGAATGGTCATTTATGATATAAATGAGAAGCAAGAATATCACTTGAGAAAATATTGTAAGCAGTGATAATAATCTCTGCATATTCAAGTCTGAGTCACTGCATATATGAGATGAGGAGGCTTGAGAAACATTTTAGTGTGGAGACGTATTTGTTATTTTTAGATCAGTTTGAGATTACTATAGCCATTTCAATGTCATTGCCCATAGCCAGTTGGAAAGATGGCATGTCTCTTATGAATTTATGATTCATAACAAAATTATTTGTCTCTTTTCTCCATTCTATGTTCTGAAGACAGAAAAAAAGTGGGTATATACCTAATGCCAAAAATGGTATAAAGAATGGGGATGAAAAACATTATTTTGTGATTTTATTTTCTTTTAATACACAACATAAATTCTGTTAGAAAACTTTAAATTCTGTTTCAATCTGCTTGTCTAAAAATATGCATTTTAATAAAAATGTTAATAAAATGATATCTTAAGGATAAATATAATTTTTCCTTCAGTTCAGTCGCTCACTTGTGTCCAACTCTTTGTGACCCCATGAATCGCAGCACGCCAGGCCTCCCTGTCCATCACCAACTCCTGGAGTTCACTCAGACTCACGTCCATCAAGTCAGTGATGCCATCCAGCCATCTCATCCTCTGTCGTCCCCTTCTCCTCCTGCCCCCAATCCCTCCAAGCATCAGAGTCTTTTCCAATGAGTCAACTCGTCGCATGAGGTAGCCAAAGTACTGGAGTTTCAGCTTTAGCATCATTCCTTCCAAAGAAATCCCAGGGCTGATCTCCTTCAGAATGGACTGGTTGGATCTCCTTACAGTCCAAGGGACTAATTTTTCCTTACTATACATTAACTCCAGTACTCTTGCCTGGAAAATCCCATGGATTGAGGAGCCTGGAAGGCTGCAGTCCATGGGGTCGCTGAAGGTCGGATGTGACTGAGCGACTTCACTTTCACTTTTTACTTTTGTGCATTGGAGAAGGAAATGGCAACCCACTCCAGTGTTCTTGCCTGGAGAATCCCAGGGATGGGGAAGCCTGGTGGGCTGCCGTCTATGGGGTCACGCAGAGTCAGACACGACTGAAGTGACTTAGCAATAGCAATAGCAATACATTAACTAATAGTATGGGCTTCCCTGGTATCTCAGTTGGTAAAGAATCTGCCAGCAATGCAGGAGACCTGGGTTTGATTCCTGGGTCAGGAAGATCCCCTGGAGAAGGGGAATGGCTACCTACTCCAGTATTCCTAGGCTTCCCTTGTGGCTCAGCTGGCAAAGAATCTGCCTGCAATGTGGAAGAATTGGGTTGGGAAGATCCCCAGGAGAAGGGAAAGGCTACCCACTCCAGTATTCTGGCCAGGAGATTTCCATGGATGGAGAGCCTGGTAGCCTACAGTTCATGGGGTTCCAAAGAGTTGGTCATGACTGAATGACTAACACTTTCACTTTTTTTTTCATACAGAATAAAATACCTGTTCTCATATCTGTGAGAAACTTCAAATCATTCCCATGCCTAGCACCTCGCTGCCAAGAAGATAAACACTATCATCCATGTTTTATAGATGTGGTATCTGGAGATAATAAATTAATTATTGAATCTACATATTTTATGATTTGTAGGAGTTGATAGGTATACTTTGAAAAAGACAATGTTTGATTTATAGGGATTCATGATTAATACTGAAACATTTCATAATTTACAAAATGAAAACTATTACATTCAATATTATAAATTTTAAAACCAGTGCCCTTTAAAATAATTTATTTTTCTAAAATTTAAATAAAAATATGCAAATTCTAAACAATCTCATAAGTAATCCTTGCTATTAATTTCTAAGTTTAATAAATAGAACATTTTTTGATATGGCCCATGAAAAATAGAACTAAATAAATAGAATTGCTTTCTATTCAGCTATTAAGAAAAGGCTATTATTTTCCTTGTCTCTTGTTATAGAGAGACCATATGCATTATGAATAAAGAAAGAAATTTGGAGATAGAATGAGTTGGAAGTGGAATGCAAAAAGTCAGTCTGTTTTTTCAATGATTTGAAAGTAAATATTACATTAAACCTTTAAAAATAGGGGTAATCACCCTTTATTTGTTCCATATAGCAATTTGGCATTCCAGTGAAGTTCTTATAGTTCTTTGCAGATTAATGTTTTAAATATATAAAATAAAATATAAGGGTATAATATAATATTAAAATAGTAAAATATTAAAAAAGCAAATTTGTGATATAGCAAACATAAATTCTCTGATAACTCATCATATATCATGACCAAGTAGCAAATCTACTGTCTTCAATAATTGTGAAGTAGCTGCTGCTGCTGCTAAGGTGCTTCAGTCATGTCCGACTCTGTGCAACCCCATAGATAGCAGCCCACCAGGCTCCGCCATCCCTGGGATTCTCCAGGTAAGAACCCTGGAGTGGGTAGCCATTTCCTTCCCCAATATATGCATGCATGCTAAGTCGCCGCAGTTGTGTCCGAATCTTCGCGGTCCCGTGGACTGCAGCCTACCAGGTTTCTTCATCCATGGGATTATCTAGGCAACAGTACTGGAGTGGGTCGCCATTGTCTTCTCCTATTCTGAAGTAGCTGCTGCTGCTGCTGCTAAGGCGCTTCAGTCGTGTCTGACTCTGTGCGACCCCACAGACGGCAGCCCACCAGGCTCCCCCGTCCCTGGGATTCTCCAGGCAAGAACACTGGAGTGGGTTGCCATGTCCTTCTCCAATGCATGAAAGTGAAAAGTGAAAGTGAAGTCGTTCAGTCGTGTCTGACCCTTAGCAACCCCATGGACTGCAGCCCACCAGGCTCCTCCATCCATGGGATTTTCCAGGCAAGAATACTGATGAGACTAAATGATACCTAATGATATCAGAACATCTGGATAAGAAGCAAAGAGCTGAAAGAACTGCAAAAATGTTCCTACCACTAAAACTGTTGCTATGACATTAATTACATTAGCTATATATGAACAATACATGTTAGATTTATTAAGTATTAGACATGTGCAATTGGAATTTTCACTTCAAAAAACATTACTCACAGACAATTGTGCATCAGGTAGTGCTGATAGACATTCATCTTCCATAAATATTTCTTTTCTATTGGACCAAAAGAATGTCTAGCTTTTTTAAAAAACTGAAAATACCTGATTTACAATGTTGTGTCAGTTTCTGGTGATTTCAAAGTGACTCAGTTTTATATACACACACACACACACACACACACACACACACACACATATATATATATATATATATATTCTTTCTCATATTCTTCAAAAATGTTCAGCTTTTTAAAATGGACCAAGATTCATTAAAATTGGTATAGGTATTTGGAAATTAACTGATAGAAAGCATTGAATGGTGACAAAAAAGAATAATATTCATTGTATTATTTTAAACATAAAATTATTTTATTCAACTTTTCTCCTTAATACAACAAATAAATTAGTTTTATGGATATAGGTTATGTAAGACTGAAAGCTCTGAAAACAGAAATATTGAAAATGAAGGCAAGCAAGATAATTAACTGGCAGAGAAATAGTTAACAATTAAACCAAGAGAATATGTTAAATGAGTAATATTTTCCTTCAAAAGTGATGCCAGTCTGACAATTAACTACTGTACATAACTACTCAGTTCCAAGTTATATACTGGAATATATTTGGGGATAAAGAAAGAAAGAGAAAAAGGGAAAGAGGGAGAAAAGGGAGCAGAGACAGAGGAAGAAAAATTGACTGATTAGAGGATTATATGTAAAAATTAAAATCAATTATCTTAATTTTTATTTGAAAAGATACATTTTTGCTTCAACAAAATATGTCTTCAGAGTTTATTTGAAGTGGCAGTTTTAAGACAAGGATTACTGCTGGCAAATAACTTGTGTACTTTGTTATCTTATTGTGCCTTAAAATCAATGCCTTATTAATCATAGGCATCTAGGGCTTCCCTTGTAGCTCAGCTGGTAAAGAATCCGCCTGCAACACAGGAGACCCCATTTCAACTCCTGGATTGGTAAGATCCCCTGAGGAAGGGATAGACTACCCACTCCAGTATTCTTGGACTTCCCTGGTGGCTCAGCTGGTAAAGAATCCACCTACAATGCAGAAGACCTGGGTTCGATCCCTGGGTTGGGAAGATCCCCTGGAGAAGGGAAAGGCTACCCACTCCAGTATTCTGGCCTAGAGATTTCCATGGACTATACACTCCGTGGAGTTACAAAGAGTCGGACACAACTGAATGACTTTCACTCTTCAGGGTAATAAAGGATGATCAGAATATACAGTCCTGAAGGTGTACAGCATTACATCAAGGCTCTGAGCCCAGCCAACAAACTCACAGAAGGGTCTCATTGCCCAAATATTTCTTTCCGTGACTAGACATTTTGTTCTTCTCATTGGGAAGCCACTACACTTTTCAACTCTGGAAACTGTGGCCTAGTTTTATAGGAACCTTTCCAGCTGGCTTTAAGGGGATGCTCATCAGCACTGAATTTTATACAGAAGAGACAAGCTTGAGAAAAACAATAATAATAACTTATCTACCTTGGACATGAGCCCAGTTTTAAAGACACATTACATTTATGAACCATGAGATAACTCTGTATGCCAGGCTCCTCTGTCCATGGGATTTTCCAGGCAATAGTACTGGAGTGGATTGCCATTTCCTTCTCCAGTGGATCTTCCTGACTCAGGAATGGAACCCAGGTCTCCCACATTGTAGACAGACACTTTACCATCTGAGCCACCAGGGAAGTCCATATACCACATCTTGGGAAAATTAAATGCCAAACTCTAAACAGTGACAGATTCTACATGTAGTGAATGTCTACAAAATCATCACATCAAGGGACCTTGCTTTTAAAACATGTCAACAGGCAGTTCTGCTTATTTCCTCATGTAGCTGTATAGACACACTATTTTTATTCAGTATAACAAACAGCTTCACGTAGTTTGGAGCAGAGGTCAAGGAAGTATGTAGAACAAGATTTCCTGGGCTGGAGTTAAGCTGTCTGATATACTAATAGTATATCGAAGTATATGGATATTGGGCAAAGATATTCATCCTAGTACAAGAAATTTTCTCATTTGCAAAATGAGTCAAATCACTAACCTGTGAAATGTCTGGAATCTCCATGAGATTCAAGCAATGTGGAAACATTATTTAAATATTTCATAAATGGTTTTCTGTATTCATTTTTGTTTAATTATTTTACATTTACTGTGGCAACTTTTCCAACAAGTCTCCCCAGTCTGGATGTTCTTTTTGTAGCTAGTGCCAATGAATAACTAGTTCATCTTTCTCACCACAGCAACTGTGTACTATTCATTTTGTACTGGCGCAGCATAGTATATCAGAGATGCTAAATAAATACTGATGAATTACATTAAACTAAAATTAATTTTTTTAATGCTTAAGGGTATTTGTCTTCAGATAGCATTAACTATATTTTTGGTCTCTCTTAATCTCCACAATCACTAATATTTTGGTTATAAATATCACTTTAAAAAGGCACACAAAAAAAGAGAATTATCTACCTGTGAATAGTTTATAAAAATACAGTTTAAAAGAAATATTCAGCATTTACAATCTATTTCACATCTCATTTTCTTTATTCATACTATTTTATTTCTTCTGCAAGTGAGATTCTATTGAGACATAAGTGGGATTATTTTCATTTAATGAGACATGAAATCTTTTGAGCCTTTAAGTATTTGAATTTATATTTAAAATTTTTCTGCTTAGTGCTATAAAAGTAGATGTGTTGAATATTCTATATTTTTTGAACAAGCAGTGGGACACACTCCAGATATTTGCTTGGGTACAGCACAGAAATTAATCATTTTTCTCTACAAGGAGATCTTTAAACCTAAGATGTACCTTTAGCCACCTATATCCTACAGTGTTCCCTGTACTCATATTTTATGCTTGTGATTTATCAAATACACACAATTTATTTTTCTCATTGAAAATCAAGTGCAAACCTAACCACACTCAGTTACCATTGTTAGCACTGATTATGGAATAAATGATGTTTCTGTACAACCATAAATTTCTTAGTCTTGATACTAAGTACATTCCTAGGTCCTCTTAAAGCAACTTCTGATTCTAGCGAGAATAACTGTACATTTTAAGTACCCCACTATGCCAGTGCAGTTCCAACAGTGACAGTTTTCAGTTATTTTCAGTTAATTAAGTTAATTAGAGAAGATATTTTCAGCATTCCAGGAGATATAGCCTACACGGAGCCTGCATTTCAAATTGGGTTGTTGTTTTTAAACTCCAAAAGATGCATATTATAGGAGACATTTTGCATATCTCATTTAGCTAGCAAAACACCTTCACAGAAAAGACAGGGCCTTCTAATGCATACAAAACGTCAAATGTTGCCTCAATTTTCTTCTTAATAATTTTAATTGGCTCTCATTTTAGAAACAAATTAGTTTTAAAGAGAGCAGTGTAGAGTAATCCCTACTAATATAAATGAAATCTATCAAAAATTACTGCAGTTAATTTGGCTGAGAGTTTATAATTTTTCACAGGAGGACTCACAGGCCTAAGCAGCTGGAACTTAGACAGTCAAAGCACCAACTTGAAACCATCAGAACAACCATACACAACTGAATTACAACATTTTTTACAGACATGAAGCATGAAATGCATCCACTGGCAGCAAGACCCTCTCCACTTAGCTTGTGATAACAGCTTTGCCAGGCATGGCTTCTGCCTATCTAAATTTTGACAATAAACTCTCAGGATACCATTAAATATCTGATTAGTTCAAAGCAGTTCTGTAATCTAACTGATTCATTTAGTTATTGACTATAGAAACTTCACTGGTCACTTGGTATCATTAAGCCATTAATTAATATCTCAATAAATATGCATAATCACCTCAATAGAGTAAAAAATAAAACTTTTCACTTTAGCATTGTATGTCATTGACAGAAATGCTTGTAATTCTGAGGAAAGGATTTATGAATATTTTTCTATATAAATTAGATTATTTCAAATGGTTTAATATAATTCCCTATTACAAATGATGCTGAAAATAACAGATTTTTATTAATGATCTTCAATTCATTTAAAACTGTTGAAAGTAAGTTTAATGTTAACATATAATCAGAAAATATGATATATGCTATAAAAATGGTAAAAGGTAACATCATCCCTTTTACTTAATTTTAATGTTTAACACAAACTGTACGTGTATATAGATATGACCATTTTCTTTAGCTTGTGAAGATTATTTTGAGTCTTGAGCTTTTGGGCCATTATAACCAACTCTTCCCCAAGTTGACCATCTTATATACATGTGATAAGCATTCCCTTTTATCATCATTCTAATCAGTGATAAGAGTAGAAGAATAAAAGCTGAATACAAATAAAATTTATTTATACATCTATAAAAGTATACACAATTATATAAATATTAAAAATAAAACTATCATAGGTAAACAAGTTAAACCTATATAAGCATAGGTAAATAAACCTATAAAAACATGTCATTCAGGATATATTGCATTGTCTCTATTCTAAAGTGAAGAACTTCTCAGCAAGAATATTATGAGAGGCTTCATGAAATATTTTGAGCACTAGACTTCAAATATAGCCTTAGCTATAAAAGAGGAAAACGATTATTGCATATCATTACAATGTTATAGTGTATTTATGTAGTTAAATCATTTTAAGCAATTTTTATGACAACAGTTGGTTCTTACTGAATTATCCCTTTCAACCCTGATAATAATATTGATAATTGTATATTTAATATTTAGTCTGGCTCATCAAATTAAGAACCCAAATCATTATGCAAAAGATTATAAGGAGAATATTTGTTGTTTTCTTCCTACAGCAAAGAGATCTTATCTTATAAGGTACATTACATTCTTTAATGTTACATTTTAAAATTTTAAATAGTGCTGATATAGATATTTCTTTTGGATAATTATAATATAAATGTTTATGCAAAATGAGGAAAGAAATAGAGGCATATAAGTGAGTAGAATAAATATAAAGCTTTCTAATTGAGAAAACTTATTCTTATAACAGTAAAGGGAATTTGAGTTTAATATCCAGAGCAACTTCCTGGCTATGAACAATAAATGAATTATGGAACAGCTTCCTGAGACTGTGGAATAAGCTCAACCACAGAGGTTATTTTAAAATAGACTGGGAAAAGTGCTGAAGGTACATTTTGTAGAATAGGAAATCTGGATTTTCAAAAAGGATAGAATGGTTAAATAGAGTTTACTATTTTTAATGAGCTTATATATGGGGCTTACATTGATGAAAAAAATTTTAAACTGCAGACAAACAACATTCTTATCTCCCCGCCCCCCAGGTCTGTGCTGCAGCAGCTCTATTCCAGACAACAAGGGCTGAGAGGCCTGCTCATGTCATACGCAGGTATGGCAGGGAGAAAAAAACATCTGAGTGACCAAGAATACTGGGGTTCTGATCACATTTGCCTCACCATACACACATAGGCCAAAAGATCTATGACAAGAGAGGCAAACAAAGATCAAAAGCTACCACCTTCATCAATATCTTTCTTGTGAAGAAGGAGTGTCATCCCTAAGAAAAGTAGACCTCTGTCCCACCCTCAGCTTTGGAGCCCAGAGGCACAGAGATTCTGGCCAGGTCTGGCTTACATAAAAAGAGAGAGCTCCAAGATCAGATCAGATCAGATCAGTCGCTCAGTCGTGTCCGACTCTTTGCGACCCCATGAACTGCAGCACGCCAGGCCTCCCTGTCCATCACCAGCTCCCGGAGGTCACTCAGACTCGCATCCATCGAGTCAGTGATGCCATCCAGCCATCTCATCCTCTGTCGTCCCCTTCTCCTCCTGCCCTCAATCCCTCCCAGCATCAGAGTCTTCTCCAATGAGTCAACTCTTCGCATGAGGTGGCCAAAATACTGGAGTTTCAGTTTTAGCATCATTCCTTCTAAAGAAATTCCAGGATTGATCTCCTTCAGAATGGACTGGTTGGATCTTCTTGCAGTCCAAGGGACTCTCAAGAGTCTTCTCCAACACCACAGTTCAAAAGCATCAATTCTTCGGCGCTCAGCCTTCTTCACAGTCCAGCTCTCACATCCATACATGACCACAGAAAAGACCATAGCCTTGACTAGGCGAACCTTTGTTGGCAAAGTAATGTCTCTGCTTTTGAATATGCTATCTAGGTTGGTCATAACTTTCCTTCCAAGGAGCAAGCGTCTTTTAATTTCATGGCTGCAGTCAGCTCCAAAGTCCTTTCCAAAGGAAGCAATTTTGTTTGGGACAAAGTACAAAGAAAATCATCTCACACGCTAGTAAAGTAATGCTCAAAATTCTCCAAGCCAGGCTTCAGCAATATGTGAACCGTGAACTTCCTGATGTTCAAGCTGGTTTTAGAAAAGGCAGAGGAACCAGAGATCAAATTGCCAACATCCGCTGGATCATGGAAAAAGCAAGAGATTTCCAGAAAAACATCTATTTCTGCTTTATTGACTATGCCAAAGCCTTTGACTGTGTGGATCACAATAAACTATGGAAAATTCTGAAAGAGATGGGAATACCAGACCACCTGATCTGCCTCTTAAGAAATCTGTATGCAGGTCAGGAAGCAACAGTTAGAACTGGTCATGGAACAACAGACTGGTTCCAAATAGGAAAAGGAGTACGTCAAAGCTGCATATTGTCACCATGTTTATTTAACTTATATGCAGAGTACATCATGAGAAATGCTGGACTGGAAGAAACACAAGTTGGAATCAAGATTGCCAGGAGAAATATCAATAACCTCAGATATGCAGACGACACCACTCTTATGGCAGAAAGTGAGGAGGGGCTAAAAAGCCTCTTGATGAAAGTGAAAGTGGAGAGTGAAAAGGTTGGCTTAAAGCTCAACATTCAGAAAACGAAGATCATGGCATCTGGTCCCATCACTGCATGGGAAATAGATGGGGAAACAGTGGAAACAGTGTCAGACTTTGTTTTTCTGGGCTCCAAAATCACTGCAGATGGTGACTGCAGCCATGAAATTAAAAGACGCTTGCTCCTTGGAAGGAAAGTTATGACCAACCTAGATAGCATATTCAAAAGCAGAGACATTACTTTACCAACAAAGGTTCGCCTAGTCAAGGCTATGGTCTTTCCTGTGGTCATGTATGGATGTGAGAGCTGGACTGTGAAGAAGGCTGAGCGCCGAAGAATTGATGCTTTTGAACTGTGGTGTTGGAGAAGACTCTTGAGAGTCCCTTGGACTGCAAGAAGATCCAACCAGTCCATTCTGAAGGAGATCAATCCTGGAATTTCTTTAGAAGGAATGATGCTAAAGCTGAAACTCCAGTATTTTGGCCATCTCATGCGAAGAGTTGACTCATTGGAGAAGACTCTGATGCTGGGAGGGATTGAGGGCAGGAGGAGAAGGGGACGACAGAGGATGAGATGGCTGGATGGCATCACTGACTCGATGGATGCGAGTCTGGGCGACCTCCGGGAGCTGGTGATGGACAGGGAGGCCTGGCGTGCTGCGGTTCATGGGGTCGCAAAGAGTCGGACACGACTGAGCGACTGATCTGATCTGATAAATTGCTTCCATCTTCTTTAAGAAATATTGTTACTTTCTTGAGGTTATAAATCTGTTGGGTTCCACTATATTATCTTGATAAAATTTAGAAATATACATGGGTACTGCAGATGGTGACTGCAGCCATGAAATGAAAAGATGCTTACTCCTTGGAAGGAAAGTTATGACTAACCTAGATAGCATATTGAAAAGCAGAGATATTACTTTGTCAACAAAGGTCCGTCTAGTCAAGGCTGTGGTTTTTCCAGTGGTCATGTATGGATGTGAGAGTTGGACTGTGAAGAAAGCTGAAGCCGAAGAATTGATGCTTTTGAACTGTGGTACTGGAGAAGACTCTTGAGAGTCCCCTGGACTGCAAGGAGATCCAACCAGTCCATCCTAAAGGAGACCAGTCCTGGGTGTTCATTGGAAGGACTGATGCTAAAGCTGAAACTCCAATGCCACCTCATGCGAAGAGCTGACTCATTGGAAAAGACCCTGATGCTAATAGGGATTGAGTGCACGAGAAGGGGACGACAGAGGATGAGATGGCTGGATGGCATCACTGACTCGATGCACATAAGTTTGGGTGAACTCTGGGAGTTGGTGATGGACAGGGAGGCCTGGCGTGCTGCGATTCATGGGATAGCAAAGAGTCGGACACGACTCAGCAACTGAAGTGAACTGATACCTTTACCTTTAGTAAATAATTTCCAAGTTTAAGGTATCGTCAAAACCAAATTCAAAGGTAAATCCTCTGTGGACAGTTATATTTATTTGATAGAAAAATAAAATCAGTGTTTTGAATAAAAATTCATACAATCAAAAGTTTATGTAGATGAGCATATAGAATACTGATTACATTTATAAATCCATAAGTACTCAAATCTTTAGTTGAAATA
The DNA here is from genome assembly GCA_935064755.1 of Tragelaphus eurycerus. Taxonomy (NCBI): domain Eukaryota; kingdom Metazoa; phylum Chordata; class Mammalia; order Artiodactyla; family Bovidae; genus Tragelaphus; species Tragelaphus eurycerus. The sequence continues at coordinate 3,282,329 of CAKXYN010000045.1, read as the reverse complement.
AACTCATAATAGTAAATATAAAAATATTTTTCTGTGCAAAGAAAAACACATTTCACTGAAAAAAAGGGAAGAAGGGTCAGTTCCACACTACAGTTTGCTGAATGTCTGTCTAATGAAAACAAGTAACAACCACACTATAATAACTTTCAATGTAGACTAATCATAGCACTATAAAATTAAACTAACTAAATTACAAAGGACTCAATAAAATTTTGATGAATGAATCTTCATTGAACAAAATCAGAAGGTGGGAGATGCATCTTATTTATGCCTAAAGCTTGAAAATATATTACATGTAATCTTCTTAGAAACTCTGTTACATGATCAATGAGAAAGTGAGGTTCACAATTTAGGTAATTTGTCTGATGTTTACTTCAATTAAATGATGGAAGCAGAAATCAAACCCAAGACACTGGAACTGTCCAGGCTTTAGTGCCTCCTTTGCACTCGGTTAGGGCAGACTCTTTCACACTACCCTGCCTCTCATAAAGTCAGTGAATTCTGAATGAAGCCTCTAAGTGCATTTTCCCCAATTTGTTCATCTGGATCTAGTTATTTCTGCAACTAGCTTTTGTGAGGCTATGCTGCTCCTGAAAACAACAAAGGTTTACAGAAACAAAGAAAGTCATTCACATACTAGGCATTCAGCTTATATTTAAATCATAACTGTTCACTATCTTAACAATTAGTACCAACCCAGTTTTCAGTTGCCACTATTCCAAACCTAAGCAAGGAAATAAGGAATGTTATTTTTATTCGAACAAATTATCTAAATTGGTATCTTTATTCCATTAGAGTGTCTTTATCTTCTGAGAATTAGTCCTGCCAAATATTTCTATTTCCTGAGCAAGTGGAGGGGTGGGTGAAGGGAGACTAACAGAGCTCAGCAGGAATATAAATATAAATCAATTGTGTGGAACTGGGTTCCCTGGCATTTTCATTACAGAAAAACTTCTGTAGGAACAGGCACAGGATCAATAATTAAGCATGACCTTGAAATTACTTGAAAGCAATTAAACTGTATTAGTGAGCAAAAGAAAAAAAAAAAAAAACAGTGACAGAGAATATAGGAATTTCTTTTTAACCTCAAAATTTGATATGAATGTTCAAAATTGATGCTTGTGGTAAATTACTCAAAGTATAAAAGATTTGTAAACAATTTTAAATACAAAGAGACTAATAATTGATCTATGTCAAGGAGTAAAAAAATGAACAGCATTCTTTTATGAAATGAATGAAGAAGGAATTCTTTGTAATACATGAAGTTATCTTAATACTGGCAGTATATGAAGTCTTCTCTGAACATTAAGAGCGAGGTTTGTTATTATTTTAGGTAAAATAAACACCTTTGTTATAGTTGGCATAAAAGATGAATTTGTTTTAATATATGGATTTTCAGCATTTAAAGCATTAGTATTATCATAGATTTAAACATAATGTGACCTTTCTAAGAATATTCAAATGATTTAGAGATGCCATATTTAATTTCATGAAACAGTGAGATTACCTTAGAGTTACTATTGTAACTATTTTATGCATTGAACTTAGTTTTAAACAGTCCTTTTCATACTCAAATATATCACCCAATCTTTTTTTTTTATAAAATCCAAGTATTATTTGTATAGTAGAAACTACGTAAACCAAGAATTTTGTTAACCAGTTCAGCAACAAATTTCCCATAATAAATTCATAATTTGATTATAGAATGAATTCCTAAGCACACAGATATAAGGAATTTAATAAAAATGATTTTGTATTATGCTTTAATCTATTACAATAAAAAGTGACATTTACAATTTCAGTATTACTTTTGAACCATTATTGACTGGGACTCTAAAAATAGCCACCAACAGATAGCATTTAAATCTCTTCAATTGCAAAAACAGAAAGATATATATTTATAGTATTCCAGAGGCAGTCTATTTACATACAGAGTAATTCTCTCCAACCAAAAGGATCACATGGATTGTAGCCTTATGTAACTTAAAGCCTTAGTCTTGCCTCGAGAATCCCATAAACAGAATCAAAAGGCAAAAAAAAAAAAAAATATATGACACAGGAACATGAGCCTCCCAGGTCAGTAGGTGTCCAATATGCTTCGGGGGAAGAGCAGAGAAAAAGGTCCAGAAAGAAGAGGCTGAGCCAAAGCAGAAATGCTCAGCTATGTATGTGTCTGGTGGTGAAAGTAAAGTCCAATGTTGTAAAGAACAATACTGCATGGAAACCTGGAAGGTTAGATCCATGAATCAAGATAGTTAGATGTAGTCAAGCAGGAAATGGCAAGAGTAAATATCAACATTTTTGGAATTAGTGAATTCCTGGCTGGACTTGGTGAACTTAATTCAGATGACCATTTATTTACTACTGTGCACAAGAATCCCTTAGAAGAAATGAAATAGCCCTCATAGTCAATGGAAATTCAAAATGCAATTCAGTTCAGTTCACTCGCTCAGTCGTGTCCAACTCATTGCGATCCCATGAATAGCAGCATGCCAGGCCTCCCTGTACATCACCAACTCCTGGAGTTCACCCAGACTCATGTCTATCGAGTCAGTGATGTCACCAAGCAATCTAATCCTCTGTCATCCCCTTCTCCTCTTGCCCCCAATCCCTCCCAGCATCAGAGTCTTTTCCAATGAGTCAACTCTTCGCATGAGGTGGCCAAAGTACTGGCGTTTCAGCTTTAGCATCAGTCCTTCCGAAGAAAACCCAGGGCTGATCTCCTTCAGAATGGACTGGTTGGATCTTCTTGCAGTCCAAGGGACTCTCAAGAGTCTTCTCTAACACCACAGTTCAAAAGCTTCAATTTTTCGGTGCTCAGCTTCCTTCACAGTCCAACTCTCACATCCATTCATGACCATTGGAAAAAAAACCATAGCCTTGACTAGATGGACCTTTGTTGGCAAAGTAATGTCTCTGCTTTTGAATATGCTATCTAGGTTGGTCATAACTTTCCTTCCAAGGAGTAAGTATCTTTAATTTCATGGCTGCAGTCACCATCTGCAGTGATTTTGGAGCCCAGAAAAATAAAGTCTGACACTGTTTCCACTGTTGCCCCATCTGTTTTCCATGAAGTGATGGGACCAGATGCCATGATCTTCATTTTGTGAATGTTGAGCTTTAAGCCAACTTTTTCACTCTCCACTTTCACTTTCATCAAGAGGCTTTTTAGTTCCTCTTCACTTTCTGCCATAAGGGTGGTGTCATCTGCATATCTGAGGTTATTGATATTTGTCCCGGCAATCTTGATTCCAGCTTGTGCTTCTTCCAGTCCAGCGGTTCTCATGATGTACTCTGCATATAAGTTAAATAAGCAGCGTGACAATATACAGCCTTGACATACTCCTTTTTCTATTTGGAATCAGTCTGTTGTTCCATGTCCAAATGTAGTACTTGGGTGCAATCTCAAAAACAACAAAATGATCTCAGTTTGTTTACAAGGTAAACCATTCAATTTCACAGTAACATAATATGCCCCAACCACGCATGCCAAAGAAGTTTAAGTCAAACGGCTCCAGGAAGATCTATAAGACCTTCTAGAAACAACACCTAAAACAGATGTCCTTTTCATCATATGGGACTGGAATGCAAAAGTAGGAAGTCAAGAAATACATGGAATACTCTTTACAGGTATAGATGGAGAAGCTCTATAAAGTATGTAAAAACAAGACTGGGAATTGACTGGCTCAGATCGTCAGCTCCTTATTGCAAAACTCAGGCCTAAATTGAGGAAAGTAGGGAAATCCACTAGGTCATTCAGGTATGATCTAAATTAAATCTCTAATGATTACAGTGTGGAGGTGATGAATAGATTCAGGGAATTAGATCTGATAGTCAGAGCACCTGAAGAACTATGGACGGAGGTTCATAACATTGTACAAGAAGTGGTGACCAAAACCATCCCCAAGAAAAAGAAATGCTAGAAAGCAAAGTGGTTGTCCAAAGAAGTCTTACAAATAGGTGAGAAAAGAAGAGAAGTGAAAGGCAAAGGAGAAAGGGAAAGATACACTCAACTGAATACAGAATTCCAGAGAACAGCAAGGAGAGATAAGAAAGCCTTCTTAAGTGATCAATGCAAAGAAATAGAAGGGAAAATATAGAATGGGAAAGAATAGAGATCTCTTCAAGAAAATTACAGATACCAAGGGAACATTTCATGCAAAGATGGGCACAATAAAGGACAAAAATAGCAAGGACCTAATGGAAGTAGAAGACATTGAGAAGAAGTAATGTACAGAACTATAAAATAGAACATCTTAATGACCCAGATAACCATGACAGTGTTGTTGTCACTCAACTATAGCCAGATATCCTGGAATGTGAAATCAAGTGGGCCTTAGGAAGCATTACTAACGAACAAAGCTAGTGAAGGTGATAGAATTCTAGCTAAACTATTTCAAATCATAAAAGATGATGCTGTTAAAGTGTTACACTCAATATGCCAGCATATGTGGAAAACTCAATAGTGATCAAAGTATTGGAAAAGATCTGTTTTCAATCCAACCCCCCAAAAAAAGGTAATGCTAAAAATGTTCAAACTACCGTACAGTTGTTAGCATTTCACATGTTAGGAGGATTATCCTCAAAATCCTTCAAGCTAGGCTTCAACAGTATGTGAACTAAGAACTTTCTGATGTACAAGTTGGATTTAGAAAATGCAGAGTATTCAGAGTTCAAATTGCCAACATATGTTGAATCACAGAAAAAGCAAACGAATTAAAAAAAAAAAAAAACTACTCCTGCTTCACGGACTATGCTAAAGCCTTTGACTGGGTGGATGACAACAAACTGGAAAATTCTTAAAGAAAGGGGAAAACCAGACCACCTTATCTGTCTCCTGAGAAACCTGCACGCAGGTCAAGAAGCAATAGTTAAAAGCAGACATGGACAAATGAACTGGTTCAGAACTGGGAAAGGAGTACATAAAGGCAGTATACTGTCACCCTGTTTATTTAATGTACACACAGATGGAAAATGCCAGGCTGGATGATTCACAAGCTTGAATCAAAATTTCTGGGAGAGATATCAATAACCTCAGATGTATGGATGACACCACTCTTATGGTAGAAAGCAAAGAGAAACTAAAAAGCCTCTTGATGAAGGTGAAAGAGGAAGAGAAAAAGCTGGATTGAAACTCAACGTACAAGAAACAAAGATCATGGCATCCAGTTCCATCACTTCATGGCAAATAGATGGGGAATAAAATGGAAAAAGTGACAGACTTTACACTCTTAGGCTCCAAAATCACTGTGGACGGTGACTACAGTCATGAAATTAAAAGATGCTTGCTCCTAGAAATAAAAGCCATGACAAATTTAGACAGCATATTAAAATACAGAGACATCACTTTTCCAACAAAGGTCCATCTAGTCATAGCTATGGTTTTTCCAGTAGTCATGTACAGATATGAGAGTAGGACCATAAAGAAGGCTGAGCAATGAAGAATTGATGCTGTTGAACTGTAGTGCTTGATAAGACCCTTGAGAGTCCCTTGGACTGTAAGGGGATCAAACCAGTTAATCCTAAAAGAAATCAACCCTGAAAACTCATTAGAAGGACTGGTACCAAAGCTCCAATACTTTGGCCTCCTGATGCGAAGAGCTGACTCATTGGAAAAGACTCTGATACTGGGAAAGATTGAGGGCAGGAAGAGAAGGGGACAACAGAGGATGAAATGATTGGATGGCATCATCGACTCAGTAGACACATTGTTGCTGTTGTTCAGTTGCTCAGTCTTATCTGACCCTTTGTGAGCCCATGGACTGCAGCCTACCAGGCTTCCATGCTCTTCACCATCTCCTGGAGCTTGCTCAAACTCATGTCCATTGAGTCAGTGATGCCATCTAACCATCTCATCCTCTGTCATACCCTTCTCTTCCTGGAGAGAAATGGACAATGAGTTTGAGAAAACTCCAGGAGATAGTGAAGGACAGGGAAACCTGGAATGCTGCTATTCATGGGGTCACAAAGAGTCAGACACAACTGAGTGGTTAAACAACAACAGATCAATATAAGGTATATTGAACACATAAACTTCCCTGCTAACGCAGAAAGTGAGAGCATTAAAGATATTTAGAGACCACTGTGTTCAACAACCTTAAACAAGAAGTGAGGAAACAAAGATAAAGGACATTAATATAATTGATAGACAAATTAATCTTCAAAGTTCATGAAATAAATACAAATATTTTTAATGCTATATAGAAACTTCAACTGCTCTGCAACCTAAAGTAGAGGAAACTTCTAGCTTTGAGGACACAATACTTAAACAAATGTCTATCATTAAACCATGATTGTGTTCTTTTCTTTACACTCATGGATAAAAGAGACTCCTAGTGGTTAACAGTCCTATACCCAGGGAATCTATTTGAACAGGGAATAGTAAACTGGTTTCTATATTTTACTCAGGAAAGAGGTACTAATTATTTACGTTATTTTAGAAGCAATCTGTCACATGCACAAAATGTTTCAGTTCAGTTCAGTTCAGTCACTCAGTTGTGTCCGACTTTTGCGACCCCATGAATTGCAGCACACCAGGCCTCCCTGTCCATCACCAACTCCCGGAGTTTACTCAGACTCACATCCATTGAGTCAGTGATGCCATCCAGCCATCTCATCCTCTGTCATCCCCTTCTCCTCCTGCCCCCAATCCCTCCCAGCATCAGAGTCTTTTCCAATGAGTCAACTCTTCACATGAGGTGGCCAAAGTACTGGAGTTTCAGCTTTAGCATCATTCCTTCCAAAGAAATCCCAGGGCTGATCTCCTTCAGAATGGACTGGTTGGATCTCCTTGCAGTCCAAAGGACTCTCAAGAGTCTTCTCCAACACCACAGTTCAAAGGCATCAATTCTTCGGCACTCAGCCTTCTTCACAGTCCAACTCACATCCATACATGACCACAGGAAAAATCTTTTTTGTTGTATAGACAGGAAATTGCTTGAATTAGAGCCCAGAGAATAAGAGAACCCAAGACTCAAGCACACTGCTTTATTGTGGTTCAACCACAAGTGTCCATTTAAGTTTGAGGCTACTTAATATTGTTAAACACAAGACATATTATCCAAGCATGAATAACATAAATCAATGGTCACTTGACAATGGTCTACCTTCAGAATGAACTGCATTTGGTTTCTGATAGCATTTCTATTCATGGGAAGTTGCTCAGTAGTAATAGAAAAATCATTGCAGTGTGGGCTAAAGGCGTATAATTTGAGGGTAGAATAGCAGTAGCAAGTATTTCAGAGTATGTTCACGTGTCTATGACCTCAGTTTTGGGTAGGAATGTGCTTGGTCCATCAGAGTGCATTTTTGTATGATCTTTCACTCACAGCAAGGACTAAAACAGACTTGCTGGTACTGCCACATAAAAGGAACTCAGGGGCAGTGATGTGGATTTCTGGTAAGATGACACAAGGACACTGCTTAATTAAAACTGACGCAAGTCAATAGAAGAAGGTGAGTCCTGAACAGAGGCAGCCATGGAACAGAGAGCAGACAAAGAAGCCTAAAATAATGCCTGTTTCTGTTTCAAAAAGAGGTCTGCATGCTAATAATGAGATGGTATAAAATATGAAAAGACTGTAGAAGGAAATTAAAAATGAAAAAGTTAAGAGAAGGGTGCTGGGGTAGAGATCAATATCCAGAAATGAAAGAGATTTAAATAGAGGAAGAGTCTGCAGGCTTTATAATTTCTTTGTGGAGTTTATATTAAAATCAACTGGATTACAGGGGTTCCCCAGGTACATCCAGGCAGCAAGAGCATAAAACTCAGTATGTATGAGAAATATTAGGGAACCCTATATGCACAGCAACATAAAATATACTACCAAATGCTTCAAAGTGATGACATAACATGGTGATATATTAGACACCATGAAAAGCATTAAAAAATAAACTCTTCAAAATCCAACATTTTTGATCTTCTTTCTCAGAGAATAAATATAATGTTCTGCTTAGAGATCATAATCTCTGAATTTACCTGAGGAGCTGCAAAATTTCTAAACACTAGTGTGATGACAGATATACTTTTGCTAACCAAGGGTCCCAACTAACAAAGAGCTGAAATCATCACGCTTTGATAACACCATTAGAATAGTCGAAGGATTACGGAGAAAGCGAATATAGAGGTGCCTCTAAAGTATGGAAAGGTGCTTTGAACTCTGGATATGCAGCAATTTGCCAATGTAATATGTCAGGAGATGCTAAAGAGGGTGCCAAGTTAGAAATCAAGTAAATACTCCTCCCCTTTCCACCTCCTTATATGAAAATCATGTTTTTAAAGAACCCTAAAAAAATCTTAAAATTTCCTTCTATTGATCGTTGGTTCTAGAATTTCATTATATTTACAGATCGACATCCTAACCCAGATGGAATTTTAACTTTTCTTTATTGCTATTTAACTCTCTGCTCTCTTAATTAAGTTCTAAAGCAAGCTTTCCAATACCTTGGTCATCAAGATAATCTCTAATTCTTTTTTTTTCCCACTTAGTTTCATTCAATTATGACTGGATGAGAGTTGCCTGTATTCTAATCCATTTGTTGTCGCTGTTTAGTAGCTCAGTCGTGTCTGTCTCTTTGAGACCCCATGAATTGTAGTCTGCCAGACTCTTCTGTCCATGGGATTTCCCAGGCTAGAATGCTGGTGTGGGTTGCCATTTCCATCTCCAGGGAACAACCCAGGGGTTGAACCTGTGTCTCCTGTATTGGCGGGCAGATTTTTGCCACTGAACCACCTAGAAATCCCATTCTAGTTCATATACAGTGAATTTTTATGGAATAAATGAATAATGCCAAGTAAAGTAGCCAAGATGTCTAGTTAAAGATTTCCAAAGTATAATTCTTCCCAGCACCCTTTGTTGAAATGATACTTGCAGAGATCATCAATTCTATTAACTAAAGGTTATTAAGAAAACAAGTATAGAAGGGTCCAAAGTATTCTGGGGACACATTATATTTAAATATTCTCAATATGGAATATATTTAAATATTCCATAATACTGATTACCTCAAAAAAAAAACCATAAACAAAAGAGTACTATGTAATGCTCATTCAGCTCAATATTTCTTCTCAGTATTTTGTGTTGTTAAAGAGGGATCAAAATTATTTAATTTTGCTTTCATTTTTTATATTTTATAATGAGAGTTATTAATAAGCTGTAACATCTTACATTTGTAAATGACTTAAAAGGTTATTTTCTGTATTTCAAAGTATTCTTTTTTCAATTATCTAAGTTAAAAAAAAGAAAAAATTCAATTAAGGAAAACTATTTGCATGTCTATCAATATTGTTTTTATCCTGATTCACCAATACTTATCAACATGGTGCAAGATTTTCCTCCTCTAAAATCTCTTTAATAACATCCCATAACATTCATAATTTTTATATAATTATAAATTAATCAATAAACATTCAGGTTATCACACATTTCTCTATATCCAAAAATCTCTTGTTGACGATCTTCAATATCCCAACATAAAACAGTAGAGCTCCCAACAAATTATTCCAAGATTTGAATACATTTATGTTTGTACTGCAATCACTATGTCATTGAGAAAGGAAATCATAATAACTAAGCATGCTATGTGCCAGGCAATATTCTTAGCATTTTGTAAGCATTAGTTCATGCAGTTCTCTCAATTCTGAAGAAGGATAGCATTGTTTTCCCCATATCAGTGTACTCAAGATAACTGAGGCAGAAAAGTTAAGTACTTTTCCTTAGGTCACATAGTAATACATGCTGGGATTCAAACACAAAAGAGCTGGATCCAGAGTCTGCTCTTTAAACCACTACATATTGCCTGGCTGCACGAATGCAAAAACATATTAGTAATTTATTCTTGATAATTTATGTCACACGTGCAATGTATTTGGCAGTTGGGAAAGATACAAAAAGGGAGGGGAAAAGATGGAGGAATAGGAGGACACTGTGCTCACCTCCCCTCATGAGCAAGTAAAAAATACAGCTACATATAGAGCATGTAGATGCTCTCTCTCTGAAAACAAACTAGAGACTGGTAAATGGCTCTTCCACAACCAAGACTGTAAAAAACGTTCACCACAGTCAGGTAGATCAGATCAGATCAGTCACTCAGTCGTGTCCGACTCTTTGCGACCCCATGAACTGCAGCACGCCAGGCCTCCCTGTCCATCACCAACTCCTGGAGGTAACTCAGACCCACATGCATAGTCAGTGATGCCATCCATCCATCTCATCCTCTGTCATCCCCTTCTCCTCTTGCCCTCAATCCCTCCCAGCATCAGAGTCTTCTCCAATGAGTCAACTCTTCGCATGAGGTGGCCAAATTACTGGAGTTTCAGCTTTAGCATCATTCCTTCCAAAGAAATCCCAGGGCTGATCTCCTTCAGAATGGACTGGTTGGATCTCTTTGCAGTCCAAGAGACTCTCAAGAGTCTTCTCCAACACCATAGTTCAAAAGCATCAATTCTTCGGTGCTCAGCCTTCTTCACAGTCCAGCTCTCACATCCATACATGACCACAGGAAAGACCATAGCCTTGACTAGGCGAACCTTTGTTGGCAAAGTGATGTCTCTGCTTTTGAATATGCTATCTAGGTTGGTCATAACTTTCCTTCCAAGGAGTAAGCGTCTTTTAATTTCATGGCTGCAGTCACCATTTGCAGTGATTTTGGAGCCCAGAAAAACAAAGTCTGACACTGTTTCCACTGTTTCCCCATCTATTTCCCATGAAGTGATGGGACTGGATGCCATGATCTTCGTTTTCTGAATGTTGAGCTTTAAGCCAACCTTTTCACTCTCCACTTTCACTTTCATCAAGAGGCTTTTTAGTTCCTCTTCACTTTCTGCCATATGGGTGGTATCATCTGCATATCTGAGGTTATTAATATTTCTCCCAGCAATCTTGATTCCAACTTGTGTTTCTTCCAGTCCAGCATTTCTCATGATGTACTCTGCATATAAATTAAATAAACATGGTGACAATATACAGCCTTGACGTACTCCTTTTCCTATTTGGAACCAGTCTGTTGTTCCATGTCCAGTTCTAACTGTTGCTTCCTGACCAGCATTCAGATTTCTCAAGAGGCAGATCAGGTGGTCTGGTATTCTCATCTCTTTCAGAATTTTCCACAGTTTATTGTGATCTACACAGTCAAAGGCTTTGGCATAGTCAATAAAGCAGAAATAGATGTTTTTCTGGAACTCTCCTGCTTTTTCCATGATCCAGCGGATGTTGGCAATTTGATCTCTGGTTCCTCTGCCTTTTCTAAAACCAGCTTGAACATCAGGAAGTTCATGGTTCACATATTGCTGAAGCCTGGCTTGGAGAATTTTGAGCATTACTTTACTGGCGTGTGAGATGAGTGCAATTGTGCTGTAGTTTGAACATTCTTTGGCATTGCCTTTCTTTGGGATTGGGATGAAAACTGACCTTTTCCAATCTTGTGGCCACTGCTGAGTTTTCCAAATTTGCTGGCATATTGAGTGCAGCACTTTCACAGCATCATCTTTCAGGATTTGGAATAGCTCCACTGGAATTCCATCACCTCCACTAGCTTTGCTTTTAGTGATGCTTTCTAAGGCCCACTTGACTTCACATTCCAGGGTGTCTGGCTCTAGGTCAGTGATCACACCATCATGATTATCTGGGTCGTGAAGCTCTTTTTCGTACAGTTCTTCTGTGTATTCTTGCCACCTCTTCTTAATATCTTCTGCTTCTGTTAGGTCCATACCATTTCTGTCCTTTATCGAGCCCATCTTTGCATGAAATGTTCCTTTGGTATCTCTGATTTTCTTGAAGAGATCCCTAGTCTTTCCCATTCTGTTGTTTTTCTCTATCTCTTTGCATTGATTGCTGAAGAAGGGTTTCTTATCTCTTGCTATTCTTTGGAACTCTGCATTCAGATGTTTATATCTTTCCTTTTCTCCTTCCTTTTTGCTTCTCTTCTTTTTAGAGCTATTTGTAAGGCCTCCCTAGACAGCAATTTTCCTTTTTTGCATTTCTTTTCCATGGAGATGGTCTTGATCCTTGTCTCCTCTACAATGTCACGAACCTCATTCCATAGTTCATCAGGCACTGTATCTATCAGATCTAGGCTCTTAAATCTATTTCTCACTTCCACTGTATAACCATAAGGGATTTGATTTAGGTCATGCCTGAATGGTCTAGTGGTTTTCCCTACTTTTTTCAATTTCAGTCTTAATTTGGCTATAAGGAGTTCATGGTCTGAGCCACAGTCAGCTCCTGGTCTTGTTTTTGCTGATTGTATAGAGCTTCTGCATCTTTGGCTGCAAAGAATATAATCAATCTGATTTCGGTGTTGACCATCTGGTGATATCCATGTATAGAGTCTTCTCTTGTGTTGTTGGAAAAGGGTATTTGCCAGGTAGGAAGGGAGCAAAGCAGTCAGTAAGAACTCGCCCTCCTTGGAGGAGTCACAGAAGAGGAGAAGGATATCACCAGCTTGCAGATCCTTCCTGGGGAGTGAGGGGTGTTAACCACATAGTGAAGACCCAAGTCCAAGGAAGACACCAGGAAGATGAGTTCCCTTAGCTGCTTTGGGAATCACTGGGACTTATAAGAGGGCTATAAGAAACCGAGGCTCAGCTTGTGAAGAGCACAGACATGCTTGCTTTTCCTACAAACATCATGGAGGAAACAGTTGACACTACCCAGGGCTCTGGCCCTCTGACTCCAGCATAGCTCCCACTAGGTTAAAAGTTGCTTTCCCCAGGACAGTGTACACTTGGGAGGGACGGTGCCAGCTTGGATTTAGCAGTGATTTTTCAACAGGGTAAGGGTGGCTATTACAGTGCTCAGAGAGGCAGTGGATCTGGAGCTGTCTAGAACTCTGGCTGGTATGCAGGGACTGACCCAATGCATGACCTAACCTGCCTCAGGAGTTCCTTCAAGCCCCTCCTGCTTCATCTCTGCTTCCCTCTGGAGTAAAGGTGCCATTTCTGAGAGAGGAAGAGTGCACACTTAGAGGAACAGTGGCGCCAGCTTAGACTCCATCTTCATGGTTTCTGCTTCAGCACTATGGGACACAACCGCACCTCCGATAGGGTGGTGATGTCCACTGGATATAGAAGAAGCCTCAGCTAATATCTGGCCCTGATTCTAGCCCCTTCGTGCCCAGCCCCACATCCCACCAAGGTACTAACTGCCAGCACACCATTGGGGAAGACCCAACCAGTGCTCACTTGATATCTAACTCTCCCACCAAAGCCACTGGACACACACAGACTGCATAGGGATGGTCCCATACCAGCACACTCCTTCTATACCAGGATAGGTAACTTTTTCATAGAATTTCATAGAGACAGAGAAATTTAAACAAAATGAGAAGACAAGGAGATGTGTTTCAAGTGAAAAAATAAGAAAAATCTGAAGAAAAAAAAACTAAACTAATGAAACAGAGATAGATAATTAACCAGATAAAGGGTTCAAAGCATCAGTAATAAAACTGTTAATTGAGTATTTTAACAAGGAACTAGGTAATATAAAGAAAGATCCAATCAGAGCTGCTAAATGCAATAAGTGGGATGAAAAACACACTGGAAGAAATGAAGAGCAGCTTAGGTGACACAGAAGGCATAGGAGACCTGGAAGACAAAATGATGGAAGCCATTCAATCGGAACAGCAAAGAGGAAAACTAATTTTAAATGAGAACAGCTTAAGGAACCACTGGAACAACAAGCATACTGATTTTTGCATTGGGGTGCAGGGGGCAGGGCCCCAGAAGGAGAAGATAGAGAGAATAGGGTCAAAAGTATATTTGATATAATTATGACTGAAAACTTCCTAAAACCATGATCTGCTTTACCTTCCATTACTATTTCCAGATTTTTAATATTATAAATAATGGTGGTAAATATGTTTTTAAATTTATGAGTATGTGCAAAGGATAAATTCCTTGCTGTCAATGTCCAGAAATATTGATAAAAGCTTGCTCTACTAGTATTTCAGACTTTTTTTTTTTTTCCACAAAGGTGTGTCAATTTAAACTCTCAATGGCAGTATATGGGAATGATCATGTGACCACAGCCTCACCAACACTGAACATTATATTTTTTAATCTTTGCCCACTTGGTAGATGAAAATAGTGTCTTCATTTTAACTTAAAGGAGTATGCATAAATAATGCACAAGTGACATAAAACATATTTGTTTGTTTACTATTTCTTCTAGGAGTAATTTGCTCACTTCAGGCACTAAGATCAGTTCTCTATGTGGGATTTATATTTTACATTAAAATTTTCAAATCTCAAATGTTATATATGTCAACAGGAATCTTATAAATAAAAGTTGTACCAGTACAATTAATGAGTCTGGTTAGCTTATAAAAGCTTGCAAAGCAAAACTCCCCTAAAGGTTTCTGCTGCTGCTGCTGCTGCTAAGTCGCTTCAGTCGTGTCCGACTCTGTGCGACCCCATAGACGGAAGCTCCCCAGGCTCCCCTGTCCCTGGGATTCTCCAGGCAAGAACACTGGAGTAGGTTGCCATTTCCTTCTCCAATGCATGTAAGTGAAAAGTCAAAGTGAAGTCGCTCAGTCGTGTTCGACTCTTAGTGACCCCATGGACTGCAGCCCACCAGGCTCCTCCATCCATGGGATTTTCCAGGCAAAAGTACTGGGGTGGGGTGCCATTGCCTTCCCCGCTAAAGGTTTCTAGTACATGAATAAGCAATGTTAAAATTAATAAGCTTTTACAGTTTGTATACTCAGCTGCATTTATAAATCCCTTCACTAAGCACACAAAGTAATACACACAGAATCTCAGGTCCTTTTCATTGTTACACTAATCACTTCTTAGCTTAAGTTTTATTATTCATTCTACTCTAGCTATTAAAACTTTAGAACTATTATTTGGCCTCCTTTAGGGATATTTATTACTTCAGAGAGTAGTTAAAATGAGCTAAAATTGAACCAATTTTAGTGCCTATCTTGGAAAGATTAGTGCCTACAAAGATTAGTAAGTTTCACTTACAGTATACATCAAAGAAGCAAAGCCAACTTAGACATTTACTATGCCTTGAATGCTATTACTTTATATATTTCACAATCTCTGTTGTTTACAGGATTAGCGTTCCTTATCTAAGGTGCCAAAGCCCTAAATTACTGCCAAATAGTATTACAATGTTTTATAAAAATTGTTTTCAGTATAACCACTCATCTTTTTTTCCTTGGGACAGCTTTAGGTTAAAACTGGTATATGCATACCATTCAGTTAAGCATTTATCAAAAAATGTGCCCGGGTTTGAACAATAAATTACAGATTTGCCATATTTATAAAATACTATGAGGTGCTAGGTAATTTTTACTGGATGTGATTTATTGTGTACTATTGGACCCAGAGCATAGTCTCTAAAGTCAGAGTGCTTCAGCTTGCTTCCTAGATCCATCATTCACTAAATTTGAGTAAGGACAAGTTACTTAAACATGCTGTTTTTCAATATTAGAATAATTAGAACTGTTTTTCTCATCCATAAAAATGTGGAAAATCATGGTATCTAATGTGAGAGATCATATTTTTGTTCGCAAATATTTGCCACCCCTCCTTATGAAAAAGGTAATATTTTTCCTTCCCCATTGAAAGCTGTTTCCCCACTGGGCTTTCCTTGTGGCTCAGCTGAAGAATCCGCCTGTAAACATGGGAGACCTGGGTTCAATCCCTGGACGGAAGATCCGCTGGAGAAGGGAAAGGCTACCCACTCCAGTATTCTGGCATAGGGAATTCCACGCACTGTATAGTCCAAAGGGTCGCAAAGAGTAAGTCACAACTGAGCAACTTTTAGTCAGTCAGTCAGTCATTGAAAGTATGATTGTGACTGTGTTGCCTTCCTTACGAAAGGATTATACATCTCACTGCTGCTGCTAAGTCACTTCAGTAGCGTCACGCTCTGTGCGACCCCTTTTTGAAGTCTACTGCTGCTGATCGTGTTATTTACAATAAAAATAAATTCGTATTGCTAGGTTTGGAGAACAAAGATGGCCAACTGACACTGTACCTCCACACACATCTTCCAAACAAATCATAAAAATAACATTAATGGCAAGTAAATGCAAAAATAACCCAGGACTTCAACATCACTAAGAGAAAAAACGCAACAATCTTAAGAGAGAGAGAAAAGAAAACTCCAGCAGAGTTTTCACCAGTCACCTGATGCTATGCCTGTGGGTATGAAGAGTAAGATGGAAAAGGCATGAGACCCCCAGGAAAAAATGTGAAGGAAACAGAGGACACAGATGAAACAGACCAAATCATTCCTCAAAGCTAAACTGCAGCAGCTGCTGCTGCTGCTAAGTTGTTTCAGTCATGTCTGGCTCTGTGTGACCCCATAGATGACAGCCCACCAGGCTCCCCCTCGTCCCTGGGATCCTTCAGGCAAGAACACTGGAGTGGGTTGCCATTTCCTTCTCCAATGCACGAATGTGAAAAATGAAAGTGAAGTCGCTCAGTTGTGTCAGATTCTCAGCGACCCCATGGACTGTAGCCTACCAGGCTCCACTGTCCATGGGATTTTCCAGGCAAGAGTACTGGAGTGGGGTGCCATTGCCTTCTCTGATACATCTTACTATGATGGCTTTAACTATTTGATTCGTTTGGTCATATGTATTTGTGTGTGTATATATATCTCTGTGTGTGTATCTGTGTGTATATATGAAAAATTATACATAGAGAGAGATATCTCCAATATAAACTGTGCTGCTGCTGCTGCTAAGTCGCTTCAGTCGTGTCCGACTCTGTGCGACCCCATAGATGGCAGCCCAACAGGCTCTCCCGTCCCTGGGATTCTCCAGGCAAGAACACTGGAGTGGGTTGCCATTTCCTCCTCCAATGCATGAAAGTGAAAAGTGAAAGGGAAGTTGCTCAGTCGTGTCTGACTTGTAGCGACCCCATGGACTGCAGCCCACCAGGCTCCTCCATCCATGGGATTTTCCAGGCAAGAGTACTGGAGTGGGGTGACATTGCCTTCTCTGATACAAAGTGTAGCAGCTCTTAAATATTTTGCTTTTAGTACTCCTTTACTTTGAGAAATGATTAAAGACTCAAAGAGCATATTTTTGTGTCATAGCTATTAACACTGACTGTATTACAAATTAAGACTACCCATTTGAAAAATTATTTTTGAGTGTAAAAATAATAAACCTGGTAAACATGTTAACACATAATATTATAATGTAAAATCATTATATTTTCCAGAAACTATGAGTGATATTCATATATTAAAAAAACTCTATAACATCTGTCTTTTAAAAAAGCCAGCTGAAGCCTCATATTGTCTTTGAAGGCAATTTGTTGCAACATATTGTTTTGGTTATACGTTTTTTGCTTCACATGTATATTCAGAAAACAGAAGTATTTTTATAGCTTTTCTGCAATAATTGTGGATACCCTGCTTGGATACTACATCAAAACTCAACAAGTAATAGTTTCTTAAAGATTACTTGCGATGAAGAAATTGAAGCCATAATAATAATGAATATTTCACACTAGAGTAGATTAAATTTATTGGTCTACTTTGAACTTTGAATTGTTTTTTATCTATGAATAATTATGCACTGTAACATTATGCATGGCGAATATGGGTTTATTGATTTATTCATATCTTCCAAATGTGGGATATTTCATGTACATATCACATTTGCACACATATCATCACTGATCTCCTCTGAAAAGCCTTTAAATATTAGGGAACTATCAAGTACACAGTGAAGAAATACAAGTTTTCCAAAATTCTAATTCTCACTTGAAATCTCAAATTTTATCACTGGCAATAAATACTGCTATTTGTATTCCCTGAGGTAAATAGTTCACTTTATCTTTCAAGGAAAATGTTTGCCCAGTACCTAACTTTGAATACGCATAGCTTCTCTGTCATCCTTCCATTTAAAAATGATGCTATGAAAAGAATAGTTAATCCAGCTTACTATTCAAAGAACTGCACAGAGATTTTACTCTAGATAGCCACTATATAGACAGTATGAGTTATAGAAAAAATGTGCTTTATGTTTACTTTCCATTTTATCATTAATTTATATAGACACTGAATTCATTCTTGTGAATGTATCACCACTTTTATTCACCATGCGTTATTTCCATAAGAACAAATTTAACAAAATGAAAAGAATATCTTAATATTATTATGAAAAAAAATGCTGACCTCATGGATCCTCTGAAAGGATCTCAGGGATCTCCAGAGGTCCACAGGCCACAAAATGAAAATCACCAACATAGAACATAGTCTAGTCCTAGAGTCATGCAAATTTTAACATATTCTTACTGTTCCAGGTTTGAATGGAATTTGTTACACTTTGCTTTAATCTTCTAAAATAAATTTCTCCTGTATTCATTTAACTCTTTGTTTTCCTAATGGCCAGTGAATAATTCTCCAATAAAAAATGTGTTAGCACATTGCAATCTCACCACATCAACTTTACATTCTGAAGCTGTACACCCACCTCCACCTGCTGTAAGGATTACAGGGGTAGACAGATGCATAGCTCAGTCTTTCGTACTTATGAAAAGGCAACAATGCTCAACTGAGTCTGTTAAGGTATTACATAATCCCTTGGGTGAAACACTGTAGATGAGGGAACATTAAAAATTGAAGTATGGAAGTGGGCTCTGATAAACTACTAACAGTTATGAACTATTAGGGCTAGATTATAATTTTTGTCATCCTGAAAACACAGAAACAAAAACAAAAAAAAATTGCAACTAGATTCAGTCTCTTTGAAAGTGAATAATAGACTGTAAGCTATATGCCAAATTTTTCCACCCTTGATATGAACAGCAGAAGCTTGATGCTCATACAGAAGTCTTATGCTCAAACATGATGACTTCACACATATGTAGATAAAGTACAGTTGTTCTCCATTATTTGCAGTAGCTATGTTCTACAGAGTTTCTGTAAATATTAAATTAATACCAAAGTATTCCTCTCAGAGGAAATAGAGTTGGGTTCCTGCAAGCCTGTGATCACAACATTTTTGATATTCAAAACACTATCTGGTCATATAGACTTGTTTGCTAAATTCCTTACAAATAAGGTAGACACATCTGCCTTGAAAATTCACTATTGCCACACATGGACCTTTAACAACATCTTTCTGTATCACCAATTGAAATGAGC
Organism: Tragelaphus eurycerus; assembly: GCA_935064755.1. Taxonomy (NCBI): domain Eukaryota; kingdom Metazoa; phylum Chordata; class Mammalia; order Artiodactyla; family Bovidae; genus Tragelaphus; species Tragelaphus eurycerus. The sequence goes on along the minus strand of CAKXYN010000045.1, from coordinate 3,263,214 downwards.
AAACCCACCAGCAGTAGCAGAGAAGTGTTTAGCATTTTCCTGACACTGGGTAACATGACTGTAAGTTTTTTTGGCGATCAGCCTCACAACAATGTTCTTCAATATGCTTTCTATTGGCCATCACCTCATGAACACATAGGTATAGCACTCTCCAGTCTTTCCCATAGCTTCATCATGTACTACCCATTAGTTTATCACTTTGTAAAGTGGCTGAGGCCATGCAGAGATCAGTGAATTTTCTCTTTTTCTGGATGGAATATATCGTTGATTCATTAACATTAAACTCAGAGCCAACAGTGCTATAACTCATGGGAACAAAGCTTATTTAACATATATATTTTCTCCATAAGGCATATCACACCTCTTTGCACATAGGAAGACTAGATTTCAGCACTATTTTCAACAGAAAACCCCAAGGGGTGGGGGGAAACAGCAAAAAATATGACTAGAAAGACTGCTAAAAGGATGAATTTTTAAAGAATAAGAACTAAAAAAAGAAGGCAGGTCATTACCTTCTCAGCTAGGAATGTGTATATTGGGCAACTAAAATTTTTGCTGCTCTGAATATGTGCAAGAATAAATATAAAATTTTCATCACTAATTGTTGTGGTTAAAAGTACATCTTAGCAAGTAGGCAAATTTACAAATATAAAATCCACAAATAATGATAGTTGACTATACTTATACAGAATGTAAAGTTCAAGGGTATTTTGAATTATGAAAATGATATAATTAAGAATAGAAAGATGAAACTGCAAGTATATTGTTTTTCCTTTAGGAAATGACTGTTCACCTATAAATTTCTAATGTTTAGAGATATTTGACACTGTATTACAATTAACAATATTAAAATATCTTGTTACTTATGATGTAACATTAAAAACCAAGAAATTCTGGACAGTTTTAATTACAGGCTCTCATCCAAATGTATCAACGCCTGATATAAGTCCAATAAAAAAATATATTTCAGTTATTAACATCAGTGCAGTTTTAGTGGGCTTCCATGGTAGTTCAGATGGTGAAGAATCTTTCTACAAAGAGAGGAGATCCAGGTTCAGTCTTTGAGTTGGGAAGAACACTTGGAGAAGGAGATGCCAACCCACTCCATTATCCTTGCCTGGAGAATCCCATGGACAGAGGAGCCTGGTAGGCTACAGTCCATGGGGTCACAAAGAACTGGACACAACTGAGCAACTAACACTTTCACACTTTCATTTTTCAGTTTTTAGTATAGAATAAAATATTGGTATAAAAGCTATGATGCTTGAATTAATAAAGAAAAATGCCAAACTGAATAAAAAATGTCATAAATGAAAAAATGTTTGTGAAGCACTCAATTTTACTTTGAAAATTCATTTTTGGAAAATTAGCATTTCTCTGACCATGATTAATTTCAGAAGTTTTAGAAAAGGCAATCAAATGTAGAAACACCATTTATAGAAAAACTTCATTTTATCCATTTTAAATCATCCCTTGTATTTAAAGATTCCTTAATAATATCTAAATGCCACAACTTTTCTTATCTCACACTTGAATCTTGCTTTATCAAAATGAAGAGGAAAAATAATTTTTGGGGGGGAGACTTTTAAGTTTTTCTTTATTTATGTCTTCTTTTTCAGTTCAGTTGCTCAGTCATGTACAAATCTTTGTAGCCCATGGACTGCCGTAAGCCAGGCTTTCCTGTCCATCACCAAGTCCCAGAGATTCTCAAACTCATGTCCAACAAGTCAATGATGCCATCCAACCATCTCATCCTCTGTTGTCCTGTTCTCTTCCTGCCTTCAATCTTTCCCAGCATCAGTGTCTTTTGCAATGAGTTGGCTCTTCCTATCAGGTGGCCAAAGTACTGGAGTTTCAGCTTCAGCATCAGTCCTTTCAATGAATATTCAGGACTGATTTCCTTTAGGATGGACTGGTTTGATCTTCTCACTGTCCAAGGGATTCTCAAGAGTCTTCTCCAACACCACAGATCAAAAGGATCAATTCTCCAGCTCTCAGCTTTATAGACCAACTCTTACATCTAAACATGGCTACTGGAGAACCATCACTTTGACTAAATGGACCTCTGTCAGCAATGTAATGTCTCGGCCTTTTTTTTTTTTTTTTTTTTTTAATTTTATTTTTTAACTTTACAATATTGTATTGGTTTTGCCACATATCAGAATGAATCCACCACAGGTATACATGTGTTCCCCATCCTGAACCCTCCTCCCACCTCCCTCCCCATTCCATCCCTCTGGGTCATCCCAGTGCACCAGCCCCAAGCATCCAGTATCGTGCATCAAACCTGGACGGGCGACTCGTTTCATATATGATGTTATACATATTTCAATGCCATTCTCCCAAATCATCCCACCCTCTCCCTCTCCCACAGAGTCCAAAAGACTGTTCTACACATCAGTGTCTCTTTTGCTGTCTCGTATACAGGGTTATTGTTACCACCTTTCTAAATTCCATATATATGCATTAGTATACTGTATTGGTGTTTTTCTTTCTGGCTTACTTCAATCTTTATAATAGGCTCCGGTTTCATCCACCTCATTAGAACTGATTCAAATGTATTCTTTTTAATGGCTAAGTGGCACCCCACTCCAGTACTCTTGCCTGGAAAATCCCATGGACGGAGGAGCCTGGTGGGCTGCAGTCCATGGGGTTGCTAAGAGTCGGACATGACTGAGCAACTTCACTTTCACTTTTCACTTCAACGCACTGGAGAAGGAAATGGCAACCCACTCCAGTGTTCTTGCCTGGAGAATCCCAGGGACAGGGGAGCCTGGTTCGCTGCTGTCTCTGGGGTCTCACAGAGTCGGACACGACTGAAGCGATTTAGCAGCAGCAGCAATACTCCATTGTGTATATGTACCACTGCTTTCTTATCCATTCATCTGCTGATGGACATCTAGGTTGCTTCCATGTCCTGGCTATTATAAACAGTGCTGCGATGAACACTGGGGTACACGTGTCTCTTTCAATTCTGGTTTTCTCAGTGTGTATGCCCAGCAGTGGGATTGCTGGATCATAAGGCAGTTCTATTCCCAGTTTTTTAAGGAATCTCCACACTGTTCTCCATAGTGGCTGTACTAGTTTGCATTCCCATCAACAGTGTAAGAGAGTTGCCTTTTCTCCACACCCTCTCCAGCATTTATTGCTTGTAGACTTTTGGATCACAGCCATTCTGACTGGCGTGAAATGGTACCTCATAGTGGTTTTGATTTGCGTTTTTCTGATAATGAGGGATGTTGAGCATCTTTTCATGTGTTTGTTAGCCATCTGTATGTCTTCTTTGGAGAAATGTCTGTTTAGTTCTTCGGCCCATTTTTTGATTGGGTCATTTGTTTTTCTGGAATTGAGCTGTAGGAGTTGCTTGTATATTTTTTAGATTAGTTGTTTGTCAGTTGCTTCATTTGCTATTATTTTCTCCCATTCTGAAGGCTGTCTTTTCACCTTGCTTATAGTTTCCTTTCTTGTGCAGAAGCTTTTAAGTTTAATTAGGTCCCATTTGTTTAATTTTGCTTTTATTTCCAATATTCTGGGAGGTGGGTCATAGAAGATCCTGCTGTGATGTCTGTCGGAGACTGTTTTGTCTATGTTTTCCTCTAGGAGTTTTATGGTTTCTGGTCTTACATTTAGATCTTTAATCCATTTTGAGTTTATTTTTATGTATAGTGTTAGAAAGTGCTCTAGTTTCATTCTTTTACAAGTAGTTGACCAGTTTTCTTAGCACCACTTGTTAAAGAGATTGTGTTTGATCCATTGTATATTCTTGCCTCCTTTGTCAAAGATAAGGTGTCCGTATGTGCGTGGATTTATCTCTGGACTTTCTATTTTGTTCCATTGATCTATATTTCTGTCTTTGTGCCAGTACCATACTGTGTTGATGACTGTGGCTTTGTAGTAGAGCCTGAAGTCAGGCAGGTTGATTCCTCCAATTCCATTCTTCTTTCTCAAGATAGCTTTGGCTATTTGAGGTTTTTTGTATTTGCATACAAATTGTGAAATTATTTGTTCTAGCTCTGTGAAGAATACCGTTGGTAGCTTAATAGGGATTGCATTGGGTAGTATAAATTGTTTTGGGTAGTATACTCATTTTCACTACACTGATTCTTCCAATCCATGAACATGGTATCGTTCTTCATCTATTAGTGTCCTCTTTGATTTCTTTCACCAGTGTTTTATAGTTTTCTATATATAGGTCTTTAGTTTCTTTAGGTAGATATATTCCTAAGTATTTTAATTTTTTTGTTGCAATGGTGAATGGAATTGTTTCCTTAATTTCTACTTTCTCATTATTAGTGTATAGGAATGCAAGGGATTTCTGTGTGTTGATTTTATATCCTGCAACTTTACTATAATCATTGATTAGTTCTAGTAATTTTCTGGTGGAGTCTTTAGGGTTTTCTATGTAAAGGATCATGTTATCTGCAAATAGTGAGAACTTTACTTCTTCTTTTCCAATTTGGATTCCTTTTATTTCTTTTTCTGCTCTGATTGCTGTGGCCAAAACTTCCAACGCTATGTTGAATAGTAATGGTGAAAGTGGGCACCCTTGTCTTGTTCCTGACTTTAGAGGAAATGCTTTCAATTTTTCACCATTGAGGGTAATGTTTGCTGTGGGTTTGTCATATATAGCTTTTATTATGTTGAGGTATGTTCCTTCTATTCCTGCTTTATGGAGAGTTTTTATCATAAATGGATGTTGAACTTTGTCAAAGGCTTTCTCTGCATCTATTGAGATAATCATATGGTTTTTATTTTTCAATTTGTTAATGTGGTGTATTACATTGATTGATTTGTAGATATTGAAGATTCCTTGCATCCCTGGGATAAAGCCCACTTGGTCATGGTGTATGATCTTTTTAATGTGTTGTTGGATTCTGATTGCTAGAATTTTGTTAAGGATTTTTGCATCTATGTTCATCAGTGATATTGGCCTGTAGTTTTCTTTTTTTGTGGCATCTTTGTCAGGTTTTGGTATTAGGGTGATGGTGGCCTCATAGAATGAGTTTGGAAGTTTACCTTCCTCTGCAATTTTCTGGAAGAGTTTGAGTAGGATAGGTGTTAGCTCTTCTCTAAATTTTTGGTAGAATTTAGCTGTGGAGCCGTCTGAACCTGGGCTTTTGTTTGCTGGAAGATTTCTGATTACAGTTTCAATTTCCGTGCTTGTGATGGGTCTGTTAAGATTTTCTATTTCTTCCTGGTCCAGTTTTGGAAAGTTGTACTTTTCTAAGAATTTGTCCATTTCTTTCACGTTGTCCATTTTATTGGCATATAATTGCTGATAGTAGTCTCTTATGATCCTTTGTATTTCTGTGTTGTCTGTTGTGATCTCTCCATTTTCATTTCTAATTTTATGGATTTGATTTTTCTCCCTTTGTTTCTTGATGAGTCTGGCTAATGGTTTGTCAATTTTATTTATCCTCTCAAAGAACCAGCTTTTGGCTTTGTTGATTTTTGCTATGGTCTATTTTGTTGTTTTGTATTTATTTCTGCTCTAATTTTTAAGATTTCTTTTCTTCTACTAACCCTGGGGTTCTTCATTTCTCCCTTTTCTAGTTGCTTTAGGTGTAGAGTTAGGTTATTTATTTGACCTTTTTCTTGTTTCTTGAGGTATGCCTGTATTGCTATGAACTTTCCCCTTGCTGCTGCTGCTGCTAAGTTGCTTCAGTCATGTCCAACTCTGTGCGACCCCAGAGACGGCAGCCCACCAGGCTCCCCCGGCCTTGGGATTCTCCAGGCAAGAACGCTGGAGTGGGTTGCCATTTCCTTCTCCAAGGCATGAAAGTGAAAAGTGAAGTAAAGTCGCTCAGTCGTGTCCGACTCCTAGCGACCCCATGGAGCTTTTACAGTGTCCCACAGATTTTGGATTGTTGTGTTTTCATTTTCATTCATTTCTATGCAAATTTTGATTTATTTTTTGATTTCTTGTGTGATTTGTTGGTTATTTAGCAGCGTGTTGTTCAGCCTCCATATGTTGGAATTTTTAATAGTTTTTCTCCTGTAATTGAGATCTAATCTTACTGTATTGTGATCAGAAAAGATGCTTGGAATGATTTCAATTTTTTTGAATTTACCAAGGCTGATAAACCCAAGGTGAAACACCCCAAGACACATATTAATCAAATTAACAAAGATCAAACACAAAGAACAAATATTAAAAGCAGCAAGGGAAAAACAACAAATAACACACAAGGGAATTTCCATAAGGATAACAGCTGATCTTTCAATAGAAATTCTCCAAGCCAGGAGGGAATGGCAAGACATACTTAAAGGGATAAAAGAAAATAACCTACAGCCCAGATTATTGTACCCAGCAAGGATCTCATTCAAATATGAAGGAGAAATCAAAAGCTTTACAGACAAGCAAAAGCTGAGAGAATTCAGCACCACCAAACCAGCTCTCCAACAAATACTAAAAGATAATCTCTAGACAGGAAACACAAAAAGGGTGTATAAATTCAAACCCAAAACAATAAAGTAAATGGCAACGGGATCATACTTATCAATAATTACCTTAAACGTAAATGGGTTGAATGCCCCAACCAAAAGACAAAGACTGGCTGAATGGATACAAAAACAAGACCCCTACATATGCTGTCTACAAGAGACCCACCTCAAAACAGGGGACACATACAGACTGAAAGTGAAGGGCTGGAAAAAGATTTTCCATGCAAAGAGGGGCCAAAAGAAAGCAGGAGTAGCAATACTCATATCAGATAAAATAGACTTTAAAACAAAGGCTGTGAAAAGAGACAAAGAAGGTCACTACATAATGATCAAAGGATCAATCCAAGAAGAAGATATAACAATTATAAATATATATGCACCCAACACAAGAGCACCGCAATATGTAAGACAAATGCTAACAAATATGAAAGGAGAAATTAACAATAACACAATAATAGTAGGAGACTTTAATACCCCACTCACACCTATGGATAGATCAACTAAACAGAAAATTAACAAGGAAACACAAACTTTAAACGATACAATAGACCAGTTAGACCTAATTGATATCTATAGGACATTTCATCCCAAAACAATGAATTTCACCTTTTTCTCAAGCACACACAGAACCTTCTCCAGGATAGATCACATCCTGGGCCATATGTCTCTGCTTTTTAATATGCTAAGTTTATCATAGCTCTTCTTCCAAGGACCAAGCATCTTTTAATTTCATGGCTGCAGTAATCATCTGTAGTGATTTTGGAGCCCAAGAAAATAGTCTGTCACTATTTCCATTGTTTCCCCATCTATTTGCCATGAAGTGATAGAACTGGATGCTATAATCTTCATTGCTTGATTGTTGTTTTAAGCGAGCTTTTTCACTGTGCTCTTTCACCTTCATCAAGAGGTTCTTTAGTTCCTCTTTATTTTCTGCCATAACGATGGTGTCATCTGCATATCTGAGGTTGTTGGTATTTCTCCTGGCAATCTTGATTCCAGCTTGTGCTTCTTCCATCCCAGCATTTCACATGATGTACTCTGCATATAAGTTAAATAAGCAGAGTGACAATACACAACCTTGACATACTCCTTTCCCAATTTGGAACCAATTCAGCTGGAGAAAGGAATGGCAAACCATTTCAGTAGTCTTGCCTTGAAAACACCATGAACAGTACATACATAAAGTCCTCTCACACCCTTCATTAAAAGATACCAGTCCCAAGTTATTTCATCCATATTAATTTTCCTTATCTGGTTTCATGCTAATTTAGATTAAATCTTCTGCAGTCAACTAATTTGTATGGAGTTATCAGTAAGTGTAACTGTATGATAATATCATGTGAAGTCTCACAACTTTAAGAAATAATCTTATATGAAGAAGTTTCTCTTATTGAGTGACAGAAGCAATGCCAAAGACCATCTTCCATTTTTCCTTTGTTCTATCAACTTCAACAGCAAGTAAAGAACTCTGCTTAGTGATAGGTTCACTTAATGCAAAACTATAAATCCTTGGATGACAGTTCAGTTATGAATTACTTTAAGTTAAACCTGAGGTCATACATCAAACACCTGTAGGAACAGCCCTCATTTTTATTCCTCTAACCCTCAATAAGGAAGGTTCCAGGATTTTAAACCCTAGGTCAGTCAGATTGCTGATACTAAGACTTCTAATAAAATTTAATGATGTTTATGTTGTGCTACTAATTTATCAACTATTTATTCAATATCCAATATGTATCTTGAACTGTGTGAGTCATCTGGGATAGAATATGAATGATACTGTATATTTCTGTCAATTGCTATTCTCGTTAATTTTATGTAAGAAAGAATCACAATTTTCATTAAAAGATTATCCTTTCCCAAATGCATATGTGTTAGTCTATTTCTATACTACAGGCTATCCTACTGGTTAACCTGTTGAACCCTGCAGTAATCCTTTACTCTATTAACTTCTCAAACTTTATGATGAGTTATGAAATCCCATAGCATGTTTTATTCTTAAACATTGTTCAAACTATGCTTCAAACTTGAATTTCCACACAAACATTAAAATTATCTAGTCAATACCCACCAAAATGAAAAAGTAAACCTAGATATATAGTAATAAGTCTACAGATGAATTATATTCTCATTTAACTCTTCATTAAATATGGTTAAGACTTTAATATAGAGGTCTCACACATCTATGAAGTTCACTCCTGGGTATTTTGTGTTTTTATTATTATAATGTCACAGATTGCATTCTTAAAATTTCATTTTTTCAATTATTTGTTACTAGTATATAAAAGTAGAAGTGAGTTTTATATGTTGACCTATATCTACAATTGACCACTCCAGAGCTGTTTTACTATTTCTGTAGTTGTGTGCTTCCATTTGGAGTTATTTTCCTTCAAGTCAAATAAATTTCCTTATTATTTCTTGTAGTAAAAGTTACTATAGACACATTGTTTTGTTTAAAAAGAATTTATTTTGCATACATTTTTGAGGAATATTTCAGTTGAGTATATAACTCTGTTAAGTTTTCCCCTTCTTTTAGACATTTAAAATATCATGTTTTCCCATTATAAAATGAAAAAGTCAGCTTTCAGTCTTATTGCTGCTCTTATAAGAAAAAATTTTAACTCTATTTTCAAGATTTTCTTTCAACTTTTGGTACCAAATATTTGGCTCTGCTATGCCATGGCAGTGTTTTCTTAATATCTGAACCATTTAGGGATTGCTAAATTTCCAGTAGTCATGCACGGATGACACATCTGGAATATAAAGAAGGCTGAGCACCAAAGAATTGATGCTTTTGAACTAGTGTGTTGGAGAAAACTCTTGGGAGACCTTGGACAGCAAGGAGACCAAACCAGTCAATCCTAAAGGAAATAAACCCTGAACATTCATTGGAAGGACTGATGCTGAAGCTCTAGTTCTTTGGCTATCTGATGTGACGAGCTGACTCATTGGAAAAGATCGTGATACTGAGAAAGATTGAAGGCAAGAGAAGGGGGTGACATAGGATAAAATGGTTTGATAGCACCACCAAATCAATGAATATGAGTTTGAGAAAATTCCAGGAGACAGTGAAGGACAGGGAAGTCTGATGTTCTGTAGTCCATGGGGTCACTCTAAGAGTCAGAAACGACTTAGCAACTGAACAACAACAAATTTCTTAAAGCTGTAGATTCAGAAGTATCCTGGGTATTATTTTCCAATATTGCTTTGTCCCATTCTGACTCCTTCTTCTATGAGATTTTAGCCATTTGTATTTTTCCCCCTTTTATGGCACAATAAATCTCTCCAACTGTATATTTCCTTTTTGTTCAGTTTTCCACTTTGGCTTCAGTTTGCATGCTTTCCATTGGCCTGACTTGAGTTCAAAATACTATCAAGATTGCACTTAATCCTCATTCAATAAATCTTTAATTTCATATATTGTATTTTCAGTTCTAAAACATCTACTTTATACACACACACACACACACACACAAATATCCTCTTCCAATGACACAGGAGATGACTCTACACATGGACATCACCAAATGGTTAATACTGAAATCAGATTGATTATATTCTCTATAGCCAAAGATGGAGAAGCTTTATACTGTCAAGGAAAACAAGACTGGGAGCTGACTATGGCTCAGATCATGAACTTCTCATTGCAAAATTCAAACTTAAATTGAAGAAAGTAGGGGAAACCACTAGACCATTCAGGTCTAAATCAAATCTAAATCGATCTAAATCAAATGCCGTATAATTATACAGTGGAAGTGACAAATATTTTCAAGGGATTGGATCTGGTAGTCAGAGTGCCTGAAGAACTGTGGACAGAGTTTTGTAACATTGTACAGGATCAAAACCATCCCCAAGAGAAAGAAAAGCAAAAGACAAAATGATTGTCTGAGGAGGTCTTACAAAGAGCTGAGAAAAGAAGAGAAACAAAAGGCAAAGGAGAAAAGCAGTTATATCCATCTGGATGCAGAGTTCCAAGGAATAGCAAGGATAGATAAGCCTTCCTAAATGAACAATACAAAGACATAGAGGAAAACAATAGAATGGGAAAGGCTAGAGATCTCTTCAACAAAATAAGAGATACCAAGGGAACATTTCATGCAAAGATGGGTACATTAAAGGACAGAAACATTATGGACCTAATAAAGCAGAAGATATTAAGAAGAGGTGGCAAGAACGCACATGCACAGAAGAAATGTACATAAAAGATCTTAATGACCCAGATAACCATAATGGTGTGATCACTCACCTAGAGCCAGATATCTTGGATTCAAGAAGTCAAGTTGGCCTTAGGAAACATCACTACAAACAAAGCTAATGGAGGTGATGGAATTCCAGCTGAACTATTTCAAATCCTAAAAGATGACACTGTGAAAGTGCTGCAATCAATATGCCAACAAACTTGGAAAACTCAGCAGTGGCTGCAGGACTAGAAAAGGTCAGTTTTCATTTCAATTTCAAATAAGGGCAATGCCAAAGAATGTTCAAACTACCTTACAACTGCATTCATATCACATGTTAGCAAAGTAATGATCAAAATCTTCCTAGAGAGGCTTCCACAGTATGTGAACTAGTAACTTCCAGATGTTCAAGCTGGATTTAGAAAAGGCAGAGGAATCAGAGATCAAATTGCCAACATCCATTGGATTATAGAAAAAGCAAGTGAATTTCAGAAAAACTTTTGCTTCCTTGACTACACTAAAGGAAGTATGATCACACTAAAAAGTGTGATCCTTTTACTGTGTGGATCACAACAAACTGGAAAATTCTTAAAGAGATATGAATACTAGACCACCTTACCTGCCTCCTGAGAAATCTGTATGCAGGTTAAGAAGCAACAGTTAGAACTAGACATGGAACAATGGACTGGGTCCAAATTGGGAAAGGAATGTGTCAAGGCTACACATTTTCACCCTGCTTATTTAACTTATATGTGGAGTACATCATGATAAATACCTGGCTGGATGAAGCACAAACTAGAATCAAGATTGCTGGGTAAAATATCAAACCCTCAGATACGCAGATGACACCATCCTTATGGCAGAAAGGGAAAAGGAATTAAAAAGCCTCTTGATGAAAGTGAAAGAGGAGAGTGAAAAAGCTGGCTTAAAACTCAACATTCAAAAACCTAAGATCATGGTATCAGGTCCCATCACTTCATGGCAAATAGATGTGGAAACAATAGAAACAGACAGACTTTATTTTCTTGTGCTCCAGAATCATTGCAGATGGTGACTACAGCCATGAAATTAAAAGATACTTCCTCCTTAGAAGAAAAGATATGCCCAAGCTAGACAGTGCTTTACTGACAATGGTCCGTGTGGTTTTTTCCAGTAGTCATGTATGGATGTGAGAGTCAGACCATAAAAAATGCTGAACACTGAGGAATTGATGCTTTCAAATTGTGTCACAGAGGACTCTTGAGAGTCCCTTGAACTGCAAGGAGATCAAATCAGTCCTTCCTAAAGGAAATCAATCCTGAATATTCACTGGAAGGACTGATGCCAAAGCTAAAATACTTTGGCTACCTGATGCAAAGATCCGACTCATTGGAAAAGACCCTGATGCTGGGGAAGCACAATGAGGATTGAAGGCACAAGGAGGAGATGACAAAGGACAAGATGATTGGATGATATCACCCACTCAATGGACATAAGTTTGAGCAAGCTCCAGGAGTTGGTGATGGACATGGAAGCTTTGTGTGCTGCAGTCCATGGGGTCACAAAGAGCAGGACAAGTGTGAGTGACTGGACAACAACAAAAACAAAGTTTGAGAGAAAATTCCTACAATGATTCCCTAAGTGGGTTGTATTTGTTCTGTTAGGCAGGTAGCTTAGAAGCTGAGTTGACGGTGCGTTATAACTTTTCTTACACTTAGTCCACTCTATGGAGAAGGTAATGGCACCCCACTCCAGTACTCTTGCCTGGAAAATCCCATGGACAGAGGAGCCTGGTAGGCTGCAGTCCATGGGGTCGCTGAGGGTCAGAAACGACTGAGTGTCTTCACTTTCACTTTTCACTTTCATGGGTTGGAGAAGGAAATGGCAACCCACTCCACTGTTCTTGCCTGGAGGATCCCAGAGACTGGGGAGCCTGGTGGGCTGCCATCTATGGGGTTGCACAGAGTCAGACACAACTGAAGTGACTTAGCAGCAGTAGCAGCAACGCACTCTATTTTCAGTCATCTTAAGGATAAGATCTGTATTGTGGTTATTTCAGGCTCCTCTTTCTAGTGGGACTTTGTTTCCCAAGCACCATTATAACAAGGGAAGTCATGCTGACTTTCCTAACCAAGAACCTACTCTTCTTTATGCTACCAGAACTCAGCAAATGCTCATGAGGGAGGGAAGAGGTAGAGTTGGCTGTCCTCTACTTTTCAACATGTGACATAACAAAACAGGAACAGCTCCTCTGGTATTTCATTTTCTCCACTAGACTTACTCTGTCTAACCTAAACTCACCCTGTATGCAGCGTGGGCAGGAGGAAGAGAGAGAGAGAAAGAGAGAGAAAGTGAATGAGAAGAAAAGCCAACAACAGTAGTTTCAAGACACCTGAGAAAAACTCTTTGAAACTTTAACCCAAAGACTGTTTGCTTTCATAGCTTTCTGCTGACCTTTAAAAGTAGGCCTCTGTAATATAACTGTTATTTTTCTCCCAACTTTTCTCAGTAACAACAATGGCATGCTACCATCAAATCCATTCTACCAAACAGGGGAAATTTATTTAAAAGTTATCTCATTTTTTTCAAGGTGGGAACATTCTACCTAAACTGATACTCAGTTTTTGACAGTCATCAAAGTTAGATCATACTGACTTCTAAATATTCTGTTATAATAATGTTATTCAAAGTGGCTAATTACATTAAAATGTCTATCAAACTGGTAGGAAGACTAAACGCCCTGTCAATGTAGTCAAAACAGTAAATATATCAACTGTTTCAGAAAAAAATAAGAGATAAATTAGAATACTTAACATTTTTTCAGGAACTTTGCAAATAAGTTCTAGTTATCAAGCATCTTTTCTTAATGTTATTCATGATTAATTATATCACTACTAAGCAGATTAGCTTTGTGTCACATATATTTTAATGTCATTAGAATAAAATTCTAAAGAAGGATGCCTTTGGTCACTTGTCAGTGCTAAAGGTAGACTTTTATACTGCTTTTTTATAAAATACATATTTCTTCCCTCCCCTCCTCAACCAAATCCCTTGCTTTTGAAACCAGAGAGTCACTTGGACTGCAAGGAGATCCAACCAGTCCATTCTAAAGGAGGTCAGCCCTGGGATTTCTCTGGAAGGAATGATGCTAAAGCTGAAACTGCAATACTTTGGCCACCTCATGCGAAGAGCTGACTCATTGGAGAAGATCCTGATGCTGGGAGGGATTGGGGGCAGGAGGAGAAGAGGACGACAGAGGATGAGATGGCTGGATGGCAACACCGACTGGATGGACGTGAGTTTGAGTAAACTCCGGGAGTTGGTGATGGACAGGAAAACCTGGTGTGCTGTGATTCATGGGGTCACAAAGAATCGGACACGACTGAGCGACTGAACTGAATTGTCTCATTTCAAAATCAGCAATTTAATAGTAAAACTTTACATGATTATTTTTTTAAAAAATAACCAAAATTTTTTGAAGTCTACTGCTGCTGATCATGTTATTTACAATAAAAATAAATTAGTATTGCTAGTTTAGGAGAACAAAGATGGCAAACTGACACTGTACCTCCACACACATCTCCCAAACAAATCATAAATATAACATTAATGGCAAGTAAATCCAAAAATAACCCAGGACTTCAACATCACTAAGAGAAAAAACACAACAATCTTAAAAGAGAGAGAAAGAGAAAATTCCAGCAGAGTTTTCACCAGTCACCTGATGCTATGCCTGTGGGTATGAAGAGTAAGATGGACAAGGCATGAGACCTTCAATAAAAAATGTGAAGAAAACAGAGGACATAGATGAAACAGACCAAATCATTCCCCAAAGCTAAACTGCAGCTGCTGCTGCTAAGTTGCTTCAGTCATGTCTGGCTCTGTGTGACCCTATAGACGGCAGCCCACCAGGCTCCCCTCTGTCCCTGGGATTCTCCAGGCAAGAACACTGGAGTTGTGTTGCCATTTCCTTCTCCAATGCATGAATGTGAAAAGTGAAAGTGAAGTCGCTCAGTCGTGTCTGACTCTTAGCGACCCCATGGACTGCAACCTGCCAGGCTCCTCAGTCCATGGGATTTTCCAGGCAAAAGAGTACTGGAGTGGGGTGCCACTGCCTTCTCCAAACTGCAGCACTGTATTTCAAAATAATAAATTCAAGTGGACCGTGTTTGATTATAGCATTAGCTATAGAGGACTTGGCAATAAGCTGGATTGTCAGTGGCAGCCTGAAGAAGTACTGCTTATTGAAGAGAAACAGACAGGCTAGAATGAGGCATGAAGGAAAATGAGAAAATAACAGGGAAAATCATATTTCTTGCAGGAAAAGATGTGACAAAACACCAACTCTTCCTCTCTCTCCCACCATCAACAACACTATTCTTTTAAAAACAGAGCAGAAAAGAGGAAAAAATTACAAAATCCACTTTTAAGTTAGGAATCCTATTCAAAGAATAAATAATAGAAAAAACAGATAATATCAATATGAAATGGTTGTTAAAGTTTTAAATTGTGACTAAAGCAATTCTACTGGTGAAAACTATGCCCTAAAAAACAAACATGAAGCTAAGAGAAATAACAAAACCATTCCAAATTGAACCAAATATCCTAAAACATGTATTTGGGGTCATGAAAAACAAAAACAAAAACACCTTGAATTATATGTACAAAAACTAAAACCAGAAATGAACAAATAAGAAGAAAAGGCAAGAGAACTGAATGAACTCACTAAAGAAACAGAAGAAAAAGAATAACATATCAGAAATAAGCTCTAAAGGAAAAGATTTTGATAGGAAAAGAAATTCAAATGAAAATTTAATAAAGGCCATTGTATAAAAGAAGTAAAATCACCAGGAGAATAAAAATGATATTCAAAAATAAGTAAAAACAGTCAGAGAGCAAGTGTTTGAAATGGAAGATAATCAACAATAGTCCAAAGCACATACAATTACAGTGGATGAAAAGGAAAATCACAAGAATGAAAGGAAATTAACATTTCAATATTTACCATGATGATCAGAAAATAAGAGTACCTGAACTCCACATACTGAAGTAGCACACAGTTTCAATTGATTGGCACACTAAACTCTGGTACATATCTATCAAAGCTATTAAAGTTTAAAGACAAAGTTCTCAGAACCTTTCAGCAAAGAGATGCAAATTCAACAGAATTAGATCCTTAACAGACTTCTCAAAAACAAACACAAAGCAAGGTACAAGAAGAGCAGTATTTTCAAAAAAATTAAACAAGTGTGAGCCAAAGATATTTAGTCTAAACCTTAAACTATAAAGAATATTGAAAAACAGATTTAAATGTGCAAGGACTCAGGGAGTACTGTACACATGTACACTTCCTGAAGAGTCTACTTGGGCACGAGCTTCATCCAACCAAGAGAGAACTGAAAAAACTTGCACAAGGACTGATGGTGAGCATTCCATACGTTAATGTTTAGAATTATGACTAAAACAAAGGTGGAATCACAGGTAGAAAAGTAACATTCGTGAAATTATAATTTGTGACAAAGTATCGAAGAGTCTGGCCAAATTCTGGTGTGTGATCTTTCAGGACCTCGTGGCAGAAGGCTGCCCACACCAGACTTGGTACATGCCACTGCACAGCAGTCTTTGGGGAAGCCGTTAGTCAAGAACACAGGTCCTACTGGCTGGCCACATTCTTAGGATAGAATAACAAAATATATTAGAGAAAGAGGAACAGAGCATATGGTAAAACAAAAGTAGTAAGATGCTTACAAAGAAGAAATTTAGTTAAAGGATATACAGATGTTCTTTGTAATACTCATATTTTTGCAACTTTTCTGTAAGTTTGAAAATATTTTCTAAGAAAAATTCAAAAATATGTATAAACTAAGAAAGCAGTATTATTTGTAAAAGGTATTTATTGGGGAGCATGATGCAGATCATAATATTTGATATTTTTGTGGCTCTCAATATAAACCAATTTCTCCCTTACAAAATATAATTTCATGTTGACTGAATTTCTCTGTTCCTCCAAATCTAGTCTCTGGCTCTCCACAGTCACTATGTCTCTCTGGAGACTGACCTTTATGATTGTACAAATGGTCTCCCTTTTCTTAAAGTGTTCTCTTGTGTTTAGGCAATGAGAATGCAAGGAAGATCATCATGTGTGAAATTTTAGGTCAAACTTGCTTTATTCCAGGCTTTGTTCCTCTACTAAAGTTTACTGTCTGTGGCTCGAGTGGTAAAGAACTCGCCTGCCAAGGCAGGAGCTGTAAGAACTGCAGGTTCAATCCCTGGATTGGGAAGATCCGCTGGAGGTGGGCATAACAACACACTCCAGTATTCTTGTCTGAGAAACTCTGTGGACAGAAGAGCTTGGCAGGCTACAGTCCATAGGATCACAAAGAGCCAGACATGACTGAAGTGACTTGACACACACGCATGCTAAGTCTACTGTTTCTTTAAAGTGGGCTCCTTGAACAGATCAGGGGTTTCCCTGGTGGCTTATCAGTAAAAAATCGAACTGCAATGCAGCAGACACAGGTTTGATCCCTGGATCAGGAAGATCCTCTGGAGGAGGAAATGGCAACTTACTCCAATATTCTTGCTTGGAAAATTCCATGGACAGAGGAGACTGGTGGGCTACAGTCCCTGAGGTCGCAAAGAGTCAGACACGACTTACCATGCATGCACACCTAACAGATATGACTGTACTTAAAGCTACAACTCAATCTTCAGGAACCTGCAAAAATGTTCCTGTCCCTTGCTTTGGGTAATTAACAGCAACTTTAGTCTTGTGACCCTACTGCTCAAGCTTCACTATCCCTTGCTGGTCTCCTTTAACCTTGCATGCACCTTTATAAACATTCCCTTTTTTAAGCTTTCCCTAGTCATTCCTTTTTTTGGGTGTGTTATATCTTTCTTGCAGGGATCCTGTCTGGTACATAATGCTAACATAAAACAAAAAATCTACAAAAAATGGAATGCATTTATACACTGAAAATATTTTGAAAAATGTATATTACAAAAACACAATTATTAATAGAAGTAGTGAAGTAGTATGGAACATTAATCATTTTAAAATATCTACATGGACTGTTTCACAGATGAAAAATGGATGAAACTAATTTATGTTAAGAAAGCATCATTGTTGTTCAGTTGTCAAGTCATGTCCAACTCTTTGCAACTCCACTGACTGCGGCACACCAGGCCTTCTGTCCCTTACCATCTCCCAGAGTTTGCCCAAGTTCATGTTCATTGCATCGGTGATGCTGTCCAGCCATCTCATCCTCTGACATGCTCTTCTCCTCCTGCCCTCGATCTTGCCCAGCATTAAGGACTTTTCCAATGAGTCTTCTGTTTGCGTCAGTTGACCAAAATACTGGAACTATAGCTTCAGCATCAGTCCTTCCAGGGAATATCCAGGGTTGATCTCCCTTAAGATTGACTGTTTTGATCTCCTTGCTGTCCAAGGGACTTTCAGGAGTCTTCTCTAGTACAACAGTTAAAAGGCATCAAATCTTTAGTCTTCTGCTTTCTTTACAGTTCAGCTCTCACAGGTCTCTCATATTGAAGGAAGACTCTTTTCCATCTGAGCCACTAGGGAAGTCAGAGGGAATACCATAGCCTTGATTATACAGACCTTTGTCAGCAGAGTAATGTTTGCTTTTCAACACACTGTCTAGGTTTGTCATTGCTTTCCTGCCAAGGAGCAGTTGTCTTCTGATTTCATGGCTGTAGTCACCATCCACAGTGATTTTTGAGCACAAGAAGAGGAAATCTGTCATACTTCCACATTTTCCCCCTCTATTTGCCATGCAGTAATGGGGCTGGATGCCATGATCTTAGATTTTTTTTTTTTAATATTTAGTCTTAAGGCAGCTCTTTCACTCTCCTCCTTCACCCGTATCAGATCAGATCAGATCAGATCAGTCGCTCAGTCGTGTCCGACTCTTTGCGACCCCATGAACCGCAGCATGCCAGGCCTCCCTGTCCATCACCAGCTCCTGGAGGTCACTCAGACTCACACCCATCAAGTCAGTGATGCCATCCAGCCATCTCATCCTCTGTCGTCCCCTTCTCCTCCTGCCCTCAATCCCTCCCAGCATCAGAGTCTTCTCCAATGAGTCAACTCTTCACATCAGGTGGCCAAAATACTGGAGTTTGAGCTTTAACATCATTCCTTCCAAAGAAATTCCAGGATTGATCTCCTTCAGAATGGACTGGTTGGATCTTCTTGCAGTCCAAGACCCATATCAAGAGGCTCTTTAGTTACTCTTTGCTTTCTGCCGTTAGAGTGGTATCATCTGCATATCTGAGGTTGTTGATGTTTCTCCCACTTGTCTTGATTCCAGCTTGTAACTCTTTCAGCTCAGCATTTTTCATGATGTGCTCAGCTTACAGGTTAAACAAACAGGGTAGGGAGGAGGGAGGGGGGTTCAGGATGGAGAACACGTGTATACCAGTGGCGGATTCATGTTGATGTATGGCAAAACCAATACAATATTGTTAAGTAATTAGCCTCCAATTAAAATAAATACATTTAAATTAAAACAATAATTAAAAAAATAAACAAAAAAACAGGGTGACACACACAGCCCTGTCATACTCCTTTCTTGGTATTGAACCAATCTGTTGTTCCATACAGAGTTCTAACTGTTGCTTCTTGAGCTGACACAGGTTTCTCAGGAGACAGGTAAGATGTTCTGGTATTCACATCTCTCCAAGAGCTTCCCACAGTTTGTCATGATCCACACAGTCAAGGTTTTAGCATAGTCAATGAAACAGAGGTAAATGTTTTTTTTCTGAAATTCCCTTGCTCTCTCTATAGTCCAGCAAATGTTGGCAATTTGATCTCTTGTTCCTCCTCCTTTTCTATACCCAGCTTGGACATCTGGAAGTTCTTGGTTCACATCATGTTGAAGTCTGCAATGCAAGATTTTAAGCATGACCTTACTAGCATGGGAGATGAATACAATTGTCCTACAGTTAGCACATTCTTGGTATTACCCTTCTTGGGAACTGGGATGAGGATTGACCTTTCCAGTCCTGTGGCCACTGCTGGATCTTCCAGATTTGCTGACATCAGATCAGATCAGATCAGATCAGTCGCTCAGTCGTGTCCGACTCTTTGCGACCCCATGAACTGCAGCACGCCAGGCCTCCCTGTCCATCACCAGCTCCCGGAGGTCGCCCAGACTCATACCCATCGAGTCAGTGATGCCATCCAGCCATCTCATCCTCTGTCGTCCCCTTCTCCTCCTGCCCTCAATCCCTCCCAGCATCAGAGTCTTCTCCAATGAGTCAACTCTTTGCATGAGGTGGCCAAAATACTGGAGTTTCAGCTTTAGCATCATTCCTTCTAAAGAAATTCCAGGATTAATCTCCTTCAGAATGGACTGGTTGGATCTTCTTGCAGTCCAAGGGACTCTCAAGAGTCTTCTCCAACACCACAGTTCAAAAGCATCAATTCTTAGGCTCTCAGCCTTCTTCACAGCCCAGCTCTCACATCCATACATGACCACAGGAAAGACCATAGCCTTGACTAGGCGAACCTTTGTTGGTAAAGTAATGTGTCTGCTTTTGAATATGCTATCTAGGTTGGTCATAACTTTCCTTCCAAGGAGTAAGCGTCTTTTAATTTCGTGACTGCAGTCACCATCTGCAGTGATTTTGGAGAATGCAAAATCTTGATGGCATCCTCCTTTAGTGATCTTAATAGTTCTGCTGGAATTTCATCCCATCCACTAGCTTTATTAACAGCAGTGCTTCTTATGATCCACTTGACTTCTCACTCCAGAGTATCTGGCTCTGGGTGACTAACCACACCATCATAGTAATCCAGTTCATTAAGAACTTTCTTATATAGTTCTTCCATGAATTCTTTCCATCCTGATCTCTTTAGTGTCTTCTAGTCTCTACCATTTTTATCCTCTATTGTGCCCATCTTTGGGCAGAATGCTCCTTTGATGTTTCCAGTTGTCCTGAAGAGCTCTCTAGCCTCTCAACTTTTGTTGTTTTCTTCTATTATTAAGCATTGTTCATTGAAGAAGGCCTTCTTGTCTCTTCCAGCTATTTTTGAAATTCTGCATTTAATTGGATGTACCTTTCCCTCTCTGCCTTGTTTTTTACTTCTCTTTATTCTTCCACTATTTGTAAAGGCCTCCTCAGATAAACATTTTGCCTTCTTCCTTTTGTTTTTCAGCCGTCTATGGGATCGCACAGAGTCAGACACGACTGAAGCGACTTAGCAGCAGCAGCAGCATACATTATTATGGACCTCTGTCCATAGTTCTTTAGGCACACTGTTCACTAGATCTAGTCCCTTGAATCAATTTGTTACCTCCACTAAAAATTCATATGGGATTTAAGTCATACCTGGCTGGCCTATTGTTTTTCCCAGTTTTCTTTAGTTTAAGCCTGAATTTTGCTATGAGAAGCTGATGATCTGAGCCAAAAGTCAGCTCCAGTCAGTTTCAAGCAGTATGAAACATTAATCATTTTGAAATATATACATGGGCAGTTTCACAGACAAAAAATGGATGAAACTAATTTTATTGCGTGAAGATAGCACCATATGTTTTCTCGAAAGATTTCTCTAGGGTAGCATGATGTATCAGTGCATATATAGTTAGGTAGGGATTAAATATTTATATATAGACGTCAGAAGCAATACCTTAAGAACAAAACAAAGCCTATGCTATTTCTGATCATTTGTATTTTAAAGCATTATCACTCAAACTTTATCACTCTCCTTTCAACCATGGTTAAGATCCTAAAGATCATGCAAGGGAAAGAAAGGGTCAAAGTATCTAAAAGCAATTTAAATACAAAACATTGCTATTTTCCTTAATTTTTATCTTACCTCCATTTTCCTCAAATTATTTTGTTCATATTCTTTAACAAAATCTACGTGAATTCTACCACTGAATATTAATATCAGTGGATTAGGCAAAAGGGGACATTTTCTTTAATTTGGTTTATGTTAACTTCATCTTCTAGCTCAGTTCAGTTCACTTCAGTCACTCAGTCGTGTCCGACTTTGCGAGTCTCAAAATCTCAGAGTCACCCTATAGTCAGTCTATCTCTGTCTTACACCTCAAATCCTATTTATCAGAAAAAAAATTATTGCTTCTGACTTCAACTATAATCTGACTACTCGTCACCTCCTCCACTGCTCCATCTTCATCTGAACTACCTTCTCCTCTCACCTAGATTACTATAATGGCCTTCCAAATGGCACTATTGGTTCTGTCTGGTCACTCAATATCTCTCAACACACTAGCCAGAGCAATCCCTTTAAAAGTAAGACAGACTATGTTACACTTCTCAAAACTCTGCAATGTGTTTTACTTTGAGTGAAACTGAAGTCTACACTTGCTTAAAAGGCCCTATGTGATTTTTTTTCCCATTATCTCTCAAAACTCACTGCCTATCAATTTTCAACATGTTCTCTCTCCTCTAGCCAAACTGGTTTCCTTGCCACCCCACAAATGCAGCAGGCATGATGCCACTTTTACACTGACTATGCTCACTGCCTGGAATTCTCAACTTTAAAAGACTGTGAAACAAACTTTATATATTTTCTTAATTGTTACCATTTCAAGGGGGTTACCCAGACCTATACTTAGCATTTGTAAGATGTCCCTCATCCAACCATTCCCTATCACCCACTCTTTTTTCTTTGTGCCACAAGAATTACTGTCTTAAAACTTTACACATCATTTATGTATTCCATATATTATTTATGGCCTTCTATAAATCAAATGAAATGACTGGAATTAGGCAAATATTTAATAAATATTTGGTGAATGAATTGATACATTAATACATGCAAAAGAAATATATTGAGTGTTTGTTTGCAAAACTGTTAGATACCCTAAAAGTATTTTTTTCTAATAAACATTTATTCTATAAGTTAATGATATTGAATATCCAAATGGTATTGAAACTATAATACACTACAATTTTCTAAAAAAGATTTTCTAATTTGAGTAATTCTACTCAAGTATTTCTATACATTTGCTTCAAACAAACAAAAACTTATAGATTTATCTTGTCATTACTCTCTCTCATATTTGCTCACTAATCCCATCTTGGCTCCAAAGCTGAATTACATGGTTCTACTTCTCTTTATTCCAGCATGACATTTAATATATTTGATTGAGTTTATCTCTTAACATTTCTATATTCCACAGTCAATTATGAAGTTTTCCAGGGCTATGTCTATTGCACTCACCTTAGTTTCCCTAACACTTAAAGGCAATACTGTATAAATGTATAATAAATAACAAAGAGAAAAAGAAAAGAATAAGTACACAGACCTCCCTGCACATTTTTGTGCAACCTGTCAATATATAATTGTTTTAAAATTGAGAAAAATTAGTTTCCTTCTTGCCTTTTTCATAGGGATTTCTTCAGTTGTAAGTAGTATATAAAATCCTAAAAAAAAAGAAATGAAAACTCAACCTAAGACTAAAATGAATTAATTTTTCTAATGCTTTAGCTTTACTACACATAGATTAATTATTTTCAAAACATTACATAAATATGCTAACACTTTTATTATTTTGACACACTATAATCCCTAGAGTGCCATGAAAAAATTATGAGTTTATAACAAATTCAGGGAACCTGGTTCATGGAGCTTTAAGCAAAAGCATGTTTAAGAGCTTAACTAAAATTTGAGCAATTTGTATCATCAGTGTCAGCTGTGGGATTGATTCCAAATTCCCATTTAATGATTGCTCTACCAACAATAACTTTAAGTACAGTAAGAAGAAAGGCTGAAAATTAATCTGAGCATAAATATCAAGAATTAAAGGTTTTCTAAGTACTATAAAAAGCACTTGATCTATGAATCTGAAGCTATCAGGACAGTTAAATTGATCAGTTAATGTATTAACTACATCCTAGGATAGGCTGATCAATATTTTGCCTTAGATTAAAAATGTAAGGATGCTACTAAGATATTGCTGTGATGAATACAATAAACCTGAATCTCTAGTAACACTTAAATCATTATAGGCGAATACAGTATACCATCAACCTGGGATTTTTTTTTTTTTAACTTGAGGGCATTTTTGGAGAACAAACTAAGAGTTGTATTGACTTTTAGCCAACATGTTTTTCAATTATTTTATCCAGAAAAATAGTTTTTTTTTTTTTTTTTCAACTAGAGAAAGATGCACAGTTATTAAAAAAAATAGTGAGAAAATCAGTTTAGCACATTTTTCTCACCTAAGCTCTTATCTTTATGGGGGTAGGCTGCAGTCCATGGGGTCACTCAAGTCGGACACAACTGAGCGACTTCACTTTCACTTTTCACTTTCCTGCATTGGAGAAGGAAATGGCAACCCACTCCAGTGTTCCTGCCTGGAGAATCCCAGGGACGGGAAGCCTGGTGGGCTGCCGTCTATGGGGTCGCACAGAGTCGGACACGACTGAAGCAACTTAGCAGTAGCAGTAGCAGTAATTCTATCATGAAGAAAAGTCTATCACAGAATTGCATAATAACTAAAAAGATAACACCTATTTGTTTATTTAACACCAAATTTAGATTTCAGTTAATTTCCTCTGCCTGAGGGAATAGAGAATGCTTGATCCAGTAGAAATATTATCCATTAAATTTGGAGAATGACCATTAGATCATACCCTATTGCTTTTGTTCTGGTGAGGTCACAAGCCTCTAAAAGCCTATTTGAAAGGCAATATTCTTAATGAGAATGAATCTGAAACTGTGGAAATTTAACAAGTATATGTTTATGAATACAGACACTCTTGTATCTTTGTAGTTGCCTTTGTGCTGTCTTTGTAGTTAGCTCCTTTTCTTGTTTGTTTTTATTTTTGGCATCTCTGCAGCGTATGAGATCTTAGTTCTCAGACCAGAGACTTAACCCACATCCCCTGCTTAGATGCAGAGTCTTAACCACTGGACCTCTAGGAAGGCCCTACCTTCTTATTTTTTAAAGCAAACAGCCTCTATGCTATGCTATGCTAAGTCACTTCAGTCGTGTCTGACTCTGTGTGACCCCACAGACGGCAGCCCACCAGGCTTCCCCATCCCTGGGATTCTCCAGGCAAGAACACTGGAGCGGGTTGCCATTTCCTTCTCCAATGCATGAAAGTGAAAAGAGAAAGTGAAGTCGCTCAGTCATGTCCGACTCTTAGAGACCCCATGGACTGCAGCCTACCAGGCTCCTCCATCTGTGGGATTTTCCAGGCAAAAGTACTGGAGTGGGGTGCCATCGCCTTCTACTCAGTCTTAATTCTACAGAACAGAATTCTTCCTCCTATCTAGAGCACTTTCTTCTGTAAAATTGCATGTAGGATACTTCCTCCAAATAGTCACTCCCATTCTTACAGCCAAAACTCAGTGCAATCTTGAATTATGTGCTTATCCCCATTTTAATAATTAAACATTTGTTTTATCCCTGAAAGTGTACAAGTTGCAGAGGACGGAATATGTTTAAACTACTGTGAATGCTGTGGTCAGAAAATAAATACTAGATGACTAAGGGACTGATCACACTCACTCCCATTAAAAAGGCATTATATTTATTTCAGTCTGTATTTCCATGAACAACACTGGCTTAAACAAAAAAAGGAAACAAAGAGCTACAGGCTAGAAAATATGGCTCAAGAAGGACTCCTGCTATGGATAAACTTATCAAAGATACTATCTTGCCTTCTTATAGGGAGAAGTACTACTTCAGAGAAATAGCTGTATATACATAAGCAGCAAAAGAAAATGTTATATGGCAAAATTTCTACTTATAAGAGAAATCATGTAATTAGATGAAGATTTATGTGGGATTTAGTGACCCAGAAAGTCTAGATCCTTGATCAAGCCTCCACTTAACTTTGCCTAAGCACAGTAATTTGACATACATCTGCAAAGAGTTATAATAGAAATTCTTTTACTTTTAACAAAATTTGTTCCACATGACATTTTACCGATATAATTAGACACTGAATATGTCATACAGCCCACTGAAATATGCAAGACACTTAAAGACCATTTTAAGATGACCTCATAATTTCTAATTACTTATTATGAATATAGTTTTAAGTTCATAAAGCTTTCTATAAAGAAAATTCTACCAAAAATTTCTTATCAATTTGATCAGCCTGACTGGTTTTTCCTCTTACAAAGATGTTGCTCTCTTGGGTACCAACATACATTCCTCAAAGGATGTTATAAAAGGAAGAATGAGGCATTTATTCAAATGGTAAAGAATCTGCCTGCAATGCAGGAGATAAGGGTTTGATCCCTGGGTTAGAAAGAAGATCCCTGGGTTAGGTCTGGAGAAAGGAATGGCAATCCACTCCAGTATTCTCGCCTGGAGAATCCAATGGACAGAGAAGCCTGGTGGGCTACAGCCTGTGGGTCACAAAGAGTATGACATGACTGAGTAATGCACACAAAGCATTTAGGTTCCAGTCTGCAAAGAAGGGAGTCAAAGAAAGGGGAAATCGTTCTTGTGAATATTTGTACACAAACACAATTTGAGGCATTATGCATATGTCTGCAAATGATTTACACCTTAAAATTTAAAATGAATATATGCATTTTTCCAATATAATATGATTTTCCAAAGTAAAATACGAAATATTTCATGAATAAATCTCAAACACTAGATAAGTAATCAACTGGCAGTAATTTTGGTAGTGGACTTTCTTTTATTACTCTTCATCCTTTTTTTTTTTTTTTTTTTCTCATATGGACAATAGTAGAGACATAGAAAGTCACCTCAGAGTGTAAAGATATATTACTTGAAATTCATGACATGCTTGTTCAGAAAGCATTCTGGAGAAAAAGATAAAAGTGCAGAAAATAGTCACAGGGGAAGGGGGAGAACCAAACAGAAAACCAAAAAAAAAAATGTTGAATACCCAAAACAACATTGAGAAATAACTAAGCTGAATATATCATGCTCCACAATTTCAAGCTATACTACAAATCTACCATAATCAAAACAGTATGTTGCTGGAACAAAAGAGAGACACACAAAACAATGAAACAGAACTCAGAGCTAAGAAATAAACCCATATATATATGGACAATAAAATTACAATAAGGATAAGAGAACATACAATGAAGAAAGGATCAGATCAGATCAGATCAGTCACTCAGTCGTGTCCAACTCTTTGCAACCCCATGAATCGCAGCACTCCAGGCCTCCCTGACCATCATCAACTCTCGGAGGTCACTGAGACTCACATCCATCGAGTCAGTGATGCCATCCAGCCATCTCATCCTCTGTCGTCCCCTTCTCCTCCTGCCCTCAATCCCTCCCAGCATCAGAGTCTTTTCCAATGAGTCAACTCTTCACATGAGGTGGCCAAAGTACTGGAGTTTCAGCTTTATCATTCCCTCCAAAGAAATCCCAGGGCTGATCTCCTTCAGAATGGACTGGTTGGATCTCCTTGCAGGCCAAGGGACTCTCAAGAGACTGCTCCAACACCACAGTTCAAAAGCATCAATTCTTCAGCGCTCAGCCTTCTTCATAGTCCAGCTCTCATATCCATACATGACCACAAGAAAAACCATAGTCTTGACTAGACGAACCTTTGCTGGCAAAGTAATGTCTCTGCTTTTCAATATGCTGCCTAGGTTGGTCATAAGTTTCCTTCCAAGGAGTAAGCGTCTTTTAATTTCATGACTGCAGTCACCATCTGCAGTGATTTTGGAGCCCAGAAAAACAAAGTCTGACACTGTTTCCACTGTTTCCCCATCTATTTCCCATGTAGTGATGGGACCAGATGCCATGATCTTTGTTTTCTGAATGTTGAGCTTTAAGCCAACTTTTTCACTCTCCACTTTCACCTTCATCAAGAGGCTTTTTAGTTCCTCTTCACTTTCTGCCATAAGGGTGGTGTCATCTGCATATCTGTGGTTATTGATATTTCTCCCAGCAATCTTGATTCCAACTTGTGTTTCTTCCAGTCCAGCATTTCTCATGATGTACTCTGCATATAAGTTAAATAAACAGAGTGACAATATACAGCCTTGACGTACTCCTTTTCCTATTTGGAACCAGTCTGTTGTTCCATGTCCAGTTCTAACTGTTGCTTCCTGATCTGCATACAAATTTCTCAAGAGGCAGATCAGGTGGTCTGGTATTCCCATCTCTTGAAGGATTTTCCACAGTTTCTTGTGATCCACACAGTCAAAGGCTTTGGCATAGTCAAGAAAGCAGAAATAGATGTTTTTCTGGAACTCTCTTGCTTTTTCCATGATCCAGCGACAATGAGGTTCGTGACATTGCACAGGAGACAGGGATCAAGACCATCCCCATGGAAAAGAAATGCAAAAAAGCAAAATGGCTGTCTGAGGAGGCCTTACAAATAGCTGTGAGAAGAAGAGAAGGGAAAAGTAAAGGAGAAAAGGAAAGATATAAGCATATGAATGCAGAGTTCCAAAGAATAGCAAGAAGAGATAAGAAAGCTTTCTTCAGCAATCAATGCAAAGAAATAGAGGAAAACAATAGAATGGGAAAGACTAGGGATCTCTTCAAGAAAATCAGAGATACCAAAGGAATATTTCATGCAAAGATGGGCTCAATAAAGGACAGAAATGGTATGGACCTAACAGAAGAAAGGATAGTCTCTTCAATAAACAGTGCTAGAAAAACTGAATAACCACATACAAAAGAATGAAACTGGACCACTATCCCATATCATACAAAAAAATTAACTCAAAATGGATTAAAGACTCCAATGTACTACCGGAAACCAAAAAATTCCTAGAAGAAAACACCTGCAGTAACTTTATTGATATTCGAATTACCAATGATTCTGTGGATCTGAATTTAAAGGCAAGGGCAAACAAACACAAACAAAGGGGGGCTACATGAAACCATAGAGTTTCTGCAGAGAAGGATGAAAAGGAAAAGGCAAATTACTGAATGGGAGAAGATATTTCGAAACCATATCAGATAAGGGGCTAAAAATGAAAATATATAAACATCTCATACAATTCAATGACAAAAACAAATAATTCAAAAATGGTCAGAGGATTTGAATAAATATTTTTCCAAAGAAGACATACAGATGGCCAACAGACGCATGAAAAACTTTTCAACATTACTACTTATTGAGAAAATGAAAATCAAAACCACAATTAGATCTCCTCACACCTGTAAGAAAGGCTATTATAAAAAATAAGCAAACATTAGAGGATGTGCAGGGAAAAAAAAAACCCTCATTCACAATAGGTGAGGGCTGTAAAATGATGCAGCCACTATTGAAAACAGTATGGATAGTCTTCCAAAAAACTATGGAATAGAACTACCATATGATCCAGCTATTCAAGTGCTCGGCATTTATCTAATGAACACAAAAACACTAATTTGAAAAGACATATGCACTTCTATATTCAGTATTTATTGCAACATCATTTACAATCAAGATTTGAAAGCAATCCAAGTGCCCATGGACCGATGAATGGATAAACAATATGTGAATATTTATATTACATTACTCAGCCATCAAAAACAGAATGAAATCCTGTCACTTGCAACAACCTGGATGGACCCTGAAGTATATAACAAATCAGATAAGTTAGAGAAAGACAAATACCATAGGATTTCACTCATATGTGCAATTAAAAAAAAAAAAAACAAAACTCACAGATACAGAGAACAGATTTGTGGTGTCCAGAGGAGAAAGGGGTTGGAGGGTGGGAAAAATGGGTGAAGGAGGTCAGATTTATGATGATGAATGGTAACTACATTTGGGCTTATCACTTTGCAGTGTATACCAAAGATGCCAAATTATACTACTGTGCTGTATACCTGAAACTTTGATAAAAATGTGAATATAAATGTAATATATATAGACACTGAACCTGCACTATAAAAAGGAAAATAATCATACATAGAAAATTTCCCAGTATAATAGAAATTCAAATGACAAAATATTAAAAGTGAATATTAAAAATGTTCCATGCAAAAATGATGCACTATATTCATGCAAAGAGAAAAAAAGTGAAGAAAAATACTGTGATTATGAAATAAGGGAAATATACATCCTCATGCAAGAAAGTGATAAAAGGAGAAAGTGAAGTGTCAAGAACCTGGTGTTTCCCTGTAGGTACACTAATAGGAAAATCTATCCATTCTGTTAAATGTTATCATCACCTAAAACATAGTAGAACACATATACTCTCAGATTTTATAAGAAAACAAAAGTCAGAAAAAGAAAACAAAAAAGAGCATTTACTTCAAAGTGATTCCCAATGTTGGTCTTTGACTCATTCTCAGCCCAGATTCAAACTACAAGTTTCTTTTCTTTAAATCCTATTTCTTTAGAATCGAAACCACAAATTTTCTATAGGACTAAACCAATACTCTAATATCTAAAAACATATATTCCCTTGACACTATAAGAGATACTTGGAATAATAGGCAAGTTTGGCCTTTAAGTACAAAATGATGTAGTGCAGAGGCTAACAGAGTTTTGCCAAGAGAACGCACTGGTCATAGCAAACACCCTCTTCCAACAACACAAGAGAAGACTCTACACATGGACATCACCAGATGGTCAATACTAAAATCAGATTGATTATATTCTTTGCAGCCAAAGATGGAAAAGCTTTATAGAGTCAGTGAAAGC
The DNA here is from genome assembly GCA_935064755.1 of Tragelaphus eurycerus. Classification (NCBI taxonomy): domain Eukaryota; kingdom Metazoa; phylum Chordata; class Mammalia; order Artiodactyla; family Bovidae; genus Tragelaphus; species Tragelaphus eurycerus. The sequence continues at coordinate 3,233,020 of CAKXYN010000045.1, read as the reverse complement.
AATACCTGGAGCTGACTGTGGCTCAGATCATGAACACCTAATTGCAAAATTCAGACTTGAATTGAAGAAAGTAGGAAAAACCACTAGACCATTCAGGAATGACCTAAATCAAATGCCTTAAAATTATACAGTGGAAAAGACAAATAGAGTCAAGGGATTAGATTTGATAGACGGATACCTGAAAAACTATGGATGGAGTTTCATGACATTCTATAGGAGGTGGTGATCAAAACCATCTCAAAGAAAAAGAAAGGCAAAATGGTTGTCTGAGGATGCCTTACAAATAGCTGTGAAAAGAAGAGAAGCAAAAGTCAAATGAGAAAAGGAAAGATATACCCATCTGAATGCAGAATTCCAAAGAATAGCAAGAAGTAAGAAAGCCTTCCTCAGTGATCAATGCAAAGAAGCAGAGGAAAACAATAGAATGGGAAAGACTTTAGAGATCTCTTCAAGAAGATTAGAGATACCAAAGGAATTTTTCATGCAAAGATGGGCACAATAAAGGACAGAAATGATATGGGCCTAACAGAAGCAGAAGTTATTAAGAAGAGGTGACAAGAATACACAGAAGAACTATACAAAAAAGAGCTTTATGACCCAGATAAGCATGATGGTGTGATCACTCACCTAGAGCCAGACATCCTAGAGTGTGAAGTCAAGTGGGCCTTTTAGGAAGCATTACTACAAAGACAGTAGAGATGATGGAATTCCAGCTGAATTATTTCAAATTCTAAAAGATGATGTGAAAAGTGCTGCACTCAATATGCCAGAAAATTTGGAAAACACAGGCAGTTGTCACAGGACTGGAAAGGGTCAGTTTTCATTCCAGTCCCAAAGAGGGCAATGCCAAAGAATGTTCAAACTACTGTACAATTGTACTCATTTCACATGCTAGCAAGGTGATGCTCAAAATCCTTCAAGCTAGGCTTCAATAGCATGTGACCCAAGAACATGCAGATGTACAAGCTGGTTTTAGAAAAGGCAGAGGAATCAGAGATCAAATTACCAACATCTGTTGCACCACAGAAAAAGCAAGAGAATTTCAGGAAAACATCTACTTCTGCATCATTGATTAAAGTCTTTGATTGTGTGGCTCACAACAAACTGGAAAATGCTTAAAGAGATGGGAATACCAGACCACCTTATCTGCCTCCTGAGAAATCTATATGCAGTTCAAGAAGCAACATTTAGAATTGACATGGAACAATGGACTGGTTCCAAATTGGGAAAGGAGTACATTAAAGCTGCATATTGTCACTCAGCTTATATAACTTACATGCAGAGTACTGCACGCAAAATGCCCAGCTGAATGAAGAACAAGCTAAATCAAGACTACCCAGAAATATCAATAACCTCAGATATGCAGATGACACAACCCTTATGGCAGAAAGCAAAAAGGAACTAAAGAGCCTCTTCACGAAGGTGAAAGAAGAGAGTCAAAAAGCTGGCTTAAAACTCAACATTCATAAAACAAAGATCATGGTATCCAGTCCCATCACTTCATGGCAAATAGATTAGGAAACAATGGAAACAGTGACAGACTTTATTCTCTTGGGCTCACAAATCACTGCTGATGGGGACTGCAGCTATGAAATTAAAGACACTTGCTCCTTGGAAGAAGAGCTATGACAAACATAGACAGCATATTAAAAAGCAGAGACAACACTTTGCCAACAAAGGTCCATAGAGTTAAAGCTATGGTTTTTCCAGTAGTCATGTACAGTTATAGGAGTTGGACCATAAAGAAGACTGAGCATGGAAGAACTGATGCTTTTGAACTGTGGAGTTGGAGAAGACTCTTGAGAGTTTCTTGGTCTGCAAGGAGATCAAACCAGTCAATCCTAAAGGAAATAAGCCCTGAATATTCTTTAAGCTCAACATTCAGAAAACAAAGAGCATGGCATCTGGTCCCATCACTTCTTAGGAAATAGATGGAGAAACAGTGGAAACAGTGTCAGACTTTATTTTGGGGGGCTCCAAAATCACTGCAGATGGTGACTGCAGCCATGAAATTAAAAGACGCTTACTCCTTGGAAGGAAAGTTATGACCAACCTAGATAACATATTCAAAAGCAGAGACATTAATTTGCCAACAAAGGTTCACCTAGTCAAGGCTATGGTTTTTCCTGTGGTCATGTATGGATGTGAGAGTTGGACTGTGAAGAAGGCTGAGTGCCGAAGAATTGATGCTTTTGAACTGTGGTGTTGGAGAAGACTCTTGAGAGTCCCTTGGACTGCAAGAAGATCCAACCAGTCCATTCTGAAGGAGATCAGCCCTGGGATTTCTTTGGAAGGAATGATGCTAAAGCTGAAACTCCAGTACTTTGGCCACCTCATGTGAAGAGTTGACTCATTGGAAAAGACTCTGATGCTGGGAGGGATTGGGGGCAAGAGGAGAAGGGGATGACAGAGGATGAGATGGCTGGATGGCATCACTGACTTGATGGACATGAGTCTGGGTGAACTCCGGGAGTTGGTGATGGACAGGGAGGCCTGGCGTGCTGAGATTCATGGGGTCGCAAAGAGTAGGACACGACTAAGTGACTGAGCTAAACTGATGCTGAAGCTCCAATAGTTTGGCCACCTGATGTAAAGAGCTGCTTAACTGAAAAGATTTTGATGATGAGGAAGATTGAAGGCAGGAGGAGAAGGGTACAACAGAATATGAGATGGTTGGATGGCACCACCTATTCAAAGGACATGAGTTTGAGCAAACTCTGGGAAATGTTAAAGGACGGGGAAGCTGGTGTGCTGCAGTCCATGGAATAGTAAAGAGTCGGACACAACTGAGCAACTGAACCACCATAATCCTTTGACATAAGATTTAAATACTCTAATAGAAAAAGAACTCGATGTTAGATATGATAGCTGTCTCAGGCAGGGATGCAAGATAGTCCTGTATAAAGAGAACTTTTTTAATTAAAGAGAAGAAATCTTATTTAATAATTTGTCTAACACTATTATTTACAAGCATTATTTCATAATGATCCTAAGAGGTAAGAGCTATTGTTATAATTATTTCAAGAAACTGTGGTACAAAAAGTTAAGTAATCTGCCCAAGGTATTTAAGTCCTATAGGTTGGAGGAGGTAAGAAGAATGTAAAGCTGATGTGGGCAAACTCATAAGGCTGAGTTTTACTCTTCAATCATCCTATGTTAAACAGCTGACCTGGCAAATAATTAGCAATACGACCACAGGTAACTATTCAGCCTTTCTGCTATGCCTCAATTTCCCTTTATTTTAAAAACTACTTAAAAATGTTCACAATAGCTAAATTATCTTGTTTTCAAATAAAATCAATTTGAATTAAGTAGCATCACCGAGTCATCCTATGAGGCAAAATGATATAAGAGATTTTTTCTCTTAAAAAATATGCTTTCTTTTTTCTACTTCCTGTTTATTCACATGTACTTATCTCTGAGGATAGAACATTTCTCTTCTTGAATTCATGAGTATAAAAAGGGAGCCATGCAAGACTTGAATCTGTCCATTCACTAAGGAACCCACATAGTGAGAAAGTTTCATTTTGGTCGGCCAAGGCCAGCACACCTCTTGCAAGTTCTTCCAGTCAGTATTCTTTGCCTACTTACTCTTTGCATCAAATAAAAATACCCACCACCCCCAATAACTCTTAACCTCTTGGATATCTTAGCGGAGGTAGAAATATCCAAATTCAGGCATCAGTTAAGCCAACATCGGTCCCTGCTCTCTAATGATTTATTTAAACCAGAATTCACTTAGCATTGACTAATGTAATTTGGGTCCCAAGGTATACAAAAATGAATTTTCTCCCAATGATTAAGAATTTTGTATTTAACTGAAGCATAATTTACATTCAGAAAAACCTACCATTTTTTATGTATAGTTCTGAGTTACAGCCAATGGCAAGCCACTCCAGTACTCTTGCCTAGAAAATCCCATGGATGGAGGAGCCTGGTGGGCTACAGCCCATGGGGTCGCCACCAGTCGGTCACAACTGAGCGACTTCACTTTCACTTTTCACTTTCACGCAATGGAGAAGGAAATGGCAACCCACTCCAGTGTTCTTGCCTGGAGAATCGCAGGGACGGGGGAGCCTGGTGGGCTGCTGTCTATGGGGTCGCACAGAGTCAGACACGACTGAAGTGACTTAGCAGGAATCACCACCAAAACAGATATATACAATAGTAGTTCCACCAGCCCCGAATTCACCCTTTTTGGTATATAGTTCTATCTGTTCTGGTAAACAAACAGTTTGTTTTCAAACTGTGTTTCTTACCATCACAAGACATACAACAGTTTCCTCACCCCACAAGACTCCCTTGTGCCCTTGTGTAGAAAATTTCACTCTCTACTACCTTCCCCTGGCAATGAAAGATATGTTTCCTATCTCTATATTTTTTTCCCAGAATATCATATAAAAATAATCATAAAGCTTAGAGTCTTTTGATTCCAGTTTTCCCACTCAGCATAATGAATGTGAAAGCTTTTTGTTTCATTTATCAGTGGTGGTGGTTTAGTGACTACCTCATGTCTGACTCTAGCAACCCCATGGACTGTAGCCAGCCAGGCTCTTCTGTTCATGGTAAGTCACAGGCAAAAATACTAAAGTGGATTAACGTTTCCTTCCCCAAGGGATCTTCCTGACCAGTGGCTGAGAAGTATAGTACTATATGGATGTACTACAGTTAATTTATCTAGTCACTAGTTGAAGGACACCTGGGTGTTTGGCAAGTGATTGGGAACAGAGTTGCTCTATCTGCATATAGGCTTCCCAGTCAGCTCAGTTCAGTTCAGTTACTCAGTTGTGTCCAACTCTTTGCGACCCCATGGGTAGCAGCACACCAGGCTTCCCTGTCTATCACCAATCTCCAGATCTTGCTCAAACTCATATCCATCCAGTCAGTGATGTTACCCAACCATTCATTCTCTGTCATCCCCTTCTCCTCTTACCTTCTACATTTACCAGCATCAGGGTCTTTGCCAATGAGTCAATTCTTCATATTAGGTGACCAAAGTATTGGAACTACAGCTTCAGCATCAGTCATTCCAATGAGTGTTTAGGACCAATTTCCTTTAGGATTGACTGGTTGGATCTCCTTACAGTCCAAGGAACTCTCAAGAGTCTTCTCCAACACAACAGTTCAAAGCCATCAATTCTTCTGTGCTCAGCTTTCTTCATAGTCCAACTCTCACATCCATACATGAACACTGGAAAAACCATAGCCTTGAAGAGACGGACCTTTATTGGCAAAGTAATGTCTCTGTTTTTTAATATGCTGTCTAGGTTGGTCATACCTTTTCTTCCAAGGAGCAAGCATCTTTTAATTTCATGGCTGCAATCACCATCTGCAGTGATTTTGGAGCCCCACACCCCAAAATAAAGTCTATCACTGTTTCCATTGTTTCCCCATCTACTTGCCATAAAGGGATGTGACCAAATGCCATGGGCTCAGTGGTAAAGAATCTGCCTGCCAGTGCAGAAGATGCAAGAGACATGGGTTCGATCTCCTTGGGTTGGGAAGAGCCACTGGAGGAGGAAATGGCAACCCACTCCAGTAATCTTGCCTGGAAAATCCCATGGACAGAGGAGTTTGGCAGGCTTACAGTACACGGGGTTGCAAAGAGTCAGACATGACTGAGCACACACGCAGAGACACACACATACACACCACACACACACACACACACACACATTTGCATACAGGCATTCAGGTAAACACAAGATTTATAAATTGCATATAGGCATTCAGGTAAAATTAAGATTTTACTTTCTTGGGTAAATTGCCTTTGCACCTTTTTTGAAAATCAATTGACCATATATATGTGAGTCTACATCTGATCTTTCTATTTAAACAAACTCATTCTGAAGGAGACTTAGTGGGTAGATGCTAGTAATACATCTAGATATTGCCCACAAATAATTTTTTTAAAAATAGCTATATTCAAATACTTCATCCTAGGAGTACTATAGTCTCATTAGTCTTCTGCATTATATAATTAATACATAGCAAATAGATTTTTTTTCCAGTTTTTGCATATGGGAAATCAAAGGCACTAATGAATTGATATAAAACCCAGGCAATAAAAGTTTTCAAACAGTTAGAAGTTTAAAAGGGTTAAACTTTAAGGAAATTACTATTTTAAAATATGATGAAAGAAGAAAATAGGAAAGTAAAGGAAAAGAATAGAATATGAAAAAAATGGACATTTACTGACCACCTATTATTACATATTATAATTAAATATACAACTTTAGGTGTTTTTGAATGTGATACTAGTTATTTTTAATCACTGATTATGAGACCAATTTATACAATCAGTTTATAGAGAAGCCAATCACAGAAGACAAGATTCTTCCTCCCAGTTCAATGTTCAATCCTGTCATGCATCTCAAGTCAAAAGTTATTCAGCTATTTCTAAGAGCCAAGTTCAATTGAATTCCTAATTAATCACATGAGCTGTGGGAAGTTTTTAAGATATCTCGGGAAAAAGCTACAACTAAAAGATTAATTCAGTTCTTTAGTGAAGTATGGAGAAGGAAGCCTTGTGTCCATTCAATCAACAACCATTCACTGAGCATCAGCACATCAAAGGGTGTACGCTGGGTACCACTGAAGAAAGAGGAGTTAAGACATATTCTTATCTCCTACACTCAAGTACCTCAAGGAGGAAAGAAAAGATACATCCAGTAACTGTGATTTGAAAGGGAAAAGAAAAATAATTAATAAAAGAAATGCAAGCAATATACTAAAGAAGTTTTAAGGACACAAAAATAATCTAGATAAGATTAGAGAAACCATAGGAACAGACTACACTTGAGCTGGTTGCTCTTACAACAAGCAGATATGATAATATGCCATGTTAAAGAGAAGAAACACTTAAAATACATGGAGAAAGTGGTGCATACTCAGGGAACAGGGAAAATAAACTCACTGAGTTAACACACAGAATATGTGGAGATAAGTGATGGAATATAACCTTGGGAAAGTAGACTGAGGACAAATAATGCAGTGCCTTGCTACGACTTCCCTTGGGCTTCCCTCGTGGTTCCGCTGGTAAGGAATCCGCCTGCAATTCGATCCCTGGGTTGGGAAGAGCCACCAAAGAAGGGAACAGCTACTCACTCCAGAATTCTGGCCTGGAGAATTCCACGAACTGTATAGTCTATGGGCTCACAAAGAGTTGGACATGACTCTGCTCAAAATTCTCCAAGCCAGGCTTCAGCAATACATGAACCGTGAACTTCCAGATATTCAAGCTGGTTTTAGAAAAGGCAGAGGAACCAGAGACCAAACTGCCAACATGTGCTGGATCATGGAAAAAGCAAGAGAGTTCTATGAAAACATCTATTTCTGCTTTATTGACTATGCCAAAGCCTTTGACTGTGTGGATCACAAGAAACTGTGGAAAATTCTGAAAGAGATGGGAATACCAGACCACCTGACCTGACTCTTGAGAAATTTGTTTGCAGGTGAGGAAACAACAGTTAGAACTGGACATGGAACAACAGACTGGTTCCAAATAGGAAAAGGAGTACGTCAAGGCTGTATATTGTCACTGTGCTTATTTAATTTCTATGCAGAGTATATCATGAGAAATACTGGGCTGGAAGAAGCACAAGCTGGAATCAAGATTGCTGGGACAAACATCAATAACCTCAGATATGCAGATGACACCACCCTTATGGCAGAAAGTGAAGAGGAACTAAAAAGCCTCTTGACGAAGGTGAAAGAAGAGAGTGAAAAAGTTGGCTTAAAACTCAACATTCAGAAAACGAAAATCATGGCATCTGGTCCCATCACTGCATGGGAAATAGATGTGGAAACAGTGGAAACAGTGTCAGACTTTATTTTGGGGGGGCTCCAAAATCACTGCAGATGGTGACTGCAGCCATGAAATTAAAAGACGCTTACTCCTTGGAAGGAAAATTATGACTAACCTAGATAGCATATTGAAAAGCAGAGACATTACTTTGCCAACAAAGGTCCATCTAGTCAAGGCTATGGTTTTTCCTGTGGTCATGTATGGATGTGAGAGTTGGACTGTGAAGAAAGCTGAGTGCCGAAGAATTGATGCTTTTGAACTGTGGTGTTGGAGAAGACTCTTGAGAGTCCCTTGGACTGCAAGGAGATGCAACCAGTCCATTCTGAAGGAGATCAGCCCTGGGATTTCTTTGGAAGGAATGGTGCTAAAGCTGAAACTCCAGTACTTTGGCCACCTCATGCGAAGAGTTGACTCATTGGAAAAGACTCTGATGCTGGGAGGGATTGGGGGCAGGAGGAGAAGGGGATGACAGAGGATGAGATGGCTGGATGGCATCACTCACTTGATGGACATGAGTCTGAGTGACCTCCGGGAGTTGGTGATGGACAGGGAGGCCTGGCGTGCTGCAGTTCATGGGGTTGCAAATAGTCGGACATGACTGAGCGACTGAACTGAACTGAGCAACTTTCACTTCACTTTGACACCATAAAGTAGGACAGATTTCAGGAATTTGTTTAGGATACAGGAATTACAGGAAGGAGTGATGTTCCAATGCAACTTTGGTGTCTCTCAATGCCTTACTCCTAGTCCCTATAAACTCTCCTCAGATTTGGGGATGGGACCTTAATGTTTGGTCACTTGGAGGACAGAGAACAAGTTAGGGCAGTAATGATTGCAACTGAGCGACTTACACTCACTTCACTTTCTATGACATTAATTCTTGCTATGACAAATATTTCCTGACTATCTATGAAAAGACAAGCCTGACAGCAAGCACTGACAATATTAACCCCAAATAAGACACACAAAGTAACTGCCCTCATGGAGGTAGAGTACAGAGGCTTAGGAATTGGACTTTACTCAAAAAGCAATGGTTGTTGTTGAAGATTTTCAAGCAGTCAGGCTAGTTTGGGGAGGTGGGATGGTAGAGGAATATAACTAGCAAAACAAATTTTTTAAAAAATCAAACTATTTTCTCTTGCATCCTTTGATTTGGCTAAAAAGTGTTAACAATGAGAAACATATAATGTTTTGTAAATGAAAATCATTTATAAATAGACTTTTGAAGTTTAGCATTTGGGTGGGACAGTATACTGAATCAAATGTTTTGTTAAATAGGAGAATCACGTGGTTTACATGTAGATCATAAAGTTCATTTGATGGAGTGGAATTTAGACTATGTTCATCTAAAAAAGGAGAGTATCCTGTATCTGTACATCTTACTGATATCCATTCATCTAAAAATACTTTTCCTAGTGAATATGTACTATTTAAAGAAATCAAATTAGATTCTTTTAACTAAATTCAAACCCCAACTAATAATTAATTGCTAAGAGCTTCAACTTCAAGAAGGAATGAGATTTTCCCCCCACCTGCTTTTTTCAGTAATTGAGATAGAAACAGGAGTGAAATTTAACAAGTTGCACTACACAGAACAGAACATTGCCCACATTTGATATCTCCTTGGCAATATCTTCTGATTTCCACTCAGACAGTGTCCGATTCATGAGACGATAGAAAAGATATTGTTACTAACAGTTAGACCTACTGCTGGCTCTTATCTGAGCATCACCTCTCAGTCTGACACAATGCTCCCAAAGTTTCTGACAGACATTCTGTTCTGGAGGCTATAATGTCCTCTGTCCTCACAGTGGGGGTCAAATATTGCGTCTGTGCTACCAAACGGACAGAAAATATTCAGCTTTGGTTACTGAAACAAATGACATGTGATTTCATTTACACTTTAAGACATATTCAGAGATTTTCCAGTATAGTACAATATAAGGGCACAGTATTTCTGAAATGATGATTAATTGATTTTGAAGATGATGAGTATATAGGAAAATGCAATGACAACAATATTAAGCATTAAAATATTTCACTATCGTAGACCCCATGAAGTAAAACAACTCACTTTTCTCTCTACTATATGTGGAATATAAATTATATATATCTATATATCATATAAGACTCTTGAGAGTCCTTGGACTGCAAGGAGATCCAACCAGTCCATCCTAAAGGAGATCAGCCCTGGGATTTCTTTGGAAGGACTGATGTTAAAGCTGAAACTCCAGTACTTTGGCCACCTGATGTGAAGAACTGACTCATTTGAAAATACCCTGATGCTGGGAAAGATTGAGGGCAGGAGAAGGGGACGACAGAGGATGAGATGGCTGGATGGCATCACTGACTCAATGGATGTGAGTCTCAGTGAACTCTGGGAGTTGGTGATGGACAGGGAGGCCTGTCATGCTGCGGTCAATGGGGTCAGACATGACTGAGCAACTGAACTAAACTGAACACATTATATACAGTTCAGTTTAGTTCAGTTGCTCAGTCATGTCTGACCCCATTGACCGCAGCATGACAAGCCTCCCTGTCCATCACCAACTCCCGGAGTTTACCCAAACCCGTGTCCATCCAGCCAGTGATACCATCCAACCATCTCATCCTCTGTTGTCCCCTTTTCCTCCTGCCCTCAATCTTTTCCAGCATCAGGATCTTTTCAAATGAGTCAGTTCTTCGCATCAGGTGGCCAAAGTATTGGAGTTTCAGCTTCAACATCAGTCCTTCCAATGAACACTCAGGACTGATCTCCTTTAGGATGGACTGGTTGGATATGGAGAAGGCAATGGCACCCCACTCCAGTACTCTTACCTGGAGAATCCCATGGATGGAGGAGCCTGGTAGGCTGCGGTCACGAAGAGTTGGACACAACTGAGCGACTTCACTTCCACTTTTCACTTTCATGCATTGAAGAAGGAAATGGCAACCCACTCCAGTGTTCTTGCCTGGAGAATCCCAGGGTCGGGGGAGCCTGGTGGGCTGCCGTCTATGGGGTCACACAGAGTCAGACACAACTGAAGTGACTTAGCCACAGCAACATATATATATATATTTTTTACATGTATATTTACTAATGCTCTTAGACCTTGAAAAGAAAGCAGCAATCTATTGCTGCTGCTTTAAGCATGCCACCATATCTGATATTTAACTGTTAAAATGCATATTTTATATTTCAATATTATTTCCCTTGTAAACTGGCTGCTGTGTCTTTCAGCAAAGGAGAGATCCTAAAAGCTTTGTAAAGTGAAATTAAAAGGGAGACGGGGAACAGTACTTCATCATTCTCTAAAAGTTTGTGGCTCTCTTTATTGGTCTTTCAAAGGCTCTACCAAGAGGAATTACACATTACTATAAGGAATTAAAGTTTATTTTCTCAGCAACAAGCATGAGAGAAGTTTATCCAGCAAACACTGTGATGGAACAAAAGAGCACTGGCTATGGTGTCAGAGGAATCAACTTCTGCCTCTTACTGCTTACACCTGCTAAGCCTTGTTCCACCCACAGGCTCAAGTTTTTCCATTGCAAATAATTATATCTGCATCACTGCACTACTATGAAATTTTTTTTTAGTTTTGCCATGTATGGCAAAATTATACAAACTATTACATTATTATATTTAAAATCTTTAATTTTTCTATTATTGATTGCAACATTGACTTTGTAAGACAAAAGGAAGAAAAGAGAAAAGAAGTAGGATTGAAAAACCTTGCATCTAATTTTTTGGTGGCACAATTAGAATAACACACTGAGAAAAAAAACAGTAATAAACATTTAAGATAACTGAGGAATGAAGATATGTTTAGACTGAGCTATAGTCTTATTTTGGAAAGACTTCCTGAAGTTGATCCAAAAGAAAAGATATCCAAGAAAATGAAAACAAAGAAGTAAATATAAAATTCTGATAATGATAAAAACTATAGGATACTTGTATTTATAATATATAATATTTGGAATATACTATTCTATGGAACAGTATATCAGTAATAATACATCCCATCTTGCAAACAGCAAAGGAGTAAGGAATGGTAATTGACAGGTGTTAATCATTTGATTGATCCCAAATAAATGTCAGACAAGATTTGACACATTTATTATACAGACAGACTTGCAAGGACCAAAGGAGTAAGGAATGGTAATTGACAGGTGTTAATCATTTGATTGATCCCAAATAAATGTCAGACAAGATTTGATACATTTATAATACAGACAGATTTACACAAATGCACTGAACTTAAAAAAAAAAAAAGCTTTCCATTGTTTTATGGGTTCTACTGTTTAAAACACAAGAACATCACACTGATACTGTAATGTGGTAGGGTGGTAATTATTCATATCCATATAACCACCAAGTATTTTATGTCTCTAACACAATAATACATCTATACTTTTTAAAATTCCCCACATACTTCATCTTTCTACACTTTTGACCATGAAACATGGTAGCACACTTTGATAAAAATTTAAATTTCTCTCTCCTACACTCTATGCTACTTTAGTCAAAGTGTTCTACAGTACATGAGAAACAAAAGACAGTAGTTACTTCCATTATTGATAATATTTGAGCTTACTCTGATAATATGTAGGTATAACTTGCTTTATCTGAATAGAGGTCTTCATGACAATGTATGTGATCAATTTTTAAGTCCATTATACTTTTCCATTACTATACATTATTTTAGGAAAAAGACATAACAAGATATTTTAACCTTATGCCACAATAAAAGAAATTGTGTTACATTTCAGCTAGCATAGTTTAATTGTATTTTAAAATAAAAATTATCTTACAAAATCATAACACTTTAGAATAAACCAAGCATCATATTAGCTTACTTAAACAACAGGCAATAGGTATAATATTTTCCAAATCAAGTTTTTTTTGTTAGTCAAATATTTCCCAGTGATTCTCAAAAGGAGACAATTTTGTCCCAAGAACATCTGACAGTGTCAAGGCAATGTTTTTAGTTGTCAGAAGTAGGGACCATTGACTAATGGAATTTAATAGAGCCCGTGAATGCTACTAAATAATCTGCATGCATGGGATAGCCCTCACAGTAAAGAATTATCCAGGTTTCAATGTCAACAGAACCAAGGATAAGAAACTCTGCCTAAAATTAATATCATAATAAGGTTCTAATAAGAACAAAATTAATACAAGATGATTTTTCAGAAGAGCAAGCAATAAGATTCAGGAAAACAATAGGTCAGATGTATGGCGTATTACCATGAACCGGGTACTGTTTTATTAATTCACTTATCTGTGCTGACCACAGTCCTATGCGTTAGGCATCATTATTTATCAACTTTATTCTACAGATGACAAAATGAGACTTTAACGTAATTTTATTGCTTGGTGTTACCTATCTTCCTAGAGGTTGAGATAAGATTTCATCCATAGTCTGTTAACCCTAGATCACATACTCTTGACTACATCACTATACAGTTGTCTCTTGAACAACTTTGGCTTGAAATGTACAGGTCCACTTACACATGGATTTTGTTTTTCCTAAATATATACTAGAAACTACAATCTGAAGTTGTTGAATTTGAAGTTGCTGAATTGTGGATATAGAGGACCCACTGTAAAGCTGAACTCAGATTTTTTACTTCACAGAGGGTTAGTGCCCCTATTCCCCATTGTTCAAGGGTCAACCTTACTGTCTTTGTGTTGAGAACATGCTTTCTGATATAGGTTTTTGAAAATGCATCACATTTAATAAAATCTATAGAAACCTCTGATGTATTATTCTCTATTAGAAAACCTCATTTTTGAAGATCAATAAAAGTTTAAGACAATGCAGATGTCAGTAAATCATTATTTATTCATTTATCGAGATTCTCATTTCAGCTTTAGCAAATGTATTCAAAATGTCAAGAAGAATGAAAAATGCAATTAAGTGAAACACATCACACTAACAAGAAAATGAGAACAGAAACTACTTAGCTCTGGAATAATATTACAAGTGTAAAAGCAAGTTAAAATAAGAGAAAGGCTCATCAAATCATCAGGAGGTCTCACATTTTCAGTATAGCAGAGAGAATTACAGCTACCAAAAATCCTGTCAGGAATAATACTAACTTACTAATTGGAAAGTATGGTATATTCATTTTCTAGAAGTGCAAGAACAAAACACTTGGTGGATTAAACAACACATTTATTTCTTACAGTTCTAGAGGCTAGAAGTCCAAGTCAAGGTGTTGGCAGGTTTGGTTTCTCCTAAGGCTTCTCGCCTTAATTTGCAGATGGCAGTCTTCTTGCTCTGCCTTCCCATGGCCTTTCCTCTGTGTTCACAACCTTTGTTTCACTTTCTCTTCTTAAAAGGACACCAATCAGATTGGATTAGGGCACCAAACTAACAGCCTCATTTTTGCCTATTTAAAGACCTTATTTCCAAATAAGGTATATTCTAAGGTACTGGAGGTTAGGACCTCAACACTAGATTTTACTGGTACATAATTCCGCTTAAGAAATCTGTATCCAGGTCAGGAAGCAACAGTTAGAACTGGTCATGGAACAACAGACTGGTTCCAAATAGGAAAAGGAGTACGTCAAGGCTGCATATTGTAACCATGTTTATTTAACTTATATGCAGAGTACATCATGAGAAATGCTGGACTGGAAGAAACACAAGTTGGAATCAAGATTGCTGGGAGAAATATCAATAACCTCAGATATGCAGATGACACCACTCTTATGGCAGAAAGTGAAGAGGGGCTAAAAAGCCTCTTGATGAAAGTGAAAGTGGAGAGTGAAAAGGTTGGCTTAAAGCTCAACATTCAGAAAACGAAGATCATGGCATCCAGTCCCATCACTTCATGGGAAATAGATGGGGAAACAGTGGAAACAGTGTCAGACTTTGTTTTTCTGGGCTCCAAAATCACTGCAGATGGTGACTGCAGCCATGAAATTAAAAGACGCTTACTCCTTGGAAGGAAAGTTATGACCAACCTAGATAGCATATTCAAAAGCAGAGACATTACTTTACCAACAAAGGTTCGCCTAGTCAAGGCTATGGTCTTTCCTGTGGTCATGTATGGATGTGAGAGCTGGACTGTGAAGAAGGCTGAGCGCCGAAGAATTGATGCTTTTGAACTGTGGTGTTGGAGAAGACTCTTGAGAGTCCCTTGGACTGCAAGGAGATCCAACCAGTCCATTCTGAAGGAGATCAATCCTGGAATTTCTTTAGAAGGAATGATGCTAAAGCTGAAACTCCAGTATTTTGGCCACCTCATGCGAAGAGTTGACTCATTGGAAAAGACTCTGATGCCAGGAGGGATTGGGGGCAGTAGGAGTAGGGGACGACAGAGGATGAGATGGCTGGATGGCATCACTGACTCGATGGGTATGAGTCTGGGTGACCTCCGAGAGCTGGTGATGGACAGGGAGGCCTGGTGTGCTGCGGTTCATGGGGTCGCAAAGGGTTGGACACGACTGAGCGACTGATCTGATCTGATCTGATCTGAATTCCACTAAATACATGCCAAGAACAATTACTAAAAAGACATGGGCCTGCCTAGAACTTTCATGGAAGACTAAACAGTTTGTCAGATATTAGGGAAAATCTATAAAAGACATAAAAAATCCTGAAAGATGATGCTGTGAAAGTGCTACACTCAATATGCCAGCAAATTTGGAAAACTCAGCAGTGGTCACAAGATTGGAAAAGGTCAGTTTTCATCCCAATCCCAAAGAAAGGCAATGCCAAGGAGTGCTCAAACTACCGCACAATTGCACTCATCTCACACGCTAGTAAAGTAATGCTCAAAATTCTCCAAGCCAGGCTTCAGCAATATGTGAACCGTGAACTTCCTGATGTTCAAGCTGGATTTAGAAAAGGCAGAGGAACCAGAGATCAAATTGCCAACATCCGCTGGATCATGGAAAAAGCAAGAGAGTTCCAGAAAAACATCTATTTCTGCTTTATTGACTATGCCAAAGCCTTTGACTGTGTGGATCACAATAAACTATGGAAAATTCTGAAAGAGATGGGAATACCAGACCACCTGATCTGCCTCTTAAGAAATCTGTATGCAGGTCAGGAAGCAACAGTTAGAACTGGTCATGGAACAACAGACTGGTTCCAAATAGGAAAAGGAGTACGTCAAGGCTGCATATTGTCACCATGTTTATTTAACTTATATGCAGAGTACATCATGAGAAATGCTGGACTGGAAGAAACACAAGTTGGAATCAAGATTGCCGGGAGAAATATCAATAACCTCAGATATGCAGATGACACCACTCTTATGGCAGAAAGTGAAGAGGGGCTAAAAAGCCTCCTGATGAAAGTGAAAGCGGAGAGTGAAAAGGTTGGCTTAAAGCTCAACATTCAGAAAACGAAGATCATGGCATCTGGTCCCATCACTGCATGGGAAATAGATGGGGAAACAGTGGAAACAGTGTCAGACTTTGTTTTTCTGGGCTCCAAAATCACTGCAGATGGTGACTGCAGCCATGAAATTAAAAGACGCTTGCTCCTTGGAAGGAAAGTTATGACCAACCTAGATAGCATATTCAAAAGCAGAGACATTACTTTACCAACAAAGGTTCGCCTAGTCAAGGCTATGGTCTTTCCTGTGGTCATGTATGGATGTGAGAGTTGGACTGTGAAGAAGGCTGAGTGCCGAAGAATTGATGCTTTTGAACTGTGGTGTTGGAGAAGACTCTTGAGAGTCCCTTGGACTGCAAGAAGATCCAACCAGTCCATTCTGAAGGAGATCAATCCTGGAATTTCTTTGGAAGGAATGATGCTAAAGCTGAAACTCCAGTATTTTGGCCACCTCATGCGAAGAGTTGACTCATTGGAGAAGACTCTGATGCTGGGAGGGATTGAGGGCAGGAGGAGATGGGGACGACAGAGGATGAGATGGCTGGATGGCATCACTGACTCGATGGATGCGAGTCTGGGTGACCTCCGGGAGCTGGTGATGGACAGGGAGGCCTGGCGTGCTGCGGTTCATGGGGTCGCAAAGAGTCGGACACGACTGAGCGACTGATCTGATCTGATCTGATCTGATCTGATAAAAGACATAAAAATAGATGGTGCTGTGTCAGTTCAAGGTGTTAAAACCTAAAGAGGATGGCCAAGATTCAACTTTTCTCAGACCCATATTGAAATCTGTTTGTGTATATACATGGCAGTCATGGTCTCATCAATAGCCCTGTAACATTTTTCCTACATTTACTACACAGAAAAATAAATAAATGAAAGATTGCTATAGCCAAAATGCATTGATGGTCAAAGTGTACTGGATCTTAGTGTAGGTGAGTAAGAGTTAAGTGCAATCTGGAGTCACTCTGCTTTTAGTTAGGTTTCTTTTTTGTTTGTTTCTTCATGCATTCCCGCCCCCCTCTCCCATAAACCCACAGGAACATCAGAACTGCTGCCTTGAGTCTAAGGCATTGTTTTTTTTACTAGAATTTAAAGCCTGTTTCTCTGTGCCTGCCAAGAAAACAAGATCATGACTGCAGGACATGTTTTTCTCCCTCGTACTTGAAGCAACACAACTTGCCTCCAGAGCTGTCTGTCTACTCAGCAGGACAGTAAAAACAAAGAGGAAAATATGAGAGTCAAGCAGGATAGAAGATAAAGACCAAATGGAGAGATGACTGAAGCAAGCATCACAGAGGAGTGTTCTCTGAGAAAAATGGCTAATTGGAACAAGATAAGAAGCATGATAACTAAAGAATATTTGTTAAGAATAAGCAAATCAGTAATATAATTATCAATCTACCGTCATTCTAATGTAATTTGCCATTTCATTCCTGTTCTTAGTCTCCTATATCACATCTAAAATGGTCTTCTGCTATCTCTTCTAACCGCAGGAACCAAAATTCACATGAGTTTGACTGTAATAAATTCTCCCCGTTCAACCTCAACTTGATTACTTATGCTTAAACAGCACTTTCACCATGTGATTTCATTCCCCTTTTCTAAATCTCTTCAATTAAAAAGGACATAAACTCTTAATTACTGTTACTTTTCTCCACAATTTGCCCTCACCCTGCAGATTCATGATCTATCCTTATTATTCATTACTTCAGCACACACTGAGTTAAGTAATGCCAGTCTCATTATTCTAAGATCATGCCACTTAGTCAGCCTAAAATATCTTCCCGTTCCCCTTGCACTGACCATAGATAGATTATCTTCTGATTTAGTTTTTTTTCCCTCTTTTGTTTTGGGGGTGGGGAGGTGGGGGGCACTGCATCATGTGGAATCTTACCTCCTTGACCTGGGATCAAACCCACATTCCTGTAGTGGAAGCACAGAGTCTTAACCACTGGGCCCTCAGGGAAGTCCCAACACCTCATCTGCTGAAACCCAGCTAGTAGCCAGTCCATAGTCCATTTCCAACTTATACCTTCCGAGAGGATAACACCAGAGCTGAATCTGACAATCCATCTACCTTCTGAATATCTTACCTTGTATCTCTCAAAATTATCTCAGATTAAACATAACATTTGATTCATTTTTGCCTCCAAAAATAACTGTTCCTACCCCCAGAGTTTCTTTTATATACTCAGCCAAGAGAGACCTAAGAATCAACCTTCACCATTCCTCCCCTTTACTCTCCCATGCATCCATTCATTAAACCTGACTGAAATGTCTCTTTAAAATTCTTTCATATCTAGTACTGTCTCTCTGTGTTCTTTATCACATTATTCATCATCTCTCACCTAGCCCAGGGTGTTAGTTTCCTAACCCTCTTCTGTGTCACTTCATCCTATTTTAATTCACCAAACTATAGCTCTGTAGCATGGGAACCAAAGCCCATCACGATTTAGACTCTGGAGTAGTGGTCAGCTTCCACCACTATGACATCCTCAAGCCAGCAATATCTTCCTGGCCCATGACTAATGGTGAATGTCTCTAAGTTTTTGTACAGGGAGGGCCACAATCTAAAATGCCTTTCTTTCATTATCTTTCACATATATTCTTAAGTATATTTCAAGCCATTTAAAGCACCTATTTGAGGAAGTCTTCCCTGACTTCATGGGCAGACCTGGTCATGTCATCTCCAAAATTCTATTTTGTACAAACTCTGTTTTGACATTGGTAATCTTTTCATATATTCCTTGTACATTATTCTAGCAAGTAGCTAGTGGACAAGGTTGGGAGTCATATAGGTTTTTCATTTATATATTCTCAGAATATATCAGGAAATTATTCCACAGAAGATATCAAACAGATGCCTGATAACTATTAGTAACCTAATACATTTATGGTGGTGGTGGTTTAGTCACCAAGTTGTGTCTGCTTCTTATGATCCCATGGTCTGTAGCCCATGAGGATCCTCTGTCCATGGGATTTTCTAGACAAGAATACTGGAGTGGTTTTCCACTGCCTTCTCCAGGGGATCTTCCCTGACCCAGGGATTGAGCCCAGGTCTCCTGCACTGCAGGCAGATTCTTTACCAACTGAGCCACCAGGGAAGCCTAAAAGAGGCTGAGAAGGTAAGCAAAGCCACAGAGAAAATCTACAACAGAAATAACACATCTTACCTCAGGATGTTCAGCTGCGCTAAGAATGGAGACTCACTATTACCATCAGGATTCAAAACTAAACACCTGATTCATAGAGAAAGGTCAATTACAAATTCTAATTATCTGCTCTGAAAATTCCTTCAACAAATGTGCTAGTAAAGACTAAAGAGACAATTGTTTAATTACTACTATTATCAAATATTAAATGTAATAGACTCTTATGTGGGAAGTAACCTCTTGAAATATTAAATAAGAAGATAAAAGCAATAAAATAAAACAAAGTCCAT
Organism: Tragelaphus eurycerus; assembly: GCA_935064755.1. Classification (NCBI taxonomy): domain Eukaryota; kingdom Metazoa; phylum Chordata; class Mammalia; order Artiodactyla; family Bovidae; genus Tragelaphus; species Tragelaphus eurycerus. The sequence goes on along the minus strand of CAKXYN010000045.1, from coordinate 3,213,435 downwards.
ACATAGCAGCACCATTTTCTTGATATCAGAGGAGTTCTATTAAGTGAATTTTCTAGAAAAGTTAAATTTATTAACAAAGCTTTGAAAACATTTACTCTTAAATTTGATGCTTTTGAACTGTGGTCCTGAAGAAGACTCTTGAGAGTCCCTTGGACAGCAAGGACATCAAACCAGTAAGGAAATAAACCCTGAATAGTCATTGGAAAGACTGATGCTGAAGCTGAAGCTACAATATCTTGGCCACTTGATGTAAAGAGCTGACTCATTGGAAAAGATCTTGATGCTAGGAAAGACTGAGGGCAAGAGGAGAAGTAGATGACAGAAGATGATAGAGTTGGATGGTACCACTGACTCAATGGACGTGAGTTTGAGCAAACTCAGGGAAACAGTGAAGGACAGGGAAGCCTGGAGTGCTTCATGGTGTTGCAAAGTGTTGGACATGACAGCGACTAAACAATTCACAAAAATCTCCTAAAAAGATATCAATTTCTTAATGCAATTCCTAAAACCCAGTACATAGAGTAAAATTTATTCCTGATTAACATCATCACTGTGACAGACTAGTGCTATCTTGATCTACAACATTGTGATTCCCTCAGAAGTTATTATAGGACTGTATGTCTCCATGTAATGACACTACCTTTTAAAGTGTCACATACTTAATAGAGCTTCTTCGATAGCCTTGAAAAAGATGACACTTAAGTTGTCAGTGTGCCTAACTCTAATGGCCAATCTTGCAATCTTGTAATCCGTGAGCTAAAAAAAAAAAAAAAAATCACATAAACAACTCTATTGGAGTTGAAAAATGTGTTTTATTCCAGTAAGTAGTTCCTGAATAAAACTCACACGCTTATTATCGGATCAGATCAGATCAGTCGCCCAGTCGTGTCCGACTCTTTGCAACCCCATGAAATGCAGCATGCCAGGCCTCCCTATCCATCACCAGCTCTTGGAGGTCACTCAAACTCACATCCATCGAGTCAGTGATGCCATCCAGCCATCTCATCCTCTGTCATCCCCTTCTCCTCATGCCCCCAATCCCTCCCAGCATCACAGTCTTCTCCAATGAGTCAACTCTTCGCATGAGGTGGCCAGAATACTGGAGTTTCAGCTTTAGCATCATTCCTTCCAAAGAAATCCCAGGGCTGATCTCCTTCAGAATGGACCGGTTGGATCTCCTTGACTTGGTTACAATTATTCTGAGCCTCAGAGCTCTGCAGTTTCAAATGGATGAAATCACTATCACTCAAAAAATGTTTAATTACTGACTGTAACATAGGTACTCTGGAGTTCCAAAATAATACTAATTGAATAGTTTGACAGTATCCTCAGGGAAAGTTACTCAACTCAATTCTGACTATAAAAAAATTACCTACGTGAGAAATAACAGATGAAAAGAAAAAGCAAAAATGTGAGAAAGGCAAGTTCAAATGAATTACAGCAGAATCCATACTGCATGGTTTTAGAAGTCAAGACTTGACACCTTGAGAAATATTTACTCATATTGTTTTTTAATGTAAAATTACAATGGTTATCAGAGTATTAATAACAGAAATTTGTAAAACAGTGCATATCACATAATTTAAGAATCAGAAGACTGGGATTCCTTTGAGGCCAGTGGTTAGGACCTCATTCTTTCACTTCCAAGGGCACAGCACAGCCAAAAAATAAAAATTGACATTGAATTTTCATATGGAATGACAGAAGAAGTCCTACAACATACTTTCATTGATATTTCTGATCAAGTAATTTCCTGTAAACTGTCTTGGACACTGGTTCAGGAAAAGATGAAATAAAATATATATTCTTCATATAATTAATATGTAACATAGGTAATACAGTGTATAGTTTACAAAATTACAGGTCTATGGAAATTAGCATTGTGTCATGTCTAAAGAAAAAAATCCAAGTGAGGACATTATGACTTTTGTTAATATCCTCTGATCACTGAAGCACATTAGCTCTCATAGATCACTTCTATGACAATAATATATGAGAAGAAAAAGAAAATAAAGTTTATTGGTTTTCTAAGTTTTACTCAAGCAAAACTCAGATCATATAAGATATATTTCTCCTTGAATTTCCTCAGTATATATTTCTACCCAGTACTTGGGTATTTTAGTATCTGTAGAAATCTAGTAATTTCTAAGATCTGCTACCAAACACAGTTTATAAAACAAAGTTGTTAAGAATAAGCAACAAATACTATTGCAATGATTGGATATACCAAAGGTCTAATTCCCAAGCAAAACTGTGTGAACACTTTGTAAAGGTCAGTATAAAATTGTCACCCTTGAATCCATAGTCATTTTCACAAGCCCCAATCTCTAAAAAAAAATGTACTCAACAAAAGTTATTTAATGAAAGACAGGCTTTATCTAAGTTAAAATTCACAGAGTTTCAATTAAATATCAACTTCAGTTGACATTTTTTTCTGGGGATGGGGGTAGAGACAAATGATATCCAACAATTTGGTGGATGGGCTTAAACATGTTTAGAAAAATTAAGAGGGAAAAAAATTACCTCATATACTGACTCCAAATTCTGATCAACTCAAGCCCCGTTCCCACCATCATGAGCCACCTACTTTGGGAACATGGCTGTCAACCTTCTACCATCCTTCCTTTTTTTGCAACTTCTCCAGTTTCATTTCAATATTAACCTATACACATTCCTACATCTCCTTTTCCTCTTGCCCACATCACAGCTCTCAACACTCACTTTTATTCCCCTACACTACTGCTTAAACTATTATAAGAGGAAACCATGTATAGTACCATATTGATTGGAAGAATTAGAAAAAAATCCACAAAATATTTATATAGGTGCAAGTAATCCTGATTTTTTTACTCAAAAACCTAAAGCATTACTTAATTTCTAACCTTAAGAAAAGGATCAGATCAGATCAGATCAGTCGCTCAGTCGTGTCCGACTCTTTGCGACTTCATGAACCGCAGCACGCCAGGCCTCCCTATCCATCACCAGCTCTCGGAGGTCACTCAGACTCACATTCATCGAGTCAGTGATGCCATCCAGCCATCTCATCCTCTGTCGTCCCCTTCTCCTCCTGCCCTCAATCCCTCCCAGCATCAGAGTCTTCTCCAATGAGTCATCTCTTCACATGAGGTGGCCAAAATACTGGAGTTTCAGCTTTAGCATCATTACTTCCAAAGAAATCCCAGGGCTGATCTCCTTCAGAATGGACCAGTTGGATCTCCTTGCAGTCCAAGGGACTCTCAAGAGTCTTCTCCAACACCACAGTTCAAAAGCATCAATTCGTCGGCGCTCAGCCCTCTTCACAGTCCAACTCTCACATCCATACATGACCACAGGAAAGACCATAGCCTTGATTAGGTGAACCTTTGTTAGCAAAGTGATGTCTCTGCTTTTGAATATGTTATCTAGGTTGGTGATAACTTTCCTTCCAAGGAGTAAGCATCTTTTAATTTCATGGCTGCAGTCACCATCTGCAGTGATTTTGGAGCCCAGAAAAATAAAGTCTGACACTGTTTCCACTGTTTGTCCATCTATTTCCCATGTAGTGATGGGACCAGAAGCCATAATCTTTGTTTTCTGAATGTTGAGCTTTAAGCCAACCTTTTCACTCTCCACTTTCACTTTCATCAAGAGGCTTTTGAGTTCCTCTTCACTTTCTGCCATAAGGGTGGTATCATCTGCATATCTGAGGTTATTGATATTTCTCCCGGCAATCTTGATTCCAGCTTGTGTTTCCTCCAGTCCAGCATTTCTCATGATGTACTCTGCATATAAGTTAAATAAACATGGTGACAATATACAGCCTTGACGTACTCCTTTTCCTATTTGGAACCAGTCTGTTGTTCCATGACCAGTTCTAACTGTTGCTTCCTGACCTGCATACAGATTTCTCAAGAGGAAGATCAGGTGGTCTGGTATTCCCATCTCTTTCAGAATTTTCCACAGTTTATTGTGATCTACACAGTCAAAGGTTTTGGCATAGTCAATAAAGCAGAAATAGATGTTTTTCTGGAACTCTCTTGCTTTTTCCATGATCCAGCGGATGTTGGCAATTTGATCTCTGGTTCCTCTGCCTTTTCTAAATCCAGCTTGAACATCAGGAAGTTCACGGTTCACATATTGCTGAAGCCTGGCTTGGAGAATTTTGAGCATTACTTTACTAGCGTGTGAGATGAGTGCAATTGTGCGGTAGTTTGAGCACTCTTTGGCATTGCCTTTCTTTGGGATTGGAATGAAAACTGACCTTTTCCAATCTTGTGGCCACTGCTGAGTTTTCCAAATTTGCTGGCATATTGAGTTCAGCACTTTCACAGCATCATCTTTCAGGATTTGGAATAGCTCCACTGGAATTCCATCACTTCCACTAGCTTTGTTCCTAGTGATCCTTTCTAAGGCCCACTTGACTTCACATTCCAGGATGTCTCGCTCTAGGTCAGTGATCACACCATCATGATTATCTGGGTCGTGAAGCTCTTTTTTGTACAGTTCTTCTGTGTATTCTTGCCACCTCTTCTTAATATCTTCTGCTTCTGTTAGGTCCATACCATTTCTGTCCTTTATCGAGCCCATCTTTGCATGAAATGTTCCTTTGGTATCTCTGATTTTCTTGAATAGATCCTTAGTCTTTCCCATTCTGTTGTTTTCCTCTATTTCTTTGCATTGATTGCTGAAGAAGGCTTTCTTATCTCTTCTTGCTATTCTTTGGAACTCTGCATTCAGATGTTTATATCTTTCCTTTTCTCCCTTTGCTTTTCGCTTCTCTTCTTTTCACAGCTATTTCTAAGGCCTCCCCAGATAGCCATTTTGCTTTTTTGCATTTCTTTTCCATGGGGATGATCTTGATCCCTGTCTCCTGTACAATGTCACGAACCTCATTCCATAGTTCATCAGGCACTCTATCTATCAGATCTAGGCCCTTAAATCTATTTCTCACTTCCACTGTATAATCATAAGGGATTTGATTTAGGTCATACCTGAATGGTCTCGCACTGAGAGCTCCCGGCCTACCCGTGAGCGGTGCACTGAGAGGCCTTCGCCGGCTGCGCGGCGCACTGAGAGCACTGGAGTAACAGGCAAATTTGGCCTTGGAATATGGAATGAAGCAGGGCAAAGACTAACAGAATTTTGCCAAGAAAATGCACTGGTCATAGCAAATACCCTCTTCCAACAACACAAGAGAAGACTCTATACATGGACATCACCAGATGGTCAACACGGAAAGCAGATCGATTATATTCTTTGCAGCCAAAGATGGAGAAGCTCTATACAATCAGCAAAAACAAGACCAGGAGCTGACTGTGGCTCGGACCATGAACTCCTTATTGCCAAGAAAAGGATAAGACTTGGTATCTTATGATTTATGTTAAAAAGTATAGGAGTATAATACTCTAACAATATTTTAAACAAAAACTATGAGTTCACTTTCACTTTCATGCATTGAAGAAGGAAATGGCAACCCACTCTAGTGTTCTTGCTTGGAGAATCTCAGGGACGGGCGAGCCTGGTGGGCTGCCGTCTCTGGGGTCCCACAGAGTTGGACCACGACTGAAGCAACTTAGTAGCAGTAGCAGCATGAGTTACTACATGTGACATGATATCTTACGAAATATCCCATGGAAATCCTAGAATAAAATATCTTACCCTTTAGTTCAGTTCATTTGCTTCGTCATGTTCAACTTTTTGCGACCCTGTGGACTTCAGCACACCAGACTTCCCTGTCCATCACCAACCCCTGGAACCTACTCAAGCTCATGTCCAACATGTTGGTGAGGCCATCCAACCATCTCATCTTCCGTTGTCCCCTTCTCCTCCCACCTTTAAGCTTTTCCAATATTAGCATCTTTTCCAATGAGTTGGTTCTTCACATCAGGTGGCCAAAGTATTGGAGTTTATTTCTTTAGGATTGATTAACAGGTTGGATCTCTCCTTGCAGCACTAGTGACTCTCAAGAGTCTTCTCCAACACCACAGTTCAAAAACATCAATGCTTTGGTGCTCAGCTTTCTTTACAGTCCAGCTCTCACATCCATACATGACCACTGGAAAAACCATAGCCTTAAAGAGACAGACCTTTGTTGGCAAAGTAATGTCTTTGCTTTTTAATATGCTGTCTAGGTTGGTCGTTGCTTTTCCTCCAAGGAGCAAGTGTCTTTTAATTTCATAGCTACAGTCACCATCTGCAGTGATTTTGGAGCCCCAAAAATAAAGACTCTCACTCTTTCCATTGTTTTTCCATCTATTTGCCATGAAGTGATAGAACCAGATGCCATGATCTTAGTTACATGAGATATAAAATTAGTCGCAAACCAATACCCATTACATCAGTGAATAACTAGCTTGTAACAAATTCAAAACAAAAGCAATATTGTTGTTGTTTTAAAAGCCTTATGATGAAACCTGTGTACAAGTTTTAGAAAAAATTATTATGCTCAATAATTTTGAAAATAAAAACTTAGGATATTATGAAGCAATTCCATGAAAAAAGAAAGATGTTTATCTCAAAACAGGAAAATTATTTTGAAGGAAATATTTTTAAGGGAGATCAATTTATATTATATGTAAAGATAACTCATAGTTGTAATTAATATATAAATGATAATATTATGCTTTAGAAAGCCTTTTAAGCAACTTTTCTACTTTTCTAGAATTTTAATAATGCTGAATTATTTTCCCTTGGTAACTCATAGTGCAAAATCTACTTCATTACAATATTTTGGCAAGATAGCTTTCTATTAAGGTTTTGGATTTTATACTCCTGAACTTAGTTTTTTCATTAAATCTTCATATTTCATAATAGAAAGTAAAAGAAAATGTCAAAAATAGATACTTCAAGGATTTTCAATATAAACTTATTACTTTGAAAACAAGATAAGGGAATCAGGAATCCTCAGAATGTTGGGCCAAATTACAACTTAGGTTGTTTTCTTTTTTTTTTTTTTTTTAATAATCATGTGCATATAATACTTTGCAAAGGAAAAATAAAATTAACTTTTTTGTCTATTTCATAAAAAAAAAATCAATCTATGGGTAAACTTTACATATCCTGCTAATTCTTATTTTTATGAATTGGATCTTGTGCCTTTGTTATTAACATTTTCCCCATTCTCCCCACTTATTCATTAATATACATTTTCTTCAAAAATTGAATCAAAATCTAATCCCCTGCAAAGCTTTAAATACTTAACTAACAGATCTCACTCATCTCCTCCCTTTTAAATTATGCATTAGCCTTGTGTTTGCTAAGATACTTTTCACTTATTTAAGTTTTAACTCTTTTGGATTCTTTGAAAGTAGAACTAGGTGTTTTATCTCCTTCTATGAAAAGTTGGATTTCCCTGGTGGCTCAGATAGTAAAGAATCTGCCTGCAATGTGAGAGACCTGGGTGTGATCCCTTGGGTTTGGAGATCGTGAAGGAGGGCATGACAACCTACTCCAGTATTCTTGCCTGGAGAACCCTCATGGACAGAGGAGCCTGGCAGGTTACAGTCCATGGGGCTGCAAAGAGTCAGACATGACTGACCAAGCACACATTCCAAGTAGATATCAATAAATATTTGGACTTATTTATAAATTTATAATGTCCATTGGAGAAGGGAATGGCAAACCACTTCAGTATTCTTGCTTTGAGAACCCCATGACAATATGAAAAGGCAAAAAGATAGGACACTGAAGGATGAACTCCCCAGGTCGTAGGTGCCCAATATGCTACTGGAGATCAGTGGAGAAATAACTCCAGAAAGAATGAAGGGCTGGAGCTAAAGCAAAAATACCCAGTTGTGGATGGGACTGGTGGTAGAAGCAAGGTCTGATGCTGTAAAGAGCAATATTACATAGGAACCTAGAATGTTAGGTCCATGAATCAAGGCAAACTTGAAGTGGTCAAACAGGAGATGGCAAGAGTGAATGTTGACGTTCTAGGAATCAGCGAATTAAAATGGACTGGAATGGGTGAATTTAAGTCAGATGACCATTATATCTACTACTGTGGGCAGGGATCCCTTAGAAGAAATGGAGTTGCCATCACAGTCAATGAAAGTCCAAAATGCAGTACTTGAATGCAATCTCAAAAACGACAGAATGATCTCTGTTCATTTCCAAGGTAAAACATTCAATATCATGGAAATCCAAGTCTATGACCCAACCAGTAACTCTGAAGAAGCTGAAGTTGAAAGGTTCTATGAAGACCTACAAGATCTTTTAAAACTAACAACCCCCCAAAAAATGTCCTTTTCATTATACGGGACTGGAATGCAAAGTAGGATGTCAAGAAATACCTGGAGTAATAGGCAAATTTGGCCTTGGAGTACAGAATGAAGCAGGGAAAAGGCTAATAGAGTTTTCCCAAGGGAATGCACTGGTCATAGCAAACACCCACTTCCAACAACACAAGAGAACAATCTACACATGGACATCATCAGATGGTCAACATCAAATACAGACAGATCTTTTTTTTTTTGCAGCCAAAGATGGAGAAGCTCTGTACAGTCAGGAAAAAGAAGACTAGGAGCTGACTGTGGCTCAGATCATGAACTCATTGCCAAAGTCAGACTGAAATTGAAGAAAGTAGGGAAAACCACTACCATTCAGGTATGACCTAAATGAAATCCATTATGATTATGCAGTGGAAATGAGAAATAGATTTAAGTGACTAGAACTGATAGAGTGCCTGATGAACTAAGGATGGATGTTTGTGACATTGTAAACAAGATAGGGATCAAGACCATTCCCAAGAAAAAGAAATGCAAAGAAGTAAAATGGCTATCTGAGGAGGCCTTACAAATAGCTGTGAAAAGAAGAGAAGCGAAAAGCAAAGGAGAAAAGGAAAGATATACCATTTGAATGCAGAGTTCCAAAGAATAGCAAGGAGAGATAAGAAAGCCTTCCTCAGCGATCAATGCAAAGACATAGAGGAAAATAATAGAATGGGGAAGGCTAGAGATCTCTTCAAGAAAATTAGAGATACAAAGGGAACATTTCATGCAAAGATGGGCTCAATAAAGGAAATAAATGACCTGTATGGACCTAACAGAAGTAGAAGATATTAAGAATAGGTGGCAAGAATGCATAGAAGTATACAAAAAAGATCTTCAAGGCCCAGATAATCATGATGGTGTGATCACTGACCTAGAGCCAGACATCCTGGAATGTGAAGTCAAGTGGGCCTCAGGAAGTATCACTATAAACAAAGCTAGTGGAGGTGATGGAATTCCAGTGGAGCTATTCCAAATCCTGAAAGATGATGCTGTGAAAGTGTTGCACTCAATGTGTCATCAAATTTGGAAAACTCAGCAGTGGTCACATGACTGGAAAAGGTCAGTTTTCATTCCAGACCCAAAGAAAGGCAATGCCAAAGAGTGCTCAAACTACCACACAATTGCACTCATCTCACACACTAGGAAAGTAATGCTCAAAATTCTCCAAACCAGGCTTCAGCAATACGTGAACCGTGAACTTGAAGATGTTCAAGCTGATTTTAGAAAAGGCAGAGGAACAAGATATCAAATTACCAACATCCGCTGGATCATGGAAAAAGCAAGAGAGTTCCAGAAAAACATCTATTTCTGTTTTATTGACTATGCCAATGCCTTTGACTGTGTGGATCACAAGAAACTATTGAAAATTCTCAAAGAGTTGGGAATACCAGACCACCTGACCTGTCTCTTGAGAAACCTATATGCAGATCAGGAAGCAACAGTTAGAACTGGACATGAAACAACAGACAGGTTCCAAATAGGAAAAGGAGTATGTCAAGGCTGTACGTTGTCACGCTGCTTATTTAACTTTTATGCAGAGTACATCATGAGAAACGCTGGGCTGGAGGAAGCACGAGCTGGAATCAGGATTGCTGGGAGAAATATCAATAACCTCAGATATGCACATGACACCACCCTTATGGCAGAAAGTGAAGAAGAACTAAAGAGCCTCTTGATGCAAATGAAAGAGGAGAGTGAAAAAGTTGGCTTAAAGCTCAACATTCAGATAACTAAGATCATGGCATCCGATCCCATCACGTCATGGTAAATAGATGGGGAAATAATGGAAACAGTGGCTGACTTTTTTTCTGGGCTCCAAAATCAATGCAGATGATGACTGCAGCAGTGAAATTAAAAGATACTTACTCTTTGGAAGGAAAGTTATGACCAACCTAGACAGCATACTAAAAAGCAGAGACATTACTTTGTCTACAAAGGTCTGTCTAGTCAACGCTATGGTTTTTCCAGTGGTCATGTATGGATGTGAGAGTTGGACTATAAACAAAGCTGAGCACCAAAGAACTGATTTTTTTTTTTTTTAAATTGATATTTTTGAACTGTGGTGTTGGAGAAGACTCTTTAGAGTCCCTTGGACTATAAGGAGATCCAACCAGTCCATCCTAAAGGAGATCAGTCCTCTGTGTTCATTGGAAGGATTGATGTTGAAGCTCTAACTCCAATACTTTGGCCACCTGATGAGAAGTGCTGACTCATTTGAAAAGACCCTGAAGTTGGGAAAGATTGAAGGCAGGAGGAGAAGGGGACGAAAGAGGCTGAGATGGTTAGATGGCATTACCGACTCAATGGACATGAGTTTGGGTAAACTCCAGGGGTTAGTAATGTACAGGGAGGCCTGGTGTGCTGCAGTTCATGTGGTTGCAGAGAGTCTGACATTACTGAGCAACCGAACTGATACTGATAAATTCATTTTCAATTTTCTATTCTTTATTGTTTATTACAGACATGTTTTACAATTCACCTTACTTCAGTTGGATAGATAGCTTTTTACTTAAAGATTTATCCATTTCAAAACAAGTGACTAACAAAAAAATGTTGACAACTGTTTCATAGATTTCTTATTTCTGTGTGCAATGGGTATACGTGTAATACTTTTAAAATGTTTACAATAAAGCAGAAGAAATTTTTGAAAATGTTGATTTTCAAAGTAATCCACTTACAGCTCAGGATGAGGCCTCTATGTATTGCTCTTTTTTTGTCTTTTCCTTTTCTTATGTTCTTTCCTCCATATACATTTGCTTTTTGATATTAACTATTAATATGGAACTAAGTGCTTTACGCATTCTGAGTTCAGCATCTTAGTCACATCACCCTACTGTAGCATGTACTGTGTAGATTCATCCATAACTCTTTCACTTTCTTAAAACACCTCACTTGTCACCACCACAGTGCCTTTGCATACGAAAGTCTTACCACCCTTGCATGGTGGCACAAACAAATCATTCAATTTTAGCCCAAACGAAACTTTCTCAAAAGGCTTCTGATCTCTCAGGTTAGGTATTTTGTTATACCATATTTTGTATGCCACTCTGGACTATTTTCCAGGCAATGATACTGGAGTGGGTTGCCATTTCCTTCTCCAGGAGACCTCTGGACCCAGGGTTCAAACCCACATTCTGCACTGCAGATGGTCTCCTGCACTTCAGGCAGATTCTTTATTGACTAATCTACCAGGGAAACTCTGAGACATAGCCAATGCATAATAAATTTCCATCAAATAAATAAAGTTGCCTTATGTGTCTTTATCTATTTGCCAGAAGGGCCAGCAAATATACTTGAATTAAATGAGGCCCAGCAGAGCTCAAGCTGAGAAAAAGGCAGGCAGACTCAGTAGTTTTGCAGAGCAAAGCCAGTACCCCTGTTCATCCAGGAATTTGGAGTGCAGGTCAGTTTGAGTTAAGACAACAAAATGCTTTGCTGGTTTTAGAGCTGCTTTTCTTACTGTATCCAGGCAGAATACTGTATCCATATCTCTTACTGTATCCATATCATTGCTCATTGCTAAATACAGTTTATAATGTGTCTGTTGAGGCAACGTAAACATAGCACATGGGAAGTTGCAAAGCTCATTCAACAGCCCTATATACAGCGACTTCTACAGAGAAAACGGCAGGTAGCTTGACCCATATCCAGAATAAAATTGATAGCCTTACCTGATCAGGAAATTCAGTGTACACTCAGGCCTCACTCAGGTTCCCAAACAATGAGCTGTACAGGTCCTAAGTCCTGGCCTGCTGCCTTGCCAGAGCAGAGAAGTTACTCACAGTCTCATCTACTACTGAATATAGTATCTAGTCCTGACCATCTAGTCAGTCTAACTAGAGAATCCAGGGAACCACAGAACATATCCTGCAGTCTCACTTGGTAAGGAACCACGACAGTAGTCCATTCTAACATTCTTAGTCAAGGCCACACCTTCCATCTTTATCTGCAGAATTCAAAAGGTTCCCCTGTCCCAAAATAGACCATTCTAGCAAAGCTCACCTATCCTTAGGTAGACAAACCCAGAAACCCAAATTGAGCTAGCTGATTGGTGAAGAACTGTCTCTCCTAAAGCAAACCGGTCAAGTTTGGAAAAGGAGCCCCATTACTCAAATGGGCAGATACCAAGATAAGAAATCAAGGATCATGAAAAGTCATATAAATATGACATGAACAGAAACTAAGAAAGCTCCAAAAAAGGTCCTAAAGAAATGAGTGTCTATGAACTATGAGGCAAAGAATTCAGTATAATCATAAAGGAGGTTTAGTGAATTACAAGAATAGACAACTAAACAAAATTAGGAAAACAATGCGTGAGTTCAACAATCAAATATGGAACATAAAAACAAAAAAACCTTAAAGTTGAAAAATACAATAACTGAACTGAAGAATTCAATAGAGTTTCAAAAAGGTAGATTTAATCAGAAGAAAGAATTAGTGACCTAGAATATATGACATTAGAAACTACTCAGTCAGAGGAGCAAAAAGAATAAAGAATGATGAAATCCTATGGAAATTATGAAACACAATGAAAAAAAATCACATTATGGGAAGTCTAGCAGGAGAAGAGAAAGAGACAGGGACAGAAAGTATATTTAAAGCAATATGGCAAAAACTTATCAATCCTGAGGAGAAAAATGGACACTCAGATCCATAAATACTTCATGTAGGTAGAATCTAAATAGAGCTACACCAAGATCCATTATAATTATCAAATGTCTAGGAAAAAAATTTAAGAGCATCAGGAGAAAAGAGAAAAGCTATATACAAGGGAAACTCCATAAGATTGGTGGCAGATTTTTCAACAGAAACTCTTCAGACCAGAGAATGGGATGACATATTCAAAATATTGAAAGAAAATAAATGTCAACCAAAAATTCTATATTCAGTGAAGCTGTCATTCAGAAACAATGGAGGGATAAAGACATTCCCAAACAATCAAAAACTGAGGGAGTTCATTAACACCAGACTTGCCTTACAGGAAACGCCAAAGTGATGCTAAAAGTAATGGATAAGTCAAAACTCTAATTTAAAAGGTTTCTAAGTAGTAAAAGTGACCACAATTCCAATAATTAGTTATTAGCTACATAATATAAAAAATGTAACAGCAATACCTAAAATGTGAAGGGAAGCAGAAGGAAAAGTGTAACATTGTAATGAATTTGTTATCAGTTTAAAATCTTCATTTGTTTAAGATATTTATGTAAGCTAATGGTAACCGTGAAAAAAATCCTGTATTGATTATATAAAAAACATGATAAGAAGTCAAAACATACTGATATCAAAAGATATCAAAACACAAAAAAAGAGCTGGATAAGAAACAAGGACTAGCAGATGTACAAAACAACCAGGAACATTTGACAAAAAGGCAGCAGTAAGTCTTCACCTATCAAGAATTGCTTTAATTTTTAGTGAATGAAAATATTCAAGCAAAAGACACAGAATGGCTTAAATTGTTGAAAAAACAAGATCCAACAACATGCTGCCTATAAGAGATTCACATGTGTGATTCAGACTGAGACTGAAGATATGGAAAAGACATTTCAAACAAATGATAAGCCAAAAAAAAAAAAAAAATAGCTATCCTTATATCAGAAAAAATATACTTTGAATTATAACTGGCAAAAAGAGACAAAGAAAGTCACCATATGATTATCAATGTGAAACATTACATTAATAGAATGAAAGAAAAGAATCAAGGATCATCTCAATAGATGCAGAAAAACACTGACAAAACAATCTCCAATCATGATAAAAACTCTCAACAAAGTAGGCCTGAAGGAACATATCTCAACATAATAAAGGCCCAAGCTAACATCATACTTCATGGTTAAAGGTTGAAAGCTTTTCTTCTAAGATCAGGAATAAGACAAAAGTGCCAACTCTCACCAGTCCTATTCAACAAAGTACTGGATGCCCTAGCTAGAACAATCAGGTCAGGCAAGGAAAATAAAAGTTATCAGAACTGGAAAGGAAGAAGTAAAACTGTCTCTTTGAAAGTGACATGATTTTATATATAGAAAATTTTAAAGACTAAACCAAAAAGCTGCCAGATCTGATGAATAAATTCTGTAAGGTCGCAGAATAAAAAATTAACCTGCAAAAACCAGTAGTATTTCTATACACTAACAATAGTTATCTGAAATCATTTACAATAGCATCAAAAGCAATAAAATACTTAGGAATAAATTTAAGGACATAAAAGATCTCTATGCTGAAAACTACATATTGATGAAGCAAAATGAAGACACATAGAAATGGAAAAGTATTCCATGTTCATGGATTGGAAGAATATTTTTTAAATGTAAATATTAATGAAAGTATCTATTGATTCAGTGAAATCTCTATCACGATTCCAATGGCATTTTTTTTACAGAGTTGGAAAAACACTCTTAAAATTTATATAGAATCACAGAAGAGCCAAAGAAACCCTGAAAAACAAAAACAAAGCAGGAAGAACTTTCCTGATTTCAAGCTACACTATACAAGAGTAGTCATAAAAACATAGTGGTACTGGCATTAAAATAGTCAAATAAACCCATACAACAGAATTGAAGGCCTGGAAATAAACCCAAGCATATGCAGTTAATTAATATTTCACAAGAAAGTCAAGAATACTCAATGGAGCAAGTCCCCTCAATAAATGGTGGCAGATGAATTGGATATCCACATTTAAAGAATGAAATTGAACTTATGTATTTTGCATCACTCACAAAAATTAACTGCAATGGATTAAAGACTTAGGTGTAAGATCCAAAACAATGAACATAGATTAAATGAATCATAAAGAAAATACAAAAATAAACTTCTTGATACGGGCCTTGGTAATGATTTTTTGGATATGACACGTAAAACATAAGCAACAAAATAGAAAATGAACAAGTGGGACTACATGCAACTAAAAAGCTTCTGCACAGCAAAAGAACCCATTAGCAAAGTGAAAGACACCCTATGGAATAGAAAAATATTTGCAAACTATGTATCTGGTAAGGGGCTAATACCCGCAATGTATAAAGAACTCAAACAACTTGATAGCAAAAAATAATAACCCAACATAAAAAAGTGCAAAGGACATGAATAGACATTTATCCAACAAGATATGCAAAAAGTCAACAGGTTCATGAAAATATGCTCAATTTCACTAGATCATTAGATCAGATCAGATCAAAGGACATGAATAGATCAGATAAAAGGACATGAATAGACATCTATCCAACAAGATATGCAAAAAGTCAACAGGTTCATGAAAAGATGCTCAATTTCACTAGTCATTAGATCAGATCAGATCAGATCAGATCAGTCGCTCAGTCCTGTCTGACTCTGCGACCCCATGAATTGCAGCACGCCAGGCCTCTCTGTACATCACCAACTCCTGGAGTTTACTGAGACTCACGTCCATCAAGTCAGTGATGCCATCCAGCCATCTCATCTTCTGTCGTCCCCTTCTCCTCCTGCCCCCAATCCCTCCCAGCATCAGAGACTTCTCCAATGAGTCAACTCTTCGCATAAGGTGGCCAAAGTACTGGAGTTTCAGCTTTAGCATCAGTCCTTCCAAAGAAATCCCAGGGCTGATCTCCTTCAGAATGGACTGGTTGGATCTCCTTGCAGTCCAAGGGACTCTCAAGAGACTGCTCCAACACCACACTTCAAAAGCATCAATACTTCGGCGATCAGCCTTCTTCACAGTGCAGCCCTCACATCCTTACATGACCACAGGAAAAACCATAGCCTTGACTAGACGGACATTTCTTGGCAAAGTAATGTCTCTGCTTTTGAATATGTGATCTAGGTTGGTCATAACTTTCCTTCCAAGGAGTAAGCGTTTTTTCATTTCATGGCTGCAGTCACCATTTGCAGTGATTTTGGAGCCCAGAAAAATAAAGTCTGACACTGTTTTCACTGTTTCCCGATCTATTTCCCATGAAGTGATGGGACCAGATGCCATGATCTTCGTTTTCTGAATGTTGAGCTTTAAGCCAGATGCCATGATCTTCGTTTTCTGAATGGTGAGCTTTAAGCCAACTTTTTTACTCTCCATTTTCACTTTCATCAAGAGGCTTTTTAGTTTCTCCTCACTTTCTGACATAAGGGTGGTGTCATCTGCATATCTGAGGTTATTGATATTTGTCCCCGCAATCTTGATTCCAGCTTGTGTTTCTTCTAGCCCAGCGTTTCTCATGATGTACTCTGCATATAAGTTAAATAAGAAGGGTTGATGTACAGCCTTGACGTACTCCTTTTCCTACTTGGAACTAGTGTGTTGTTCCATGTCCAGTTCTCACTGTTGCTTCCTGACCTGCATACAAATTTCTCCAGAAGCAGATCAGGTGGTCTGGTATTCCCATCTCTTTCAGAATTTTCCACAGTTTCTTATGATCCACACAGTCCAAGGCTTTGGCATAGTCAGTAAAACAGAAATAGATGTTTTTCTGGAACTCTCTTGCTTTTTCCATAATCCAGCAAATGTTGGCAATTTGATCTCTGATTCCTCTGCCTTTTCTAAAACTAGCTTGAACATCAGGAAGTTCACGGTTCACGTATTGCTTTAAGCCTGGCTTGGAGAATTTTGAGCATTACTTTACTAGTGTGTGAGATGAGTACAATTGTGCGGTAGTTTGAGCATTCTTTGGCATTGCTTTTCTTTGGGATTGGAATGAAAACTGACCTTTTCCAGTCCTGTGGCCACGGCTGAGTTTTCCAAATTTGCTGGCATATTGAGTGCAGCACTTTCACAGCATCATCTTTCAGGATTTGAAATAGCTCAACTGGAATTCCATCACCTCCACTAGCTTTGTTCATAGTGATGCTTTCTAAGGCCCACTTGACTTCACATTCCAGGATGTCTGGCTCTAGGTGAGTGATCACACCATCGTGATTATCTGGGTCATTAGGGAATTGCAAATTAAAACACAATGAAATATCAACTCAAATCTGTTTTAAAAAAAGCCATCATCAAAAAGACAAGAGATAAAAACACTGGTATGGATGTGGAGAAAAGAGAATCCTTGTGCACTGCTGATGGGCTTGTAAATTGGTAGAGTCACTATGCAACACAGTATGAAAGTTCCTCAAAAAATTAAAAATAGAACCATATAATTAAACAATTACATTTCTGGGATTACATCCAAAGGAAACAAAAATGCTAACTGGAAAAAATATCTGCACTTCCATGGTCATAGCAGCATTATTTACAATAGGCAAGACACCAAAACAACCTAGGTTTCCATCGATGTATAAATGGATAAAGAAGTTGCTGTATAAATATTCATGGGAATATTATTGCCATTAAAAATAAGAAAATACTACCATTTTTGCCAGCATGAGTGGACCTTGAAGATATCATGTTAAGTGAAATAAGTCAGATAAAGACTAACCGTATGATTTCACTTAAAAACCAAACTCAGAGAAAGAGAGATTAGGCTTGTGGTTACCAGAAGGGAAGGATGAGGGAGGGAAAAATACAGGAAAGATGTCAAAAGATACAAATTTGCAATTATAAGATAAATAAGTACTAGAATATAAAGTACATCCTGATAACTGTAGCAAACACTGCTGTATGACATATAGAAAAGTTAACGACAGTAAATACTAAGTTTTCTCATCATAATAAGAGTTTTTCCCGTTTTTCTTTTTATTGTACCTATTAATAGATGAGAAGATGGTTATCAGTTGAACCTCCTCTTATGGTAAGCATTTCACAATGTATGTTAATCAAACCATTATGCTGTACAACTCAAACTTATGCACTTATGTAGTCAATTATTTTTCACTAAAACTGGGGTGGGGGGAGTGAATAAAATGGCATCTGTTGTCACAGGATTGACATTTCATTTGGGAGAAACAAAATAGACTGTTAGAAAAGAAGATTTAGAGAGTGTTGTTCACTTTAAAAATGATCATGATACTGGTGGGGATACAGCATTAGACTGGGTGGGTAAGTCAGGTATCTCATCTTTGAAGATGTGCCATTTAAGCTGTCACCAAACAATAAGACTCAAATAATAATGTTGTAACATGTAAATGTTAGTTGCACTGTCATGTCTGACTCTTTGTGACTCCATGGACTGTAGCCCGCAAGGCTCCTCTGTCCACGGGATTCTCCAGGCAAGAAGACTGGAGTAGGTTGCCATGTTCTTCTCCAGGGGATCTTCCCAACACAGGGATCTAACACAAGTCTGCTGAATTGAAAGCAGATTCTTTACCATCTGAGCCACTAGAGGAGCCCCGTAACATGTAACCCTGTAGTAAAAGGATCTGCTAGTCTGGCTACCCCACTGAGTGTAAGATCAGTCCTTGAAAGCAGGGATTAAATCCTCAGTACTTAGAATCATGGGAAGCAAGAATCATGGGAAGCATATAATAGTGCTCAGTATGTATTTCTAAAGTGGTTGGGGGGGGGGGGTGGACAACAACTATGTGATTAATGGTGCAAATGCTATCATTTTCAACTTAAGTGCAGGGTAAGAGATCCAGAGAAGTTAAATCATAAAGGATATTCTGAGCAGAACCCAAGTTCTACTTGAGTTCCTTCTCTAGTCTTTCACCCATCAAAATCTTGATCTTGTTCCTTCTTTTAAGAGCTATGATATATAGCCAACAAGTCTTCCTTATCAAGTCACATAGTTATTTTACTTACTATAGATGAAGATAGTTATTATATAGAAAGAGTATCACTTGCATTGTAATTTGTTTAAATCAATTATAAAACATTTCAGTTTTAAATGTTAGGTTTAAATCTATTCAACGCATTCACCAAACACCTACTTGATACAATGCCATGGAAAGAAATATTTTATTGTCATGAGGTTTACAAACTAGCCAGAAAAACAAATATGAGAAAAACTAGTCTAGGAGACAAATATGAGAAAAACTATAAACAACAATCTAAGGAATGAAGTTTGATGAACACAGGAGAAACAGCATTCAAAAGTTCAAAGAGCTGTTCAAGTACAGAACAAAAGAACACACACACAAGCTTTAGCCTGAAAAGGCTTATTGAAGTTTATAATGCAAGGGAAAAGAACCAATATACTGTTTAATTGAGTAAGTTAGGTGTTTCTTGTCAAATTGATAAAGTTGTTTCACCTATTCTGATTTTTTTCCTCTGTCTTTATTTGTAAAATTCAGGAAAAAAATAAAATCAATAGCTGATCTGTGGCTGTACACAAAATTATGGTGATTATGGCAACCCACTCCAGTATTCTTGCCTAGAGAATTCCATGGACAGAGGAGTCTGGCGGGCTACAGTCCATGGGGTTGCAAGAGTCAGATACGACTGAGCAACTAAACCACCACCACCAATATCAAGTCTTAGACACAGCCTTGCAATCAGGAAAAAAATCTTACCTTAGTTCAGTTCTATCTTTCGTCAGTATATCACATTGTTTAGAAACAAAGGAAAAAAGCAATAAAATCTATATCCGAATTAGATATGTTATAAAGCTCATCTCCAACATCAGGATGATTTGGGGAAAATGTTAGAAGCTTCCTATATCAGTAGTAACTGTATACAAAGTATATTTTATACTGTAACAGAAGGGCTTCCCTCTGGACTCTGTATATAAATTCTTATGTCTGTTTAAAAATATATATTCTCTTAACAGGATAAGCCAGGCCGCAGGAATTCTGAACTTCTTATTTGTGAATAGGTTTTATGGCTATCTTGATGATCTATATAAATTAATCATCAATTTACATACTTTTTATATACTTCAATTTATATATTGGTGTACTTCTTTTCTCATACGTAAAGTTAATATTGTGTTTACATTGGTTTTGATCCATTCTGTCATAATATCAACCCAGAAAGAAAACCACAGGATTTTCTAAGATAAAAATAATACTTAATAGGCAATGAAAAATGTGCATTATCTGAATCAAGAGACTCCTTCTTAAATATATCTATATACACATAATATATATATGAATATAAATATGTCCATTACATATATGCAAACATAAATATTTATAGATACACACGTGTATGCTGCTGCTAAGTCACTTCAGTCGTGTCCGACTCTGCGTGACCCCAGAGACGTCAGCCCACCAGGCTCTCCTGCCCCTGGGATTCTCCAAGCAAGAAAACTGGAGTGGGTTGCCATTGCCTTCTCCAATGCATGAAAGCGAAAAAGTGAAAGTGAAGTCACTCAGTCGTGTCCGACTCTTAGCGACCCCATGGACTGCAGCCCACCAGGCTCCTCCATCCATGGGATTTTCCAGGCAAGAGTACTGGAGTGGGGTGCCATTGCCTTCTCCGACACACGTGTATATATATACACATACACACACACACACACACACACACACATATGTGTGTGTGTGTGTGTGT
Source organism: Tragelaphus eurycerus (assembly GCA_935064755.1). Classification (NCBI taxonomy): domain Eukaryota; kingdom Metazoa; phylum Chordata; class Mammalia; order Artiodactyla; family Bovidae; genus Tragelaphus; species Tragelaphus eurycerus. The sequence goes on along the minus strand of CAKXYN010000045.1, from coordinate 3,192,857 downwards.
GTGTGTATATATATATATATATAAAAGAAGCAAAGCAAAGGTTTAATGCCTAAAAGTCACAGTGTACTTATTGGGAAAAACAAGCAAAGTATCACAGACTAAAAAATATCCAGAGAGTTCCCCATTTAAGTTAGCTTGAGTAATTTCTATGACACAACACAGCCATGGAAGAAGCCACATTTCATAAGACCATTCACAAACCCTAAAATCTATAGATTTTTATCGAAGAACAAAATAACCACTGACTTTACAATACCAACTCATCTGAAATGTATGGTTAGTTTATAATTGTGTCCTACACATAACAGAAGTCAAAGTAAACCAATATAATCCCATGCCTTAGCAGCAGTCCTCAACCTTTTATATTAGGTTTACTACTTTTTCTACTGATGTAGTTTCGTAGCAGACTTTCTACAAAAACAGATGTTCTCTTTAAAATTACCACAAGGCATAATAAAGAATACGAGTGTCTGATGAATAATAATAGGCTTAAGCCAGAAAGCAGAAAAAGAAAATATTGATATGTTGATTTAACATAAAATATTTCATGTTTGCCAACTTTCTTCCTTTATCTGGCTAATGAAATCACATTTTCTCTAGTTCTGTAATGCCTAGCACATACCTTAAGTACAATATAATTCCACTTAAACATATGATGTGTAAAAAAACAAAAAGGATATTCTCCCTGACTAAGCAATATCAAAGCAATTTTACAGTAAATTGTGAATAATGCCCATTCCCCATGTGCCACACATCAAAGGTGCTATCTCATTGATTTTCACAATTCCTAGAGGTAAGCATTGCTATCTTATTTTGCAGATGAGGATAGTGAAACACAGAATTTAAAAATCTGCCTGAGGTTGTGCAGCTGACTTTCAGTAAAGCAAAGATTTAAACCAAGACAATATGATTTCAGAGCTTACACCTTTATCCATTAATAGTTTATACTACTTCCCAATAAACACATTTTTAAATCACAATGTATTCCACTCAATGTGCCAAAATGTCAATGCCCAAGAGGCATTAGAAAAATGTCTTATACCTGAAAGCATTTTGTTTGGACTTTAAAAAATTATAAAATGACCTTGATGTGGCATTTATGTTTTAGTAAAGCATACCCTGGAATTTTAGCTTCCTCTCATCAAAAATACAAATGTGTGTGTGTATTTCTTCTGTATTAGTGATTCATTTGAAAGACAGGCACTACATGTGGCTCTATCTACAATACTAGCAAGTGTCCGAAAAACATAGTAGGCATTTGAATAAGGGATTACTTAATGAACACATATGTGAATGAGTTAATAGTAAATGTGTTATTCAGTAAAATGATCTCAAAAACATACACTGTATACAAAAAGGCTAGAAACAACAGCGGGTAATTATATTCAAAATCTGCACTGTGTTTATTAAGAATTTCCTTCACATACTCCACTGAACCTGTAAAATACCATAAGGAATAAAATACTATCTGCACTTGATACATAAGGAAGTTTTATAAGAAGTCCAGTCAAAGCAGTATACTTAGGAAGCGATAGAATCACCACTCAAACCCATGTTTTCTGACATTTAATGAGGGTAATTCTATACTCTCCACAAAAAGAATACACCCCTTCTTGAAGATTGATATAGTACATCAAATCACTTTAAGTCTCAATAAAAATAACCTCAGCACACTTTTATGATTTTTAAAATCATAAAAGGTTAATAAAATGGTTACTTAATTTACACATGAATCTTTGCTTATTAGGTACTTATATAAACGTACTTATATAAACTACGTTTTCTAGAGCAGTGGTTTTCAAACTTTATTGCATATAAGACACATCTGGGGAGCTGATTTTTTTTTTTTTTAATCCTAATATCCCATTTACACACCATAAATTTTGAATTAGAATCTCCAGGGCTGTAACCAATTCATCAGTATTTCTTTAGAAATCCACAAGTGTTTTCAACATGCAGCCAATTTTGTGGACTATCCTGAATTTTTGTAGACTCTTGCAGTGTTTTTCTTTCTTCCTTTATTGAATTAGAGGGCAGACTCAGGTTGTAAAGTTTAGAGCAACAACACATGATGATGTAAAGGAAAATGAAAAAGTTAGTTAAAGGAAAGTATATGAAAATAAGTACATACATACATGCACACTCACAGACATACCTACACACACATACATACACCTGGGCCATGAAGGATAGAATATATCTTAATACTGTATATTATCTTGCCATTACTTGTGTGCATCAGATGAGTCAATAGATAAGTCAAAGCTGATTTCCACTTTAGGAATGGAGTCTAAGATGTTTCACCTTGTGGGGAAACAATTATTCTCTCAGAAGCTTTTGTTTTGTCATCATTCTATAAATTTTGCATAAGTTAAACAGCATTTACCATGATGGTACCTGCAATGCAGAATCTGTGGTCACATTTTAGGCAATTAGTATATATCAAGGGATCAATTCTGCTATTTTCAGTATTGATAAATTTAAACAAAGGAACTATAATGTTAACTATTCTCACTTTAAGATTGAGGAAGATCTCTAGAGAAGTCACTGCTGCTGTAACAGGTTTTAAGTTGGACACTAAGAGGTGGCAAAGTGCATCGATAAATGGGAAAAATTTGTCTTAAGAATTCTTCTACTATATATGTGTATGTGTGTGTGCACAGATTTTAAGGAGAAATAACCATTCAACTAAGGGCAAATTAGAAATATCAGAAAAAAGAAAAATGAAATCAGTATATAATAGAAAGCCGAGTTTTTAAGTCTGTCAACAGCAAAAATTATTGGGCATGGAAGGAGGTCTTTGTCTCAAAGCAAATTTTTCACTCCTCATTCTAACTTTGACTAATATTCAACTAACATTTGTAACACAATACTGCTAAAATCCTAAAACATGTTGTAGGTGTGTGTGTGTTTTATAGATAGATTCTAGATTTTCCTAAAGCATGCTTTAGAAAAATGGTTTTGTTCTATTTATGATGTGTTCTCATTACAGATTAATTTATTCAACTATTTTTTTGACAAATAAGCATCAGATATCCACTATATTCCAATCACTGCTGCAGGTATTAATAAATAATAGTGATCAAAATATCTGCCTTCATGGATCAAATACTGTTTTTAAAAAAATCAATTAGTAGTTTAAACCACTTCCCTTTGAAATAGTTTACCTGCTTTAAAATTTGTTTGATCACAGCATGCTAGACACCTGCTAATTTTCTTACTATATACAGTTCAGTGATAGAGAAACAAGTCGCATGCCATTAACAACTGTAGGTGAAATAACCTAGTTCTGGGACAATTTAAAGTTGTAGACTATACTAAATCCTGGTGTTTGACTTTCAACTCTTTTGTCTTCTGGATTATTTCTGATGAGAAGTTAGCTGTGTATAATACGCATTTTTTCCTGGATGTCTTCAAGATTTTCTATTTGTCTTAATTTATCTTTTGACTGTAATTTTTTCTTTGAGCTTCTTCAATCCATGCTTTGGTGTTTCCCATTGATTTTTCTCATTAAATTCTCAATGTTTTCCTTATTAATTTTAAAAAACACTTGCCATCATTTCTTCAAATTTTATTTGGTTGCATTCTGTCTTTTCCATATTGGACTACAATTATACATATGTAAAATTACTTCTGGTATTACAATTGCACTAGTTGATACTTACCATAACTCTTGTTTTTTTCTGATTTTTCTACGTTTCAAACTTTTGTCTTGGTTTTTATTCTGAGTAATTTCTGTGGACCTACATTCAAGTACAATAATTCTTGCTCAGCTGTACCATGAACATTGAGGAGCCCATTAAAGGCATTCATCAACTCCATTACCGTGGTTTTCATTGGTAACACTTCTGTTTGATTCTTTCTTATGGTTTCCAGCTCTGCTAAAATTACCTATGTGATATGCATAGTATCCACCTTTTACATTAGGGTCTATAAAATATTAATAATAGTTATTTAAAATGTGTCTGATAGGTCTATTATCTGGGTCATATGTCTCGTCGGTTGAATTTTCTTGGCAGTCTGTCCATTTTACTGTGCCATTTTGTAGGCCTCATAAATTTTGTTTAAAGCTGGACATTAGAGACTGAGCAAATGGTTCTTATGTTTTTTAAATGAGAGTGACTATCCTTCTGTTAGTGCTAGGGTTTGAATCAGTTTACTCAGGATTTGAGCTAGGTTTGAGATTTGCTATTACCAAAGTTATTGTCTGTATTTCAGGAATCATATTCTTCTTGTATTATCTTATGTTTAGGGTAGGGACTAGTTGGATAGAGGGATTTTTCTCAAGCTTCTCTACCCTCAACTTTAGTCTTTCCTTTGCTCTGTGCTTCTGAGAAAGTCTCTCTGCATGTTATTTTACTCACCTAGTAGTGCTCCACTGTTACTTTTATCTGAAGCTTGTTAGCCTGGCTGGTGACAGACCAGGATGATGGATATTCATTCTCTTTTGTTTTGATTGACTCTCATGGACGGAGGAGCCTGGGGGGCTGCAGTCCATGAGGTTGCACGGAGTTGGACAAGACTGACGCGACTTAGCCATGAAATTAAAAGACGCTTGCTCCTTGGAAGGAAAGTTATGACCAACCTAGACAGCATATTCAAAAGCAGAGACATTACTTTACCAACAAAGGTTCGCCTAGTCAAGGCTATGGTCTTTCCTGTGGTCATGAATGGATGTGAGAGCTGGACTGTGAAGAAGGCTGAGCGCCGAAGAATTGATGCTTTTGAACTGTGCTGTTGGAGAAGACTCTTGAGAGTCCCTTGGACTGCAAGAAGATCCAACCAGTCCATTCTGAAGGAGATCAATCCTGGAATTTCTTTAGAAGGAATGATGCTAAAGCTGAAACTCCAGTATTTTGGCCACCTCATGCGAAGAGTTGACTCATTGGAAAAGACTCTAATGCTGGGAGAGATTGAGGGCAGGAGGAGAAGGGGACGACAGAGGATGAGATGGCTGGATGGCATCACTGACTCGATGGATGCGAGTCTGAGTGACCTCAGGGAGCTGGTGATGGACAGGGAGGCCTGGCGTGCTGCGGTTCATGGGGTCGCAAAGAGTCGGACACGACTGAGCGACTGATCTGATCTGATCTGACGCGACTTAGCAGCAACAGCAGTCTTAACTGGATTCTGTAGCTCTGGGTCCTTTTAGCACATCAGTCTTCCTCCAGCTACAGATCTGAGATGAGGAGATATTCTCATTGCCTTTTCTGTAGGGAAGGAGGGGTGTTTTCTGCTGTGTTTCCCTTGCTTCAGTGGGTTTTCAGCTAGGACCCTAAGAGTCACAGTTCATCCTTCCCCTAGCAGTTTAAAACTTTGCAGGAGGAATGGAAAAATCCAGATGGCATCTCCTGCTTTTATTAGAGTGGCTGCAGTACTCTATACTAAGTCTGTGCTAGAAGAGCTGCTTTCTGAGGACTCTAGCCAATCTTTATTTTTCTCCATAAGCATCTCGTGAAATCCATATAGAAAAGTATACAAGTGAACAAAAATGCCTGTTTTATATCAGCAGCCTCTAGACACTAAATTCTCTTTCTAACCTGCACTGCCTTTATTAATAAAGTTTACTTAAATTCATTTTTACATTTATTATTGAGATATAGTTGACATAACTGTAAATGTAAGGTGTACAGCATTAATGTGAGGCATTAATATTTGCAATTTAATTGCTATTACAGCAATAATTGGCACCTCTATCACAAATAATGACTGTCTCTTCTTAGTGCTTAGAATCATTAAGTTTAGGCTGTTAGAATGTCTGGTGATTACACTACAACTGTCTCTATTCACTAGACTGAGCACTAGATCTCTAGGACTTACTTTCTACATGATGCAAATTCATACACTTAAACATCTCTCCCTTTCCTCTAAGCCTGCAGCCCCTGGTAAGCACCATTTTACTCTCTTATTTTGAGTTAGCTCTTTTAGATTCCACATACAAGTGGTATCATACATTACTGATGCTGATGGGATCTGCCCCAGCCAAAAAAGTGACACTTTCCTGTGTTAAAGTTTTGAGTTAGTTGGTTGCCCTGTCACCTCAGCTCTCTGATGTGTTTAAGAAAAATTTTGAATTTGCAGATGCTCCAGTTTCTTGTTATTGCTGTTTTAAAGGTGACGGTAATGCCCCTTCCAGAGCATTACATCCCAAGCAGAAACTATAAGTCTCTTATTTACTTATTAACCTATACACTGTATTATATGTCTTTATAAAGGAATAATCATCATATCCCTTAAAGTGCATCAGAATTAAAAGCAATGACTAAAATATAAGAAAATTGTCATAAAGACATGCCAGGTTAAAGTATAAATGAATTTTATGTAGTCTGGGCAAGGCTCCAATTACCTGAGAGAAGTGGTAAATACAACCACAGAGAAGTTAACCTATTATTTATTAGAACACATGGAATATCATTAAGATGTTAGAAGATTGTAAATGGGCAATGTTACATTTCTTAAACCCATCTGTTTGCTGCTGCTGCTAAGTCTCTTCAGTTGTGTCTGACTCTGTGCGACCCCATAGATGGCAGCCAACCAGGCTCCCCCATCCCTGGGGTTCTCCAGGCAAGAACACTGGAGTGGGTTGCCATTTCCTTCTCCAATGCACGAAAGTGAAAAGTGAAAGTGAAGTCGCTCAGACATGTCCGACTCCTAGCGACCCCATGGACTGCAGCCCACCAAGCCCCTCCGTCCATGGGATTTTCCAAGCAAAAGTACTGGAGTGGGTTGCCACTGCCTTCTCTGATCTGTTTATATAGAAAGAAGTAAATGAAAGCATAATACCCCAGTTGACAGGGTTCTTAATGTAAAGTTTCATGCTTGAAAATATACTGGTTTTTTACACTATACTGGTAAAATATACTTTTTTTAGTGTATAATACAAACAGTATATTTATGAAAATACACTGTATACAAAAAATCAGTTTGCAAGCTATTAATAAAATTACACCCTATTGAATTAAAAAATCACCATGCCCTTTTGAAGAATAAATTAATCAAATTTATTTCCCCAGCAAACTAGCACAGATAATATAATAAGTTGCAATATACTGTGACTTTATATAGCTTCTGATTTGCCCTCAGCATTCTTAAAAATTCAAAAAATAATATATAAGACAAAGTCAGCATTCCTTTCAGTTCATACCACTGTTAGCACCCCAGATGCCCTCACAGGCTAGAGGTTCAGCATTACCTAAAAGTTTGTCATACTTTGGACACAATGCTCTAGAGATATGGTTATTAACATGTGATGACCAAGGCTCATGTTTGATGGCAAAACCCAAAATTTTATAGGCAAAGATTACAAAAAAAAAAGTAAGATCCATGCTATTTACATAAACTTTTGATATATAACACCTAATAACATGAGATGCAATTTTGTAACAACTACTGTTTAATTTCTTATTTTCTTAATTCAAAATATCATTTAATTTAAGTTTATGAAAATGCTGTTGTCAAACTGTTCTGTGGAATATCTGGGACAGAGTCCCAATTCCTACTTATATATTCCCTCATTATATTTCTAATATTATACAGAATTTCTTTTATAAACTTTTCCTAACATTTTTACTTAATACTAAAAATGTTAAGCTGTAAACATTTTTACTTAATACTAAAAATGTTAAGCTGTAAACATTCTCAATATCTTTCCTTCTGGAAACAGCAATTCTTTTTTTAAAAAATTTACTTCTTTCTGGAAAGTTCATGCTTGAACAGTTCTAAGCTCATGTCATGAGTTATAGATCTCATGTATCATTTGAATGACTACAAATAGAGAACCATCATGGTTTAGTATCTGCAGGGGGACTTATCTGTGATAGATTTTCTTCACTTAGATATAGTCTGTCTACTTGAAAATCAGCCTCTACTAATCCCATGCAAATTTTAATCAAGGATCTTTTTTTTAAAGATCTAACATTACATTTGTTATATACTGATTAGGGAAGAGTAGACATCAACAACATTCTACAAAGTAGGCAAGTTTAATGCTGTGCTGATAACATTGTTCATTACAGACAATGTAACAAAATCATAGGAAGCAAGATTCATGAACCTTTGAGTTCTTGACCCATTTCCTTTCTTACTCTGGATGCCCAATCTGGACAGACTCATCTATTCTCATGAGGCATACTCAACTACCTCTCCAGTTACAAAAAGTTAAATTTCAGGTATATTTCTAGCTTCTAAGCACTACATTGTGCCACACCCAAATTAATAGGCTAAAGCCTTAAGCCCCAAGATGAAAGTATCTGGAGATAGGATCTTTAGGAGGTAAATTATGGTAAAATGAGGTAATAATGGCTGGGCTCTAATCTGAGAGGACTGTGGCCTTAGACGAAGAGAGAGTGAAAGAGTTTGCCTTCTCTCTCTCCACCATGTGAGGAGAGAAAGGGACCATTGCAGGCCAGGAGGAGAGCTCTCACCAGAACCTGACCATGGTGGCATCGTGATCTTGGACTTCAGCACCTAGAACTATGAGAAATACATTTCTGTTGTTTAAACCACAAATCTATGGTATGTTTCATAATCAGCCTGAACTGACTAGTGCAGTAGCTGACTACTAATGATCTCTACTTAGATGTCCAATAGGAAACTCAAGCCAAATATGTCTAAATTAATACTCATAAATCTTTTGCTAACCTGCCCCTTCTCTTGTATTCTATGTAACAAGTAATCATAGCAAGCCAGAAAACAGAATAATCTGGGATTCTCCTCACTCTTCACTTTTTGACAGCCCACCAGTCAAATACCATAAATTATCTTTTCAATATATCTATAACTTAATCTCTCTCCACTCCTAATATAGTGATATTGGATCTCATTTTTTACATAGATTATTTCAGTAGATTTCTCACTTCCAGTAGCTTCCTCACATCAAGTTTTACACCTGAGCAATCCATCTTCTGCTGCCATATAATCAATTGAAAATGCAAATCTCCCAAGCTACCCCTCTTCCTTGAAACTATCAGTTTTATCCATTTCTTATATAATGGCAAGTAAGTCTCCCTTCACCATGATCTGTGCCCTGCTTACTTTTCTAATTTAACTCTTGCTGCTTCACATGTATCCTTTTCTCTAGTTATTTATTCATATGTCAATATTCAGTCCAAAATCCAATTTCCCACTAACAAGCACTTAACCTCTTTTCCCTCAAAGAACTGACTGATCTAAATTTGATGAACATATTGCTCTTTTACATTAAGGCTCTAATTTCCTTAAGGTAAGGAAACATAACTTATGAGCTAGTTGTATCAAACATATTTGATATATGGTGGACACTTAATATAGATTTGCTCAATTAAAAAAAAAATCAAAGAACCAAAGAGACTACAATTAATATTTTTAAGTTAAAAAACAGAATGATCGTAAACAGGAAATGGTTCATTAAATGGTGTTACAGTAAATAAAAACCATCTCCAAAAATCATTTTGTTAAATAAAAATAGCAAACCAAAACTATGCTTGCTGTCGATGATTCAGTGTGTATATGCATGCGTGCTCATGTACATACTGGCATATACTGATTACAGTGAAATATATCAAACATTACCAGAAGCTACTTCCAGATGGTGGGGTTACAGGCAATTTTTTTTATTAAAAATGTATTTACAAATATGAAAGTAAATTTATTTCTACAGCAAAGCAAAATATTAAACAGGATTAAAATATTTAAAAGTCTATTTGCTTTTTAAAATATGAGACTGGTAAATCTTGATTTATGTCTTAGTCAAGGTTCTTCAAAGATTTTCCAGTCTCATATTTTAAAAAGCAAATAGACTTATTTTTTAAAATTTTTTAAAAAGACAAAATCTTAATCTTTAAATCTTTTTTCCTCTTTTTTAAAAATTTATTTATTTTAATTGGAGGCTAATTACTTTAAAATATTATATTGGTTGTGCCATACATCAACATGAATCTGCCATGGGTGTACACGTGTTCCCCATCCTGAACCCCCCTCCCTCCTCCCTCCCCGTACCATCCCTCTGGGTCATCCCAGTGCACCAGCCCCAAGCATCCTGTATCGAAACTGTCCTGGCAATTTGTTCCTTATACGATATTATACATGTTTCAATGCCATTCTCCCAAATCATCCCACCCTCTCCCTCTCCCACAGAGTCCAAAAGACTGTTCTACACATCTATGTCTCTTTTGCTGTCTTACATACAGGGTTATCATTACCATCTTTCTAAATTCCATACATATGCGTTAGTATACTGTATTGGTGTTTTTCTTTCTGGCTTACTTCACTGTGCATAATAGGCTCCAGTTTCATCCACCTCATTCAGATCAGATCAGTCGCTCAGTCGTGTCCGACTCTCTGCGACCCCATGAACCGCAGCACGCCAGGCCTCCCTGTCCATCACCAGCTCCCGGAGGTCACTCAGACTCGCATCCATCAAGTCAGTGATGCCATCCAGCCATCTCATCCTCTGTCGTCCCCTTCTCCTCCTGCCCTCAATTCCTCCCAGCATCAGAGTCTTCTCCAATGAGTCAACTCTTCGCATGAGGTGGCCAAAATACTGGAGTTTCAGCTTTAGCATCATTCCTTCTAAAGAAATTCCAGGATTGATCTCCTTCAGAATGGACTGGTTGGATCTTCTTGCAGTCCACCTCATTAGAACTGATTCAAATGTATTCTTTTTACCGGTTGAGTAATACTCCATTGTGTATATGTACCACAGCTTTCTTGTCCGTTCATCTGCTGATGGACATCTAGGTTGCTTCCATGTCCTGGCTATTGTAAACAGTGCTGCAATGAACACTGGGGTACATGTGTCTCTTTCAATTCTGGTTTCCTCAGTGTGTATGCCCAGCAGTGGGATTGCTGGGACATATGGCACAAAATCTTTGATTTATGTCTTAGTCAAAGTTCTTGAGGTCTAAACAGTAACCTGTAGCCTATTTTGTAGCCTAAATGGTAAAGAATCTGCCTGCAATGCCAGAGACCAGGGTTTGATCCTTGGTCGGGAAGATCCTCTGGAGAAGGGAACAGCAATCCACGCCAGTATTCTTGCCTGGAGAATCCCATGGACAGAGAAGCCTGTGGGGTCACAAAGAGTCGGACACGACTGAGCCACTAACACACACACACAAGGTTCTTAGTGTTGTAAGAATGAAGCAAAATAAATGGACGATACAGGTGCAACACAGGGAAGACAAGAGCAAAAGTTCAGCCAAGATCCTGGAAACTAGAGTCAGGGGAAAAAAGATGTTGGAACCTGGACATTTATTTTTCTGAGGATATTTAATCTCTTAATCATGCTATTCTCCATATATCTGTTTTGGGTTTTTTCATTTATTTGTTTGGTTTTGTCCTGGAATTTCCCCCTCTCCTCACTCTCTCTATGGGTTGAGTTTCTCTGCTTTTTTATATACACATAGGCCAAGCAAAGCTGAACCTTTCCATTATGAGTTTATATTACTTTAGTTTGAGTGACTATAGAGATTAACATCAGAGAATGGCAATTCTAAATTTCTGAAAGAAGTCTGACTGGCCCAGCTTGGATAATGTGTGGCAAATCAGCTATGGCTAGGTTACTAGGGAAGGGCTAACAGATTTTACACATCCATTTTTTTTTCCCCTTATAGTTGTGAGCAGCAGTTTATAGGAGAGAACAAATTCTAAACAATAAATGCAAAACAAATGTAAACAAAACTTTCACTTATATATTTCCCAGGATTATGAATTTATAACTGGAACTATACCAGAGATCTCCAAAAGGACAGTGCTCAGGCTGCTATCACCTTTGGATACTTATATATAAAAATAGAAAAAGATAACTTACAGAATGGGAGGAAATTTTTGCCAACAATATGATAAATAGGGTGGAAGTTCCAAAACATACAAACAGCTTAAACATCTCAATAACAAGAAAAAAAAAAATCAAAAAATAGGCAGAAGACCTAAGTATATATTTCTCTGAAGGAAAAATCCATATCTTCAACAGGCATGTGAAAAGATGCTCAGCATCACGAATTATTAGAGGAATGCAAGTCAAAACTCAATGAGGCACTACTTCACACCAGTCAGGACAACCATCCTCAAAAAGTGTACAAATAGGATGCTTCCCTGGCAGTCCGGGAAAGAGGAAGTCCAGTGAAGAGGAACCAAAGAGCCTCTTGATGAACGTGAAAGAGGAGAATAAAACAGCTGGCTTAAAACTCAACATTCAAAAAACAAAGATCATGGCATCTGGTCCTATCACTTCATGGCAAATAGATGGGAAGAAAATGTGACAGCCTCTAGTATTCTTGAGCTCCAAATCACTACAGATGGTGACTGCTGCCATGAAATTAGAAGACACTTGAGAATGTGGAGAAAAGGGAACTCTCCTACATTATTGATAGGAATATAACAGAAACAACTATGGAGAACAGTATGTAAGTTCTTTTAAAAACTAAAAGTAGAGTTACCATATGACCCAGCAATCCATCTCCTGGGCACATGTCCAGAAAAGATGAAAACTACAGATACATGCACCCCAATGTTCACAGAAGCACTATTTACAATGGCCAAGACATGGAAGTAACTGAAGCATACATCAACAGATGAACGAAAAGATTTGTTGTCAGTTGTGGATGTGTCTGGTGATGAAAGCAAAATCTGATGTTGCAAAGAACAGTACTGCATAGGAACATGGACTACTAGGCCCATGAATCAAGGTAAATTGGATATGGTCAAGCAAGAGATGGTAAGAATAAACATCAGTTCAGTCGCTCAGTCATGTCCAACTCCTTGAGACCCCATGGACTACAGCACACCAGGCCTCCCTGTCCATCACCAACTCCCAGAGCTTGCTCAAACTCATGTCCATTGAGTTGGTGATGCCATCCAACCATCTCATCCTCTGTTGTCCCCTTCTCCTCCTGCCCTTGATTGTTCCCAGCATCAGGGTCTTTTCCCAGTAGTCAGTTCTTCACATCAGGTGGCCAAAATATTGGAGCTTCAGCATCAGTCCTTCCAATGAATATTCAGGACTGATTTCCTTTAGGATGGACTGGTTGGATCTCCTTGCTGTCCAAGGAACTCTCAAGAGTACATCAACATCTTAGAAATCAGTGAAGTAAAATGGATGGGAATGGCAAATTTAATTCAGATGACCATTATATCTATTACTGTGGGCAAGAATCCCATACAAGTAATGGAGTAGCCCTCATAATCAACAAGAGTCTGAAATGTGGTACTTGAGTGCAACATCAAAAATGACAGAATGATCTTGGCTTGTTTCCAAGGCAAGCTGTTCAACATCACAGTAATCCAAGTCTATGCCTCTGCCACCTATGCCAAAGAAGCTGAAGTTGATCAGTTCTATGAATACCTAGAAGACCTCCTAGAACTAATACCAAAATAAATAAATAAAGATGTTCTATTCATCACTAGGGATTGGAATGCAAAAGCAGGAAGTCAAGAGGTACCTGGAGTAACAGGCAAGTTTGGCCTTGGAGAATAAAATGAAGCAGGACAAAGGCTAACTGAATTCTGCCAAGAGAATGCATTAGTCATAGCAAATACCCTTTTTTCAACACAAGTGATGACTTTACACATGGACTTCACCAAATGGCCAATACCAAAATCAAATTGATTACATTCTTTTTAGCCAAAGATGGAGAAGCTGTCTACAGACAGAAAACACAAGACCTGGACCTTATTGTGGCTCAGATCATCAGCTTCTCATAGCAAAATTCAGGCTTAAACTAAACAAAGTGCAGGAAACCACGAGGCAAGACACGCACAACTTAAAGCCCCTATGAATATCCAGTGGAGGTAACAAATAGATTCAAGGGACTAGAACTTGTAAACAGTGCACCTAAAGAACTATGGACAGAAGTCAATATTGTATGGAAGGCAGTGAACAAAACCATCCCAAAGAAAAGGAAAAGCAAGAAGACAAAGTCGTTATCTGATGAGGCCTTACAAATAGCTAAAGAAAGAAGGCAATGGCACCCCACTCCAGTACTCTTGCCTGAAAAATCCCATGGACGGAGGATCCTGGTGGGCTGCAGTCCATGGGGTGGCTAGGAGTCAGACGTGACTGAGCGACCTCACTTTCACTTTTCACTTTCATGCATTGGAGAAGGAAATGGCAACCCACTCCAGTGTTCTTGCCTGGAGAATCCCAGGGATGGGGGAGCCTGGTGGGCGGCTGTCTATGGGGTCACACAGAGTCAGACATGACTGAAGCAACTTAGCAGCAAAAAAAGAAGTGAAAAGCAAGTAAGAAAGCAAACTAAACACAGATTTCCAAAGAACAGCACAGAAAGACAAGAAGGCCTTCTTCAATAAACAGTATATAAAACTAAGGGGAAACAAAAGAAGGGGAAAGACTAGAGATCACTTCAGGAAAACTAGAGATATCAAGGGAACATTTTGCCCAAAGATGGGCACAACTAAGGACATAAACAGTAGAGACCTAGTAAATGCTGAAGAGATCAAGATGGAAGGATTATAAGGAAGAAGTGTACCAAAAGATCCAAATGAACCGGATTACTATGATGGTGGGGTCAACCTCTCAGAGCCAGACATTCTAGACAGCGAAGTCAAGTGGGCCTTAGGAAACATTGTTATTAATAAAGCTAGCGGATGCGATGGAATTCCAGTAGAACTATTCAAAATCCTAAAGGATGATGACATCAAGGTGTTGCATTCAATAAGTCAGAAAATCTGGAACCTTGCAGTGGCCACAGGACTGGAAAAGGTCAATCCTCATCCCAATTCCCAAAAAGGATAGTACCAAAGAATGTGATAACCATTGGACAATTGCATATATCTCCCAGGATAGTATGCTGTTGCTGTTGTTGAGTCGCTTCAGTCGTGTCCAACTCTGTGCGATCCCATAGACGGCAGCCCACCAAGCTCCTCTGTCCCTGGGATTCTCCAGGCAAGAATACTGGAGTGGGTTGCCATTTCGTATAGTTATGCTTAAAATCTTGCACACTAGGCTTCAGCATTATGCAAACCAAGAACTTCCAGATGTCCAAGCTGGGTTTAGGAAAGGAAGAGGAGCCAGAGATCAAATTGCCAACATTTGCTGGATCATAGGGAAAGCTATGGAATTCCAGAAAAACATCTACATCTCCCATGCTAGTAAGGTCATGCTTAAAATCTTGCATGCTAGGCTTTAGCATTATGTGAACCAAGAACTTCCGGATGTCCAAGCTAGGTTTAGAAAAGGAAGAGAAGCCAGAGATCAAATTGTCAACATTTGCTGGATCATAGAGAAAGCTAGAGAATTTCAGAAAAACATCTACCTCTGTTTCATCAAGTATGCCAAAACCTTTGACTGTGTGGATAAAGTGTGGAAAGCTCTTAAAGAGCTGGGGATACCAGACCACCTTACCTGTCTCCTGAGAAACCTATATGTGGGTCAAGAAGCAACAGTTAGAACCATGTATGGAACAATTGATTGGTTCAAGATCGAGAAAGGAGTATGACAGGGCTGTCTGCTGTCACCCTGTTTGTTTAATCTATACACTGAGTACATCAAGAGAAATGCCAAGCTGGATGAGTTACAAGCTGGCATCAAGAGAGCTGGTAAAACACTGACAACCTCAGGTATGTAGATTTTACTACTCTAATGACAGAAAGCGAAGAGGAACTGAAAAGCCACTTGATGAGGCTGAAGCAAGACAATGAAAGAACTGGCTTGAAACTAAATATTAAAAAACTAAGATCATGGCATCCGGCCCCATTACTTCATGGCAAATAAAGGGGGAAAAGGTGGAAGTAGTGACAGATTTCCTCTTCTTGGCCTCTAAAATCACTGTAGGTGGTGACTGCAGCCATGAAATCAGAAGACATTTGCTTTATGGCAGAAAGCTATGACAAACCTAAACAGTGTGTTGAAAAGCAGGCACATTACTCTGCCAACAAAGGTGACAACAAAAGTCAAGGCTATGGTCTTCCCAGTGGTCACATGGTTTTGAGAGCTCGACTATAATGACGGCAGAGCGCTGAAGAATTTATGCCTTTGAACTGTGATGCTGGAGAAGACTCTTGAGAGCCTCTGGGACAGCAAGAAGATCAAAGCAGTCAATCTTAAGAGAAATCAACCCTGAATACTCATTGGAAGGACTGATGCTGAAGCTGAAACTCCAGTATTTTTGTCAAGAGATGCGAACAGTTGACTCACTGGAAAAATGCCTGATGCTGGGAAAGACTGAGGCCAGAAAGAGAAGAGGACATTAGAGGATGAGATGGCTGGATGGCATCACCAATGCAATGGACATGAACTTGGGCAAACTTAAGGAGATGTGAAGGACAGAGAGGCCTGACATGGGGTTGCAAAGAGTTGGAAATGACTCGGCCATTGAATAACAACAATACATGTATACATATGTAAGGTTCAAGCCAGTTCTTTCATTGTCTTGCTTCAGCCTCATCAGGTGGCTTTTCAGTTCCTCTTCGCTTTCTGTCATTAGAGTAGTAAAATCTGCATACCTGAGGTTGTCAATGTTTTACCAGCCCAATATGTATATACATGTATACACAAACACACCAAATACACAGACACATACATACACATACACACACACACACACACACACACAAACACACACACACAACAGATTATTACTTGACCATAAAGGAAAACAAAATAATGATATTTGTAGCAATATAGAGATTATCACACTAAGTGAATTAAGTCAGAAAAGGAAAAATGTCATATCACTTATGTGTGGAATCTAAAAAAAATGTTACAAGTGAACTTATTCACAATGGATTCCTTAGACAGAAAACAAACTAATGTTACCAGAGGGAAAGGATGGGGGAATATTATATTAGGAAATGGGACTTACAGACACACACTACTATATAATATAGATAAACAACAAGGTCCTACTATATAGCACCAGGGAACTACATTTAATATCCTGTAATAACCCTCAGTGGAAAAGCATATATGTGTATATATATATGTATATATATGTGTCTGTGTGTGTGTGTGTGTGTATATATATATAATCACTTTGCTGTATACCAGAAACTAACAATGCAAATCAATTATACTTCAATTTAAAAAATACAGAAACAATAGAACAAATATTGCAAACATAAAGTGGTTTGTCAGTATACATTATTTGGTCTTCCACTTGACGACACAGCTATCTAATTCTCTAAAATCATTCCAATTTCATTATATTAATAACAAATTAGAAAGATACATAGTAAAAACCACCAGGCATGACATCAGAACCTGAGTCTAATTTCAGTTTTCCCATTTAAAATATATGTAGCAATTATAAAACCCAATTAATTTCTCTAACCAGCAGTTTCCTCAATTGCAAGAGGGAAAGAATGAAATATGGCATGACTATATCTTTGCATTGCTATTAAAACTAAAGTGGGATAAAGGTACACTGATAAAAAAAAAAAAAACTTCAGGGCCATAAATGTGAGCAATACACAATGACAAGTGTCAACAATAGCCTTATTTTCACTTGTAGGTACTAAAAATGCACGTTAGCATTTGAAGACAGTATGTAACATAAGTAAAGCTCATTTCAGCACTTCAGAAGGCAGCTATAATCCTCCATATGAAGAATCAAAGTCCACATTGTACATGTCAATTTGCAGTGGCAAGATACAAACAGAGGAAGATTCAAAAATATTAAAAATGGTTATTTAAAGAAAAAAGTTAATCCTATTATTTCAGAAAAGTGCTGGTTTTGCTCATGCTTGGCAGGAAATTCTAAATACTTTTGTCATATATATCATGTTGAGCTTTGTGCATCTGGGGAGTAAAATACTACTCATTATATCCTTGCCAAATTACTTTTAAACTATGTAGGTTTCTGAATGCTACTATCACAAATAACACCTTAGTATTTATAAATAACAAAGCTTTGAATAAGAATTAGAGTAGTATGTTTGTTATTTCCTAAGATAGTGTTCTTCAGTTTACACAGTATTATCATAGCAATCAATGATTTATTTAAGAAGAGAATAGCTTTTGATGTTTTTTAAAAAAGCACAGTAAGATTCCAAACCAGTACTTCCACATTTTTACTTATAAAGGTACACGTGGATATAATTTCAGCTTACAGTCAATATACATTTAATAACTATTATGTGCTATGCTTAACCATGTCCGACTCTCTGCAACACCATGGACTGTAGCCTACCAGGCTCCTCTGTCCATGGGATTCTCCCGGCAAGAATACTGGAGGGGGCTGCCATGCCCTCCCCTCCAGTGGATCTTCCCCACCCAGGGATCGAACCCAGGTCTCCCACATTGCAGGTGGATTGTTTACCATCTGAACCACCAGGGAAGCCACAATAACAATTATAGCATTCATATAACTTACAATTTTCAAAGTGCATTCACAAAATTTTATCAAACAGAATCAACAATTCCCACTTTATGAATAAAAAAGGAGGTCTCTGAATCCCTAGTAGTGTTTTTTATGGGACACCATGCTGCCTATGTATACACTGTTCTTTGTTCTTCCCAAGACCATGGGTTCCCCATCGGTCTTCTATTATGTGTGTGATAATCCTGCCAGATATGAGTACATTATACAATTCCTGCAAGTCTCTGTTTGTACTTTCCTACACACTCAGAAAATTCTTTTTAACTACATTTTCTTCATCCTTTAAACTCTAGCACCTTAAGAAAAACCTCCCCTTCACTTACGACTTTTTTCTTTCAATAATGATCATTTACATCACATCCTTCAGCATTCATGACTTCCCTGGTGGCTCAAATGATAAAGCGTCTGCCTACAATATGGGAGACCAGGGTTCAATCCCTGGGTCAGGAAGATCTCCTGGAGAAGGAAATGGCAACCCACTCCAGCATTCTTGCCTGGAAAATCCCATGGACAGAGGAGCCTGGTGGGCTACAGTCCATCGGGTCTTCAAGAGTCGGACATGACTGAGCAACTTCACTTTCACTTCCTTTCTTTAGCATTCAGTTATTGATTTATCATTTCATTTAAAAGTAGAAATTATTACTGTTATTCAATTTTCTCGTTGTCTCATATAAGTCATTCAAATTATCTGGTTGTCTTGATTGTTGATGTAAGGATCTGGCAGAATGATAATCTGCTCAATCTCTTCTGAGGAGGCTAACACTAAAAACTTAAATTTCAAAAACTAAATCTGTAAATATTGTCTCTGTGTTTATTCATGAATAATCCAATATTACGTTATTGTATACCCAATACTATAATCCTACATACAACTGAATTTCTATTTCATTCACTTTGTCCCAGTTTCCAATCTTGGCAACTAAGAGCAATTATTCATGGAAAATTGAGAGCCATCTATAATTATTTAGAATATAGTAAGCTAGTTTATCGGAGAAGGCAATGGCAAGCCACTCCAGTACTCTTGCCTAGAAAATCCCATGGATGGAGGAGCCTGGTGGGCTGAAGTCCATGGGGTCGCGAAGAGTCGGATGTGACTGAGCGACTTAACTTTCACTTTTCACTTTCACACAGTGGAGAAGGCAATGGCAATCCACTCCAGTGTTCTTGCCTGGAGAATCCCAGGGAGGTTAGAGCCTGGTGGGCTGCCGTCTATGGGGTCGCACAGAGTCGGACACGACTAAAGCGACACAGCAGCAGCAGCAGCAGCAAGCTAGTTTATAGTTATAATATTCAAATTTCTACTTCAAAGGCATACGTTTCTCAAGGGATTCATATCTGTGTGTCAGGTATTTCTCCAGAGTGGGACCATATACTTTTGAACTCTGTTTACTACAGCCCTCCCAATTTCCTTTTTCTTTTCTCTATAAAAGGATTCTCCCTCCCTTATAGTGAGGGGACTTGTTCATGACTTGCATTAGTTGCAGACTCTGAACTACAATTCTCTGCTTATCCCAAATAAACTCATCTATGCTGGAGAAATACCTGACAGTAAATTTTCTATTTACTTGAGGCCAACAATGTATATTAAGCCAAAGAATAATCTAATTTGCTACATCTGCCAATGCTAACTGCCTAAAACAAATAGATACCGATTAGCTTCATTTTGGTTGGCACTTCCGGCTGTATCTAAAATTTTCACATTTTTCACATCAGAATTTACATAGTAACAGGTACTTGCTTTTTGTTATGTGAGTTGTTGGGGAGACTACGAAGATCTAAAAGTTTAAATAAACAACATTGGATTTATTTCTCAGGGAGTAGCGTACAAAAGCATGACACTAACTAGCTAAACCTGGAGGAAAAAAGCCTGATTGTAATGAGGAAAATTCAGAATATCTGAGTAAAATCCTCCCTGTAGACATTATCTTTTTAAAATTTAAGCTTTTATTCATTTCCTTTAAACCTCAGAGTGACTAGTGTAATGAGCAACATGTTTCCAAGTAGAAATGTTTAAAAAATTAGTTTTTAAAATTCAGAATAAGGAAAACTGTTCACTGAGAGTTGTGCTTTCTTTTAGAGGAATATTGAGAAACCACTGAGATATTGTTAAAAGGGGAGATAGTAATGTCAACAGCCACAGTTTACAGATACCTCGTACTTTTATAAATAGCAGAATCTCATTTATTAACTGCAAACCCCTACTTCAGCAAAGGAATTTCTTAAAAAATTAATCAGTGATGACATGCCTTGGGTCTTATCTAGTATCAGGAAGTAAGTAATCTTATTATTTTTTCCCTCATATTCTCCACTCATAACTTGAAAATAAAATGTTTAAATCTACTAAGTTAGATTTCTTTTGATGGCATAATTTATATTTTAAGTTAGTACAGCAAATCTTAAAGTACTGTAAAAACTGAAGCACTCAAACCCTGGTGTTAGAAAAGCAGTACCTATTATCTTCCTTTTTAAATTTTCTGTGCTGACATACATGAACACTTGTTTCCTGGTATAAAGATTGGATAAATATTTTTCTGTACATAGTATGTACATGTTGTTTTTCTATTTCACACATGTGCCAATAGAGGGAAATTACATATTTTTTAATAGGTATATTTAGTCAGGTAGATAACAAGTAACTGTTGGATAAAAAGTTTCAGAAAAAAAACAACTAGAAAATTGACCCCAAATAGGGATAAATTTTCAGCACAAGTAATAATATACTAAGGTCAGATAGAAAAATAATATGGCATTTCTGTTATAAGATAATGAATAAACCTAATTTCCCTAAAGGGGGATAAAATGAGTAGACTTCATTCTCTCTTGAGAGAAAGATTCTGGATTATACTCTACCAAATATAAAATTCTAATAAAGAATAATGAAGTAAATTATAAGCTGAGGTTGGACATCTGAAGGCCAAAATTTGATGAAACTTATTTGAATTTGGAAGCACTAAAGAAGAAGTGCATATGGCGGACGAGGCAACATGAAGGCTCTTTTCACTGAACATAGAATGAATTCCGCACCATCATTAAGTCTAGGTGAGGCTATAGTTAGTAATGGACTTCCTCAGGACTGCATATGGAAGTAATTTTTGGCTCTAATGTGAATATCAGGGTGCAAGAAACTGAAGAGTAAACAAGCCTGAAACAAAAAAAGTATAAAAGAACATAAAGAAAATGCTAGGGTTTTCTTTGCTTTCTCCCATCTATCTAGCACTTTCTAATCCTACACCTAATGTAGGCACTATAACATCAAATGTTAAGAATTTGGCAATTTTTTTTTTCCTAGAACTTCTCCTAGGTAAACACAATCCATTTCAAAGAAACACAGTACAAATCTCTTCATACAGAGTCCATTCTAAAAACCTCAATTCAGGATATAACATTAACACAATTGGGGAATACAACGTTTAGAAATGAAAAGCTCTGATATAAATTACTTAAACAAAACCTTTCTGTCATGAGCCGGCTTGGATCAGCGCTCCACCCATGACAAAGGTCTCGGCATACGCAAATGTGAGAATTAGGCCTCAGGAGCCCCCCTGGAAATTCTTGAGCAACGACCCCCAAAAACCAGAGTCTGCCTACTTTCTGCTTTTTGCTCTCACCTACGCCTCTGACTTTATGGGGGGCTGTCCCCCACCGCCTCTTTCAGAAAAGTTAACTTAGAGCTCCAGTTAATAAAAATTCTTGGATGTGACAGGACTGATTTAACCTACAAACTCCTCTGAATGTTCTCTAGCCTACCTGACAGGCTTGTCTGGCCACATGTGATTACTCACAGCCTCCCAACAGTGGGAGGCACGAGATGCTTTTAACCTTCTAAAAACAGGTTCTTTAGAGAAGTTAGAAAATTATTAGTGGGCTGATTAGAAATTGTATTGATGAAGGGTTTTTCATTTGTTGAGCCAATGTTTGCTGCTAAGTCTCCACGTGCCCTGCCCTTACACACATTAATGAATATATAGAAGAAATAAGTATTAACCTTTGATATTAATCACATTAGACCTTAGGCTAAGTAAATTCTTTCCCTGACTAAAACCCACTACACCCTCACCTTATAGGAATATAACTTTATTTGGGTGGCGTCTGTTTTGAGAATAATCACCCCTGGAGAAATAAGTGTCCTGGTTGAACTGACCGCTGTCACAAGGAGAGGGTCATAAATTGTCAGCAGGCCCCCTGGCCAGAAGATGATGTAACACCCCTAAGACCTCTGTACACATTTGTATGAAGCGCCTGACTTTGATAAAAGTCAGGGCTGCTGACCCCGCGTGACTTTTGTATAACATCTCAGTGTATAAAAGTAGACCATGGAAAATAAAGAATGGGGATCAGTTCCTCGAAAGACTGGCCTCCCCATGTCGCGCTCTCTCTCAGACTCTGGCTGAGTTTCCATCTGGGGCGCGGAACCCACCAAGCTTACTAATTTTGCCTGGGCTTCTAAGATCTGACCGGGGAGGCCTCAGTGTCTCCTCTCCTTCGGGAGAACGGAAGGACGCCTGTGGCCTACGTAAGTGGTGCAAACTTCTTGTCTGGAAGTTTTATTGGTCTCCTGCGTAAACCAAGCTACTCAGCCTCTTTTCTCCACTGAATTTTCCTACTGAGCTATCCTCGTTCTATTATTCTTTATATCTCTAATTATAATTATTGTGTCCTGACCCTCACCGACGCCGTCCTCGCTTCGAAGTCCCTGAATCACCTGGGGCTGGTTCCCAGCACCTTTCATCTTACCTTTGAAGATTCTCACAGTTTCCAGCGGCTCAGTGGTCCAGGGAAAAGTAGAACTATGCCAACTGCTCAGGGCCTCATAAGGCTGAAATTAAGTTTGCTAGTCAGGCCATGTTCCATTCTGGAAGTTAAGATCCTTCTCTAAGCTCACACGATGGTAGACAAAACTGAGTTCTTTGCAGTTACAAGAATAAAGTCCAAGCTTTCTTGCCTGTGGTTCTTAATTTCTAGAGGCCAAGGAGCCCTCAAAACATGGCTGCTTTGAACTTTAAGGCCTGTAGAAGAATGTCTCTGACTAGGAAGGGCCTAAAGTTTCCACGTTATTAACTCAAAATCAGCTGCAAATTCTCTTCACCTTTTTCTAATTAATCACAGGTAAATCTAATCACAGGATGATAGCTCATATTCGGAGCTCCTCTAACCCTCAAGACAAGTGGGTTAATCCAAACATGTGCACCATTCAGGCTACCTTAGAATTTTGCCGAGTCATGGAGCCTTTTTTTAAAACTTTGCCTAGCACACCCCCTATATCCAGTGTGGGCCCTTCAGTGCTTCAAGTGGAAAGTTTGGATATTTATCACAGCTCCTCCTTGGGATGCTTGGTACATACCATAGCCCTGGAAGATCAGAATCTCTGCTTTTGTTTTCTAGTCTAGTAATTATCACTTACAAATTATTAGCAATTGCCTGGAAAATAACTCTGAATGCTAGACTCCCATCTCAGCTTCCCTTCTTTGCAGGACTCTGGGCCCCTTCAGTGTTCCCTGTTTGGCTTGATTTTCAAATGCATGTTAACTAAATTTATTTATTAAAATAGCATCCATGTTTTCTGCTCCTTCTTTTTAATGCTAACAACCTGCAACAAGATGGCTCACCATCACTGGAACACAAAATTGATTATTCGAGTATCTTGTAAGATTTTATTTGCAAATGGTGAATTTACAAGATGAAGCACACCAATAATAAGCTAGCAAGTGGTAAAGTTTGACATAAAGCTAACCGTTTTTTTAATCAGTAACATCCATGATAAATTAATTAGAAAATAATTTTAAAAATCATCTATTAATGTTAAACATTTACTTAAATGTAAATTTATTGATAATACTTCACACCACCAAGGACATTAACCAAAATTTTCAGTGTATGCATCAAAAATAATTTTTAAAAATATTTTTAAAATAATCAATAACTTGCATGTTATTATTTTTCTTTGATAAGTGATCAAAGAAGAAGCTTTCATTTTGATGCTTAAACTAATCCAGTGAGCTTTGAGAATTAAGACTCTCACAGGATTACTCTAATGTAAAATTTTTATGAAACAAAATAGACATTCAGCTTCAGATCAGATCAGATCAGATCAGTCGCTCAGTCGTGTCCGACTCTTTGCGACCCCATGAACCGCAGCACGCCAGGCCTCCTTATCCATCACCAGCTCTCGGAGGTCACTCAGACTCACATTCATCGAGTCAGTGATGCCATCCAGCCATCTCATCCTCTGTCGTCCCCTTCTCCTCCTGCCCTCAATCCCTCTCAGCATCAGAGTCTTCTCCAATGAGTCAACTCTTCGCATGAGGTGGCCAAAATACTGGAGTTTCAGCTTGAGCATCATTCCCTCCAAAGAAATCCCAGGTCTGATCTCCTTCAGAATGGACCGGTTGGATCTCCTTGCAGTCCAAGGGACTCTCAAGAGTCTTCTCCAACACCACAGTTCAAAAGCATCTATTCTTCGGCGCTCAGCCTTCTTCACAGTCCAGCTCTCACATCCATACATGACCACAGGAAAGACAATAGCCTTGACTAGGCGAACCTTTGTTGGCAAAGTAATGTCTCTGCTTTTGAATATGCTATCTAGGTTGGTCATAACCTTCCTTCCAAGGAGTAAGCGTCTTTTAATTTCATGGCTGCAGTCACCATCTGCAGTGATTTTGGAGCCCAGAAAAATAAAGTCTGACACTGTTTCCACTGTTTCTCCATCTATTTCCCATGTAGTGATGGGACCAGATGCCATTACCACCAAATTTGGACCCTTAAAGTTCTGCTAATTATTATCATTCAAACATGTGGGAGATGCTTCTGTGTGCCTAATTAATAAATGTACTCATTTTCCTCAAAGTTTTACACGTTCGGTTGATATCTCTGCTTGGTAAACATTATCCACATCAATGCTACTCAAAGTGGTCTATGAACAGGCAACATCAGCAATGCCTTTGAGCTTAAGAAACTTAACCCTACACCCACTGAATTAGAATCTCTGGGGGTTAGAGCTAAATTATCTGTGTCTTACCAGTCTCTCCATGTGATTCTGAGGCATGCTAAAGTTTGAGAAGCATATATCTAGTTCATCTTGATAGATGTGGGAAATTTTAACAACCACAAAACAAAGAGATCAAAGCATGTGTGTGGAATCTCCCCCTTAGGTTTCCATAAGCTGTCCCATCAAGAAGGAAGAGGATAATAAATCCACCCCATGCTTGGATAAACCTCTGGGACACAAAGCAAAGGGCCTCAGACTGAATGTAGATTAAAATATTATTTCTCACTTTCACATGATGGTTTGCGGCTGTAAATTCTGTAATAGTGCAAACAAGTGAACAATAATTCAGAGATACTAGCACTTCAGTCCTGGAGATTATGTAGTGAGAAATTTCAAGTAGATTTTTTAAAAAAATATAATAGTGGGCACCAGGTTCTAACATACCAAGAATCTCAGAGAATAAAAGCATAACCCTGAACATAAAATTTGCAACCAATAAAAAAAAAATTAGTAATCAAGATTCCAAACTATAATATAATAGTATCTTTCTTAAGATTCCTCTAAAAGGTAAGAAAATTACTGCTTGTATATCAATATCAAAAAGAATTAGCCATTTCATCAACCAATAATTTAAATCATTTTATCTAAAACCATGATATAAATTTAAGATTTATATTTTTAATGACCTAAAATGACAAAATTCAAAAATACATAGTATTCACAAAAATTAAAACCGTAAAGTTCAAAAATGAAATATGCACAGATTATGATCATCTTCCCCCATAGTGACTAAATTCTAAAGCTACATATTATGTAAATTCTGTACTTAAAATTACTAAATTTGCCATTCGACTTTTTTCTAACTTGAAATATAATTCTTAACTCCTGAATTTAAAATTACTAAATTTGCCATTCCGTTCTCCTCTAACCTGAAATATAACTCTTCAGTGATTAAATATTTTCCTGAAACTCCAAGCAATAAAATAATACAGAAAACCCAGAGCCACTATCCACCTGGTATATTTATTTGCTAATTAGCATTTGTAAAAATTTATTATCTTCACAATCATGAATATACATTTGAAAGATTATTATGCTAAAAGTATTCTCCACATAAATGAAACAGCTGTAATACCCGCTCACCTTATGCCATCTATGAGCTAAGTGAGCAAAAGCAGATCAATTTTTGCTGCATGGGTACCATTAAATGTAACTTCCAATCTACAGACCCACTGAGACAGTAGCAGCAAATAAAAACACTTTGGAAAGATCAATTTATACTATATCATAAGAAAAGTTGACCCATTACATATTAACACTAAGAAAAGCTGACCCATATTTATTTTAAGGGCCATGTTTTGTCAGAAACTAATCTCATTTTCAATGTACTATATTTAACTCCATTATATCAAGTTATGTCCATAGTAAATTGTTTAGACTTTCAGGGAAACTGAATAAAGTATCTGGAGACTCCATAGTAAACTAGTAACAATTAAGAATAAAACTAGTAACAATTAGGAATAATAATTTTCCTGTGGAAAAACAAATCAAAGGTAGATAACAAGACTTGTGTTCAACATGATTAAAATAAAATTAAAATGTTAGTTATGGAATGACTGAAAATATGTCTAGGTTAGTTTAAAGCAACAGTAATGTCTTATTAATTTATGAAAAACCCTCATTGTTTATTTACATAGCTAACACAGAAGGAATTTGGAAGAGTAAAGTAAAATGATGTATTTTAGTTAAAATGAGTTGAAAGTTTTTAAAGTTTTTTTTTTAACCACATAAGCAATTCATGAGTTGATTTACATATTTTACATAAGCTATCAATGTATATGTCTTAAAATTGTAAAATATATAAATGAACTTTAAAAATGAAAAGATTCAAATAGATAAGTAAGTGTTTACAATTAATCTATTTAAAAGTTGATGTATAATTTTTGTGTGCACAATAATTCAAAAGCATCATCCTAAGAGGTATCCTTGACAATACTCTTTATCTTAATTAGATATATATGGGTTGATTCCAGAAGACCTCAACATTTTTAAATGATGTGATATTTCATAATATTAGTAAATGTTTTTTTGCAAAACATAAGTTAAATAATAAGAAATTATATTCTTTTATTTTAAGTAATTAAAATATGGTAATGGATACACAATGGGCTTACACACATTTTTTGAAAATCAAGAGTACAAAAATTATTACCACAAAATGTTTGCATTTTTGCAGCATTTCTTCTAAAATGCTAATAAAATATGACCATATTAATTATCTTGGCTTCTACTGTGAATGTTGGAATAAACTCATTTGGTTTTTTTCTAGTATTCAGTTCAGTTCAGTCGCTCAGTCCTGTCTGACTCTTTGCGACCCCATGAATCACAGCACTCCAGGCCTCCCTGTCCATCACCAACTCCCGGAGGTCACTCAGACTCACATCCATCGAGTCAGTGATGCCATCCAGCCATCTCATCCTCTGTCATCCCCTTTTCCTCCTGCCCCCAATCCCTCCCAGCATCAGAGTCTTCTCCAATGAGTCAACTCTTCGCATGAGGTGGCCAAAGTACTGGAGTTTCAGCTTTAGCATCATTCCTTTCAAAGAACACCCAGGGCTGATCTCCTTCAGAATGGACTGGTTGGATCTCCTTGCAGTCCAAGGAACTCTCAAGAGTCTTCTCCAACACCACAGTTCAAAAGCATCAATTCTTCGGCGCTCAGCCTTCTTCACAGTCCAACTCTCACATCCGTACATGACCATAGGAAAAACCACAGCCTTGACTAGACGGACCTTTGTTATCAAAGTAATGTCTCTGCTTTTCAATATGCTATCTAGGTTGGTCATAACTTTCCTTCCAAGGAGTAAGCGTCTTTTAATTTCATGGCTACAGTCACCATCTGCAGTGATTTTGGAGCCCACAAAAATAAAGTGTGACACTGTTTCCACTGTTTCCCCATCTATTTCCCATGAAGTGATGGGACCAGATGCCATGATCTTCGTTTGCTGAATGTTGAGCTTTAAGCCAACTTTTTCACTCTCCACCTTCAATTTCATTAGGAGGCTTTTTAGTTCCTCTTCACTTTCTGCCATAAGGGTGATGTCATCTGCATATCTGAGGTTATTGATATTTCTCCCAGCAATCTGGATTCCAGCTTGTGCTTCTTCCACTCCAGCGTTTCTCATGATGTACTCTGCATATAAGTTAAATAAGCAGGGTGACAATATACAGCCTTGACATACTCCTTTTCCTATTTGGAACCAGTCTGTTGTTCCATGACCAGTTCTAACTGTTGCTTCCTGACCTGCATACAGATTTCTCAGGAGGCAGATCAGGTGGTCTGGTATTCCCATCTCTTTCAGAATTTTCCACAGTTTATTGTGATCCACACAGTCAAAGGCTTTGGCATAGTCAATAAAGCAGAAATAGATGTTTTTCTGGAACTCTCTTGCTTTTTCCATGATCCAGCAGATGTTGGCAATTTGATCTCTGGTTCCTCTGCCTTTCCTAAAACCAGCTTGAACATCAAAAAGTTCACGGTTCACGTATTGCTGAAGCCTGGCTTGGAGAATTTTGAGCATTACTTTACTAGCGTGTGAGATGAGTGCAATTGTGTGGTAGTTTGAGCACTCTTTGGCATTGCCTTTCTTTGGGATTGGGATGAAAACTGACCTTTTCCAGTCCTGTGGCCACTGCTGAGTTTTCCAAATGTGCTGGCATATTGAGTGCAGCACTTTCACAGCATCATCTTTCAGGATTTGAAATAGCTCAACTGGAATTCCATCACCTCCACTAGCTTTGTTCATAGTGATGCTTTCTAAGGCCCACTTGATTTCACATTCCAGGATGTCTGGCTCTAGGTGAGTGATCACACCTTCGTGATTATCTGGGTGGTGAACATCTTTTTTGTACAGTTCTTCTGTGTATTCTTGCCACCTCTTCTTAATATCTTCTGCTTCTGTTAGATCCATACCATTTCTGTCCTTTTTTCTAGTATAGCTATTACCAAATTCAGTATATTAAATATATCAATATTTTAATCTATTCTATTTAGTGAATTTATAGCCATTTAAAAATTTTGTCCATCTATTTAGCATGACCTAGATATTTAATTTATTGCAAAAATCTATAGTTGCTAAATATAGCAAATTAAAATATTTAATTGTTTCAACACTCTGATGTTTGAATTGTCTAAACTTCTTGGTGAGTGTCTAAAACTTGACTTTTTGCCCTTGGTAAGACTATATAATATATTAGTCCTAAGATAGCACCTTCTGGTTTTCTTAAAATTACTCTGTAAAGAGAAGCTTGGGCTGACATTTCCTAATCAAGTAAATACTTGCCCAGACTATATATCATGTCTGTTTTCACAGTATTTTTTTTATAAATTGGAAATTTGTAAGGCTTTAAAGTTTTAATGAAATGAGAAAATTGAGAATTAGGAAAAGATACAAAATGTGCAAGAAACACAATCATGAAAATTAGTTTACTTCTATGGGCCAGAAGGAGAAAAATTAACTTGCCTAATAGGGATGAGTGATGAAGCAGCAGTTACAGCACATTGGTTTAGTCTTAGTGTTGCCAGATGTTTTCTGTGTTTTTATTCCATCTGTATTTTCTAAAATGTTTAGAAAACAATTATGAGTACTATTATGTTTTCCCAAACTCAAATGATAATCCAGGACAACATATTACAAATGCATTTTGATTTTTAGGAGAGTTACGAAAAACAGATACACTTATTCCAGAATCACACTTATTACTAGGAAACCTGTTCTGTGATCCTAGGAACCCCAAAACAAGTTGTACAGTCAAGTCATTCAGTGTTCAGGTTGAATCCAACTTTGCCCATGTATGTATTTTGCAATGAATTATATATGAAATGAATAATTTAGTATTAAATTACTGGATACTACTCTATTTCAATTTCATTTGTTTTTATAGACTGAGATCGGTTGTAATATGCATTCTGAATAGCTTTAAATATTACTGACATTCACTGTTATTTTATTTTCATCAAAGCATGGTTTGTGCTGGAACTTTTCCTTTAAAAATCAGTCAAATGAACAAGTACATGTTATCTTAGCACACTAAATACAAGCATACATATTAGATATTAAAATATGCTGAACCATTAATTATCACTTCATTTTTAGTTCTTTTACCTCATGATACTCAAATATTTAAATAAACAAAAGGGTTGGTACTTCCTGTCATCATTTAGAAGAACTCATGGATTGAAAGCACAGCATAAAAATTTAGCAATGATAATTAATTCATTCATCAAATTTTAGGAAAAAAATAATCAGACATTATCATTTCTCTAAAAGGTTTAGTTTTCCAAAGGAGAGTAACAATTATCAAATTAATGTTTCAATAGTGTAATTTCACTCGCAGATTATTTCAAACATTATTAATGCCATCAGTCTTCCACACTATTTACTTTTATCTTTAGCATTAAGTCTAATCTTTTTCCTAGTAAATTAGAAGAGTTTGATAATCTTCACCATACTGATCCACAACAACAGCCCAACAACATCAGTAATGCTATTAACCCCTTTTAAAGACGTAGAAATAGAAGTTTAAAAAATAAATAATCTCTCAAAGTTAACTTGGCCAGGAGTGGCAGAAATAAGAATCAAACAAAAAGTCAAAACTATTTCCTTGACCACTATATGATAATGTCTCTGTTTAATGCATTATATGGTAATTCTATGTTTATAGATCTATATTCACCACTGGCTTCAATAGCATGAACTACACCAGATCCATTCTTTTCTTATAGTTTAACCCAACAGTTCTTTAATCATAGCTTATTCTTTGAAGAGTGAAGAGCAGTCTCTGAGGGAGAAATGATCTTTACACCAGAGGTCCCCAGTCTTTTTGGCACCAGGGAGGGGTTTTGGGGATGACAATTTTTCCATGAACTGGGGTGTGGGAGATGGTTTCGGGATGATTTGAGCACATTACATTTATTGTGACCTAGTGCTGCATTCAATATGCCAGCAAATCTGGAAAACTCAGCAGTGGCCACAAGATTGGAAAAAGTCAGTTTTCATTCCAATCCCAAAGAAAGGCAATGCCAAAGAATGCTCAAACTACCGCACAATTGCACTCATCTCACACGCTAATAAAGTAATGCTCAAAATTCTCCAAGCAAGGTTTCAGCAATATGTGAACCATGAACTTCCTGATGTTCAAGCTGGTTTTGGAAAGGCAGAGGAACCAGAGATCAAATTGCCAACATCTGCTGGATCATGGAAAAAGCAAGAGAGTTCCAGAAAAACATCTATTTCTGCTTTATTGACTATGCCAAAGCCTTTGACTGTGTAGATCACAATAAACTGTGGAAAATTCTGAAAGAGATGGGAATACCAGGCCACCTGATCTGCCTCTTGAGAAATCTGCATGCAGGTCAGGAAGCAACAGTTAGAACTGGTCATGGAACAACAGACTGGTTCCAAATAGGAAAAGGAGTATGTCAAGGCTGTATATTGTCACCATGTTTATTTAACTTATATGCAGAGTACATCATGAGAAATGCTGGACTGGAAGAAACACAAGTTGGAATCAAGATTGCTGGGAGAAATATCAATCACCTCAGATATGCAGATGATACCACCCTTATGGCAGAAAGTGAAGAGTAACTAAAAAGCCTCTTGATGAAAGTGAAAGTGGAGAGTGAAAAGGTTGGCTTAAAGCTCAACATTCAGAAAACGAAGATCATGGCATCTGGTCCCATCACTTCATGGGAAATAGATGGAGAAACAGTGGAAACAGTGTCAGACTTTATTTTTGTGGGCTCCAAAATCACTGCAGATGGTGACTGCAGCCATGAAATTAAAAGACGCTTACTCCTTGGAAGGAAAGTTATGACCAACCTAGATAGCATATTCAAAAGCAGAGACATTACTTTGCCAACAAAGGTTCGTCTAGTCAAGGCTATGGTCTTTCCTGTTGTCATGTATGGATGTGAGAGCTGGACTGTGAAGAAGGCTGAGCGCCGAAGAATTGATGCTTTTGAACTGTGGTGTTGGAGAAGACTCTTGAGAGTCCCTTGGACTGCAAGGAGATCCAACCAGTCCATTCTGAAGGAGATCAGCCCTGGGATTTCTTTGGAAGGAATGATGCTAAAGCTGAAACTCCAATACTTTGGCCACCTCATGCGAAGAGTTGACTCATTGGAGAAGACTCTGATGCTGGGAGGGATTGGGGGCAGGAGGAGAAAGGGACAACAGAGGATGAGATGGCTGGATGGCATCACTGACTCAATGGATGTGAGTCTGAGTGACCTCTGGGAGTTGGTGATGGACAGGGAGGCCTGGCGTGATGCAGTTCATGGGGTCGCAAAGAGTCGGACATGACTGAGTGACTGATCTGATCTGATCTGATCTTATTTCTATTACTATTATCACAGTTGCATCTCAGATCATCAGACATTAGATCCTTGAGGTTGGGGACCTCTGCTTTACACTGCCCTGCCCATAGATTCCTCCCTGACTTGGACCTTGGGACAAAGTTCACCCTTTGTCTTCTGAATCTTGCCCACATGCTCCAGTGGGTCTCAGGTCTCATAACCTATCTGATTTGGATTGATCCTCTGTACTCTTGGTCTCTCTCTACTAACCTATTCAGAAAGAAAGTGAAAGAAAATGAAGTCACTCAGTCATGTCCTACTCTTTGCTACCCCATGGACTGTAGCCTATCAGGCTCCTCCATCCATGGGATTTTCCAGGCAAGAGTGCTGGAGTGGATTGCCATTTCCTTCTCCAGGGGATCTTCCCGACCCAGGTCTCCCGCATTGCAGGCAGACGCTTTACCGTCTGAGCCACCAGGGAAGCCCTTATCCTATTCCGGCTCACCCTCAATCCTCTCCACTCTCAGCCTTTCCATTCAGCCAGGAATCAGCTCCTTCACACAGTCTTTGTCACCACAATCCAGACCCACCTGATGGCTTATTGGAATGAGTTGCACACCATTCCCAACATTATGGAAGAATGCTTCTGTCCGTCTCCGAGTTAGGCTTCAATTTCTATGAAATGTATGTGATGCTTTGTTCTGGTTGACTATCCTGGAGAAAGTTTTGCTGAGTAAAATTCTGAGAGTGGCTTTATATAAATCTGTCCTGCCTCTCTTTTATCCATTTCCTAAAGATCAGTTGAACATATGTCTCAAAGTCACCACAAAGGAGTTTAATCAAAACCCAGGGCACCCATCTCAAATGGAAGGCAATTGGCTAGTTTCAGTTAGTTTTCCCCTTCCTAAAAATTATTTAAGCTTTAGGCTAATAGCCGATTTTGTGTTTCTGTCTGTCCATCAAATGTTGAGTCAATAGCTATCACCATTTGTATACCAATTTTCTAAAATGTTAGTCTGAACCATGTCAAAGTTTCAGAAGAAAGCTCTAAGTTCTGATTTGCAAACTGTATGGCTAGAAAAGTACACATCAGATTATTCATTTAAACTGCTTTTTAGCACAGCTCTGGGATATTTTTCATTCCATATTCTCAAGTCCATTCTATTGTTTTACTTTCCAAAGTAACAGAGCACTACTCTATGTAATGAATGTCACACTAGACTCTGAAACATATTTTTAAAATATGATTAATTGAACCTAATTCCCTTGTAACAAAGATCTCTAAAATTTATCATCCTCCAGTGACTCATTTTCATTTCTACATTAAATGTGGAAGGACCTTATTATAAGAAACTGCATATTAGTTACTCGTTTATTTATTCTGAGTATGCCATATAAGACAGAGATTTAGGATTCTAACACTGGAGAGAGAGAGAATGTTAGTCACTCAGTCATGTCTGACTCTGTGTGACCCCATGGACTGTAGCCTGCCAAGCTCTTCTGTCCATGGGATTCTCCAGGCAAGAATAATGGAGTGGATTCTCATTGCCTTCTCCAGGGGACCTTCCTGACCCGGGGATCAAACCCAGGTCTCCTGCATTGTAGACAGATTCTTTACCATCTGGGCCACCACAGCACATTGGCAATCCATATAATTAAGTGTGGAAAATCTAAGTACAAATTATGATATGAAGAACAATTGTTGTTAAATATACCTTCTCTCCTGCTCTTGTGATAGCTTGTCACATTTTTATATCTTTTTCCTTTTCATCTTTTCTTAAATGATAGCTAACTCCTTGAGAATGCCAGATCCACTACTAATTGTATGATCTGTGCAAGTTTAAGTTCTGTGTGACTTAATTTTTTTATATATCTAAAAAATAGCAAAGAAGTGAAGCCCCAACCTATAGCTAGAGAAAATAATGCTCATGCTATATCAGATCAGATCAGTTGCTCAGTCGTGTCCAACTCTTTGCGACCCCATGAACTGCAGCACGCCAGGCCTCCCTGTCCATCACCGATCATAATACACCATGTTCTTGTCCAGAGGGTTTGGCACAGAAATAACCTCATGGCCCACATCAGACTAACTTGCTTTCCTCCTTGAGAATCTTTGTTTCTTTTCCTGAAGTTAGAAAGGGAAAGGGCTCTCTTTCATTTCTAATGAGAGAGTTATAAGGATATGACCAGATGCTGCTGGTAGCCATGTGCCCCATTTATGTGGAGATGCCTGAAAGAATAAAGCAAGTACTCAAGGGAAAGTCATATAGTCATGGCTATTTATTAAATATCTAATGTGTGCCAACAACTGTTCCAGGAGCAAGGGATATATAAGTGAACAGGACAAGTGGTGTAACAGAGACTCTTGATGGCATCAAGTCTCTGGGGATATACAGAACTGTCCAATAGAAACCTTAAATAATGCCACTTATTTTGCTAACAATAGTATACTTCCTCTAGATCAAAAAAGATTAAACTCTCATGTGTTGCTCCGTTTCAATGAGCATATTTTGATACACTGTTGATCTTTTTTGTTTAATTTTCTCTCTACAGATATCATGCTTCTCATAACGGAACTAATTCCATTGTCTTCTGACAAGTTTATTTACTTCTAGACTTTTCTTTGTCAAAAACATCATGCATTCTGAGATCCTATCAACATGCTTTAAAATATCGCTTCTGTCTTTTACTACCTAACATTTCTAACTAAATTCCTAAGGCATATAAGAGCAGGAAAAAGGATGTGCATCATTTCACTGCTACAGTATTTTATAGTATTAACAGATATGTAAAATGATCAAAAAAGAGCTCTCTGTGATATTCACTCTCTCCCAGAAATTGTCCTGGACTTTCCACATTCGTACACATTTCCTCACACAATCTGCCTTGCAAAGATCTTTCTAAAACTTTACAGCTATCCAAAATGTATCCATCAGTTTGCTTCAAAGAGAAGAGTGTCCCCATCACTTTATAGCCATGCTTCCTTGCACACCACACCACAGGAGAAAAATTAATGAGTTGACTTCTATCATCATAATTGGGCCACATATATTTAATAACTGATGGCTCAAAGGAAGTCATATAAATAACCAGCAAAGACTAAGCATTCTCCACTTTCTGCTTCTTAACTTCTAGCCCTAAAGGATGTGGCCTTTTCAAGCAATAGAGAAGTATGATTTGATACTTAGGTTTATACTTAAAGCTTAAAATACACACTGCAGACCTATCACTGTACTCTGAATATAGAATATTGATGCCATAAATAAGATTATAGAGTTTTCAACAGAACCAAACCTATCTTCATAAAGCATTGGTTTGTCTTGGTATGAATTATTATTCATTAATTCCTAACAAAATTTCTGGGAA
This sequence comes from Tragelaphus eurycerus, assembly GCA_935064755.1. Taxonomy (NCBI): domain Eukaryota; kingdom Metazoa; phylum Chordata; class Mammalia; order Artiodactyla; family Bovidae; genus Tragelaphus; species Tragelaphus eurycerus. The sequence goes on along the minus strand of CAKXYN010000045.1, from coordinate 3,156,838 downwards.
ACTGATTTAGAGAAGATTAGAGAATTTCAGATACACTGGTAAAGCTATTTTACCAATAACATCAAATAATTACTCCCTAACTGTATCTATACCTATCATTGCAAGCATATACCATGGCCAGAATTACTCAAATTTAATGTAAATTATCCCATCTTCCAAGGTTCAGTTTAAATCCAACACGATAACTTTCTCAGGGAGAGAGGATCATTCTATTTTCACTACCATTTCTAGCATTTATTCTTTTATAGATTCAATCTGTTTCCAGGTTTTTGCATAAACCACATTACCCACTTCAACTAGTCACCTGGATTCAGTAAAAAAAAAGTTAATAAATAAATAATGCAATGATTTAAAAGTGTGTGTGTGTGTGTGTGTGTGTACATACATATAGCTTTCACTACATATTAAGGCTTTAGGTCCTCCGCCTGAATTTGCCCTCTCAAATTTTACAACTTTTCTCAAGGGTAAGGATAGACACATGCTACTCAGAGCGCCACCAATGTCCACGATGCTCACAACCACGTGATGTCAGCGACTCAGTCATCACTGCTAATGCTTTTTTCCAACATTGCCCATATGTTTAATTCCTGCTTCATAATGCTCCTTCCTATAATGTTTTTAAGGAGTTTGCTGCTGCTGCTGCTAAGTCGCTTCAGTAGTGTCCGACTCTGTGTGATCCCATAGACAGCATCCCACCAGGCTCCTGTCCCTGGGATTCTCCTGGCAAGAATACTGGAGTGGGTCGCCATTTCCTTCTCCAATGCATGCATGCATGCTAAGTCACTTCAGTCGTGTCCAACTCTGTGCAACCCCATGGACAGCAGCCCACAAGGCTCCTCTGTCCACGAGATTCTCTTGGCAAGAATACTGGAGTGTGTTGCCATGTCCTTCTCCTTTAAAGAGCCTACCTAGTCAGGCGGCGAGGGCTATAAGCGGCAGGGCGCCCACTCTCGAAGCAGGAGTCCGAGCGAGGAGACGGCGCTGGAACCCATGGACACGTTGTACCCCCACGAGGACCCCCGGGCCCCGACGCCCTGCAAGGCCGACGGCAACGCCCACACGGCCCTGACGCTGGGGGCGCCGCGACCCCCACCTCAAGACCACTTGATCTGGTCAGTGTTCAGCCCCCTCTACCTCAACCTGTGCTGTCTCGGCTTCCTAGCACTGGCCTACTCCATCAAGGCCCGAGACCAGAAGATGGCTGGAGATCTGGAGGCAGCCCGGCGTCTCGGCTCCAAAGCCAAGTGCTACAACCTCCTGGCCACAATGTGGGCACTGGTGCCACCGCTCCTGCTCCTGGTGCTGATGGTGACCGGCGCCCTGCACCTGTCTCGGCTGGCCAAGGGCTCCACCGCCTTCTTCAGCACCAAGTTCAATGACGCCGACTATGACTGACAGGCCGGGCCCTGTCCCTGTCCTGACCAGGGACCCCAATCCCGGGTCTCTACCCCAGCCCCCTTGAGCCCTGACCATCTACAGGGCTGAGGCCCACCCCCGCCCTAACCCGGGCACCTAACACTGACTCTGACGGTCTTTCACTCGGGCCTCAGGGACTTCCCTCAGCTCCATGCCCTCAGTTCCCTATCCCCTGACCCTCAGGCCAGCTCCTTCCTCCCCACTCACCAGGCTCGGCTGTTCAATTAAAAAGACCTGGTTCCAATAAATAAATAAATAAAGAGCCTAGTCATACTTTATGGATTGCCAAAGAGCTGTTAGTATTACAAAACTTTTATTTGACAAAATCTTTTCCATTTAATTCTATTGCAGAAGGGTGACAGAGTTGGTCAGAAAAACAAGTGAATGATTCCATAACAATCTTTTCTGGAAAAAAAAAAAAAAATCTCCATTGGCTTAAAGTCATTGTCCCCAAATTCAGGGTGAGCTCCATTCCAACTGGTATGCCCAGGAAATTAAGGGATAAATCCTATTTCTATGATTTTCTATACAGCCAAGTCTTTGAGGTTATCTTTCAGCAGTTGTTTTCTTTTTAATTAATTTATTTATTTAAATTGGAGGGAGGCTAATTACTTTACAGTATTGTAGTGGTTTTTGCCATACATTGATAGGAATCAGCCATGGGTGTACATGTGTCCCCCATCCTGAACCCCCCTCCCACCTCCCTCCCCATCCCATCTCTCAGGATCATCCCAGTGCACTGGCCCTGAGTGTCCTGTCCCATGCATCAAACCTGGACTTGTGATCTATTTCACATATGGTAATGTACATATTTCAATGCTATTCTCTCAAATCATCCCACCCTCACCTTTTCACCACAGAGTCCAAAAGTCTGTTCTTTATCTCTGTGTCTGTTTTGCTGTCTCTCATATAGGGTCATCATTACCATCTTTCTAAATTCCATATATATGTGTTAATATACTGCATTGGTGTTTTTCTTTCTAACTTACTTCACTCTGTATAATAGGCTCCAGTTTCATCTGCCTCATTAGAACTGATTCAAATGCGTTGTTTTTAGTAGCTGAGTAATATTCCATTGTGTATATGTACAACAGCTTTCTTATCCATTCGTCTGCCAATGGACATCTAGGTTGCTTCCATGTCCTAGCTATTGTAAACCGTGCTGTGATGAACACTGGGGTACACGTGTCTCTTTCAATTCTGGTTTCCTCGGTGTGTATGCCCAGCAGTGGGATTGCTGGGTCGTATGGCAGTTCTATTCCAGTTTTGTAAGGAATCTCCACACTCTTCTCCATAGTGGCTGTACTAGTTTGCATTCCCATCAACAGTGTAAGAGGGTTCTGTTTTCTCCACACCCTCTCCAGCATTTATTGTTTGTAGACTTTTTGATAGCAGCCATTCTGATCGGCATGAGATGGTACCTTACTGTGGTTTTGATTGCATGTCTCTGATAATGAGTGATGTTGAGCATCTTTTCATGCACTTGTTAGCCATCTGTAAGTCTTCTTTGGAGAAATGTCTGTTTAGTTCTTTGGCCCATTTTTTGATTGGGTCGTTTATTTGTCTGGTATTGAGCTCATGAGCTGCTTCTATATTTTTGGGATTAATTCTTTGTCAGTTGCATTTTTGCTATTATTTTCTCCCATTCTGAAGGCTGTCTTTTCACCTTCAGCACCTGGTTTTGTAGTGTAATTTCTTCAAAAAAATTTTACACTCATATAATCCCTATGTCTTGCTCTGGCATGAGCCAAAATGCCCAAATTACACACAATAAGCACAAGAATAGGCTCTATCCTGGGACTATTTAAACATATATGTATATTGGATCTCTCCACTTAAAATATAAGATCTTTAAACACAAAGACTGTCTAATAATATTTATCCCCTTTCAGGTCATTTTATTCTTGTGAAGTATTTGTTTCCTAAGTAGCAGCAGCAAAGTACCCTTACCGAATCCCAGACTAATATTTCTACCACTTACCTAACAACTCCAGTTGGATGGATTATGAGACTTTGAAATCCAATAGCCAACACCAAACAGGGCTTTCACAACACCCTCATGCCTTGTACCCTCAATCAATTTTCTTTCCCACAAATAAAATTGTCCAATTTTATATCAATGACTTCAGCATTTATATATTGCTTATGCCAGAGATGTGAACTTCATCCTGATTTTTCCTACTCATTCATCTTTCAGATCCAATATATTATCAAGACACATTTGTGTATAAATGCATCTCAATCTCACTGATTTCTCTCCATCTCCATTTCCTCCTCTAAGTTCAAACCATCTTTTCTTCCCTTCAGTTCAGATCAGTTCAGTTGCTCAGTCATGTCGGACTCTTTGCAACCCCATGAATCTCAGCACGCCAGGCCTCCCTGTCCATCACCATCTCCAAGAGTTCACTCAAACTCACGTCCGTTGAGTTGGTGATGCCATCCAGCCATCTCATCCTCTGTTGCCCCCTTTTCCTCCTGCCCCCAATCCCTCCCTGCATCAGAGTCTTTTCCAATGAGTCAACTCTTTGGATTACTGTAATGTTCTAGTTATTGGTCCTCATGTTTCTACTCTTGCTTCCCACCGTGTGTGCTCAGTTGTGCACACGGTGTGTGCAGACATATCTGATTCTGTTACCCTTTGCACTGTAGCCCTCCAGGTTCCTCTATCCATGGAATTCTCCAGGCCAGAATACTGGAGTGGGTAGCCTTTCCCTTCTCCAGGGGATATTCCCAACCTAGGAATTGAACCAGGGTCTCCTGCATTGCAGGCAGATTCTTTACCAACTGAGCCACCAGGGAAGCCCTGTAATGATATATAACTTTTACTATTTAAATTATGTAAATTCCAACTTTTAATTTCCATGAGTTGTATCAGTCTTTTTTTAAGCCAAATGGTGTTTTTACCGTCTTCTGTTTGTTTTTTTTTTTCTTTAATCAGTTTACTGACATATACTTTATAAACAAGTATATACATCAGTTTTAAGGGTGCACCATGGTGAGTTTCAAGCAGCATATACAGTTATACAGAATATTGGAATGGGTCGCCATTCCCTTCTCCAGGGGATCTTCCCAACCCAGGTATATAATCCAGGTCTCCCAGACTGCAGGTAGATTATTTACCATCTGGGCCACCAGGGAAGCCTAATCCTTGCATTTATATGGTTGATGTTTGTTATATGATCAAATATATTATTGTAATCTACTACTGCTAAGTCACGTCAGTCGTGTCCTACTCTGTGTGACCCCATAGACGGCAGCCCACCAGGCTCCTCCTTCCCTGGGATTCTCCAGGCAAGAACACTGGAGTGGGTTGCCATTTCCTTCTCCAGTGCATGAAAGTGGAAAGTGAAAGGGAGGTCGCTCAGTTGTGTCCGATTCCTAGTGACCCCATGGACTGCAGCCTACCAGGCTCCTCCATCTGTGGGATTTTCCAGGCAAGAGTCCTGGAGTGGGGTGTCATTGCATTCTCCTATTATTGTAATCTAGTACTCATTAATTATCACTAATTAAAACTGGCCACCTGATGTGAAGAACCAACTCATTGGAAAAGACCCTGATGTTGGGAAAGACTGAGGCAAAAGGAGAAGGGATCAGCAGAGGATAAGATGACTAGACAGCATTACTGACTCAATGGATATGAATTTGAGCAAACTCCAGGAGACAGTGAAGGAGAGGGAAAGCTGGTATGCTACAGTCCATGGGGTCACAAAAAGTTGGAAACTAGTAAGTGACTGAACACAATTAAAGCTGAAATATCCAATTTGGAACAGTAACAATATTCTTTTGTTTTAATATGATATATACATATCTTATTAAATATGTATTAAAAATAGAGAAAATTAGACAGTTTATAGATAAAATAGATCTATATCTGCTTAAACATAAAATTGCTTTTTATGTTTCTGAAAAATTAACTCTAGAAAATGTATTTTATTTTTTACCTAATTATTTTCAAATAGAAATAGATCTCCTGTCAATAAATTAAGTAAATTTAGTTTTTCCTCTGATTTAAAAGCTGAAAGTCAAAAAGAATCTCTAAGTGACACTCTTCCAGAATAAACCACCCTCCATACCAATGCTTGTGGCATTTGATATTTGGAAGCCAACTATTTACTTTATACTTTTTATAAAGCAAATGTAAGTTAATGATTTGGAAAAGAGGCAAAGTCACAGATACTTTGTTGTTTTTTTCATTGCCAGAATCAAAGAGTAGGAGAAAGCTAGCTCCCAGGGGCACTTGCTCAGTGTACCAATATATCATCATTGGAAATGCTATCCAGCAACGTCATATTACTTGCAGTGGTGCTGGAGAAGACTCTTGAGAGTCCCATGGACTGCAAGGAGATCCTACCAGTCCATTCTGAAGGAGATCAGCCCTGGGATTTCTTTGGAAGAACTGATACTAAAGCTGAAACTCCAGTACTTTAGCCACCTCATGTGAAGAGTTGACTCATTGGAAAAGACTCTGATGCTGGGATGGATTGGGGGCAGGAGGAGAAGGGGACGACAGAAGATGAGATGGCTGGATGGCATCACTGACTTGATGGACGTGAGTCTGAGTGAACTCCAGGAGTTGTGATGGACAGGGAGGTCTGGCATGCTGTGATTCATGGGGTCGCAAAAAGTCGGACATGACTGAGCGACTGAACTGAACTGAACTGAATGCTCAATAAGCTGGCTGAGGGCCAACTTCAGAACTAACACAGTAGAAAAGTGGCCTAATCTGTGCTGAGACCACATAACAACTTACACCAAAGAAATTAAATACAACCAAAGATTTCCAATAAATACAGCATTACAAACTATCACCAAATTTGGCCTCTTGAATAGCTTTTTAATAAGTAAAGAAACAGTATCCCATTGGAAGGACTGATGCTAAAGCTGAAGCTCCAACACTGTGGCCACCTGATGTGAAGAGAGGACTCATTGAAAAAGACCCTGATGCTGGGAAATATTGAAGGCAGGAGAAGAGGGCAACGGAGGATGATATGGTAGGATAGCAACACTGACTTGATGGACTTCAGTTTGAGCAAACTCCAGGAGATAGAGAAGTACTTGCATGCTGCAGTCCATGGGGTCACAAAGAGTCAGACATGACTGAACAACTGAAATGAATGAGAGGACTTAGAAACAAAGAAAAACTGCTAAAAGTCTCCAAAAGAAAAAGTAGTTTTCCATCATCATTTTGATAAAGAGAAATGCATTGGACAAACAGGCCTGGAACGCTTCCTGAGACATCTGGTGAGGACATGTTTTCAGGTATTATCAAGGAGCTACTAGGGTAAATTCTATAATTTTTCATGATAGATAAGAAGTAAGGCCATTGACATGTGAAGTTGATATAGTCCAACAAAACTTCCTAAATGAAAATGACACAAGTGCAAGTTAATTTTTTTCCAGAATTTTCTTATTATTTTACATATTTCCCTTCATTATTATATAACTCTTATGCTTGATATTATGTTTTATACTGAAAATACAAGTAAGGTAAAAATCAACTTCAATAGTTGTTCCCAGTCCAAAGGAGAGGAATTCATTTAAAAAATCCACATTTAGTATAAAAATTGATATAAAAAAAATACCAAGTTAAAAGGAATGGAATTCTTCACAAAACTCAAGCACCAGTCACTCAGTTAGTTGGTTCAGTTACTCAGTTGTGCCCAACTCTTTGTGACCCCATGAACTGCAGCACACCAGCCTTCCCGGTCCATCACCAACTCTTGGAGCTTACTCAAACTCATGTCCACTGGGTCAGTGATGCCATCCAACCGTCTCATCCTCTGTTGTCCCCTTCTCCTCCCACCTTCAATCTTTCCCAGCATCAGACTCTGTTCTAATGAGTCAGTTCTTTACATCAGGTGGCCAAAGTATTGGAGTTTCAGCTTCAGTATCAGTCCTTCCAATGAATATTCAGGACTTATTTGCTTTAGGATTAATGGGTTGGATCTCCCTGCAGTCCAAGGGACTCTCAAGAGGCTTCTCTAACACCACAGTTCGAAAATATTAATTCTTTAGCACTCAGCTATCTTTACAGGAACCGAGCCTCCAAACATGACTCACACATCCAAACATGACTACTGGAAAAACCATAGCTTTGACTAGACAGATCTCTGTTGGCAAAGTAATGAGAATTCAAGAAAAATATCTACTTCTGCTTAATTGACTATGCCAAAGCCTTTGACTGTGTGGATCACAACAAACTGGAAAATTCTTCAAGAGATGGGAAGACCACCTGACCTGCTTCCTAAGAAATTTGTATGCAGATCAAGAAGCAACAATTAGAACTGGACATGGAACAAGAGACTGCTTCCAAATAGGGAAAGGAATACGTTAAAGCTATATATTGTCACCTTACTTATTTAACTTATATGCAGAGTACATCATGTGAAATGCTGGACTGGATGAAGCACAAGCTGGAATCAAGATTGTTGGGAGAAATATCAATAATCTCAGATACGCAGATGCTGCTGCTACTGCCCAGTTGTGTCAGTCATGTCCAGACTTTTGCAATCCCACAGACATCAGCCCACCAGGCTCCTCCATCCCTGGGATTCTCCAGGCAAGAACACTGGAGTGGGTTGCCATTTCCTTCTCCAATACATAAAAGTGATAATGAAGTCACTTAGTCGTGTCCGACTCTTAGTGACCCCATGGACTGCAGCCTACCAGGCTCCTCTGTCCGTGGGATTTTCCAGGCAAGAGTACTGGAGTGGGTTGCAAGTGCCTTCTCTGCAGATACACAGATGATACCACCCTTACGGCAGAAAGCAAAGAACTAAAGAGCCTCTTGATGAAAGTGAAAGAGGAGAGTGAAAAAGTTGGCTTAAAACTCAACATTCAGAAAACTAAGATCATGGGATATGGTCCCAAAACTTCATGGCAAGTAGATGGGGAAACAATGGAAACAGTGAGAGACTTTATTTTGGAGGGCTCCAAAATCACTGCAGATGGTGACTGCAGCCATGAAATTAAGACACTTGCTTCTTGGAAGAAAAGCTATGAGCAACCTAGACAGCATATTAAAAAGCAGAGACATTACTTTGCCAACAAGCACCAGTAAGGAAGGTATATTGTATGTATGGAAGTGAGGACAGGAGTCTGCAGAATGCTGTCAAGAAATTAACTTTTGAACTTCAACAGAAATTAACTTTTCAAAGAAATTAACATTTGAACTTTGGAAAGAAGAGGAGTTAACTAGGAAGCAAGGGGCCTTTTCTTAGGAAGTGAGATGAGTGCAATTATGCGGTAGTTTGAGCATTCTTTGGCATTGCCTTTCTTTGGGATTGGGATGAAAACTGATCTTTTACAGTCCTGTGGCCACTGCTGAGTTTTCCAAATTTGCGGGCATATTGAGTGCAGCACTTTCACAGCATCATCTTTCAGGATTTGGATAGGAATGGGCGAATTTAATTCAAATGACCATTATATTGACTACAGTGGGCAAGAATCCCTTAGAAGGAATGGAATAGCCCTCATCATCAACAAAAGAGTCCAAAATGCAGTATTTGGGCACAGTCTCAAAAACAACAGAATGATATTGGTTCGTTTCCAAGGCAAACCATTCAACATCATAGTAATCACAGTATATGCCCAATCAGTAACGCTAAAAAGCTGAAGTTTAAAGAGTCTATGTAGGCCTGAAGACCTTCTAGAAATAACATCAAAAAAGATGTCCTTTTCATCATCAGATCAGATCAGATCAGTCGCTCAGTCGTGTCCGACTCTTTGCGACCCCATGAACTGCAGCACGCCAGGCCTCCCTATCCATCACCAGCTCTCGGAGGTCACTCAGACTCACATCCATTGAGTCAGTGATGCCATCCAGCCATCTCATCCTCTGTCATCCCCTTCTCCTCCTGCCCTCAATCCCTCTCAGCATCAGAGTCTTCTCCAATGAGTCAACTCTTCGCATGAGGTGGCCAAAATACTGGAGTTTCAGCTTTAGCATCATTCCTTCCAAAGAAATCCAAGGGCTGATCTCCTTCAGAATGGACCCGTTGGATCTCCTTGCAGTCCAAGGGACTCTCAAGAGTCTTCTCCAACACCACAGTTCAAAATCATCAATTCTTCGGCGCTCAGCCTTCTTCACAGTCCAGCTCTCACATCTATACATGACCACAGGAAAGACCATAGCCTTGACTAGGCGAACCTTTGTTGGCAAAGTGATGTCTCTGCTTTTGAATATGCGATCTAGGTTGGTCATAACTTTCCTTCCAAGGAGTAAGCGTCTTTTAATTTCATGGCTGCAGTCACCATCTGCAGTGATTTTGGAACCCAGAAAAATAAAGTCTGACACTGTTTAGGGGACTGGAATGCAAAAGTAGGAAGTCAGGAGATACCAGGAATAACAGGCAAGTTTGACTTTGGAGTACAAAATGAAAAAGGGCAAAGGCTAACAGAGTTTTGCCAAGAGAATGCACTGGTCATAGCAAACACCCCCTTTCAACAACACAAGGAACAATTCTACACATAAATGTCACCAGATGGTCAGTAGGACAATCAGACTGATTATATTCTTTGCAGCCAAATATAGAAAAGCTCTATACAGTCACCAAAAACAAGGCCTGGATCTGACTGTAGCTCAGATCATTAGCTCCCTATTGCAAAACTGAGGTTCAAATTGAAGAAGGTAGGGAAAACCACTAGGCCATTCAGGTATGACCTAAATTGAATTCCTTATGATTAAACAGTGGAGGTAATGAATAGATTCAAGGGATTAGATGTAGATAGAATGCCTGAAGAACTATGGATGAAGGTTTGTAACACTGTGCAGTAAGTGGTGACCAAAAACATCCCCAAGAAAAAAGAAATGGTTGAAGTCATTGTGATTGTCTGAGGAGGGCTTACAAATAGCTGTGAAAAGAAAAGAAACAAAAGGCAAACAAGAAAGGGCAAGACTTACCTAAGTGAATGCAGAGTTCCAGAAAATAGCAAGGAGAGATAAGAAGCCTTTTAAGTGAACAATGCAAAGAAATAGAGAAAAAAAAATGGAATGGGAAAGACTAGAGATCTCTTCAAGAATTTTAGAGATAACAAGGGAACATTTCATGCAAAGATGGGCCCAATCACAATAAAGGACAGAAACGGCAAGGACCTAATAGAAGCAGAAGAGATTAAGAAGAGGAAACAAGAATACATAGAAGAACTGTAGAAAAAAGCTCTTAAGGACCTGGATAACCATGATAGTGTGATCACTCACCTAGAGCCAGACATCCTGGAATGTGAAGTCAAGTGGGTCTTAGGAAGTATTTTCTACAAACAAAGCTAGTGGAGTTGATGGAATTCCAGTTGAAGTATTTCAAATCTGAAAGGATGATGCTGTTAAAGTACTGCACTCAATATGCCACCAAAACTGGAACACTCAGCAGTGGACACAGGACTGGAAGAGATCAGCTTTTATTCCAATCCCAAAGAAAGACAATGCCAAAGAATATTCAAATCACCATACAATTGCACTTATTTCACATGCTAATAAGATTATGCTCAAAATCTTTCAAGCTAGGAATAAGCAGTATGTGAACTGAGAATTTCCAGATGGACAAGTAGAAAAGGCAGAGGAACAAGATAAAATTGCCAGTGTCCATTGGATCATCAAAAAAGCAAAAGAGTTCATGAAAAACATCTACTTGTGCTTTATTGACTATGCCAAAGCCCTTGACTGTGTGAATCACAACAAACTGAGGAAAATTCTTAAAGAGATGAGAATACCCAACCACCTTACCTGTCTCCTGAGAAACCTATATGCAGGTCAAGAAGCAATAGTTAGTAGTGGGCATGTAAAAACATACTGGTTCAAAACTGGGAAAGGAGAATGTCAATGCTGTATTTTGTCACCCTGCTTATTTAACTTATATGCAGAGTATATAATGCGAAATGCCAGGCTGGATGAAGCAAAAGCCAGAATCAAAATTGCCAGGAGAAATATCAACCATTTCAGATATGCAGATGATACTACATTAATGGCAGAAAGCAAAGAGGAACTAAAAGCCTCTTGATAAAGGTTAAAGAGGAGAGTGAAAAAGCTGGCTTATCTCAACATTCCAAAAACTAAGATCATGGCATCTGATTCCATCACTTCATGCAAATAGATGGGAAAAAGTGGAAACAGTGAGATACATTTTCTTGGGCTCCAAAATCACTGTGGACAATGACTACAGCCATGAAATTAAAAAACATTTGCTCCTTGGAAGAAAACCTGTGACAAACCTAGACAGCATATTAAAACACAAAGACATCACTTTACCCACAAAACTCTGTCTAGTCAAAGCTATGATTTTTCCAGTGGTCATGTATGGATGTGAAAGTTGGAGTATAAAGAAAGCTGAACTCTAGAGAACTGATGCTTTTGAACCCTGGTGCTGGAGAAGACTTTTGAAAGTCCCTTGGACAGCTGGAAATCAAATGAGTCAATCCTAGAGGAAATCAACCCTGAATACTCATTGGAAGGCCTTATGTTGGTTGAAGCTGAAGCTCCAATACTTTGGCCACTTGATGCAAAGAGCCAGTTCATTGGAAAAGGTCCTGATGCTGGGAAAGATTGAGGGCAAGGGGAGAAGGAGGCAACAGAGGATAAGATGGTTGGATTTCATCATTATCTCAAATGAACATTAGTTTGAGCAAACTCAGGGAGAAAGTGAAGGACAGAGAAGCCTGATGTACTGTAGTTCATGGGGTTGCAGACAGTCAGACTCGACAGGGAGACTGAAAAATAACAACAAAATTTATAATCTAAGTTGTAGTTTCTCATATTTACAAAGTTTGTAAATAAATATCTCTGAGTGAGTGAGTGAAGTAGCTCAGTCGTGTCCGACTCTTTGTGACCCCATGGAGTGTAGCCTAAGCAGGTTCCTCTGTCCATAGGATTTTCCAGACAAGAATACTGGAGTGGGGTGCCATTTCCTTCTCCAGGAGATCTTCCTGACCCAGGGATTGAACCCAAGTCTCCCGCATTGTAGGTAGACGCTTTACCGTCTGAGCCACCAGGGATCAAATATCTATAGTAGCCTGATTAACATATCTTATTTTTTAGGTAAAAATAACTAAGATATACATTTGATAGGAAATTCTTTTCTCACTTAAAATTATATAATTTGGAGATAATATTTCAAAGCTCAGAATTGGTAAAGATTAAAGTAACATGTGTATTTGCTTTAAAAACAGTAAAAATACAGAACACTGTAGTAAATTACACTAAATCAAACTTGATAACAAATTTCATTCTGCACATAACTGAGAAAATTAGACAGTTTATAGATTAAAATAGACATATCAAAAAATTAACTCTAGAAAATTTATCTTATTATTGCTTAAATCATTTCTAGATAGAAATAGCTCTCCTTTTAATAAATTAAGTAAATTTAATCTTGTTTCCTTTCTAAGTGCTAAAAAAATTCTCAGTGTCTTAAATATACCTAGTACCTTAAATACACTCAACACCTTGATACAGAAAAAACTAAAACTTTTTATTTTTTCCTCTAGGAAAGATTAAAACCTACTTTTATCTGTTTTGGGGCTTTTTGTTGTAGCTATTGTTGTCTGTGTGGTGTTTGTTTTATTCTGTTTTTGTATAAAGTTACACTAGTTCACCCACTCGGTCATGTCCGACTCTTTGCAACCCCATTGATTGCAGCATGCCAGGCATCCCTGTCCAACACCAACTCCCAAGCCTACTCAGACTCATGTCCATGGCGTCGGTGATGCCATCCAACCATCTCATCCTCTGTGGTCCCCTTCTCCTCCGGCCTTCAATCTTTCCCAGCATCGGGATCTTTTTCAATGAGTCAGTTCAAATCAGGTGGCCAAAGTATTGGAGTTTCAGCTTCAGCATCAGTCCTTCCAGTGAATATTTAGGACTGATCTCCTTTAGGATGGACTGGTTGGATCTCCTTGCAGTCCAAGAGACTCTCAGGAGTCTTCTCCAATACCACAGTTCAAAAGCATCAATTCTTTAGCACCTAGCTTTCTTTACAGTCCAACTTTCACATCTACACGTGATTACTGGAAAAACCCTACAAACTGTCCTGAAAAACAAAACATAAGGTTTGGTTAAGATAATTCAACATTATCTCTGAAAGTCAAGTTAGAAGTTATAGCTTCATCATGCAACTTGTTAAAGGAAATAGAGAGTGAATTTTAGAGTCAGTCCTATATTACCTGCTAAAGATAGTTAAGCTTTTCACCTATAGAATGAGTTAGCTATCTACACTGACAGACACTATGAAGAAACTAATCTGTCCAACACCCTTTTTTCTTAGAAACACTGACTTTGACATGTAAACTTGGTAATAGATGATGGTTGTAACTCACAATAGAATTTGCAGTTATCAGCAATCTATTTACAGGCTTGTAAAAGGAAACAGCACAGGATTTGTATCACAGTAGAAAATGTTTTGCATATATTTATAACCTCCCCATTTTGAAATTCATTTAATCCATCCACTTAAAACAGATCAATATTTAAATAAATTTCACAGTATTTACTTACTAAAATGAGCCACGTACATTTCTTCCAGGCAAATGGATCATAAAGTTTAATTCCACAACATAATTTCTCTCTGAGCCTGTCACTTTGATTTCTACATTTCAGTGACCTAAAATGATCAGTTGTTGAAACTCTGTTGGTTCTTGCAGATTGTAGTGAAATATGAGAGAAAAAGAAATGCTAATTTCTGCCAGAATAGATTTGTTAGAGTTGAGTGTCAGTTTGAAAGGACATCAGAAAGTTGACATTACACCTTTACAGTTCCTGTAGTAAAGTGGCATTCTTTGTGTGTTGTGTCCTTTGTAGCCAGAAAATGGGCATGACTACTCACTAATCCTGCAAATTACATTACAGTAATAGACATGATAAAATGTATATTAAATTAATAAAAAGAGTATAGAAAAATAACTGTACAAAACAAAATATATCTCAGGCCATTCCATCTCATGAAGAGGAATACTGGATTGGACCACCAGTCTATAAGCCATGCAACCAGAAAAAATCTGCCAGATGAAAGGAGATAGTCTGGTTCACCCAATTGTTTATCTCAGGTGATAAGGCAAAACTCACAATATGAAACTGAAAATTGGTGCAACTCTCACCTTATTGTTTCTGGAAATAATCTTTTATAAACATCAGAAATATGAAAAGAAGTTTGAATAAGGCTAAAAGAACAGTCTTTCCAATCTAATGTTTAGTCTCCAAAAAAATAATTTGGGAGATAAGTATGAGTAGTTGTCCTTCAAGACTTCATCCTCATGTGTTAGGGTTGTGAACTGGGAATCCTCGCTCATCTTTAATAACATATCAGAGCATTTCCAATCTGGAATATAGGTATTTTTTAAGTTAAAAAATGAGTCCTTTTAAAAGTACAGTATTATTTGAAATTGCAACTCACATTTTAAATAAGAGCAAAACTCACTGCCTTGAAAAGGAGCTCAAGGGCCTAGTTTTCTATGCCTAGATACTACTTTAATACACAAGATGCTCTGAGGCTCCTGCATAGTACTTTATGGTTCTGAGGGGGGAAAGAAAAAAATTTGCAAACCGTTACATGTATCTGAATCCTTTGGAAACCTACTCCTATTTCCTACTCACATTTCAAGAAAAGTAAAATGATAGGCTTCCTACATTTATATGATGAGTATAGAAGTATTTCTTTCATTTGCCTTAAAATGATAATTTTCCAATTTTAAAGTTGCCTCTTAGTTCTTTAAGCCTCAGAAACATGTATCCAACTGCCTGCTCATCACTTCCAATGAATCCTTCAAGGGCAACTCAAGTGCAACAAATCCAAAACTAAACTCACTTTCTTAGCAAAGATCACAATCACTCAGATACTAGCTTAGGAAGTAAAGCTGGTTATCATCCTCATCACTTCCCTCTTGCTCATCCTCAATTTCTAACTATCTCAAAGCTAGGCACATTTCTATTCTTAAATTCTTCTTTCTCAAGTCTATCTATTTCTCTCACTCTCCATCTCTAGTGCCACTAAAGGTCTTCCTTCCTAGCCATTTTCCCAGCTCTTTAATCTATCTTTTTCTATAGCAGTTAACTATGACCTTAGGTCTTCCCTGTTTAAAATCCTTCAGAGGTGTCCTACTGCTTTTAAAATTAAAAGCAAACATCTTAATATAACCTAGAATGACTTGGTCACACTACGAGCTTCCTTGGGTTCTGTCCTCCAGCAATATTAGCTAGCGTTTTCACAGTCCTGCAAATCTGTCAGTTCCTCCTTGCTGCTGGGCCTTTATACAGATATGATCTGGTCATTTATTTAAATGCTGTCATATCACTTTGGATTAGAAGCATTCATCACAACTACAAATCAACATACAGTTCTGTTTTAAAGTTTATGTTCCATATTGGCTGGACTATCTGGCTTACACTTATATCCCAGCACATGGCATAATGTCTTGCACAGAATAGAGCTTCATGAGTCTCTATCAGTTGAATTAATAAGTGATAATCTGAGAGAGTACAACTGATCTTTAATTTTATTTTTATAGACTTTTGATAAGAGTTAAAGTTTTAAATCCTCTTAGGCTCTTTAAAAAAAAAAAAAAAAAGCCTCATTTTTGAGTCTGAAATTGTTCTTTTCTATTTCCACTATCTTATATAGTCAATGAAGTTGAAGAATCTCTAGAATCATACAGTGTGTCCAACTCTTTGAGATCCCATGGACTATACAGTTCATGGAATTCTCCAGGCCAGAATACTGGAGAATAGCCTTTCCCTTCTCCAGGGGATCTTCCCAACCCAGAGACTGAACTGGGTTTGCAAGCAGATTCTTTACCAGCTGAGCTAAAAGGGAAGCCCAGAATCATACATATAGATGTTTTATTTGTGCGTATGATTGTACGTACAAAGATTCTACTACAGAATGATTGTGATTTGCATTTGTATTATCAAAGCTATTGCTGATTAAGGAACTTGACTCTTTAATATAATTTTAAGCATCCAAGCATATCAACAGTATTGAAATTAATAAGAATTACAGAAAGAGAGATGGTAGCAGAGAATATGTATTCAGGCCCCTAAGATTTGGCAGAGACCATAATCTTGGATCCCTAGCTCCATTCAAT
This sequence comes from Tragelaphus eurycerus, assembly GCA_935064755.1. Lineage (NCBI taxonomy): Eukaryota > Metazoa > Chordata > Mammalia > Artiodactyla > Bovidae > Tragelaphus > Tragelaphus eurycerus. The sequence goes on along the minus strand of CAKXYN010000045.1, from coordinate 3,140,356 downwards.
AACAGTGAATCTATTTTTAATTCATTCCTGGATATTTAGTTGTAAGTGCCTCTAGTTCACTTACAGATATTGATCTGTTCAAAAGCAAAGAAGCCTTTATTACTACATTAATTTTTGATCCTCTGCCCCTCAGCAACCTGGCAATTATTTAAATAAGTGTGGCTAGCTGAATTACTGATAAGATTCATGAAATCATCCATATTTAAAGTTCAAAACCATGGATTTTGAGTAATTTTATTAAAGGTGAATATAAATTAATTTTAAGAGTTTTCCCTAGATGGCTACACTAAAGTAACCTGGATTTAAAATAATAAAATGCTACCACTACTATTAAAATAACAATAGTTATTTCAAAATTTTCTAAGGACTATGCAAATTTTTTGCAGATATTACATAAATTAATCTTGATAATAACTCTATGAAGTACCTTATGAAGTAGTATATTACTGTACTGTTATTAAGTCTATATAATAGATGAGGAAGCTAAGACTCATAAAACTAATACACTTGCCAAAAATCACACAGAGGAAAAATTCAGACCCAGGGTACCTCATTGCAAGTAGAGATAATCATCTAAGTATAACTCTATATAAAGTCTCAGCCATAATGAAAATACAGGGAACTTCTTCAGCCTTGCTTTCCTCCACTACCATCTTAGTCAAGGAAGGTAAAGATGAAAAGTCTCCCACTCAAAACCAGCAATGCCAGTGATTAATCAATAGCTTATGGAGTTTATTGGTAATACTCTGTCTTCTTACCTCAGAGAAATTTATTTTGCATTAAATTTAGTAGTCCATTTGCAATGCTCTGGGAAGCATAGATACTGCTGACAGAACACTTTTAGGAAATCTATGAAACCCATTTTTCTAGGGAATGATTTATGCACGAATATCATCCTCAAGAAAGAAATCTCTATACAAATAATAGGAGTTAAAGGCTTAAAAAATATAATATTAAAAAAATTATAATAATTCCTAAGTTAGAGATATTATATTGCTCTAGAGGATTCAGGAAAGACTTCAATAGGTACAGGTGTGAATGTGATCTTGAAAAATACTTACAATTTTAAAAATTGGACCTTACTTCTACAATTTTAACATTCATATAAGTACCACATCACTTTCAATCAGACATTGAAGACTGCAAATTCATCTATTTCCATGTCATTTATTTTTACCAAAACTATCTAATATGCAAATATCAAATGCTCTGCAGCAATTAATTAATTAACAGTATGAAATTAAATATATTTACTAAGTAAGTTATTGTAAATAGCCCAGCATAGAAGACTGACAGAAAAACTTGTTTCTGAAATAAAAGCTAAAATGAATTCTTATTTTCCAAAGCAAGCTATTACCGCAAACATTTATTTCTGGTTCCAAATCTTTATTCACTCACCTCATATGATACAAACACAGTCTGTTCTTTACAGGAGAATTATTTTACTTTTGTAATTAAGGTAATACAAATTCTGCTCTAATAAATTAATACCTGATTAGTTTGGAAGAAAATTAAGTTGAGATATAAGTGACATCAAGGTTTACAAGGCTTGAAACAAATTGATTTTGGAGGAACCCTTTATAAAGAATATAAAATTGAAAATGGTTCCTGATCATATGAACCCCAAAGCTTATGCTTAAATAGCTTCATGATCAGTAAGATGCATAGAACTGACTCATTGGAAAAGACCCTGAGGCTGGGAAAGATTGAAGGCCGGAGGAGAAGGGATGACAGAGGATGAGAGACACAATAGTATGTGAATAGGTAAGACAAACCTGGAACTCATAAGGTAAGGGCCATAAATTTAAAAGGGAAAGAAATATAGAATAATTCAGAACTGGCTAGGGAAGGTTTATCAGGATCTGATATTTAAATTGAATTATTCAATACTAAGAAAGAGGCAGACAAGCTAGGAGGGATTCTTTTTCAGTTTTATCCACAGGAGGAAGAGAAAATGATCAATAAATATTTGTTGAAATGTTAAATGAACACATCTGTGGGAAAGCATTTTCAGTAAAGTAGAAAATACAAAGAGCCTGAGATGAGTATAACTTGCATTTTGGGGAGATGAAAAAAAAGGCCTCTGTCCAGAGAAAGGTAAATTATGGAGAGACTAGTAGGAGATGAGGTTGAAGAGAGGCAGAACCTAGATCAGTTTAATGAGCTGTTCTCAAGTCAGACTGCACATTAAGTCATTTGAGGAACTGTACAAAGCACCAGTGTCTATGCCCCACTAGAAGCCTCAGCAGCAGAGGGTGGGAGAAGTGGTATACAAAAAGCCTTTGTTTTCAAGCCCTCCAGGTTAAGAACCAATGATCCACATACTTGAAGGCACAATAAGAATTTTGGTTTTAGTCTATCACCAAGAAATGTCATGATGGGGTTATTAGAGGGACATCAATAATGACATGAAGATGTATATAGTCTTGAATTAAGATTCAGAATAAATACTTTGCCTAGATTCACCATGTGTTTTTCATTCTACCTAATTTGTATATTTATACTCAAACACAGAGAAAACAAAGATGGTCATATACCAAGCAGAGAATGTTATAAAATATTTTCTATTCTTTCTAATAGTGATGCCCATATTAACATATTAGTCAAGATTTCTGAAAGTTTCTCACCACATAAGAAAAAAATTACTTTTTCTTCATCTAGACTATTTTATGTTACAAAGTCCCCAGAAGATTAAACTGTCAAATCCAACTTCTTTTCCTGACACATAACTCCAATTTCCTTGGACCTTCTGGCCAAACAAGTAATAGGAAGCTTGAATCAGTTTTATCTCCAAAATCTGAATTCTTCTGGTAGCTCCATGATTTCTGAAGAGTAAGGCAGGAAAAATACCTCAGTACTTCCACGACTGATTTCAATCCTTTCTCTTCATTGTCACCTCTTCTCAATTCTTAAAATTCCTTACCAACATTTTTTCAAAGCTGAAATACCTTCTGAAATAAGGTTTCTTATGTTTAATTTAAACTATGTATTCATTTATTCTATTCCTTGACTATCCTCCCCATTAGCATGTAAGCTCCACAATATTTTTAGTCTAATTTGTTTACTGATTGACCCCAACATTTGGAGAAGTGCCTAGCACATAGTTGGAACTTTAATAAATGAATACTTACGGAAGAATGGAATGAAAGTAGGTGTAGTCATTACTCCTGTTCCTCAGATGAAGAAACTAAGGCTCAAAATGGTAAATGAAGTGTACAAGGATATATCTTTAGGCAATAACAAGTTTAGGACTAAAATGCTTATATTTTTCACCCTAAAAAGTCTGTGTGCTAAACACTACACACTAATTTTCAGTACAGCATATGAAGCTGAGACTAGATGTTTGTGCTGTGATCAGACTGTAGACAGCCTCTAGTGCCAGAGCAAGGAGTTATGACTTTGAGCTGCCATTAGTTGGAAGTTATTGAAGGACACTGAGCAGGCAAGTAACAGCATCAAAGTAGTGTTTCAAAAAGATTTATCTGCTATCATTGTAGAGAACAGATGGGAAGGAGAATATCAAGGCAGCAAGATAGTTCAAAGAAAAAAGTACAGCATCCAGATAATTTCAGGAACTAGTCAAAATAAAGTCTATACATCACTGTTAACAGCAAATTATTCTTCACCTTCAAAATGCAGACCAGTTATAAATGCTCATTCAACAAATATTTATTGAGGGCACACAACAGTCATCAACATGGTCTATCAAACATTTTATGTCAAATAATAAGACAAGATCATCTATACATGGTCCTGCCCATTTCATTCCATTTGGTGGGCATGTGAATAGCACAGATAAACTGAAAGATCTTCAAAGAACCACAGTTAAAAATAAAAGTGAAAGCAGAAAAGGGTATCCAGACTAGATCAAAGCTTATTCATTATCAAATACTGATTCCATACTTGACTTATGAAAAACACAGTGGTGGATTATTTACTGAGTCACAAATGGATCTTAACTTTGAATACAAAGTGCCCTTAGTAAGAACAACAATAAGAAAAACAAAACACACATAAAGAGTCTGAAAACAAATAGACTATAGTGAAAGACATTTAGACAAAGTACTATGTGAATTAAGAGGACCCAAAAGATTTCCTTATATTTGGGACTGTAGAAATCTTCAGTGAATTGCTAGTAACTGAGGATAAAATATACTACACCAAAGTGCATCCAGAATAATGGATTAATGGGTTTTGTGTTTGATTCTTGGTAAACAAAATTAAATTTTAATGGTACTAGGTACAGCAGATATAACAATAGCGATGCATTTCTGGAAGGAACATTATGAAACCCAAGAGGCCAACAGCAAGGTTGAAAATTGTACAGGCCTTTTCATGGTCACTCTAATTTTTAAACATGGCTCTAGGTTAAAATCATCAGGTTCTCAGTAGGTTTATATTGGCCTCTACTATTCTTTTAAGTTTGATAATTAATATAATCTCCCTGGATATTCATTTCTTGTTTGGAAAAAAAAAAAAAAGCCTATTGACCAGTAACCCTTTCTCATATGCTTTTTATCATATGGGTATCAATTCTAAAATGTTATATTGATATAAATTCTATCAACAAGGTCATTGTGTGGACTACACTGAGTAATCCATACTACAAAGTTTTACTCTGTGTAGCTAAAGGGTTGTATGCACATATCATGACATAGCTTCCAACTCATTTCCAACTCTCTTTATCATGAGAAATGAGAACTTCAAACTATGAATAAAACAATCACCCCAGTAGCCTGCTTATATAAGCTGGTAAATGTGTATATAATCTTTTTTTTTCTTAACTCTTTTCTAACAGGTGACTTTCTGAAATATGTATTCCCACAGTACCCTAAAATATTTTTAATCTTGACATTAAAGTTAGAAAGATGGAGAAGTGCATTTGAGATAGAATCTTGAATTACTGATAGAGACTTCTTAATATCACCAACAGAATCCCGACTGAGCTACTTTGTGATTTGGGACAAGTCATGCTTCACTCATTCCATGCTTTCATGACTAGGGAACATTTTAAGAATGGTTCTTAGTGGTTGTATTCATTTCCTAGCGTTGCCATAACAAATTACCACACACTTGGTGGCTTGAAACCAACAGAGATGTATTCTCTTACAGTTCTAGAAGCTAGAAGTTCAAAATCAGGTTGTCAGCAGGGCCACAATCCTTTCAAAAGTTCTAGAGCCCTTCTTTGCCTGGAATGCATTCTTCAGCTTCTGGAATGCATTCCTTGTTTTTGGCAGCATAACTCTAGTCTCTGCCTCCATTTTCACTTGGTTTTCTTTTCCTCTGTTTCTCTCTCTATCTACTCTTTCTTTTTGAAGGACATCATCCATGGCCTTTAGGGTCCACCCTAAGGCAATATGATCTCATCTTAAATAATTACATCTACAAGGATCTTATTTCCAAAAAAGGTGACATTCTAAGGTTCCAGGAGAACCTGAATTTTTTTCAGACATTATTCAGCCTATTAAAGTGGTTGTGAAATATTCTACTGATTCATATAAAATTAGCATATATATATCAATGGTCAAATTTTTATTAATATTATAAAGTTATATGAAAAGAGAAAATAATCTTGCTTCCAGCTGAGTGAGTGACAACCAATGAAGAGGCTTAAGCAGAGGAAAGCCATGATCTGACATAAGTTTTAAAGAATCACTCTGGCTGAACTATTGAGAACAGATTATAGGTGAGCAAGGGTAGAAACAGGGAGGCAAATGAATTGGTGAGAAATGCTTGACTTCTGAATATATTTAAAGAAAGGAAAATGGTATCTGTTAGTATAAAATGGAAGAGAAGGAGAAAAGTTAAGAATGACTAAGATTTTTGGCTTAAGCAACTGCAATGCCAGAGCTGCTAAAACTGAGGCAGAGAAGACTACAAGTTGAGAAGTCTTTGGTGGAAGATTTGAAGTTCAGTTTTGAAAACAGTAAGTCTGAGCTGTCTAAGAATCTGAAAGAACATATCCTGTGTAAGCCTTGATTGTACATGTCCAAAATTTAAGATAAAAGTGTGAGATGGATATATAAAATTTGCAAGTTGTAAAATTATGAGATGGCATGTAAAGCAATGAGATCAGATCAGATGAAATCACTAAAGTAGTGAGCATAGATAAAAATGGGCTTGCTAGATAGCAATAGTGGTAAAGAACTTGGCTGCCAGTGCAGGAGAGGTAAGAGATTTGGGTTCGATCCCTGGGGCAGGAAGTTTTCAGAAAACTCTATCAGGATGATTTTCTCTTAAATTCTTCATAGAGATTTCTGAAGACTGAATGATATAGCACATGGTAGAGTGGAGGCTTGGCATACATTAGACAATTAGTAGTAGCTCTAATGATGATAAAGATGCCGTTAACAATACATACAAAACTTGTAATTCTATAGGAGTGTCAGTCTCCTCGACAACAATTTCTCACATTCAGGAATCTATCTTTTGAGATCCAGTCTATCTCCTGTGTAATAAACAATAAGCAGAATGAGACATATCCAAAATAGGTACATTATAATGAAATAAATTATAACTTATCAATTACTCTAAAGAAAAAGAGAAAACTACAATAGAGACATATTGCTGCTGCTGCTGCTGCTGCTGTTGCTGCTAAGTCACTTCAGTCGTGTCTGACTGTACGATCCCATAGACGGCAGCCTGCCAGGCTCCCCTGTCCCTGGGATTCTCCAGGCAAGAACACTGGAGTGGGTTGCCATTTCCTTCTCCAATGTAGGAAAGTGAAAAGTGAAAGTGAAGTCGCTCAGTCGTGTCTGACTCTCAGCGACCCCATGGACCACAGCCTAGCAGGCTCCTCCGTCCATGGGATTTTCCAGGCAAGAGAACACAGTGGCAAATAATGAAGACAGTTATAAAGATTTTTTATACTCCTTTATCCTGATTTTAAAAGTTAGAGGGAAAAAATTATGATGTATTACATAGAATAATGTACAGCCAGTAAAACTGTCTTAAGGAATATTTGATGCAAGAAAATATCCGAAGTATAAATTCAAAGACTTAAACATAATATAAAAATGAAATAAAATAGGATCCCTATTAGAGATATAAAGAAATAAACCAAAACTTTAATTATAATAACTTGTATATGGTTGCCTTCTAGGTTCTTTTTTATCCTTCCTTATATTTTTCTACGCTGAAAGAATATTTTTTAAATAAAGACTGTGTTTTACCATAACTTGAAAGAAGAATTAATCTTCCAAAGAAGGAACCATGTATTATATTTAAGAGATTTTTAATAATAACTGTATTTTTAAAGTGTTTTTACTTAAAGGAATAAGATTTTGAGAACGATTAACTTCAGGTATATCAGTGGTAGGGGGTTGTATTAATTTCTTTTTGTAGAGTTTTGTTGTGATATCTATTTTTCTACTACATCTACTTAATCATCAAAAGGTGGAGAAAGTGAGATTCTGTTTAGATCAGATATTTAGTCAAGGTCAGAGTCATGATAAAGTCCAGATCTTCCAAATATAGCACTGGTGTTCTTGCCACTATATTATCTTATATCCAATATTCCCACTCCCCACTCATTATACCAACTCATAGAATCAGGGTGACAGACCTATAAGAAAACTCATTTGAAAGTACTTCCAATAAGCATGAAAGAAAAAAGATAAAGAATAATGGTTCTAGTAATGTCAAATATAGTTTTAAGATGAATATTCTGGCACATTCCACAGCCTGATTCTATTTAGAAATATGGCAAGATTCAATGATAACAGTACTTTATATTCATTTATCATGAAAAAAATCATGAAATTTAGATACAGAAGAAGAGCAGGTCTACTCCAAGCCTCTCATTTTATAGAATAAGGCAGAGTGATACAAGGAGACACACTAAAAGTAGCAAAGCCAAGATTAGAACTATAATGTACTCATTTTCCAGATTAGAGCAGTTTGCAACTTGTCAAGTTATTTGTCTGTTAATATAAAGTTAAAGAATTAAAATAACTCAAATACAATTTAAAATCATAAAATTTTTCATCATATGGAAAGGAACCAAAAGAATAAAATAAATAGACCATATAAAGACCCTGGTAGATATACAGATTTTCTATATGTTAATTTTAACACTGGGCTTCCCTGGTGTATCAGTAGTGAAGAATTTGCCTGATAATGCAAGAGACATCAGAGATGTAGGTTCAATCTCTGAGTCAGGAAGTTCCCCTGGAGAAGGAAATGGCAACATCTTCCAGTATTCTTGCCTGGAAAATTCCCATGGACAGAGGAACCTGGCTTGCTATAGTCCATGGAGGTACAAACAGTTGGACAGACACAACTGAGTAACAAAAACAGCAATTTTTTTTTAATTTAAATTTATTTATTTTAATTGGAGGCTAATTACTTTACCTCGGAGAAAGCAATGGCACCCCACTCCAGTACTCTTGCCTGGAAAATCCCACGGATGGAGGAGCCTGGTAGGCTGCAATCCATGGGGTCGCTAAGAGTTGGACATGACTGAGCGACTTCACATTCTCTTTTCACTTTCATGCATTGGAGAAGGAAATGGCAACCCACTCCAGTGTTCTTGCCTGGAGAATCCCAGGGACGGGGGAGCCTGGTGGGCTGCCGTCTATGGGGTCACACAGAGTTGGACATGACTGAAGTGACTTAGCATAGCATTACTTTACAATATTGTATTGGTTTTGCTATACATCAACATGAATCCACTACAGGTGTACACGTGTTCCCCATCCTGAACCCCGCTCCCAGCTCCCTCCCTGTACCATCCCTCTGGGTCCTCCCAGTGCACCAGCCCCAAGCATCCTGTATCCTGCATCGAACCTAGACTGGTGATTTTAATATTATAAATCAACAATGACAGGAAAGATGTGTCACAAGTAATTACTGAAAATATACATCCTCATTATTACAAAAAGTAAACTACATATAGATCAAATAATTCAATGTGAAAAAAATTAACAACAGAAAACCTTAAAGAATTTGTAAAGACAAGTACCTCTCAGTTCAGTCCTGAAGGTTTTTCCCCTAAATTACAGCCAAAAGTTTCACATTTATCTTCCTGTTCCTACAGAGTTTACTGGTACCAATAAATGTGATACACTTAGAATTTTACCAACACCCAAATTCTGTAATTGCTTAATATATTATACAATGTTTAATACATCACATCCTTTAAGCCATCATCCATTTATCTTTACAGTCAAAACTCTGAACATGAAGCCAGTATATATTTATGCTTGGTATTTAGTAGTAAAATTTTAATGTAAGAATAATAAAACATAAAAATGCTTTAAAATATGTGATTAGAAAGTACTCTAATTATTAAATGTGTTTTAAATGAAATTATAAGTAACATGGTAAGATAAGTATCCTCATATATCAGTGATAAAATATAAGGACTAATGAGTTTTCCAGAAAGTCATTAGAAATGTCTATCAAGAGCCTTTTAAAAATATGTACACCTTTAAAAACTAAATTCCATAACCAATAATCTAGCCTAAGCATATAATCAGCAACATGTTTAAAAATAACTTCCTAAAAACGTTCATAACATTATTAAGTGGTAAAAAAAACTTAGCAGCAATACACATGAAAACTAATGAAAAGTAGCTAATTATGGAAATTATGATAAATACACATAATAAAATATTACTCAGCCTTTAAAACTATGTTTTGAAAGAATATCTCATGCAGGAGAAAGTGCTCATGATGTACCGGTCATAACATTTAAATAGTGAATTTTATTTAAGTATATGGAAATTTCTGGGGGGCATCTCAAGTTATTTTTCTTCTTTATTTTTATTTGTATTTTATATTTTACTAAAATAAGTATTTATTATTATCAGAAAAAAAGTTTTTCATGTTAATGTTGTAAATTAGATTTTCATTTGCCTTTAAGTCAAAATATCTAAAGAAGATTTGTTTAGTAACATTTGGATACTTTTCAAGCTACATAAATTTTACACCAATTCAATATAATATGCAATCAATTTTAGAAAGTAAACTCAAATATTTATAACTAAATCATACATGTAAGCAATAGAAAAACTCATAGATTCATACTAAGAAATATTATATTAAAGCATTGTTCTTATTTCTAAAACCCTCTCCTTTTTTACCTTCAAGGAACAAATGTTTCAGGAATGGCGGGATTTTTATTTTGGAAAATATAACCTTGACTCTCCTCACCTCATACACAGAAATTAACTCAAATCTTATAAACTGCAACCATGAATCTTCTAGAGAAAATATAGAGTGGCCTTGGCATAGACAGCGATTTCTTAAGTAGGATACCAAAAGAACAATAAAAGAAGAAAAGATACACTGAACTTCATCAAAATAAAAAAATCTCTGTTCTTTAAAGGATACCATTTAAAATTGTAAAGCAACTATATTCCAATAAAATTAAGAATAAATAACTAGATAATACTATATTAACTAAACAAATATAAAGCCATATCAATCTTGGAGAGGGGAATTAATACTTAATTTCTTTCCAGGACACATGTGTATGCTCAGTTGCAGCCAATTATTTGCAACCCCTGGACTGTAGTCCATTAGGCTCCTCTGTCCATGGGATTTTCCAGGCAAGAATATTGGAGAGGGTTGCCATTTCCTCCTTTAGAGGATCTTCTCGATCCAGGGATCAAACCCATGTCTCTTGCATCTCCTGCACTAGCAGGCAGATTGTTTGCCACTGAGCCACCTGGGAAGCCCATGCATATGTATGCGTAAATATCTGTGATAAGCAATCTGCCACATCTATTAAACAATATGTCACATTAAAAAACTGAAAATAGGAAGTGCTAAAAATAAAAGCAGCAACTGGAACTACAATACAAGTTAGTGCAAGCAAAAAATGGCACAGTTATTTATGAAAATGGTTTAGTAGTCTCTTGTTAAAAATATACCTATCATCCAATCCAGCAATTTTAATTCTGTGGTATTTCCCAGAATAGAATTTAAAACTTACATTTATACAAATAAATAATAAATAAATAAAAGGCAAGACATAAACAACCCAATTACAAAATAGCCAAAAGAATATGACTAATACTTTATAAAAGAAGGATGGCCAAATAAAAACTATGAAAAAATACTCAGTATCATTGGTTACCATGACATGCAAATTAAAACCATCACCAGAAATCATTACAAACTGATGAAAATGGCTAAAACTACACTAACTATGAAGTGTGGGCCAGGATGTGAGTAACTAAATCTCTCCTATGTTACTGATGGGAATAGCAAATAGTCTAACAACTTGGGAAAACAGACTGGCAGGATCTTACAAAATTAAAGCACACTTAGCATATGACTGAGCACTACTACTTCTTGATGTTTGCCCAAGAGTTGTAAAAACATATGTCCACATATGTAAACAAAGACTTATGTAAAAATGTAGCAATGTTATTCACAACCATCTTGGAAAGAATGCAAATATCCATCAACAGGTGAAAAGATAAATTGTAGTAAATACATACAACAGAACACTGCTCAGCAATAAAACCTCTGATACAGTCAACAGCATGGATTAATCTCAATACCCCTATGCTGAGCAAAAGTACCCAGACACACAAGAACTCATAGTCATCCATCAGATGTTCTGGAATAGGCAAAACTAACCAACAGTCACAAAAAATCAATCAGTAGTTGTCTGGGGCTAGATTAGAGGGATTGGACTGCCTGGGGCTATATGGGGATATTTTAGAGGGGATCATCCTTGTGAGGTTGAACCCTGAGATTCACTTGTCAAACTCATCAAATTGCACGGTTAAAAGGGAACATTAATGTTACAATTCAACAAAATTTATTGAGAAATGACATTCATTAAATTATCTAATATCCTCAGTCATTCCCAAAGATATATTTATATACAGCCTAACTGACTAACCATGGGTCCTCTTCTACAACTTCATCACTTTATTCTTGGTAATTTTCTTTTTTTATTGGATTCTTTCACTTTTAAAACTGTTCAGCATGACTTTTTAAAATTAATTTTCCATCATTTTCATCTTCCCTATCTTCATTCATAGACAAACAAAATCTACCACACGCCTGCATCTTTTACAATATTCTTCAGTCTAACTTCATAAATGTTCCTTTGGGTCCTCCATGTATTGGTTCATATCCTAATGATCTGTCTGCTCCATAAGAGCTCTCTTCAATGACAGCACTACTACATGTCAACAGGCAGTGACCTAACACGCCCTGCATTGCAGAGAAAGTGTGTAACAGTGCAACACAAGACAGATTCAGAAGGAAAAAAGAGTCCCTTGGTTATGTATTTGCCAATTTGAATTGTAAATCAAATTTTCAGTTCAATTGCTCAGTCATGTCCAACTCTACAACCCCATGAACTGCAGCAGCCCAGGCTTCCCTGTCCATCACCAAATCCCAGACTTACTCAAACTCATGTCCATTGAGTCGGTGATGCCATCCAAGCATGTCATCCTCTGTTGGGCTTTTCTCTTCCCACCTTAAATCTTTCCCAGCATCAGGGTCTTTTCAAATGAGTCAGCTCTTCACATCAAGTGGCCAAAGTATTGCAGTTGCAGCTTCAGCATGAGTCCTCCAGTGAATATTCAGGACTCATTTCCTTTAGGTTGGATCTCCTTGCAGTCCAAGGGACTCTCAAGAGTCTTCTCCAACACCACAGTTCAAAAGCATCAATTCTTTGGTGCTCAGCTTTCTGTAAAGTCCAACTCTCACATCCATACATGACTACTGGAAAAACCATAGCTTTGACTAGATGGACCTTTGTTGGCAATGTAATGTCTCTGCTTTTTAATATGCTGTCTAGGTTGGTCATAACTTTCCTTCTAAAGAGCAAACATCTTTTAATTTCATGGCTGCAGTCACCATCTGCAGTGATTTTTGGCCCAAGAAAATAAAGTCTGTCACTGTTTCCATTGTTTCCCCAACTATTTGCCATGAATGATGGGACCAGATGCCATGATGTTAGTTTTCAGAATGTTGAGTTTTGAGCCAACTTTTCATTCTCCTCTTTCACTTTCATCAAGAGACTCTAGTTCTTCGCTCTCTGCCATAAGTGTGGTATTATATGCATATCTTAAATTTCTCCTGGCAATCTTGATTCTAGCTTGTGCTTCATCCAGCCCAGCATTTCTCATGATGTACTGTACATATAAGTTAAATAAGCAGAGTGACAATATACAGCCTTGATGTACTCATTTCCCAATTTGGAAGCAGTCTGTTGTTCCATGTCCAGTTCTAGCCATTGCTTCTTGACCTGCATACAGATTTCTCAGGAGGTATGTCAGGTGGTGGATTTCCCATCACTTAAAGAATTTTCTACAATTTGTGGTGATCCACACAGTCAAACAACATTTCATGCAAAATGGGCTCAATAAAGGACAGAAATGTTATGGACATAACAGAAGCAGAAGATATTAAGAAGAGGTGGTAAGAATACACAGAAGAACAATACAAAAAAGATCTTCACAACCCAGATAATCATGATGGTGTGATCACTCACCTAGAGGCAGACATCATGGAATGTGAAGTCAAGTGGGCCTTGGGAAGAATCACTACGAACAAAGCTCATGGAGGTGAGGGAATTCTAGTTGAGCTATTTCAAATCCTGAAAGATGATGCTGTGAAAGTGCTGCACTCAATATGCCAGCAAATTTGGAAACTCAGTAGTGGCTACAAAACTAGAAAAGGTCAGTTTTCATTCCAATCCCAAAGAAAGGCAATGACAAAGAATCCTCAAACTGCCACACAATTGCACTCATCTCACACGTTAGTAAAGTAATGCTTAAAATTCTCCAATCCAGGCTTCAGCAAGATGTGAACCGTGAATTTCCAGATGTTCAAGCTGGTTTTAGAAAAGGCAGAGGAACCAGAGATCAAATTGCCAACATTCACTGGGTCATTGAAAAAGCCAGAAAGTTCCAGATAAACATCTATTTCTGCTGATTTGACTATCCCAAAGCCTTTGACTGTGTGGATCACAATAAACAGTGGAAAATTCTGAAAGAGATGGCAATACCAGACCACCTGACCTGCCTCTCTTGAGAAACCTATATGCAGGTCAGGAAGCAACAGTTAGAACTGGACACGGAACAACAGATTGGATCCAAGTAGGAAAAGGAGTACGTCAAGGCTGTATATTGTCACCCTGCTTATTTAACTTATATTCAGAGTACATCATGAGAAATGCTGGACTGGAAGAAGCACAAGCTGGAATCAAGACTGCCCAGAGAAATATCAATAACCTCAGATATGCAGATGACATCACACTTATGGCAGAAAGCGAAGAACTAAAGAGTCTCTTGATGAAAGTGAAAGAGGAGAGTGAAAAAGTGGGCTTAAAGCTCAACGTTCATAAAATGGAGATCACGGAATCTGGTCCCATCACTTCATGGCAGATAGATGGAGAAATAGTGGAAACAGTGGCTGACTTTTTTTTGGGGGGGGGGGGGCGGGCTCCAAAATCACTGCAGATGATAACTGCAGCCATGAAATTAAAAGATGCTCACTCCTTGGATGGAACGTTATGACCAACCTAGACAGCATATTAAAAAGCAGAGACATTACTTTGTCAACAAAAGTCCATCTAGTCAAGGCTATGGTTTTTCCAGTAGTCATTATGGATGTGAGAGTTGGACTATAAAGAAAGCTGAGTGCAGAATTGATGCTTTTGAACTATGATGTTGGAGAAGACTCTTGAGAGTCCCTTGGATTGCAAGGAGATCCAACAAATCCATCCTTAAGGAAATCAGTCCTGAGTTTTCATTGGAAGGACTGATTTTGAAGCTGAAACTCCAATATTCTGGCCACCTAATGTGAAGAGCTGACTCATGTGAAAAGACCCTGATGTTGGGAAATATTGAAGGCAGGAGGAGAAGGGGACGATGGAGGATGAGATGGTTGGATGGCATCACTGACTCAATGGACATGGGTTTGTCTAAACTCCAGGAGTTGGTGATGGACAGGGAGGCCTACCGTGCTGTGGTTCATGGGGTTACAAACAGTCGGACACGACTGAGCGACTGAACTAACTGAACACAGTCAAAGGCTTTGGCATAGTCAATAAAGCAGAAATAGATGTTTTTCTGGAACTCTCTTGCTTCTTTGATGTTGTCAATCTGATCTCTGGTTCCTCTGCCTTTTGTAAATCCAGTTTAAACATCTAAAAGTTCACGGTTCACATACTGTTGAAGCCTGACTTGGAGAATTTGGGGCATTACTTTGCTAGCGTGTGAGATCAAATTTTATGAGACAATGAAAGATAAAAGAAAAAGTTTGGACTCTACGTGGAAAGAGTAACAATAAAAATATGTTTGCCATGATAATACAGTTGTTTCGAGATTCTTAATCATCTACCTATACTGGATAGTCTATTATGAAAACAGAATCTGCCACACTGATCATGCATTAATTGTTTTATTCATTCAACAGTTATTAATTGAGCATATATGATGTGCAGCTGTCTCTGCCTCAACACAGCCCTTTAGTGTCCATGATTTCCAATGGGTAGAGATAAAATGTGTCCATTTCCATTTTATTGATGGACTATTTGGTAATAAGCTTTGTCCTTCATTCTCTTATTCAATCAAATCTAATCTTTATGAAATTGAAAATTAGAGCTTGCCCTCAAAAGACAAATATTGTCTTACTGATGTATTTCTCTTTATTTTGTATATTTTATCTCCTCCTGATAGCACAGTATTTATATGCTGACATTTCATTCTAAAATAAGAGTGATTCTTACCTTCCTATCTCCAGCTCTGACACAAATCAAGCCTTCAAATTGTGTGTTGAGTGAATTGGCTCATCTTATTTCATACTAATAAGTAAAGATATGAGTATTTACTTCTTCAAACTGTTTTTAAACTTGACTTTACAAAACAGAAAACTTTCTTGTTTTTACCAATTTTCAGAATGAAGAATTTAAATGACTTAATATTCAATTGATTTTAATTGCCATCTAATTTAAATGGTTTTAATTAATGAATAAAACTTTAGTGGCCGAAAACATCTTAGTGTTATCTTGCACATGTAGTAAACAACACTGCATTCTCCTTCTGAACTCCATCTGATGCTAAATACATCTTTTCTTCTCCAGAAACCTTCAACAGTTTCCCATTTCCTAGAGAAGAGAATTAAAATTCATTTCCCCAGCACTTAAAGTCCCTTAAAATCTCTCTTTATCTTAACTCTCAACCTAAAATCTGTAAATCCTCTTTATGTCTGATTCTTCCACAATCAACCAATTCACTGATTTCTTATATCCTCATTTTGTGGAAGCCAATAGCCTTCTCCTGATAATTTATTTCTCCTGATACCCACTCCCTCCTAATTTACACATGTCCAGATAATTAATATACTTTGGGGCCTCTCAAGCAATTTACTTGGTATATCTCTTATAGCAGTTACCATTTTCTATTTTGTAATGTAGTTATTTATGTACATGCCATGTCTCCAGTAGACTGTGTGATTCTTCAAGACAGATGTTCTATTTGATTAAGCTTTGTATATTTCATAGTTCCTACACCAGTACTTTTAACAAATAAATGGATGAAAAATTATCTCAATCGTTCTTGTTAAAATTTTGAGAAAAAATAGTGCTTCACTACTGTTCACAACTTTTAATCATTCTTTGTAAGACTGAAGAGGCTTGGATCCAAAGGAAACTGCTAAGGAAAATTACAACCTAAATTAATCAGTATACTGTAACAACTCAACAAATGCAAAATTGCTGAAGTCTGAAAGCCTACCTTTCAGACAGGTAAGTTTGCCAGAGTACTATTCTCCTAAGTTATAATTAAATAAGACATATTGTTACCCAAGGTCAGTGGCCACCTCCTTCTTTGTCCTCCGGAAATATTCCAATATTTGTAATTACTTTATAAATAGTATGTAAATGATATGATTATTTTGCCTTAAAGAGGTCTAGGCACTTGAGTTAGGGACACAGCATAACATTGTGGTTTAAAGTCTGGGCTCAAAAGTCTGACAAAGCAGGCTAAGAGCCCTTTCTTCCCACTTGTCAGTTTTGTGACCGTGGGGAAATTAATTAACCCTTTCATATCTCAGGCTCTTATATATAAATGAGAGAAATAGTCATATTTACACTCAGTGCACCTGTCAGAACTAACTGAAGCAGTATATGCAAAGTAGCTGCCACAGTAAACCTCACAATTGTTCATTATTACAATGTATTTTTCTTCCTGACACTGATGTGTCTGTCTGGATTGGAGAAGGGATCAGAGTGAATTGTGAACAAAACCATGTAAGGCAAAAGCAAATATCAAAGGTCAAAATTTTATAAAGTCTATTAATTTTTGAATACTATTTATAAACTCGACTGAAAATTACCTGGTACATATATATGTCCTATTCCTATTTGACTGAGCCTGTATGTCCTACCTTTTGTATGACTATAAATATTATCACCTGGAAGCCCCAGTAGTAACCAAAATTTATTCAGGACAATCCCAATACATTGTAATCACTTATGCTCTTCTGCTATGCTATGCTATGCTAAGTCACTTCAGTCGTGTCCGACTCTGTGTGACCCCATAGGCGGCAACCCACCAGGCTTCCCCCGTCCCTGGGATTCTCCAGGCAAGAACACTGGAGTGGGTTGCCATTTCCTTCTCCAATGCATGAAAGTGAAAAGAGAAGATAGAAGTCGCTCAATCATGTCTGACTCTCAGTGACCCCATGGACTGCAGCCTACCAGGCTCCTCCGTCCATGGGATTTTCCAGGCAGAAGTACTGGAGTGGGGTGCCATTGCCTTCTCCGTATGCTCTTCTACCCTCCCCCATTAAAGGTGAAGCCATGTTTTTAAAAACAAGAAAAAAAGTGATGTTAGTTTTAACACTTTAATTCACTACTTTTCAGTTTCCTCTCACACCTACACAGAAAATTCTCCTTTACAGCATGAAAGATTAATCAAACAAGATCAACAAGCATTTTCTATTTAGTAAATGAGTACAAGGCAAGATGTTAGTGTTACAAAGAGATCACTTAGAAAGAAACAAAAGAGGGAATTCCCTGGTGGTCCAGTGATTAGAATTCGGTGCTTTCATTGCCAGGGCCGGGGTTCCATTCCTGGTCCAACAAGTAAGATCCTGCAAGGCTACCTGTATCCCCAGATTTATGAGAAGAGACCAGGGAGTCTCCTAGGCAGGGCTAAAGGGAAACATGGAGGGATGGAATTAAGATTGCAGTCAACAATTCCATTAATTTTCTTGATTCCCCAATTCAGAGCAGCAGCAAAGAGGTCTTGGGGGACACAAGGGCATGAAAGTAACTTTGCAAAACCTTAAAATGCCAAATATGGCAATATTGTTTCGTAAATGATCTGAAACAAGAAGGGTACCTAGGAAATATTTTCCTGACCATGATTTATATATACTACTAGCCAGGGAGATTTGGTCAAGTCTAGGAGAAGGAAATGGCAACCCACTCCAGTGTTCTTGCCTGGAGAATCCCAGGGACAGGGGAGCCTGGTGGGCTGCCATCTATGGGGTCGCACAGAGTCGAACACAACTGAAGCGACTTAGCAGCAGCAGCAGGATGCCTCTGAGAGCAAAGACAAAACCCTCAACTCAAATTTTCAGAATCTGTGCTCCATATTGGTATCTGAATGAAAGTATGGCACTTGAATTCCAATGAAAACTGGCATTAAGTGATAACAAAGTCCTTTACTGAACTTATACTACAATAACCAAATTCTGTTCTATTGGTTGTTAAAATTCTGGCACTTCCTCTTGACCACACTGTGAAACAATAGAAGATAACAGGCATTGGTCTCTGCCACTAATTCCTGGCTCAGAGTTACTCTAACCCTTATAATTTCCTAAGTCATACACTAGAAGCATCTTATGTTTGGTCTTTGATCCTGGTTCCTGATATGAAGCCCCTAGATCCCTTGGAATTTCCTGGGTAATAGGAGCATCCTTTGTTCAAATGAGATGATTCAGTTTGGGCTCCTGGATAGCTCTGAGATGGGGCTTGTCATCAGAAAGACCAAGGCATGATTAGACACTTGAAACATTCAGTTCCACCTCCCATTCTCCAGGAAGGAGAGACGGGCTGGAGACTGAGCTGATACTGAACATATCTATATGATGGAAACTCCATAAAAATCTGAGAAGTATGGGGTTCAAAGAGTTTCTACGATGTTCAACACATCCACATGACAGGAAGGTCACATATCCCAATTCCAAGGACACAGAAGCTCCTGCGCTTGGTGCCTTTCTGGATCTCAACCTGCAAAAGTCTTCATCTGGTTCTATTATAACTTTTATAAGCTGGTGAATATAAATAAGTGTTTCCCTAAGTTCTAGCAAATTATTAAAATCAATGGATGTGCCAATTTATAGCTGGTTGGTCAGAAGTACTGAGGACACGATGGGATCTTAAATTGGTGTTTGAAGTGGGGGCAGCCTTGTGGGACTGAGTCCTTAACTTGTGGGGTCTGATGCTCAGTCCAGGTAGACAGTGTCAGAATTGTAGAACACGAAGTTGGTGCTGCAGAGAATTGTTTGGGGAAAAGTCAACACGTCTGGTGTTAGAAATATTGTGCACATGAGTAAAAGAAAAACATGGAAGCAATTTCCTCATACACTCACTCTGCCTCATAAAAAAAGAAAAATGTCGCCACATTTTTTGTGTGATAGTTAAGCTAACACGTATACATAATTTAGAATAATCATAGTTTAGACTTATTTGTATTATTGTTGGCTAATATACATATCTTTGTTTACATACCAGCAACAAGTCTTTCTTAAATATTCTTTCATCTCCTTTTTTTGAAGGTAAGTTTTATTTCATTTCCTAAGTATGTGTAATATGTTCAATATTCAGGATCAGGTAAAGAATGGGAGGTTCCCTCCTTTCTTGAATATCATAACTTTATATCCCTTTGTCCTCTGTGATGAGAAGGTTCTCCTGGGGTTGCTAAGCAGCTCTCTCCCCATGTCACTTCCATATCACCACTTCTAGCAGACAATAAATTTTCCATGGACTGAACAAAATAGTTAATTTTCCATACTTTTATTGAGAAAAAATAGCTAGAAACATAATCTTTCATTTGGAAATGAGCATGTAAACCAGGGCTTCCCTGGTGGCTCAGATGGTAAAGAATCTGCCTGCAAAGCAGAAGACCTGGGTTCAGTCTCTGGGTCGGGAAGATCCTCTGGTGAAGGAAATGGCAACCCACTCCAGTATTCTTGCCTGGAGAATCCCATGGACAGAGGAGCCTGGCAGGCTCCACGGAGTCACAAAGAGTCAGATACAACTGAAGAACATGTTTTCATGAATGAAAATCATGATTCACATTCATTTCATTTTACACCTGGTGACTGAGGCCCAGAGAGACAAATTAACTTGCCTATGGACATGGACTCTTAGTGAAGGAGCTAGAGGACAGAGATCATGCAGACTGGCCACGTAACCTCAAATTTCCCCAAAGCATTTGTAGGTGCACTGCAGCAACACTGGTCTTTTAAATATCTACTCTCTCAAATAGGTATTCTAACTCTTTTAACTCTGGAGCAGCATCACTTAGTATTCCACACCAGTTAGGAGTCAGAAATATCCTTCAGTGCATTTTAGCTCTAGGTAGCCCCAGAGTGGCATAAAAGAGTTATACTCCCCTAACAAGAACTTATGTTACCCAAAGGTACTCCTTTAGAAAATAGGAAAAGGTTTCATGGCCCTGTATCTAATATTAGAACAAGTCTTTGTGCTCCCAGGAAGTCCCTCAAAATAATAAATTTTATAGCATCACTCAATAATTGATATATAAAATTATAGTGCTGACTCAGAAGCAAAGATTCAATTCTATTCCATATACTCCATTTAATAAGGAAGAAAAAGAATGTAATCCACCTTAGGAAAAAAAAAATGATGGTTTTTAAGTCTGGTATTTAGAGCTTATTAAGGGGAAGTCAACTTCCTACTGAACAATTCCATCCAGTTGCCTGACACATGTCTCAACCTCAACACATACAAAATAGACTCAGTAGCTACCTCAACTCCTCCTACATCTCACCTATCAAGAAACTGGATCAAATAATGTCCTGCCAGAGACTTGAAACGTGTCCTTGACATTTCCATCTCCTCCAGCCACCAGAGTCTGTCAAGCACCTGCTGCTGCTGCTACTGCTAAGTCACTTCAGTCGTGTCCGACTCTGTGCGACCCCATAGACGGAAGCTCACCAGGCTCCCCTGTCCCTGGGATTCTCCAGGCAAGAACACTGGAGTGGGTTGCCATTTTCTTCTCCAATGCATGAAAGTGAAAAGTCAAAGTGAAGTCGCTCAGTCGTGTCCGACTCTTAGCGACCCCATGGACTGGAGCCTACCAGGCTCCTTCGTCCATGGGATTTTCCAGGCAAAAGTACTGGGGTGGGGTGCCATTGCCTTCCCCGGTCAAGAACCTAGGTCTCTTAATCCTGTATCTCAAATACCTCTTTATTTTACCCACGTCTGTCACATCTCACTGGCACTACCATGTTCAAAGCAGGCCTTACTTCCCACACAGAACTCGTGAAAGGCCACCACCACTGCCTACCCCACCTCCCTGTGCGATTGTCTATTCCCCGATCTATTCCACACATGAACTTTCCACAACACAGAGCTAATCATGTCTGCTGTGTTCTAAACTCATTCAGTGGCTTCCCCTTTTTTTCAAATCCATTCAATGGTTCTTATTCACTCACTTTAGTTGTCTATATTACAGACACATCAAACCCACATCCAAAACACACCTAGGACCTTAGGAATGCCCCATATTCAGTCAAAATACTCCCACCCCATGCACCTGTTGCCCCGACACATGACAATCAACATCCTAAATCTTATGTTCAGTTAGCTTTATTTGCTTTATATGAACTCATGCATCTCTATACAGTTGTAAAGCATGCATTTGAAAAATTAAGTTGATATTAACTTATCAAACTGTATCATGCTGTATATCATCTCTGAACGATATAACTTCTATACTTTACTACTGTATTATCATGATTAATTGATATTGGTACAAATTGCTATAGTTCATGCATTTTGACTAAAATATGTTATTATCTTACATTACATACATCGATTCATTCATCAGATTTTGCATTAATTGGCCTATGGATTATTTTCAACTTTTATTTTTATGAACAGTAGCACTGTAAAATATTTGCTTATGTGGAAAGATTTTTATAAGTATATGACTATGGATTCTGGTTCATTCATGAATTTTTATATATTGGCAGCAATGTCAAACCATTATCTGAAGTTACTATTAAAAAAATGTGAAGATACATTACCTCTAACAATTGGTATTAGCAGCCTTTTTAATTTTTACCAATTGAATGTATATATCATTGTAGTCTTGGTCTGCATTTCCCTCTCATAATCAATGTTCAGTATTTTATCATAACTTTTTTTTTGTTATATGTGTTTCTTTTTTTCCTAGAAATGTGTATTTATGCTTATTTCCTGCCCATTTTTTTCCTGTTGGACTATGTGGGCTTTCCTTACTATTAATAGGAGTTATTTATATATATTTGACAATAATCTTTGGCTACATGTTTTTTGAACATCTTCTACAGTTTGTAATCTTTTTACTTTCTTTAAGGTATATGCAAGTGAGCCAACTTCCTGAATTTTAGTATAGTCAAATTTATCAATAGTATCTTTTATGGTCAGTGATGTTGTATAGTATTTCAGAATTGTTCCTTAATTCAGAGTCCTAAAAATGCCTATTTTAGCTAGTACCCGAGATCCATTTCTAATACCCTAGATGTTCTACTCAGAGCATTGTTCTTCCTCATCCCAATACTCTCTGTGTTTTGTAATCATTTCTAAATTACATTTTTACTGAAAGAGACAGAGAGAGAAAGAAATTTTTAGTATTAACTACATCCTGGAGAAGACTCTTAAAGGTCCATGGAGGGCAGTCCTAAAGGAAATCAACCCTGAATACTCATTGGAAGGACTGATGCTGAAGCTCTAATACTTTGGCCACCTGATACAAAGAGCCAACTCGTTGGAAAAGACCCTGATGCTGGGAAAGACTGAAGGCAAAAGAAGATGAGGGCAGCAGAGGATGAGATGGTTAGGTAGCATCACTGACTCAATGGACATAAATTTGAGCAAACTCTGGGGGACAGAGGAGGACGGAGGATAGAGTCTGGCATGCTACAGTCCATGAGGTCACAAAGAGTCAGACATGACTTAGTGACAGAACTACAACAACAATAAGCTGCATGATAACAGAGACCTTGTTTCCCTTGTATCTCCAGGTCTTAGCTCATAATCCATAATTTTTCTTGAAGAGTTATTTCATTTTGGGGGGCTACACCCAGAATAACTGCCCCGTGCTGTGGACCTGACTCAACCTGGACAGCAGAGTCTGGTGGAGTCTCATTCAGACCTTTCATCACTTTCACAGTGTTTAGCAGACACTGATAAAGGGTCAGCATGAGCTACCACTCCACTGAGAGGCTTAGCACGTCATCATGTTTAATTCTCAAGGCAGCTCTGTGAAGTAAGATTTATTGACTTTAAGGTTCTCATCTTAAATGGAACACCAAGATTTTGTTAACGAATTTGCTAAAAGTCACACAGCTATTAATAATTCACGGGGGAGGACTTGAGGACCAGGTTAGTCAATAAGCTTGGTGTTTAACCATGGGGTGATCTATCTTGTTATGCCCCCTATGGAGTCTGAGGTGCTGATACTCGGGATTGCTTCTTGTTTTTTGCCCATTACCAGACTATGTTCTTCTTTTTTATAATTGAGATATAACTGACACACAACTTTGTGTAAGTTTAAGATATACAACATGTTAACTTGAGAAGCACTTAATTAATGATTTGGTAAATGAATGAACATATCAAAAATTAATTCAGAGTGTTTGCTAATATTGGGTATTTACAAGTGGTTTAAAATTTAGAACTAGAAGACATCTTAGAAACTACCTAGTCCAAAGCCTTTATTTTAATAATGCAGACAAAAATGTCCAGAAAGATCAACATTTTTGGTCAAAAAATCCTGTTTTTAACATATCTAGAACCTGAAAATTTCAGCCAAGTGCACTTTGTACAATATCATCTACATGTAAATAAAATATTTTAAATACACAGTATGAGTTCCTAAATAAAGTAATATTCTGAAATAATGAGTAACAATAGAAGATGAAATTAAAATTATAAAGCCTAATTTTCACATTTTCAAGACAAATAATGTATAACATGAAAGAAATATTAAAAGTAAAGAGACTATAGTTTAATTTTACATTTTAAGTACAAGGAAAAACTACTATTTTTGCCTTGCATCATCAAATTTTACATTTTGAGATTTGAAACTGAACATTAAGAACTTAAATCAGCAAAACTGCTCTTTAGGTACTTCCAGAGAAGGCTGTCATAGTTTTGCTGAATCAGAACATAAAATTTTTGTGACCAATCTAGATGTCTCCATTCAACAAATGACCAAGTGATCATACGAAACTGATGATCCATCAAATCACACTTCCACTTTAAGCCAAGCAGCAGCTCAACCAGTTCTAACAAAGAAGCAGAGAAGGCTGATTTATTCTGTGATTTTAACCAAAGATCAGCAAATCAATCCCCATGCTCATTTATCAAAAACTAATGGACTCATAAAGTTTTCCTCTTTGAATAATTCTAATACAAGAGCATAAAAAATGTATATAAACTATCTAAATGGGTCTAGGCTCAGTCACTTTCATGTTACTTTCTCTCAATTTTTTGTGCTAGTCAGAAACTCTACTGTAAGAATTAGACTCATTTTGAAAAGAAGATAATCATAATTTCTCCAGCTGGACCACAGTATAATTGCAAAGTAAAGAAAAGATGTCCAACAAAATCACTCAACAAAAAATTAATTTTTAGAAATGCTTTTTTGAATTTTCTTACTCATACAATCAGATAGTATCAGTGAAATTCTCTTTCTTAGAATATTTTGATTAATAAATAACCTCAAAAATATCTATATGTTAGAAGCACAATACATTCATTAAATGAATGGAAACCTCAAGTCAGTAAATTAGATTCACTTTTCCAAAAGGTACAAATATATCGACTGGGCTTCAAAGTTTACCTTTTGTCATGCTTATAAAGAAAAATTTTGTTAAGTAAGGAATTAATATAAACTAGATTTTAAGAAAAAAGTGTTAAAAAATGTTAAGAATAAAATTCAAGGAGAATAAAATTATCTACTTCTGCTTCATTGACTACACTAAAGGCTTTGACTATATGCATAACAACAACCTGTGGAAAATTAAGGAGATAGGAAAATCAGACCACCTTATCTGTCTCCTGAGAAGCCTATATGCACATCAAGAAGCAACAGTTAAAACTGGACATGGAACAATGGAGTGGTTCAAAACTGGGAAAGAAGTACGTCAAGGCTGTATATTTTTACCCTGACAATTTAACCAAAATACAGAGTACATCATGTGAAGGGGTTTCCCAGGTGGCTCAGTGGTAAAGAATCCACCTGCCAATGCAGGAGTTGTGGGTCCAGTCACCAGTTTGGGAAGATTCCCTGGAGAAGGAAATGGCAACCCACTCCAGTCTTCTTGCAACTTTTTTCTTATAGTATTCTTATTTCCTTGATGGTTCAGATGGTAAAGAATCTGCATTGCAGGAGTTCTGGACTTCATCCTTGGATTGGGAAGATCCTCTGAAGAAGGGAAAGGCAATCCACTCCATTATTCTTGCCTGGAGAATCCCATAGACAAAGGAGCCTGGCGGGCTATAGTCCATGGGATCGCAAAGTGTTGGACACCACTAAATGACTAACAATTTCATTTCACAATTTTTACATCATGTAATATGCCAGCACAGATGACTCACACGCTGGAATCAAGATGGAAGAATATCTACAATCTCAGATATGCAGATGACACCACCTTAATGGCAGAAAGTGAAGAGGAACTAAAAAGCCTCTAAATGAAGGTGAAAGAGAGTGATAAAGCTGGCTTAAAACTCAATATTCAAAAACTGAAGATCATGGCAACCAGTCCTATTACTTCATGGCTAAAAGATGGGGGAAAATTAAAAAGAGTGGCAGATTTTATTTTCGTGGGCTCCAAAACCACTGTAGACGGTGACTGCAGCCAGGAAATGAAAAGACGCATGCTCCTTGGAAGAAAATCTATGACAAACCTAGACAGTGTATTAAAAGCAGAGACATCACTTTGCCAATAAAGGTCTGTAGAGTCAAAGCTATGGTTTTTCTTGTAGTTATATACAGATGTAAGAGTTGGACCATAGAGAAGGCTGAGTGTCTGAGAATTGATGCTTTTGAACAGTGGTATTGGAGGAAATTCTTGAGAGTCCCTTGGACAGCAAGGAGATCAAAGGAGTCAGTCCTAAAGAAAATCAACCCTGAATATTCATTGGAAGAACTGATGTTGAAGCTGAGGCTCCAATACTCTGACCACATGATAGGAAGAGCCAACTCACTGGAAAAGAGCCTGATGCTGCAAAAGACTTAGGGCAAGAGGAGAAGGGGGCAACAGAGGATGAGATGGTTGGATGGCTTCACTGACTCAATGAACATGAGTTTGAGCAAACTCAGGGAGTTAGTGAGGGACAGGGAAGCTTGGCCTGCTGCAGTTCATGGGGTTGTAAAGAGTCAAACACGACTTAGCAACTGAATAAAACAATAACTAAAACTAATTTCAACCATGCTCGAGTACTTTAGAAGCACTCATTCACTAGGAATATTTCAGAAATAAATTAATGAAATTTAAGCCAAAAAAAAACATAGAAAAATTATATGAAATAACTTTAGGAAATGAATGACTATATTTAATAAATCACCATTTATATAAATTATTATGTTTCTTCAGCATTCATGCTTATCCAGTCACTGACACTGGTTCCTTAAGAGGGAATATTGAGTGAAAATGATTTTTTAATACACTTAAAATTATCTTTTGCCTTTAACATAGGGTGGCAAGCTGATAGCCCACAAGTTAAATCTAGCCACCAACATGTTTTCCTTTTTTTAAAAGTGTTCTTCTTTTATTGCTTATGGAAGTTTTGAGGGCTGTAATGTAGTCTCATTTTGCTACTTTCCTCACCATCTCACTTCAGTAGTTTTCCTTTTTTACATTATGTTCTTGATCTCTAAAGGCTTATGCTTCCGAAAGCCTAAATTTAAAATTCTGTCCAATTTTAATGCTCACTACAGTCACAAAATGTTGGAATTATTAGAATTGGAAGTACTTTAGAGGTGAGGTAATTCCTCACTTCTTCCAACAAAACACTTGAGGCCAAGAAAAGTAAAGTAGCTTTCCCATGGCTAAATGTACATTAACAGTTCTGCCCAAATGCTCTTCTAAGTCAATAAACTGAACTCTTATTTTGAAATGTCATGTTTTATCATGAGTCACCACCATTCTTATCTGCATAAAAGAAACGTCTGCTTCATAAGTACTTACCCCTGAGCGCAGGTAGCAGGGACCTCTCCTTCTTGTCATCACATTTGTTACATTCACTGAAGTACAGGAGTAAGAAGACATCAACGAGAACCCACATCAGTGAAGTGGCTAGAACCACCTTGCAGTAAACAAACCTCCTCATGTCTTCCCTTTGATTTTTAGTTAACACAGAGATCAAAGACAGACACGGCTGTGATAAATCCAAGCCACAGAGCTGAACTCCTGGATAAAAGCAGGATGCATCCCACTGTATTTGGGGAAAAAAAGGAAGAAGAAAAAATAATTGTCTCACAGTTTATTTTGCATAAATGTGATATAACATGAAACATATGACTATTTAATGCTCTCATATATATCAGCATTTGGCCTTCAAGTTCAGAATTAAAAGTCCAAATAAATGAGAGTTGTAAGCAAGCCAAGGGGCTTAAATTGTAACAATTAATCCTAGATCTGCCACTATTTTGCTGGGCCCCTGGGAACCACTTGCTTTCTTCATGTTGTATTGCCTTTTGCTTAAAGTTCTATCACCATATTCTGTAAAGCACTAGGTTATAAAATAGCGCAGTTCTGAATTTACCATGAATCAGCACTTTTAAGGAGCCAGTGTTGCTGAACTAGAGACATCCTGAGTTATTATATATTGCAATGGCTAAGAGCTGGACTTTACACAGATAGGCCTGGACTTATTCACTTCCTACATAGGGGAGACTTTGTAAGCCTCAGTTTTCTCATCTATAAAATGAAACTAACAGTGCCAAAAATAAAGATTTGCTATAAGGACCAAAAATTATAATGCTTGTAAACCATATTGCAGAATACAGTCATTAGTATTAAGACATTGTAAAAAATATTTGACAAAAAGACAATTAATTGAAATAAGTCATCAGTTATTTATCCTTAAAAACCCATCTGATCTGCATAGAAAATAACCACTACAGATATGCATTTGAGAATGGTTAGCACACATTCATAAAATTATTGGTGAATAATACATTAAATGTAAAGTGATTTAAAAGAAAATAACCAGAGCAAGAATTCTAAAGGCATAACAAAGACATGTGTGCAATTATTAAGAGATACTTAAAGTAAATATGGAATTAATAACATACACTTTTTTGTTTTATTTATACATAGAACAATAATAACTACCTTGTTATTTCTATCATAGAATAATTATATCAATACAAAAATACTGTCATATCATTGGCTACATTAAAATAATAGAAACTGAAATATAAATGTATTTATGTGAATAAGCTAAGTAACAATATTGACAGATATTTGAGGAGAAAAGCTATTAAATTCAAAGATACTTGGACTATCTCAGAAATGCTTGTCTCTTTTAAAAACATCAAAGTACAATTTGCTGAGGCAGAAGTTGTTTAAATAAATGGCAGCTGATCTTGCATCATAAAGCAACACAAATGCTATTGTCCATCACAATCTGATCAGAGTAGGAACAATTCAAAGCTTACATAAGGTTACAATTTTAAAAATTATTATAACAGAGCCTACTTTCAATATCTACATAAAATATACATTTATTCAACAAATATTTTTTTAAAATAGAACATATACAAACCTAAGGAATGCATCATATTTGACAGTGGTTGTTTTTCTTGAAAAACAGCATGCTAATTATTTTGTTTCATTTTAACTTCATTTTTCTATAAAAATTACAAGTAAACATTGGAACTCAGCCTCTAAATCTGACAACAAGGGAAGGAATCCCACATATATATTTCCTGTTATTTTATGTATATGTCACTAAATATGAGATTTGAAACAATTCAACCTATTTAATTTTCTGTCTTTCTTTGGACATAAGATGGAGCAGATTCCTTCAGTTTATTGTAGGAAAAGAGCCCTGTGTAAAAGTATATATTACACTATGCTAAGTCACTTCAGTCGTGTCCGACTCTGTGTGACCCCATAGACGGCAGCCCACCAGGCTCCCCCGTCCCTGGGATTCTCCAGGCAAGAACACTGGAGTGGGTTGCCATTTCCTTCTCCAATGCATGAAAGTGAAAAGAGAAAGTGAAGATGCTCAGTCATGTCTGACTCTTAGCGACCCCATGGACTGCAGCCTACCAGGCTCCTCCATCCGTGGGATTTTCCAGGCAAGAGTACTGGAGTGGGGTGCCATTGCCATCTCCATATATTACACTGATGGTAGCTAAATGGCCACTCCCAGATTTAGAAGGAAAACCTTAAAATAAAACATCCCATAATAAAAAAAAATCTATATGTTATATAAGATCTATGTATTATAGGATCTTTTATCATAAAGATCTATAATAAAAGACATAAAAAGAACCATGACTGGCTGTCATAAAATGGAATTATGAATTTAAGTAAGCATTTTGCCTCTCTGTGCTTCATTTTCTTTACTTATATTTCCTTCCACATCTATCTCACAAAATTGTGATACTTAAGCAAGATAAAGTATGAGAACATTTTTTAAAAAGAAATATAAAGAATATTATAATACAAAATCTGAAATCACTTAATATTAAATATTAAAATGTCTAAGATAAGTCATTTCCCAATAAGAGCCTAATAGTTGAGGTTATTGAGAATTTAATTTAAACTTTAACCATAATAGAAAGTGAAAATCACATCTTATTACCACTTCAAGCATTATTCAAATTATTGTAATTTCATACCCTGCTAGATCTATATATCAAGATATTAACACTAAGAAAACTCTAACTTTACTATATTATGTGATAAAACTAAGTTGCTCTTTAAATATTTTAATTTATGAAACAATCTTTCATTATATATATCATTTTTAATTCTATTTATTGTGAAAACACCTCTACCTTGAAAACATACTAAATTTTATCATTTGTTATCTGCTAGTACTTGTAAAATAGTAATCACATACACTGTTTCTATACTCTTCTTAAGAACAAAACAGATTGAGCAGAAGGACGGCACAACACACAAAGTCACACTAACCAGTTGAGTTCAGTTCAGTTCAGTCCAGTTGCTCAGTCATGTCCGACTCTTTGTGACCCCATGAATCTCAGCACGCCAGGCATCCCAGTCCATTACCAACTCCCAGGAATGTCAGGTCCATGAATCAAGGCAAATTGGAAGTGGTCAAACAAGAGATGGCCAAACAAGAGTGGTCAAACAAGAGTGAATGTTGACATTCTAGGAATTAGCGAACTAAAATGGACTGAAATGGGTGAATTTAACTCAGAGGACCATTATATCTACTACTGTGGGCAGGAATCCCTCAGAAGAAATGGAGTGCCCATCATGGTCAACAAAAGACTCCGAAATGCAATACTTGGATGCAATCTCAAAAATGACAGAATGATCTCTGTTCGTTTCCAAGGCAAACCATTCAATGTCACAGTATCCAAGTCTATGCCCCAACCAGTAACGCTGAAGAAGCTGAAGTTGAATGGTTCTATGAAGACCTACAAGACCTTTTAGAACTAACACCCAAAAAAGATGTCCTTTTCATTATAGGGGACTGGAATGCAAAAGAAGGACGTCAAGAAAAACCTGGAGTAACAGGCAAATTTGGCCTTGGAATATGGAATGGAGCAGGGCAAAGACTAACAGAGTTTTGCCAAGAAAATGCACTGGTCATAGTAAATACCCTCTTCCAACAACACAAGAGAAGACTCTATACATGGACATCACCAGATGGTCAACACCGAAATCAAATCGATTATATTCTTTGCAGCCAAAGATGGGGAAGCTCTATCCAATCAGCAAAAACAAGACCAGGAGCTGACTGTGGCTCGGACCATGAACTCCTTAGTGCCAAATTCAGACTAAAATTGAAGAAACTAGGGAAAACCACTAGACCATTCAGGTATGACCTAAATCAAATCCCTTATAATTATACAGTGGAAGTGAGAAATAGATTTAAGGGCCTAGATCTGATAGATAGAGTGCCTGATGAACTATGGAATGAGGTTTGTGACATTGTACAGGAGACAGGGATCAAGACCATCCCCATGGAAAAGAAATGCAAAAAAGCAAAATGGCTGTCTGGGGAGGCCTTGCAAATAGCTGTGAAAAGAAGAGAAGCAAAAAGCAAAGGAGAAAAGGAAAGATATAAACATCTGAATGCAGAGTTCCAAAGAATAGCAAGAAGAGATAAGAAAGCCTTCTTTAGCGAACAATGCAAAGAAATAGAGGAAAACAACAGAACGGGAAAGACTAGGGATCTATTCAAGAAAATCAGAGATACCAAAGGAACATTTCATGCAAAGATGGGCTCGATAAAGGACAGAAATGGTATGGACCTAACAGAAGCAGAAGATATGAAGAAGAGGTGGCAAGAATACACAGAAGAACTGTACAAAAAAAGAGCTTCACGACCCAGATAATCATGATGGTGTGATCACTGACCTAGAGCCAGACATCCTGGAATGTGAAATCAAGTGGGCCTTAGAAAGCATCACCACGAACAAAGCTAGTGGAGGTGATGGAATTCCAGTGGAGCTATTCCAAATCCTGAAAGATGATGCTGTGAAAGTGCTGTACTCAATATGCCAGCAAATTTAGAAAACTCAGCAGTGGCCACAAGATTGGAAAAGGTCAGTTTTCATCCCAATCCCAAAGAAAGGCAATGCCAAAGAGTGCTCAAACTACCGCACAATTGCACTCATCTCACACACTAGTAAAGTAATGCTCAAAATTCTCCAAGCCAGGCTTCAGCAATATGTGAACCATGAACTTCCTGATGTTCCAGATGGGTTAGAAAAGGCAGAGGAACCAGAGATTAAATTGCCAACATCTGCTGGATCATGGAAAAAGCAAGAGAGTTCCAGAAAAACATCTATTTCTGCTTTATTGACTATGCCAAAGCCTTTGACTGTGTAGATCACAATAAACTATGGAAAATTCTGAGAGAGATGGGAATACCAGACCACCTGATCTGCCTCTTGAGAAATCTGTATGCAGGTCAGGAAGCAACAGTTAGAACTGGTCATGGAACAACAGACTGGTTCCAAATAGCAAAAGGAGTACGTCAAGGCTGTATATTGTCACCCTGCTTATTTAACTTATATGCAGAGTACATCATGAGAAAGGCTGGACTGGAAGAAACACAAGTTGGAATCAAGATTGCTGGGAGAAATATCAATAACCTCAGATATGCAGATGACACCACCCTTATGGCAGAAAGTGAAGAGGAACTAAAAAGCCTCTTGATGAAAGTGAAAGTGGAGAGTGAAAAGGTTGGCTTAAAGCTCAACATTCAGAAAACGAAGATCATGGCACCTGGTCCCATCACTACATGGGAGATAGATGGGGAAACAGTGACCTCCGGGACTGTCACCTCCGGTGACCTCCGGGAGTTGGTGATGGACAGGGAGGCCTGGCGTGCTGCAGATCATGGGGTCGCAAAGAGTCAGACATGACTGAGCGACTGATCTGATCTGATCTGGAGTTCACTCAGATTCACGTCCATCAAGTCAGTGATGCCATCCAGCCATCTCATCCTCTCGTCCTCTTCTCCTCCTGCCCCCAATCCCTCCCAGCATCAGGGTCTTTTCCAGAGAGTCAACTCTTTGCTTGAGGTGGCCAAAGTACTGGAGTTTCAGCTTTAGCATCATTCCTTCTAAAGAAATCCCAGGGCTAATCTCCTTCAGAATGGACTGGTTGGGACTCTCAAGAGTCCAAGATCTCCTTCAGAATGGACTGGTTGGGACTCTCAAGAGTCTTCTCCAACACCACAGTTCAAAAGCATCAATTCTTCTTCGGCACTCAGCTTTCTTCACAGTCCAACTCTCACATCCATACATGACCACAGGAAAAACCATAGCCTTGACTAGACGGACCTTTGTTGGCAAAGTAATGTCTCTGCTTTTGAATATGATGTCTAGGTTGGTCATAACTTTTCTTCCAAGGAGTAAGCATCTTTTAATTTCATGGCTGTAGTCACAATCTGTAGTGATTCTGGAGCTCCCAAAAATAAAGTCTGACACTGTTTCCACTGTTTCTCCATCTATTTCCCATGAAGTGATGGGACCAGATGCCATGATCTTCGTTTTCTGAATGTTGAGCTTTAAGCCCACTTTTTCACTCTCCTCTTTCACCTTCATCAAGAGGCTTTTTAGTTCCTCTTCACTTTCTGCCATAAAGGTGGTGTCATCTGCATATCTGAGGTTATTGATATTTCTCCCAGCAATCTTGATTCCAGCTTGTGCTAACACTAACCAACATAAGCACAATTGGTGTCCCAAGTTTAAGAGAATCGGCATCTGTTAAAACCAGTAAGACCCTATTTATTTACAAACACTACTCTGTTTCTCAAGCCAAATCCAAGTTCTGGCTTGCCAAATCAATGTGGAACCTGGCTAACATTGCATCAACTACAGGCTCTTCTATCCTTTTCTAATTGTTTCAAAGTTTTGAACACAGTATCCCCCTCTTTAAAATATTTCTCTCGATAGGAAAAAAATCAGGAGTTAGAGAGCTATCAAGTATCATCTTGCTAATCATATTGTTTTTCCTTGTTTTTTTCTTTTCTTGTTCATCAAATAATGGTATTAGCCATAGACTTTGAGATATTACAGAATTTTTGTTTGAAAACATGCACCAATTTTACTATTCTATAAAAAAGGATTTCAAATATTAAAAAAAAAAGATCTAAGTAATGCTTAGAAGTTTGGTAAGCATGTTTTTAAAATAAGAAAGAATTTCTTTTTTAAAATTATAATGTTATCACTTACCTGGGTTGGGGGGGGGTATCTACTTTAGTTGCTGTTAGATATATTTTTATCTCTAGTCAAATGTTTTCTTTTGTAGAAAACTACATAATTGCTGCAAATATATTCAATCTATTTTATGAGGCTCCCAAAGGATGAATGACGCTCATGGAAAACTTCTGGCAGTGCTTCCAGAAGTGCTTCCAGAACATTCTGGCTACCAACACACTTAAATGTTTTAAGTAGTTAGACAGGAACTTCTGGGAGCTGATGACTGGACAATTATGCATTTTGGTTTAATGACTAAAAATTATAGTGAGTAAGCTTTGAAAAAATTACTCTGAATTAATTACAGTTCTTATTGACAGAAAGACTGGTCTTCACATAAATGAAAATCTAAAATTCAGGTGGACTAGGGGAATCTACCTATAGCCTAAATCCAACAGTACACTGTAAAAAAAAAAAAAAAAAAAAAAATTTAAACCATAAAAATCATGCCACAAGGAAAGATTCAGTAAGAGACAAAAAAACAGCCAATGATAATGTTAAATGAATGCCTTATGTGGAAAGATAGTGGGAAAAAATGAGAAAAATGCCCTCACTTGCCTTTAAGGAAACTTCACATATTCATAACATAAAATTTGACTATTAGTTGGAAACCAAGCATAAGACCTGCTGAGTTACGATGCCATGATCTGAATCTGAGTTCCACCCTCACTTATTGTATAGCTTAATTCAAGTTACCTAAATGTTCTATGCCTTTTTATATTCACAAAATATGAACAGTAGTTGTTTACTCAGTCATATCTTACTTTTCATAGACCCCATGGACTGTAGCCTTCCAGACTCCTCTGTCCATGGGATTTCCCAGGCAAGAGTACTGGAGTGGGTTGCCATTTCCTTCTACAGGGATCTTCCCAACCTAAGGATCTAACCCACATCTCTTGCAATGCAGGCAGATTCTTTACCACTGAACCACTGGGGAAGCCCAAAAATATAGCTGAAAAAAGTATTAGGGTCATCTGAATAACCAAATGTATATTTCTTATAGCTACCTCATAAGGCTCTGAGTATCTAATTAATTACTACATACAAAGTTCTTATAATGGTGCCTGACACATAGGAGGAGTTCAATATATAGTAGTAATAGCAATTGTTAGTAGTAATAATAGTACTTGAGGCACAGTAGTGCCTCTTGAGAAACCTGTATGCAGGCCAGGAAGCAGCAGTTAGAATTGGACATGGAACAACAGATTGGTTCCAAATAGGAAAAGGAGTACATCAAGGCTGTACATTGTTACTCTGCTTATTTAACTTCTATGCAGAATACATCATGAGAAACGCTGGGCTGGAGGAAGCACAAGCTGCAATCAAGATTGCCGGGAGAAATATCAATAACCTCAGATATGCAGATGACACCACTCTTATGGCAGAAAGTGAAAAACTAAAGAGCCTCTTGATGAAGGTGAAAGAGGAGAGTGAAAAAGTTGATTTAAAGCTGAACATTCAGAAAATGAAGATCATGGCATCTGGTCCCATCACTTCATGGCAAATGATGGACAAACAGAGGAATCTGTGTCAGACTTTATTTTGGGGGGCTCCAAAATCACTGCAGATGGTGATTGCAGCCATGAAATTAAAAGACACTTATTCCTAGGAAGGAAAGTCACACCAACCTAGACATCATATTGAAAAGCCGAGACATTACTTTGCTAACAAAGGTCCGTCTAGTCAAGGCTATGGTTTTTCCAGTGGTCATGTATGGATGTGATAGTTGGACTATAAAGAAAGCTGAGCGCCGAAGAATTGATGCTTTTGAACTGTGGTGTTGGAGAAGACTCTTGAGAGTCCCTTGGACTGCAAGGAGATTCAACCAGTCCATCCTAAAGGAGATCAGTCCTGGGTGTTCACTGGAAGGACTGATGTTGAAGCTAAAACTCTAATCCTTTGGCCACCTGATATGAAGAGCTGACTCATTTGAAAAAACCCCGATGATGGGAAAGATTGAGGGCAGGAGGAGAAGAGGACGTTGGAGGATGAGATGGTTGGATGGCATCACCGACTCAATGGACATGAGTTTGGGTGACCTCCGGGAGTTGGCGATGGACAGGGAGGCCTGGCGTGCTGCGGTTCATGGGGTTGCAAAGAGTCGGACATGACTGAGCGACTGAACTGAACAGTAATAGTTATTATCATCATGAATAGCATTGAAAGAAAAAGAGAAAATGAATGAGCATTCTCTTTCCTAATCTTTAGAGAAGCAGTGTACATTCAGTATGTGTGTGTTCAGGAGGTCGGGATTCAGGATGGGTACCACAGATATGTTCACTATTTACAAATATATTAATATTTATATTATATTGAAATATATTTAAGAGCATTGTAAATATATTTTGTATTTACTTATTAGACATATATTTAACAGATGTAGTTCCTAATGGAATATGAGTTACACAGGATTTTACAGTTGTTAAAACTCATTGAACTGTACACTTAAGATCTGTGCATCTGTCTATGTAAATTATATTTCATTTTTTAAAGGTGAAACCAGAATGTTTATGTCCCTATTGCATGATTCCCTGATTTACTCAAAATTTTATTAACTAAAGAAATTATAGTCCAACTGCATCAGATACTACCTTTCTGATGTCATTTCGTACCATTGTTCTCCATACCAGTCACTTGGGTCTCCTGGCTTTTCCTCACACATACCAATGACTATCTTGCCCCGGGGCTGTGCATATGCTGTGTTCTCTGCCCACTGATACAGTCATGGCTTCCTGCTCTAACTTCCTTCAAATCTTACTTTCTAGTCAAATCACGAAGAGCTTTCCTATCAACCTATAAATAGCACACAATTTAATCACTCTGTATTTCCTTAGCTCACTTTATTTTACTCTTGGTACCTATTAGTACTCTCCTAACATATTTTTTAAATGTATTTTTGAAAATGTTTGTTTATCATTTGTCTCTTTTTCTTAAATAATTAACTCTATGAAAACCAGATTGCACATTTTACATATGCCCTCTCTCACCTCAAAAATATATTTAAATTTTAAAACTCCAGCATTGTTACGTGTGGAATTGTGTGCCTCCCTCCTCAAGAAGATTCATATGTGAAGTCTTAATCCCCAGTATTTTAGAATGTGACTATATTGGAGGATAGATCCTAATTAAGTTAAAATAAGGTCATACAAAGGAGCCCTCACCCAATATGACTGGTATCCATATGAGAAGACATTATTAGGTCACAAGCACAGAAAAAGGCCATGTGAAGACAGAGAAGGCAATCATCTGCACATCACAGAGAGAGGCTTCAGAATGAAACTAACTCTACTACCACACTGATTTGGACTTCTGAAATCTGTTGGAAAATAAATTTCTGTTGTTTAAGTCACCAGTCTGTCATACTTTGTTATGGCAGCCTTAGCATACCAATACACTGGTTAAATTTAACTTTCCCCTACACCACTCCTACATGCAAACAGATGAACATGACTAGAAAGAAACCCCCCAAATATGCTGCCTGTTCTCATTTTAAATCTATGAACTCATACTGGACTTGCAGTGCCTCAGAGCCATCCTGCAATAGCTCTAGTCAAATCAATTTCCATTCCTCAGATAACTTTGCACCTTGTTTGCCTTTAGACTGCCATCTCCACTCTATTTCTTCTCAGCTCATCACTACATGTGTACATTAAGCATGAAGATATAAACAATCAGAAGAGGATTTGCTTAATGCCATGTTGAGTGTATCAACTTGCTAATTCCTATGACTGCCACCCCTAAATCTGCAAGTCTGAGTGTGATGATGTATGAACTATCTTTTAAGGAGTATAAAATCCTCTGATCCCACACATTCATGGGCTTTACTAATACACTTGTCTCTTCTGCCTCAGTTTTTCCTCCTTGAATAAGTCATTTCTATCAATACAAAGATGCTATATGAATAATCATCTTAAACTAATTTGACCCCACATCTCTTTTCATCTATGCTTCCAGTTCTCTGCTCATCTTGAATGCAAAACTCCTGGAAAGAACTATGTATAATCATTGCCTATACATCCCATATCCTTGTCCTTCCATTCTATTTTAAACCTAATAGTCTTTAGCTCCCACAATTATGTGGAAGACTTATCTGAGACAGTCATGGTCATCCAATGATCAGTTCTCAGTCATTATCTTATGTAAGTGCTAAGCAGGTTTTGACATAACTTA
The DNA here is from genome assembly GCA_935064755.1 of Tragelaphus eurycerus. NCBI lineage: Eukaryota > Metazoa > Chordata > Mammalia > Artiodactyla > Bovidae > Tragelaphus > Tragelaphus eurycerus. The sequence continues at coordinate 3,102,038 of CAKXYN010000045.1, read as the reverse complement.
GCCAAAATACTTTGTACTATTTTCTGACAGCTCTGTTTTTCATACCCCTATTTAACCTTGCAGCAAATTCTGTTGGCTCCATCTACACTCCAGTATTCTTACCTGAAAAATTGCATAGACAGAGGTGCCTGGCAGGCTACTTACTATCCATGGAATTGCAAAGAGTTGGACACATGACTGAGCCACTAACACTTTCACTTTCTACAGATTTACCTACATAATTACCTATAGATTTAACCTACATAATCACCAACTTGATATATTTCTTTAACTTGAAAAAAAAAAAAAAAACTGCTTTATTGAGATAGAATTCAACTACTATTCAATTCAATCCACACATTTAAAATGTACAGTGCAATGGCTTGTAGTATAGTCACAGAGTTGTGCATCCATTGCCACAGTCAACTTTAGAACACTTCCATTTCCTCAAGAGAAAACAACTCCTCTTTACTGTAACCCTCCAATCCTCCCATTGCCCCTAGGTCTAGGTTACCACTAACTGAGTATTTATCTCTATAGGTTTGCCTACTATGAACACTCCACATAAAAAAAAGTCATACAATATGCTGTCCTTTGTTACTGTCTTCTTCAGTCAGTATAATGTTTTCAAGATTTTACCCGTGTTGTAGTACATCCCAGTATTTTACTTCTTTTTCTTGACAAATAATATCCATTGCATGAATATATCAGATTTTATTTATCAGTTGATCCTCATTTGGGTTAACTCCACTTTTTGGCTATCATGAATAATTTGGTGATGAACATTCATGTACAAGTTTTGATATATGGACAAATACATATGGACATGTGTTTCTTTAGTATATATGCAAGAGTGGGATTGATTTTCTTAAATACATTCCCATAAAACCTATTCTCCACACAGAAGGAAATTTGGTCATGTTAAAATTAAATTTTAATCAGATCTTTTCTAAGTTCTGATCATTATTGACCAATGGCTTTTTATTACGTATATCAATAAAATAAATTCCAACTCCCTAACTTTGCCTATAAAACAACCAAATCTGGACCTTGACTACCTTTCAGATTTAATCTTCTAATGCCTTCCTTTATTTAATGCACTCCAGAATCTTCATGCTTGAAGTACTCTCTAGAACACTGTTCTCCTAAGTAATGAAACAATCTCACCCTTTCTTTATTCAGATCACTGCTCAAATATCCCCAGGGAGTTCTTTTCTGGACCAACTTATCTAAGATAATGCTTTTCTACCATCTATGCAATATACTTTTGTGGTGGATTCAAAATACTTATCACTAGTACTTGTTAATTTATTTACTGCCTGAATCTCACCATGGAATTACATCTATTATTCTCTGTGATATCCTTAAGATACCTAAAACATTTTTTGGCACAAAATCAGTGCTCGATCAACATCTGTTGAATGAATCAATGCAAGAAGGACTGAGAAGTAAAAGGTCTGGTAAAAATGCAGAGAAAATTATACAAACCCTGGTAATAATAATAATGAAAACTGAAAACACTATATTAAACATTCATTTGTTTGAGCTGTGGGTGAATGGTGCTCTAAACTGAAAATAATTGTTCACTACATAAAGCTGATCTCTTGTTCCATGCCCTCTGATACTTCTGGTCTCCTCTACCCAAACCTCAACTGCTTTAAGACAGAAACATAATTAAGGGTGAAGCTCAAGTAGCCTGTTAACAGAGCAGACTGAAGTTCATATATATCCTACAGCTCTGAGTGAGTACAGCTGTTTGGTACAGGCACTCAAGTCATCACACTACCCAGTCTCAGGTTACACTGTTGCCGTCCTAGTCCAATAAACTACCTCCAACTACGTGATCCATGGAAATAACTTTAGTCATGTTTTCTGATTTCCAGACCACCTACAGTCTGACAATTCTGTGTCTTTTGTCACAAAGGCCATTCAACAATGGAATGACAATCAAGGCATTAGATTTTCCTTGGTTGGATATGGTTTCCTTGGAGATGGTTGGATAGCATCACAGATTCAATGGACATGAACTTGGACAAACTCCAGGAGATAGTGAGGGACAGGGAGGCCTGGTGTGCTGCAGTCTATGAGTTGCAAAGAGTCAGACATAACTTAGTGACTGAACAATAACAATTAGATTTCCTATACTTTCTACCATTCAAAGTTTTTGTTGAATATTGGAACAATCTCTTGAAAAACTGAAAAAGATATATGACCAAACTTCTAATCACCTCCTGGTACACCCACCTGAGTAAGAGAATTGGTTTATTGAATTTGGCCTTCCCAAAAGAAAGTTCATCTTCTCTTGGCTACCTGCTGACTAATGATCAGGATAAAATGGGTAGGGAATTTTATAAAATTAATTTTGAAAACATGGATTCCACCCTGTCCATTCCTGAACATGGTGGACCTTTCTTTCCCCAACAAAACCTCGAGCCAGCCCAGATGGCATGCCTCTAGCTGACAGTGAGGCCAAAAGGAGGCCTAGAGTATTAAAACTTAATTCTGACCCCACCACCTGGATTCTTCTATTGAATTGACATGGTCCTAGACCATGAGGATAAGAAGTGTTTGGTTATGTACATTGTTAACCAAATCCCACTACAAGTGGGTCAACCTAGAAGATATCTGTAATGTTTTGTAAAAATGCCCTTGTCCCACTCATATTTAACTCTCCTCTATGAAAGATCTAGGTCTGAGTAAAAGATGATTGAAAAAAGAGGTGATGTTATATTTATTAGACTGGGACACACAAATGTCATGGCTATGGAGGGAACTTGGCAACTTTTTTTTTTTTTAATTTTATTTAACTTTACAATATTGTATTGGTTTTGCCATATATCAAAATGAATCTGCCTCAGGTATACATGTGTTCCCCATCCTGAATACTCCTCTCTCCTCCCTCCTCCCTTGATATCTGAGGAGGAAGCAAATCATGTCTGAAGAGGTGTAATGAAGGAGTGGGAGACTAATTCATGTTGTTCTCTTGGTCACCCCAACATTAGAGCCTGGCAGGATAATCACATGGCCTACCTCAGTGAAGCAGCTTATGCAGCCGGCAATCTGACCTACTGTTTCTTTCTCACCTTATCCATGTGCTATAAAACAGAAAAGTTATATAGACCGGTCCTTAACTACTCTGCTGTGCCTGATACCTTCAATGGCAGTTTCCAAAAAGGGATTCATTCTCCACTTCTCTGAGCAGCTTTGGGTTATGCTCTATATGGCAATCCAGGCTAGAAATCTTCAGTGATATGGCACATGCTTAGCCACATCAGTGTAGTGGTGATCCAAATCAAGTTTAACCAAAAACATTGAACTGGAGTGAACCATGCCCCTCTAGACTTTATGTTTGTAGCTGGGGCAGGATGGCCCATGGACTATCTTGCCATTGGGTACTGAGGTACTTGATTGTCTTTTGCAATGAGAACCAAGGATCAGCACATCAGGCTAAATTCCCTGGCACTAGTCACATGGATAATAACGTGGCCTAGACTACATCTGGGCTGTATAAAAATAAGACATACTGAAATCCTCTGAGACTTATTTACAATGATTGAGTCCATGATCTGGGAGACCTGATTAAAGTCAATACTGCAGGTTCACCTAATCCTGCTGATTTATGTCCTATTTATAATAACCTCAAGTAAATACGGTATGAGAAAAATTGAAGAAAATTATCCTCAGCCTCTGTCAGATTAATCAAGGCATTGAATGGAATGGCATACTCATGTGAAATTTCACCAGAAGCCAAAATGATGGGAGGCCCAAGGGTAGCTATCATTGGAAGACCTTCCTCCTTAGGATGTCTCCCACTCGCCTAGATTCAGGTCCCCATCACTCTTCACCCAGGCCATTTCTCAGGGCTGTGTTTACAGTGAGCAATGTAAAGACCGAGATGAGATTTTTCTCTAGGACCAAGAGCAGCCTTTTACTGCTTTATATACAATGGTGGATTCTCTATGGTTTTTGTTCTTGTCCTGAAATTCAACCTCATCATATTGTGAGTATGCAGTGGGGCAGTCCACATTACTTCCAGGGGATCTGGTAGGTAAGGGGAGCTGATACAAACATGTTGAAACTTAAGAACCTGCCGTGCCATGACTAAAAATGCCCTTTTCTCTGACATAGGAGTCTATTCTGCCAACTTCTGTGAACCAGTAACAAGCTAATTTATTAGCAGATTCTTTACCATCTGAGCCACCAGGGAAGCACAGTTTTTCACTAAGTACAATCAAATTGAGGCCCTTCATAGACCTGAAATCATTGCATAAAGAAAAAATCAAGTCTGTATGTGTGCATTTTCATACATATAGAATTTTTTCTAAAAGGATACACTGGCTAAATTTGATAATCTCTGAGGAGTAGAACTGATTTATAGTCTTCTGTAGTATTGAATTTTTAATAACAGCATGTATTACTTCCAGAATAAAACTATCGCTTTAATTATAAAAAGTAATGTACACTCTTCATTTATCCTACAGATAAAATTGATTATCGATACAGATGCCAACACATATACTAGGTACTAAAGATAAAACAGATAAAAAGATACAATCTCTTCCTTCTTATTTAGGATCCAGGAGGGGAGACAGACAGAAGCATCAGGGTAGAGATAAGAAAAGATGTAAGTGAAATATTTGGAGTGATTCCAAGATGCAGAACTCTTTTCAACATATAATTATAATCTGTAATTATTAATGTTAAGAGAATACAGCAATAGAATAATTGTGCATAGAGGTTGAAAGGAAGATGAAGCTTTACAGAGAATGTGTATAAAGATAGACATTATTTTTCAAAGCAGTTTGTTACATATTGGTCTTCTAAGTCACTCTTGGGTATAGGAATAACCATTCTGTGATGATATTGTGAATATTAAAGTATTTTATGTTAATGAGACTACAAGCAATGTGTGTTCAGTCATTCAGACATTCAATCATGTCTGACTCTTTTGCGACCCCATCAGGCTCCTCTGTCCACAAGATTTCCCAGGCAAGAACACTGGAGTGGGTTGCCTTTTCCTCCTCCAGGGGATATTCTCCATCCAGGGACTGAACCTGAGTCTGCTGCACTGGCAGACGGATTCTTTACCACTAGTGCGACCTTGTCACTGTTCAGTCGATTAGTCATGTCCAACTCTGCAACCCCATGGACTGCAGCGCACCAGGCTTCCCTGTCCTTCACCATCTCCTGGACTTTGCTCAAATTCATGTCCATTGAGTTGGTGACTTCAACCAACCATCTTGTCCTCTGTCATCCCCTTCCCTTCCTGCCTTCCATCTTTCCCAGCATCAGAGTTCTTTCCAATGAGTCGGCTCTTTGCATCAGGTGACCGAAGTATTGGAGCTTCAGCTTCAGTATCAGTCCTTCCAATGAATATTCAGGATTTATTTACTTTAGGATTGACTGGTTTGATCTCCTTGAAATTAAGTCTTCCAAAAAAATCTTGCAAAAACCAATATATGACCCTCTAAAAGCAATGAAATTAAGTTTTAAAAACTATATTCATCCACCTGAAAAATGCTCATCTTTTCTTTGTTTTAGGTATTTAATAACTGCTCAGGATTCATTCTGGGCATCTCAGGTTGCTCAGTAGGCAAAGAATCTGCCTGTGGTACAGTAGACACATGAGATGCAGGTTCTATCCCTGGGTCAGACAGACCCCATGGAGGAGGGCATGGCAACCCACTCCAATATTCTTGCCTGGAGAATCCCACGGACAGAGGAGCCTGGTGAGCCACAGTCCATAAGGTCACAAAGAGGCAGTAACACTGAAGCGACTGAGCACTCAGCATTCATTTTATAGCATGATATCAGATCAGATCAGATCAGATCAGTCGCTCAGTCGTGTCCGACTCTTTGAGACCCCATGAACCACACCACGACAGGCCTCCCTGTCCATCACCAACTCCTGGAGGTCACTCAGACTCACATTCATCGAGTCAGTGATGCCATCCAGCCATCTCATCCTCTGTCGTCCCCTTCTCCTCTTGCCCTCAATCCCTCCCAGCATCAGAGTCTTCTCCAATGAGTCAACTCTTCGCATGAGGTGGCCAAAATACTGGAGTTTCAGCTTTAGCATCATTCCTTCCAGAGAAACCCCAGGGCTGATCTCCTTCAGAATGGACTGGTTGGATCTCCTTGCAGTCCAAGGGACTCTCAAGAGTCTTCTCCAACACCACACTTCAAAAGCATCAATTCTTCGGCGCTCAGCCTTCTTCACAGTCCAGCTCTCACATCCATACATGACCACAGGAAAGACCATAGCCTTGACTAGGCGAACCTTTGTTGGCAAAGTGATGTCTCTGCTTTTGAATATGCTATCTAGGTTGGTCATAACTTTCCTTCCAAGGAGTAAGCATCTTTTAATTTCATGGCTGCAGTCACCATCTGCAGTGATTTTGGACCCCAGAAAAATAAATTCTGACACTGTTTCCATTGTTTCTCCATCTATTTCCCATGCAGTGATGAGACCAGATGCCATGATCTTCGTTTTCTGAATGTTGAGCTTTAAGCCAACCTTTTCACTCTCCACTTTCACTTTCATCAAGAGGCTTTTTAGCCCCTCTTCACTTTCTGCCATAAGGGTGGTGTCATCCGCATATCTGAGGTTATTGATATTTCTCCCAGCAATCTTGATTCCAACTTGCGTTTCTTCCAGTCCAGCATTTCTCATGATGTACTCTGCATATAAGTTAAATAAACATGGTGACAATATGCAGCCTTGACGTACTCCTTTTCTTATTTGGAACCAGTCTGTTGTTCCATGTCCAGTTCTAACTGTTGCTTCCTGACCTGCATACAGATTTCTCAAGAGGCAGATCAGGTGGTCTGGTATTACCATCTCTTTCAGAATTTTCCACAGTTTATTGTGATCTACACAGTCAAAGGCTTTGGCATAGTCAATAAAGCAGAAATAGATGTTTTTCTGGAACTCTCTTGCTTTTTCCATGATATACCAGTGGGTTAAGCTTGTTCATTAATAGTTGATGAGAGAGGAAAACAGGAATCCAAAATGTTCATCTGGATGTAAAACCAGAGATTTAAGACAGCAGTAGGGTATTTAGACAGTTCCCAGTTGACATTTACCAGCAAGCTAGCCATCTTCTGCCATAAATAACATGATTAAGAAGAAAATAAGTAATGCCACTGAGACAGTAAACCATTAGAAAATCTTAACCTCAGCTTCCTACTTCTTAGCTGGTCTTAAGGATTCTGATTTATTCACGACAAAAGATTAAGGAAAGAATCACAAGTGTTCCTCCTTTGAAATATGCATGGTAGTATGGCTATTTCTTGTCTAGACATTCTTCCAAATGTTTATTTGTAGAAAATAAAGGAGAATAATATCATATTAGCTTATAAAAGTACATCAGAGTCACTCTGCTCCAGCAGGCAATTAGTGGGAAATGAAAAGAAAGTGAAGTACAATGAAGCAAACAAAACCCCAGAACTGTAGGGCACAAAAGGACTCCAACAGCACAAAGGAGAGGATACAGAAGGACTTGGTTACAGAAAGTTGCAGAAGTAAAACCAACTAAAGCTGCTTTCTATAATTCTATCCTAAAATTACAGAAATATAAATAAAATTTTGGGGAAGGCAATGGCACCCCACCCCAGTACTTTTGCCTGGAAAATCCCATGGACAGAGGAGCCTGGTAGGCTCCAGTCCATGGGGTCGCTAAGAGTCGGACACGACTGAGCGACTTCACTTTCACTTTTCACTTTCATGCATTGCAGAAGGAAATGGCAACCCACTCCAGTGTTCTTGCCTGGAGGATCCCAGGGACCGGGGAGCCTGGTGGGCTGCCGTCCGTGGGGTCACACAGAGTCGGACACGACTAAAGTGACTTAGCAGTAGCAGGCTGCAGTTCATGGGGTCGCTGAGTCGGCACAACTGAGCAGCTTCACTTTCACTTTTCACTTTCATGCACTGGAGAAGGAAATGGCAATCCATTCCAGTGTTCTTGCCTGGAGAGTCCCGGGGACGGGGAGCCTGGTGGGCTGCCGTCTATGGGGTCGCACAGAGTCGGACACGCCTAAAGTGACTTAGCAGTAGCATCCCTACATAATAGTTTGATTTGCAGCTTCAGTTTTTGAGTTTTGTTTTATTTTTTTTCCCTGCACCCTTCCTGTTGAAGTTTTTAATCATATATTAAGTGCCTCAAAAGATAAACAATAAGAAGGAAGAAGTAAAGAATTAAAAATCAGAATACTGAATAATTAGCCCCAAATTAATTTAAAGTGAAATTATTAGATCCCTAAAGCATTAAAATTCATCTTCTTATTAGCAAAGTAAGCTTGTTATCTGAAATGGTTAAAAACTGTAACTTGTTAATCAATATAAAACAATCTAATATAATGAACTATATAATCCAATAAGAGAAAACATGGAAATATTGTAAAGTTATTTGCCAAAAACACATAAGAGAAAAACATGCCTCTTTATAAGATTCTAAAGTTGAGCAGAGATTACCATCTAAGAAGCACATATTAAGGCAAGTGGAAAAAAAGGCTACATTTTCCCTATTATCTGGGGAAAATATGAAAATTCCTTTAATTAGGGATTGTGCCACTTAAAGAACTATAAATTAAAATTAAATACTGTTTTTGAGAAAATTAATTTTAAAGATAGAATAAAATGGGTCCTTACAAGTAGAAATGTAAATTGGCAAAATTTTTTTTGGAAACAATTGTGATTTATTAAAAATGACCTTTGACCTGCTTTCTTAAAAAATCCTGTACTTTGAACTAGTGATTTCTCCACTGGAAAACTCCCTTGTTAAGAAACCCCAAACTAAAGAAAAGGTTTATGCACAATTACGGCAGCATAATTTATAAATAGGGTATACAGGAATGCATAGTTACTATAAAATATAACAAATAGACCCAAAGGATTGGCAAAAGTTATTCACAAAATGGAATAAAGAAGAAAAGGAGGGCAGAACCTTTCATTAAAAATAAAGTTTGACTTAAGGATTCTGTTTCAGAATTTCTCTCTTCAGCTAGTCTACAGTATTACAGAATTATGTGCAAGATAAAAGTTCACCCTACATGCCATATTCTATTAAAACTCCACATTCCTTTTTTAAAAGTGGCTCGAACTCGCCTGCCCGCGACCGGCGCGCCATTTAAGAGCGCCCCGCCGGCTGCGTCGCGCACTAAGAGCGCCCCGCCGGCTGCGTCGCGCACTAAGAGCGCCCCGCCGGCTGCGTCGCGCACTAAGAGCGCCCCGCCGGCTGCGTCGCGCACTAAGAGCGCCCCGCCGGCTGCGTCGCGCACTAAGAGCGCCCCGCCGGCTGCGTCGCGCACTAAGAGCGCCCCGCCGGCTGCGTCGCGCACTAAGAGCGCCCCGCCGGCTGCGTCGCGCACTAAGAGCGCCCCGCCGGCTGCGTCGCGCACTAAGAGCGCCCCGCCGGCTGCGTCGCGCACTAAGAGCGCGGCCGAGAGGAGCTACCCCACGACCTAGGAAGGACGGCGGTGAGGGCCAGTGCACCAAGCACAGCCGAGAAGAGCTACCCCACGACCGAGGTCAGGAAGGGCTGCGGTGAAGAGAGACCCCTAGTCCAAGGTAAGATGCGATGGCTGTGCTTCGCTGGCCGGGAGCAGCCAGGAGCAGCCGGGATGAGATACCCCACGCCCAAGGTAAGAGAAACCCAAGTAAGACAGTAGGTCTTGAAAGAGGGCATCAGAGGGCAAATACACTAAAACCATTCTCACAGATAACTAGTCAATCTAATCACACAAGGACCACACACTTGTCTAACTCAATGAGATTAAGCCATGCCCGAGGGGCAACCTGGGATGGGCGGGTCATGGTGGAGAGATATGACAGGGTGTGGTCCGCTGGAGAAGGGAATGGCAAACCACTTCAGTATTCTTGCCTTGAGAAACCCATGAACAGTATGAAAAGACAAAATGATAGGATACTGAAAGAGAAACTCCCCAGGTCAGTAGGGGCCCAATATGCTACTGGAGATCAGTGGAGAAAGAACTCCAGAAAGACTGAAAGGATGGAGCCAAAACAAAAAGAATACCCAGCTGTGGATGTGTCTGGTGATAGAAGCAAAGTCCGATGCTGTAAAGAGCAATATTGCATAGGAACCTAGAATGTCAGGTCCATGAATCAAGGCAAATTGGAAGTGATCAAACAAGAGATGGCAAGAGTGAATGATGACATTCTAGGAATTAGCGAACTAAAATGGACTGGAATGGGTGAATTTAACTTGGATGACCATTATATCTACTACTGTGGGCAGGAATCCCTCAGAAGAAATGGAGTGGCCATCATGGTCAACAAAAGAGTCCGAAATGCAGTACTTGGATGCAATCTCAAAAATGACAGAATGATTTCTATTTGTTTCCAAGGCAAAACATTCAATGTCACAGTAATCCAAATCTATGCCCCAACCAGTAACGCCGAAGAAGCTGAAGTTGAAAGGTTCTATGAAGACCTACAAGACCTTTTAGAACTAACACCCAAAAAAGATGTCCTTTTCATTATAGGGGACTGGAATGCAAAAGTAGGAAGTCAAGAAACACCTGGAGTAACAGGCAAATTTGGCCGTGGAATACGGAATGAAGCAGGGCAAAGACTAACAGAGTTTTGCCAAGAAAATGCACTAGTCATAGCAAATACCCTCTTCCAACAACACAAGAGAAGACTCTATACATGGACATCACCAGATGGTCAACACCTAAATCAGATCGATTATATTCTTTGCAGCCAAAGATGGAGAAGCTCTATACAATCAGCAAAAACAAGACCAGGAGCTGACTGTGGCTCGGACCATGAACTCCTTATTGCCAAATTCAGACTGAAATTGAAGAAAGTAGAGAAAACTACTAGACCATTCAGGTATGACCTAAATCAAATCCCTTATGATTATACAGTGGAAGTGAGAAATAGATTTAAGGGCCTAGATCGGATAGATACACTGCCTGATGAACTATGGAATGAGGTTCGTGACATTGTACAGGAGACAGGGATCAAGACCATCCCCATGGAAAAGAAATGCAAAAAAGCAAAATGGTTGTCTGGGGAGGCCTTACAAATAGCTGTGAAAAGAAGAGAAGCGAAAAGCAAAGGAGAAAAGGAAAGATATAAACATCTAAATGCAGAGTTCCAAAGAATAGCAAGAAGAGATAAGAAAGCCTTCTTCAGTGATCAATGCAAAGAAATAGAGGAAAACAACAGAATGGGAAAGACTAGGGATCTCTTCAAGAAAATCAGAGATACCAAAGGAACATTTCATGCAAAGATGGGCACGATAAAGGACAGAGATGGTGTGGACCTAACAGAAGCAGAAGATATTAAGAAGAGGTGGCAAGAATACACAGAAGAACTGTACAAAAAAGAGCTTCAAGGCCTAGATAATCATGATGATGTGATCACTGACCGAGAGCCAGACATCTTGGAATGTGAAGTCAAATGGGCCTTAGAAAGCATCACTATGAACAAAGCTAGTGGAGGTGATGGAATTCCAGTGGAGCTACTCCAAGTCCTGAATGATGATGCTGTGAAAGTGCTACACTCAATATGCCAGCAAATTTGGAAACCTCAGCAGTGGCCACAAGATTGGAAAAGGTCAGTTTTCATCCCAATCCCAAAGAAAGGCAATGCCAAGGAGTGCTCAAACTACCGAACAATTGCACTCATCTCACACGCTAGTAAAGTAATGCTCAAAATTCTCCAAGCCAGGCTTCAGCAATATGTGAACCGTGAACTTCCAGCTGTTCAAGCTGGTTTTAGAAAAGGCAGAGGAACCAGAGATCAAATTGCCAACATCCGCTGGATCATGGAAAAAGCAAGAGAGTTCCAGAAAAACGTCTATTTCTGCTTTATTGACTATGCCAAAGCCTTTGACTGTGTAGATCACAATAAACTATGGAAAATTCTGAGAGAGATGGGAATACCAGACCACCTGATCTGCCTCTTAAGAAATCTGTATGCAGGTCAGGAAGCAACAGTTAGAACTGGTCATGGAACAACAGACTGGTTCCAAATAGGAAAAGGAGTACGTCAAGGCTGCATATTGTCACCATGTTTATTTAACTTATATGCAGAGTACATCATGAGAAATGCTGGACTGGAAGAAACACAAGTTGGAATCAAGATTGCCGGGAGAAATATCAATAACCTCAGATATGCAGATGACACCACTCTTATGGCAGAAAGTGAAGAGGGGCTAAAAAGCCTCTTGATGAAAGTGAAAGTGGAGAGTGAAAAGGTTGGCTTAAAGCTCAACATTCAGAAGACGAAGATCATGGCATCTGGTCCCATCACTGCATGGGAAATAGATGGGGAAACAGTGGAAACAGTGTCAGACTTTGTTTTTCTGGGGTCCAAAATCACTGCAGATGGTGACTGCAGCCATGAAATTAAAAGACGCTTGGTCCTTGGAAGGAAAGTTATGACCAACCTAGATAGCATATTCAAAAGCAGAGACATCACTTTGCCAACAAAGGTTCGCCTAGTCAAGGCTATGGTCTTTCCTGTGGTCATGTATGGATGTGAGAGCTGGACTGTGAAGAAGGCTGAGCGCAGAAGAATGGATGCTTTTGAACTGTGGTGTTGGAGAAGACTCTTGAGAGTCCCTTGGACTGCAAGAAGATCCAACCAGTCCATTCGGAAGGAGATCAATCCTGGAATTTCTTTAGAAGGAATGATGCTAAAGCTGAAACTCCAGTATTTTGGCCACCTCATGCGAAGAGTTGACTCATTGGAGAAGACTCTGATGCTGGGAGGGATTGAGGGCAGGAGTAGAAGGGGATGACAGAGGATGAGATGGCTGGATGGCATCACTGACTCGATGGATGTGAGTCTGAGTGACCTCCGGGAGCTGGTGATGGACAGGGAGGCCTGGCGTGCTGCGGTTCATGGGGTCGCAAAGAGTCGGACACGACTGAGTGACTGATCTGATCTGATCTGAACTTTTCAAACCTGGGGTCTCACCCAAGATTCAGGAACTATTTTTGCTTGCTTCTCTGTATTTGTAGACCTTCTCCAAATAAATACACTCTTAAAATCATCAGCACCAATATTTAAAAGCAATTCAATGGTAAAGAATCTGCCTGCAGTGCAGGAGATGCAGGAGACCTGGGTTCAATCCCTGGGTCTGAAAGATCCCTGGAGAAGGACACGACCACTCATTCAGTATTCTTGCCTGGAAAATCCCATGGACAGAGGAGCCTGGCGGACTACAGTCCATGGGGTCACAAAGAGTCAGACAGACTGAAGTGACTAAGCGTGCACTCATGCACACAAAGTGGGGAAGACTATTGACTGCTAATCACTCTCATTGTCGCAGCCTGTATTTCATCAAATCCAACTACATTTTTACAAAAGAGACAACTCAAATGGATTTTGTATTTCACTTATGCAAAGAAATTGTAATATTTTGAAGACATACTACTCAGATCCTAAAATGCTCTTCCCTTATACAGGATTTAGATTAAAATGGCATGCTAATTGAAGTACCTGAGAAGTGCAGTGATTACTGCTATAGAAAAGCAGTTTCATATTGATATTAAAAGTATATTTTTAAAAAATCATTACTAAGATAATAATCTAACCAAAAATGGTTAGATTGAAAATCAAATTACCATGACCAAGAAAACCTCCTTGTTAAAAGCAAGCACCCCAGCATATTTCTTTTTTCAGAGACCACAAGAAAAATAATAGATGTAGTATACAACTAATATAATCTATACTACAGTTTTTAAATGTCCAATCCAAAAATACTATTGTAAGTTACCCTAATTATCATTTTAAGGCAATAATTATATAACATTATGTCTCTGGGACACCAAAATAATATTTATTCACGTATCACATTGTTCCTGTTGTTGGCAATTAAATCAACTTCTGGAAACAATTTTTCTTTCCATGTTATTCACCAGATATTAGCAATGGGAATATGGTAGGGGACTGGGGAATAGTAAGGGGCAGGAGAAAAGTGATTATCACCCTATTCAAATTAACCTCAATGGTTAGATTCCTTTCTAGAAATGGTATTTTTATAGTTTATCATAGCGAGAAACAATGTTGTAAATAGACAGTTTTTCTTATTATCGTTTATTTTTAAGTCAGGTTTCAAATTCTGAAAGCAAACTACTCATAAATTTTTTTGCAAAGGCTTTATAGTTTCATAGCTCAAACAGCAAAAATATAAAACATCAAGATCAATAACATCTGTTAGTCCAAGGAAAAGCTCCACTGTTTATGTAGCTGAATAGCTATAATATTTTCTTTTGATTTTGATAAGCAGAATAAATAATTCCAACTAGTGATTGACATCTGAACAAATCAGTAGGTGTCCTCTGCTCCAAAATCTCTTATCTATTAATTTCTGTGGAATGAAGCAGTGTTCAAACTGAGAAAGAAAATACTGATATGATTCTTCTCTTGCAAAAACACATAATCAGTATGAAAATTCTCAGATTTCCTACATCTATTTAGCACCACCCCAGCAGAACAGCAATCAATCCTTTATTTTTCTTTTTGCTTTACATTTCCAGCAGACAGGTATAAAGGCAGCAATCTGAGTCAATGAAACCCATTAACTAAAGCATGGAATTTTTTTTTCTTTATGTCAATTTTAATTCCTGGTTATTCACACTCTCTCACTTTATTAAATTATATCTTTTTGATCAGATTTAATCATAGTACTCTTCATCATATTTTTTATATTCCTTTTCTATTCATCTCATTTTCTCCCCATAGTCTCCTCCTTTAGAAAAGTCATCTAATGAGGATTTTTCATTTCAATTTACAATTGGCTTTGTAGGATATATTTGTCAGTCGTTTTTTCCACGTCAATTATTTTTCCCATTCTTCTCCAGCTTTCCTGTAGTTTCTTCTTCTTCTATGCAGAAAACACCATCACTCTCTCTTGACCAAACCAATATTGCTCCATAATCCCTACTTGCCATTTTACAGAAGTTCCGTTTCTTACTCAGCATCTGAATACATATTCTAAGTTCTTTCTTTATTTCAATCAAAACCAAAATTACAATTGATGATGCTTAAGAAAGACAGTACTTGTAATCATGTGCCACTACTAAGACACTGAAGATGCTAAATAACAGCAAAAATATCAGAACAATGAACATTTGTGTGAAAGAGCCAGAAATATATAAATTGTTGTTTTTCTTAAAATTAAGCATTAGTAGCATGGTTGGCGTATTAGATAGACTTTAATTCAAGTCCCATCTCTGCCATACTTTAATTTGGAGATACTGGAAAGGTTAATTTGCCCATTAAGCCCAGTTGCTCCCAGGTTTACAAAATAACAATAAGAGCTCTCCATACTTGAAAAGTCATGGTAAAGAGTCTGCCTATAAATGAGAATCCAAGGAATTGGCACATACAACTAACCAGTACATTTTAGCCATTGCTACTATCATGATCAATATTACAATGAGCAAAATTGTTCATACAACTCAGAAAGAGAAAAGTGTTTAAGATTCATTCATATATAAGCTATTTACTTCATTTATCTGGAAAATTTAAGTACCTAAAGGCTTTCACCCCTCTGCTAGATGCTTGGGGCATTTTACCTCCCAGAGCTTTTAATATAATATTGGTTGGCCAAAACATTGCTTGGGTTTTTCTGTATCCACAAAACTGTTGGGGCCATCCAATATTTCCAGATAAAATCAAAGACCTGTTAAGAGCAGATCCACTGATAAGAGTATCAATTTTACTATTTCTATTTTGTTCTTTATGCATTCCATCATTTTATATATCTTAAATAAGTCTTTTATAGAAAAATTAGGAGCATTCATAAATTTGTCAGTAGACTTTGATGATTTTGAGGCACCTATTAGACATAAAGAGCTTCCCAAGTGTCACTAGTGGTAAAGAACCCACCTACCAATACAGGTTAGATTAAGAGACACAGGTTTAATCCCTGGGTTGGGAAGACCCCCTGGAGGAGGGCACACAGCCCACTTCAGTATGGTTGCCTGGAGAATCCCATGGACAGCAGAGCCTGGCAGGCAGCCGTCCATAGGGTTACAAAGAGTTGGACACAACTAAGTGACTTAGCATGCATGCACTCATGAGACATAAACTGGGACTCCCAGATGCAGATGAATATAGAAGTTGAATTTTGGGAGAGGTAAAAGATGAGGGGGTTAGCAAACCAATGTTAATTAAAGTCATGGAAATTTCCACAAAGAATCCTATAAAGTCCAATTTAAAGAAAGATAAGCCCACAGGTTCAATTGGGCAAGGGCTATCAAGAGAAAAGAAAATAATGAGAGTATAGTGTTATAACTCCAATAAAAATAATACTGAAAAATAGAGAGCGTGATTAATGGTACAAAATCATGCTAAGAGATCAAAGAATTGTAGACTATACATAGCTCCAGGACTAATTTCAGTGACCTAACAAAGAAGAGTTTCAAACAAGCTGAGAAAGCAAGCCTCGGTGTGTTGAGGTGTGAATGGAGGATGCAGGTTTAAAACAAAGAATACAGACAATTCTTGGAAACATTTAACTCTGAGTAGAGATAAGAGGTGGGGAAGGCAATGGCACCCCACTCCAGTACTCTTGCCTGGAAAATCCCATGGACGGAGGAGCCTGGTAGGCTGCAGTCCATGGGGTCACTCAGTCCGACATGACTGAGCGGCTTCACTTTCTCTTTTCACTTTCATGCATTGGAGAAGGAAATGGCAACCCACTCCAGTGTTCTTGCCTGGAGAATCCCAGGGACGGGGAAGCCTGGTGGGCTGCCGTCTGTGGGGTCACACAGAGTCGGACACGACTGAAGTGACTTAGCATAGCATAGCATAGCATGCAGCTAAAGGTGGACTTGGAATGAAGGGAGGATTTGTGAATAGATACTCTTTTGCTTTTAAGCAGAAACATATTTTGACATATTTAATGCCAATGAAGGAAATTTGAAGACAGGGAGAAAACTGAAGATACAGAAGAGGAAGAGGTTTTTTGTATTTCCATACAAATTGAGAAATTATTTGTTCTAGCTCTGTGAAGAATACCGTTGGTAGCTTGATGGGGATTGCATTGAATCTATAAGTTGCTTTGGGTAGTATACTCATTTTCACTATATTGATTCTACAAATCCATGAACATGGTATATTTCTCCATCTATTAGTGTCCTCTTTGATTTCTTTCACCAGTGTTTTATAGTTTTCTATATATAGGTCTTTAGATTCTTTAGGAAGATATATTCCTAAGTATTTTATTGTTTTCATTGCAATGGTGAATGGAATTGTTTCCTTAATTTCTCTTTCTATTTTCTCGTTATTAGTGTACAGGAATGCAAGGGATTTCTGTGTGTTAATTTTATATCCTGCAACTTTACTATATTCCTAACCCTCTTGCACTGTTGGTGGGAATGCAAACTGGTACAGCCACTATGGAGAACAGTCTGGAGATTCCTCAAAAAACTGGGAATAGAACTGCCTTATGATCCAGAAATCCCACTGCTGGGCATATACACTGAGAAAACCAGAATTGAAAGAGACACGTGTACCCCAATGTTCATAGCAGCACTGTTTGCAATAGCCAGAACGTGGAAGCAACCTAGATGTCCATCCACAGATGAATGGATAAGCAAGCTGTGGTACATATACACAATGGAGTATTACTCAGCCATTAAAAAGAATACATTTGAATCAGTTTTAAGGAGGTGGATGGAACTGGAGCCTATTATACAGAGTGAAGTAAGCCAGAAACAAAAACACAAATACAGTATACTAACGCATATATATGGAATTTAGAAAGATGGTAAAAATAACCCTATTTACGAGACAGCAAAAGAGACACTGATGTATAGACCAGACTTTTGGACTCTGGGACCGGGAGAGGGTGGGATGATTGGGGAGAATAACATTGAAATATGTATAATATTATATCTGAAATGTATTAATTGTTCAAACTAAATACTGTCATGTTACAATTTGTTCATATTAGATGTTTGTAATGTTTCTGATAATCAATAAAAGAGATTCTTGATAAAAAAAAAAAAAGAGGAAGAAAATATCCATTTGAGTCAGGACTCTTAGGACACATACAGGTATAAGGTCAGGAGCATGTGTGATGGCACTGTCTAATGGAGGAAGACACACTGGGAGGGAAAAATGAAAGAATTTATGGACAGAGGTAAATTGTAATCCACAGATGCTATTTCCTCTGCATGTCATCTTTTAAGAAGGAAGGAAGGAGAGTAATGTGGGGTTAGAGCACAGGACACCAGCAAAGGTTTTATACCAAATTATGGAGGATGGAAGATATCTCTCTAGAAAAATACATAAAAGTTGAATCTCAAAGTAGAGGGCTCAGCTAAAGTTGTCATCTCAGATTTTTACCCTGTATGCCTGGTGTGTATCATTTCTGATGTCCCCCTAGAGGGACTGAGGCATGTCTCCCTCACTATTCTTCATGCCTTCCATGAAAGGGGTTTACTCTAGATGGAAGGTATTTTATTTTATTGTTGCTCTTGTTCTGTTGTTAAGTTGTATCTGACTCTTTGCGACCCCATGGACTGCAGCTCCCAGGCTTCCCTGTTCTTCCCCATCACCAAATCTCCTGGAGTTTTCTCATTATGTCCACTGAGTTGGTGATGTTATCTAACCATCTCATCCTCTGCCACCCTCATCTTCTTTTGCCTTCAGTCTTTCCCGGCATCAGAGTCTTTTCCAATGAGTCTGCTCTTCACATCAGGTGGCCAAAGTATTGGAGCTTTAGCACCAGTCTTTCCAATGAATATTCAGGGTTGATTTCCTTTAGAACTTACTGGTTTGATCTCCTTTACTTTTCATTTTTTAGCAAAAGTATATTAATTTAAAAACCCAGATTAAGTATGACTGAAGCAAACAGAATACTGTATGATGCAAATCTCAGTGAACTCTTTGTTAACATAGTTTGAATGTGCAGAAAATGACTATTAACATTCTTCCCTCATATAAAATTAATAATGATGTATCTTGCCAAACCTTTGCACTCATACCTGCAGATGCAGCAGAGGAGGAAAGCACAGTGAAGGAAGAAGAAACCCAAAGGATTTTGCTCTAAGCTAGTTGCATTCTACTAGAGAGAAAAAAAAAAAAACAACTGTTCATGGTCATGACTAACATGGATCAATGGTCAAGTTACTCCTTTTTTATTCCTCTCCCTCTCCTATCATCCTCCCTCCCTCTTTTTCAGCTGGACCCTACTGTTTCCAAGGTACCTTCTAGTTTGACTCTCTGCTGCTCAATTGGGTGTCTCTCATACTAGCTGAGGTTGCCAGGCAACATGACTGATGGAGCACTCACCAGGCTGCGTGGTGGCTCTATTTTTTGGTTAGCAGGTGGGAGATTTGGATAGAATATCATGAGGTTTCCACATTGCAGTTCTGTTTCCAGTGAGTGTACAGTTGATTGCCTTCAATATTATTACTATAGTTCATTGCACTATTCATCATTGTTCAGAGGCTTTTCTTTTTTGAAACAATTATCAATATTTCCCAAATTTTTCAAAAGGTTGGATTGCCCTTCAGAAAACTTCCTTCCTTTTCAGATGCTCATTATCATAAAGCCAAAATTTTAAAGAATATTATAAACCAAAAGGTTATTGATGGGGAGAAGATATAAAGGGGAACTTGTTGGGGATTGGAAATGCTCTGTATCTTGATCCGGGTAGTAATAACACAGTACATAACTATGTAAAAATCCATCAATCCAGGGCACAATTTAACATACATGTGGCATGCTTCTAGTTTTAAAAGGTGCTGACAAGGTAAATAAACATACACATATAGAAATAGGGGCTATATAACCTTGATGTATGTTTGAAAGCCAAAATGATCTCTAGCTTTTCATTAAAGAATATAACATCTTCTTAAAGACTAGGCATTGTAGTTACATTTAATCGGTTTAACAATAGAGATGATTTTGTCATATGGCAACCATGCTTTTACTAATAACTTGCCTTTTATAGAGAAGGAGGCTTAACTGTCAATTCAGCTGGGCACATTGAGGAGAGCAGACAGCCCTAATAGCCACGCATTGCAGATGATTTGCTATTTGTTTCAGCCTCACCGGATTGCAAGCAGAATGCTATGGATGCAGAGAAAGATCACATCTGGAAATTCACCTCAAGGACAGACTTCATATACAGAGTCATGAAGTATACACTGTTCTGGCCTCTGTGGGCTACACTAGACCCACCACTTCCTACAACATAACATGGACAGAAAAACTGACTAGCAAAATCTAACACACTTTAAAGCAATGATCTTTAGTAGCTTTCTTTTTACTGTATTTTATTTATAAAATGTATTTTATTTTATTGTACTTTATCTGATGTACTTTATTGTACTTTATTTGATGTACTTTATGGTACTTTATTTTACTTACTTACTTTATTTTATTGTATTTTATTTTACTGCATTTTATTTATAAAACCATACAATCTCCATACCAAAGAATGAGGATACTTTCTATACTTTATCTGCTGAACCTTCTAAAGAGCTTAGCACTAAACTTGTAGTTTTTAAAAGTACTTTTATATTTTCTTATTTCATTTGCTGCGCATCATGGCTTTAAAATATATTGTCCAATCTAAGGCTCAGAGAGTTTAAGTGACTTGCCCCAAATGACACAGTCGTCTAAGCCAGAAATCTTCCCAACCAGAATGTGAAGCCAGTTTTCTAACACACAACACCATTTGGTTTAATGAATCCTATTGTTTTATTTCAGGACTTGGCAAAGCCTCTACACAAAGGCAGTTCCTATAAAAATTCAACTTTGTTTAAAATAAATAAACATTGATCACGTATTTGCTAGACTTTGGGATATTTCTTTTGACAAGAAGAACTATCTGTCTAGGGTAAAAAAAACTGCATAGAATTGTGGTGCTTTAAGACACAATAGGTGGTTAAGATTGACCACATATTTCTCAGCTGACAACACTGAGATCCAGTAAGGTTCTGATGACTTCCCCAAGTTTCATAACTTCCAGTGGTAAAATTCAAACTAGAACTCCTTTTATCTGTTTCTTGCTTTGATATTATATAAAGTGTTATCCTAAGCCTAAATTTTGAGCAATATTTAAGTATAGTTCAAAGGATAAAATTGATCTATTTAAGGGTAGAAATGGAGACTATCCATCCCGTCTAAGAGAAAAAGCTTTACACAGGAGAAATAAGACAAACTGTCTTTCTACCCTCTCAATCAGTACTAGGCATGAATAGACTCTGCTGCTGCTGCTGCTGCTGCTGCTAAGTCACTTCAGTCGTGTCCAACTCTGTGCGGCCCCATGGACTACAGCCCACCAGGCTCCTCCAGCCATGGGATTTTCCAGGCAAGAGTACTGGAGTGGGGTGCCATTGCCTTGTCTGGAATAGACTCTGCTGCTGCTGCTGCTGCATCGTTTCAGTCGTGTCCGACTCTGTGCGACCCCATAGACAGGAGCCCACCAGGCTCCCCCGTCCCTGGGATTCTCCAGGCAAGAACACTGGAGTGGGTTGCCATTTCCTTCTCCAATGCATGAAAGTGAAAAGTGAAAGTGAAGTTGCTTAGTCGTGTCTGACTCTTAGCGACCCCATGGACTGCAGCCTACCAGGCTACTCCGTCCATGGGATTTTCCAGGCAAGAGTCCTGGAGTGGGGTGCCATTGCCTTCTCCGGAATAGACTCTGCCCTCCCTTAAATAACTGAATTTATATTAATATAGGTGGGTGAAATAAAACATCATTTATTAATCTTCTCCTATATGATAGACCCTTTGCATATATCTTCACAAAAAATATTTCAAGAAGTCACTATTAATATCATGTCCTTTTACAGCTGAAAAAGTAGGACCAGTTAAGGATAAGAACCTTGCTCAAGGTCACATAGCTAGTAATTTGCAGAGCTGAATCAGAACCCAGCTCTGTTTCATGATAGATCCTGTGTATATTTACCCACACCATCCTGCCTTAGAAATCTGATTACTTAAATGTAGTCCCCATCCTCTAATTGTGACTGAGATTGCTAAGAGCCTTATTGTTGCTCAGTCTCTCAGCTGTGTCCGACTCTTTGTGACCCCATGGACTGCAGTGCTCCAGGCTTCCTTTTCCTTCACCATCTCCTGGAGCTTGCTCAAACTCATGTCCATTAAGTAAGTGATGCTATCCAAGCATCTCATCCTCTGTTGTCCCCTTCTCCTCCTGCCTAAAGTCTTTCCCATTAGGATCTTTTCTATTGAGTCAGCTAAGAGCCTACCCAATACTAATCTTCCCCTTCCCTACTAGTGGCACATTCCAAGGATTTGTGTGTGCAACAGAAACACTATACATAACAGCTTTGTTTGCAACAAACAAATAAATGGTGCTTAGGAAGAAAATATTGGGTAGTTTCTGGAGAACATTTTTGAGGGGGGTTAAACCAGCTAGTTTGACTGGACATGGAACAACAGACTGGTTCCAAATAGGAAAAGGAGTACATCAAGGCTGTATATTGTCACCCTGCTTATTTAACTTATATGCAGAGTACATCATGAGAAATGCTGGGCTGGGAGGAGCATAAGCTGGAATCAAGATTGCCGGGAGAAATATCAATAACCTCAGATATACAGATGACACCACCCTTATGGCAGAAAGTGAAGAGGAACTAAAAACCTCTTGATGAAGGTAAAAGAGGAGAGTGAAAAAGTTGGCTTAAAGCTCAACATTCAGAAAACGAATGTTTTCTGGTCTCATCACTTCATGGCAAATAGATGGGCAAACAGTGGAAACGGTGTCAGACTTTATTTTTCTGGGCTCCAAAATCACTTCAGATGGTGACTGTAGCCATGAAATTAAAAGACACTTACTCCTTGGAAGCAAAGTTATGACCAACCTAGATTGCATATTGAAAAGCAGAGGCATTACTTTGCTAACAAAGATCCGTCTAGTCAAAGCTATGGTTTTTCCTGTGGTCATGTATGGATGTGAGAGTTGGACTGTGAAGAAAGCTGAATGCTGAAGAACTGATGCTTTTGAACTGTGGTGTTGGAGAAGACTCTTGAGAGTCCCTTGGACTGCAAGGAGATCCAACCAGTCCATTCTGAAGGAGATCAGCCCTGGGATTTCTTTGGAAGGAATGATGCTACGGCTGAAACTCTAGTACTTTGGCCACCTCATGTGAAGAGCTGACTCATTGGAGAAGACTTTGATGTTGGGAGGGATTGAGGGCAGGAGAAGAAGGGGATGACAGAGGATGAGATGGCTGGATGGAATCACTGACTCGATGGACGTGAGTGTGAGTGAACTCCGAGAGTTGGTGATGGATAGGGAGGCCTGGCGTGCTGCGATTCGTGGGGTTGCAAAGAGTTGGACATGACTGAGCAACTGAACTGAACTGAACGGACTGAAACCAGCTAGTTTATGCAGGTCAAGAAGTAACAGTTAGAACTGGACATGGAACAAATGACTGGAAAAAATTTGGAAAGAAGTCCGTCAAGGCTGTATATTGTCACCCTGCTTATTTCACTTATATGCAGAGTACATCATGTGAAATGTCAGGCTGGATGAATCAAGCTGGAATCAAGATTGCCAGGAAAAATATCAACAACCTCAGATATGCAGATGATAACCACTTTAATGGTAGAAAGTGAAGAGAATTAAAGTGCCTCTTGAGGACACTAAAAAAGCTGGATTGAAACTCAACATTAAAAAAACTAAAATCATGGCACGTGGTCCCATCACTTCATGGCAAATAGATGGGGAAAAAGCAGAAACAATGACAGATTTTATTGTCTTGGGCTCCAAAATTACTGCAGATGGTGACTGTTGCCATGAAATTAAAAGATGCTTGCCCTTTGGAAGGAAAGCTATAACAAACCTAGACAGCATATTAAAAACCAAAGACATTACTTTGCTTACAAAGGTCTGTATAGTTAAAGCTATGTTTTTTTCAGTAATCATGTATGGATGTGAGAGCTGGACCATGAAGAAGGCTGAGCACTGAATCGATGCTTTCAAACTGTGGTGTTGGAGAAGACTTGAGAGTCCCTTGGACTGCAAGGAGGTCAAACCAGTCAATCCTAAAGGAAATCCACCCTGAATATTCACTGGAAGGACTGTTGCTGAAACTGAAGCTCCAATCCTTCGGCCACCTGATGCAAAGAGCCAACTCATTTAAAAAGACCCTAATGCTGAGAAAACCTGAAGGCAAAAGGAGAAGGGGAAGACAGAGGATAAGATGGATAGATAGCATCACCAACTCAATGGACGTGAACTTGAACAAACTCCAGGAGATAGTGGAGGACAGGGAAGCTTGGCATGCTGCAGTCCATGGGGTCACAAAGTGTCAAACATGACTTAGTGACTGAACAGCAACCGCAAACCTGCTGGCAGCATGACCTTTGCCATTGCATTTTGTTTGTTCACTATTGCTGCACAGAACACAAACAAGATGGCTGGGCTCCAGGCATCAGCTTAGCTGTTGGAAAATCCTTGACGATGAAGTCATACTGCTAAAGTGTTGGAACAGAACTAAAGAAACAATTCCCTAATGATCAAAGTACAATTCCAGCCCCACATGCCAGTTACCAGACTTCTTTATGCAGAAGAAAACTTGACCTCTACCTTGTTGAAAGCAATGAAATTATGTTATATAAAATCCATTGAGCCTCAATTGCTCACAAAAATGTTACAGCAACAATTAATTTTGTTTGTAAAGACTACTAAAAATAATACTGACTCAAGTGTTCTAGCTCTGATGGGTGCAGACTAGGTAATGTATGGAGAGAGAGAGAGAAAAAAAAAAAAAAACCTCATCTTTCTTTGGGAAACTTAAAAAGCTGGGACAAATGTATATGTGTGTGTGTGGGTGTGTGTGTGTGTCTGCATATTTTTTAAAATTTGCAGTTTTGCTACCACTTATGTCAAAGGCCAGAATATCACACTTATCCTAACAATGAGAAAAGGTCAGATAAGCTATAAAATAATAACTTTTCCTGAGCTTATCAGAGACCTGGGGTCACAAGGCAAAGAGATTAACTAAATCTCAAACGGTAACAGCCATTCTGAGGAGAAATAGGACATAGGGACCATTTCACCTCTGATAGTTCATGAGAGGGACATGTGCTCATTTTGGAAGTGGGTAAGAAGAAAACAGCTAAAATGGTAACAAATTCTTCTGTCAGCCAGAAGGGGCTGACAGAACAGTACAGACACCCGGGGATCCCCCAGACACAAAGGGATATACACTCATTCAGAAGCTCTTTTTTCTTTGTGAGGCATTTCCTGGCAGCTCAGCACAAAGATTAAAGTTAGAGCAGGAAGCCAGAGACAGCACGTTGGTATCACAAAGGCACAAAACCAGTTCTGCTTCCCCACTCCATTGTCTAATACAACACCTTTTAGGACAGAAAACCCTCATACTCCTGAGGGCCCTGGAAAAGATGCACAGTATCTGGGAGAGAGGTAGAAGCAAAAGTCGTCAGGGCCCAGGGGAGGGATGGTCACTCTCTGGGGCCCAGAATCTCACACTGACACAAAGCAGAGATCTGCTCCCACTGGGAAAGAGCAGGACACGTGTCCCCACCAAAGAACTCCAGAGTCAAGTAAGAGTTTGAACATCATGAAAGGAATGGGGAGGGATACTAAAAAAGCTACATGGCTAAGGCCCAGATGCACAGAACATTGTAAGCTTAACACTGGAATAAAGAATCCTTGAACCTTCCCATCCCCACCAGGAGTAGGGCACCAAGTAACAAGCCAGCAGTCTACCCCCTGGGGGAGGGACAAGATAGGACAAGAGGCTTCCTACCTAAACAGTGTATTAAAAATCAGAAACATCACTTTGCCAACAAAGGGCTGTATAATCAAAGCTATGGTTTTTCTGGTAGTCATGTATGACTGTGAGAGTTGGACAACAAAGAAGGCTGAAAAATGATGCCTTTTTGAACTGTGGTGTTGGAGAAAGAATCTTGAGAGTCCCTTGGACTGCAAGGAGATCGAACCAGTCCATCCTAAAGAAAGTCAACCCTGAATATTCACTGGAAGGACTGATGCTAAAGCTGATGAGAATAGCCGACTCGTTGGAAAGGATCCTGATGCTAGGAAAGATAGAAATCAGGAGGAGAAGTGGACAACAGAGGACAAGATGGTTGGATGGCATCACCGACTCAATGGACACGAGTTTGAGCAAGCTTCAGGAGATGGTAAAGGACAGGAAGCCTGGTGTGCTGCAGTCCATGGGGTTGCAAAGAGTCGGACATGACTGAGCGATTGAATGACAACAAATGCTTTGCAAGCATTAGGAGAGCAGGGAACAAATGCTGAGAAAAATTCTCTGGCTCTCTAGGCCCACACGAAGCACAAGGAAGCAACAGTACTACTAATGGAATTGGAAGTCTTAAAACAAAAATCCTTCATTGTAAGCAGTTAAATGAACAAACAAAACAAGAAAAATCATTTGATAATCTCAGTAGATACAGAGGAAGCATTTGATGAAATGAAAAATTCAGTTGTTATTTATAATCCCAGCAAAATCAGAATTAAAATAAATTTTTTAACCTGGTGTATGATATTTACAAAAGACAATATAATAAGAATCATTCTTAATAGTAAAATGGTGGAAGTTTTCCCTTTGATTTGAGAATAACAACAATTTTTCTTTGCATTTTCATTCAGCATTGTTCTAAACATTCTATCTAATTCAATAAGATGTTAAAAAAGTATAAAACTTGACAACTATTAAATACTGTTATCTTTGACCACAGCATAATTCTTTATGTAGAAAATCCAAAAGAATCTGTTAAAAAAAATATTGGAATTAATAAATGAGTTTACTATTTGTTGCATGCAAGGTCAGTACAAAAATTACATTTCTTTATATAAAAAGCAGAAAGAAAATTAAGTTTTAAAAAATATGTAATACATAATAATATTAAGCTACATAAAATTTTAGAAACAAATTAACCACAGTGAGTAAGACTTCTATGCAGAAAGCCAGAAAACATGATTGAGGAAAACCAAAAAGATCTAAATAAATAAAGCATGTACTTTATATATATATTCATAGATTAAAGAGGTCAAGTCATATTGTCATCATGCTGAATCTTCAGGAATTCATTTAATAATAGATTGAGTACAATCCCAACCAAAACCCTAACTTTTTGGTCATATTTTACATAATAATTCTAAAATTCATATAAAATATGGCAAAGTCAATATTCCTAGAATAAAAATATGATGGGATGATATTTTTAATTGATATATAACATTATGTTTCATGTGTACAATATTGTACTTCAACTTCTGTACACACTGTACACACAACAGTGTGCTCACCACCTAAACAGTCTCATTCCATAGGTTCTCATACTCCTGAGCCCCTTTATACATATATCACCTTCCCCTAAACCCTCCCTTCCCCTCTGGTAGCCACTATTCTCTATATCTATGTGTTTGGTTTTTATTTGGTTTGCTCATGTATTCATTTTTCTTATATTCCACATATATTTCAACAACATCAATGAACCTTTAGGGTTTTATGCCAAGTAAGTCAGCCAGGGAATGTGTTTTAATAAATAACAGGAATAATTAAAATGTAGCCATAGT
This sequence comes from Tragelaphus eurycerus, assembly GCA_935064755.1. Lineage (NCBI taxonomy): Eukaryota > Metazoa > Chordata > Mammalia > Artiodactyla > Bovidae > Tragelaphus > Tragelaphus eurycerus. Next base: position 3,074,517 of record CAKXYN010000045.1, on the reverse strand, counting down.
TAAAATACTGTCATAAGTAGTAAAACGAGACTAATAGAGTAAAAAAAACAATTTCCCAAAAACACAGATATGTGGATATTTAATCCATGATATTGGCAATGAAGAGTAGTAGGCAAAGGAGAGAATTTTCAGTATAATTCTGTAACAACTAGATATCTGTTTGGAAGGAAAATAGGATTTCACTTCTACCTTAAACCATTCACGAAAATCAACTGAACTGGAAAAATATAAATGTAAAGAGATAAAAATATAATCAATATTAAAAATTAAAGCTTTTCCTCATCAAAAACTCCATTAAGAAATTGAAAAAGCAAGTCACAGAGAAGGAAAAGTTATTTAATATATACAGTGTTCTTAATTCAAATATAACTAATTTCTGCATAATAACTATTTTTTAAAAATGAAACCAGTAGAAAAATAAGCAAAAGCATCTGGACAATTTATAGGCAATTATAATCATATGGCAATTAAACCATATAGCATGACTGCCTTTTTCAAGAAGGAAATGTAAACTATACTTTCATCAGAAAGGCTAAAATGTAAAGGACTGATTAAATCAAGTATTGGTAAGGATGAAACAGAAGTCTCATATACTACTGACTGGAGTATAGCTAGTATAACCACTTTGGAAAACTAGCAATATCTACTAAAATTAAAAATTGGGGGAGGGAGGTGGAAGGGAGGTTCAGGATGGGGAACACGTGTACACCCATGGCGGATTCATGTTGATATATGGCAAAACCAAAACAATATATAAAGTAATTAGCCTCCAATTAAAATAAATAAATTTAAAATTTAAAAATTTGCATAAAATATAATAGCAATTTCACTGGAGAATATATATCCAATATAAATGCATGTAAATATGCAGCAATAAACATTTAAAAGAATGTTCACAGCAGCATTATTCATAATTTCCCAAACCTAGAAACAGCTCAAATGTGCATCAACAGCACATTCTGAATATTTTTATATTCTGAGTATTTTTATACAATGAAATACCATGTAGCAATGAGAATTGATGAACCACAAAAAATATTAATAAAACTTAGAAATACATGTTCAGAAAAGGAAACCAAACACAAAAGACTACATATTGTATGTAGGTACATGCTAAGTCACTTCAGTCGTGTCCAACTCTGTGGGACCCCACAGACGGCAGCTCACCAGACTCCCCTGTCCCTGGGATTCTCCAGGCAAGAACACTGGAGTGGGTTGCCATTTCCTTCTCCAATGCATGAAAGTGAAAAGAGAACGTGAAGTCGCTCAGTCATGCCCGACTCTTAGCGACCCCATGGACTGCAGCCCACCAGGCTCCTCCATCCATAGGATTTTCCAGACAAGAGTACTGGAGTGGGGTGTCATTGCCTTCTCCGATGTAGGTACATAAATCATGCTAAATTAAAATTCTATATTTAGGGACCATAATGAAAGGTTGGCTTCACTGGTGGCTCGGTGGTAAAGAATTCACCTGCCAATGAAAGAAACATGGATTTGATTCCTGGGTTGGGAAGATCACTTGGAGAAGGAAATTGGCAACTCCCTCCAGTAGTCTTGCCTGGAGAATCCCAAAGACAGAGGAGTCTGGCAGGCTATAGTCCGTGGAATTGCAAAAGAGGTGGACGTGACTTAGTGACTAAACAATAACAACAATGAAAGGTTAAAACTATCATGCAAAGCAAGGAAATAATTACTGCAAAAGTTACAAAACTGTTATCTGTCAGGCAATTGATGGAAAACAGGTTAATGTTCAGGAGCAGAAAAAGCAGTTTCTGGAATGCAGAAAATGTCTTATCTCTTGATCTGTATGATGGAAGCATGGGTCTTTGCTTATAAAAGCTATTGTTTTCTATGCTTAATATATAAAAATTCACAGCAAAAAAATTTTAAAGTAGCAATAATTCTGTAATTAAAGTTTATAAATTGAAAATATACAATTGAGCCTTGATCAACATGAGTTTGAGCTATATATAAATTACATAGACTTTTAAAAATAAATATAGTACTTGTATTTTCATTTCATAGATTTTTAAATTAACTAAGTATGGAAAACACTTTGTATTCCATCGAAATCATAGTACATAAAATTAAAAGAACCAGTGTTTGAGTCCTGATTGTTAATACAAACTGTTTAAAGTTCCTGCCTTTGGTTGAATCATTTATCAAATCCTTTATTTTTAAGGCAGATTTGAAACTCCATGGGAATGGACGCATCTAACTTGCCTCTCACAATGTTCAAGGGTCAACTGTATATGAGATAAAGTTCAATGAATACAACTAACACCTACTGAGAATTTACTCTGGTAGAATCCACTGTACCTTATTTTAGTTAATCTTTACATATTCTGAAGGCATTAGTGTCACATTTCAGGGGTGCAAAGACTGAGGCAGAGAGAGTTTATGTAGTTTACACAGTTCACACAGTTCAAGGCCTCATTTTAAGATCTGAACCCATGCATTAGTATGGTTCTGGAGTCCATATGCTCTTAAGTAGTGCATTATGCCACTTCTCCAATATAGAAAAAGAGAGATACTCCCTATGCTGGGTGTTAGTTTTTTCTCTTGTCAAAATTATTGTTTAGTATGATTGGTAAACTACATCTGAAATACTGATCTGATGGGCTCAAGATACTAAATCTTCAATTCAGCACTTCATCCTTGTTTCATTTTAAGCTCTGTTAAGGAAGGAAGACAAATCACATTAAGATGACATATTACTATTCTAATTTATAATTGAACAATATCATAAATTACACTGTTCTTATTGCCCAGCATAGAAGTGAAAATGTACATACGATTCATTACTCTCCATAGGGAAATTCTTCCCCAAAGGTCAGAATGTTTTGCTCCTTCAGATCAGATCAGATCAGATCAGTCGCTCAGTCATGTCCGACTCCTTGCGACCCCATGAACCGCAGCACACCAGGCCTCCCTGTCCATCACCAGCTCCCTGAGGTCACTCAGACTCGCATTCATCGAGTCAGTGATGCCATCCAGCCATCTCATCCTCTGTCGTCCCCTTCTCCTCCTGCCCTCAATCCCTCCCAGCATCAGAGTCTTCTCCAATGAGTCAACTCTTCACGTGAGGTGGCCAAAATACTGGAGTTTCAGCTTTAGCATCATTCCTTCTAAAGAAATTCCAGGATTGATCTCCTTCAGAATGGACTGGTTGGATCTTCTTGCAGTCCAAGGGACTCTCAAGAGTCTTCTCCAACACCACAGTTCAAAAGCATCAATTCTTCGGCGCTCAGCCTTCTTCACAGTCCAGCTCTCACATCCATACATGACCACAGGAAAGACCATAGCCTTGACTAGGCGAACCTTTGTTGGTAAAGTAATGTCTCTGCTTTTGAATATGCTATCTAGGTTGGTCATAACTTTCCTTCCAAGGAGCAAGCGTCTTTTAATTTCAAGGTTTTGCTCCTTACCCAAGACTTAACTAAACAAAAGGTAAACTCTAAAAAATAAAAAATAAAAAAATCTGTTTCTTTGACTGTTGGTAATGTTACTTTCCAATTCAATCTGGAAATCTCGGTTATTTTTTAGAGGAATGATGTAGAGTGGTTAACTGCAGATCCTCTGCAGTTTGACTGGGTAGGTTCAAGTGCCAGCCTTGCTATTTTCTAATTATCTGACCTGGGACAACTTACTCAGATTCTGCCTTAGTTTCTATTGTGCAAATGGGGAAGACATTAGTTTCTCTCATTCACGGTTGTTTGAAGTTTAAGTTAAATAATAAATACAAGTCATTTAAAACAGAGCCTGCCTGCATACATGCTGAGTTGCTGTAGTCATGGCTGATTTTTTTCAACTCTATGGACTGCAGCTCACTAGCCTCCTCTGTCCATGGAATTTCCCAGGCAAGAATATTGGATTGGGTTGCCATTTCCTTCTCCAGGGGATGGTGCCGACTCAGGAATTAAACCACATTACCTGCATTGGCAGGTGTTTTTTTTGTTTTTTTGTTTTTTTTTTTTTTTACCACTGAGTCACTGGGGAAGCCCAAAACAGAGATTAGTACACAGCAAATGCTATACAAGTGTTAATTACTATTATTACTCCCTGACCCTATGTCCTTTAAAATCTCACCCACATCTATTCCTTTCTCTCCATTCCCACTGCTACAACCTTGGTCTCACCCTCATCTCATTCTTCTTATAGTGCTACATATTTCTGCAAATTGTTCTTCCTGACTACAACTGGAATCCACCATGAAGAGAACACCAGATTAATATTCAAATAAGAAGCTTTTATTCACATGATTGGCCTTACAAAATATTCTCTCTGTTTTGTAAATTGCCTACTAATTAGACTCAAATTTCTAATTCTGATGATCAGTATTTCCTACCAATGCGCTTTTTCCAGTGTTATCTGTTTTCACTTCAAGACAAAAAAATAATTCTGTTGTCTAATTAATTAGCCATTCAATGAATGTGAAGCATGCTTTTTCACACCCAATCCTGGATATACTACTGCCTTGACTTCTCTGTTAGTATTTTCCACCTGAATAAATAACTATAACAATCTCCAGGATGAAATCTTGAACCAGTGCAGTTTATAATTGTATCTCCTTTCTTAAATCTCCTTTAATGCTCCATTTTAAATATATATATATATATGTGTGTGTGTGTGTGTGTGTGTGTGTGTTCATATAACCTTTCTGATTATTCCTCAATTAATTTGACTAATTTAGACTATTTTGTTGATATCATATCTTAATACCACATCCTTTGCTTTCTTTATGCCTGGGTATATGTTATTTCCTCAAATTACAAACAGAATTTTCTTGAAATTCATTTTTTGTCTCCTCCTGAAGCCATGAAATTAAAAGATGCTTGCTTCTTGGAAGAAAAGCTATGACAACCCAGACAGCATATTAAAAACCAGAGACATTATTTTGCCAACAAAAGTCCATCTACTCAAATTTATGGTTTTTCCATTAGTAATGTATGTACATGAGAGTTGGACCATAAAGAAAGCTGAGCACCAAAGAATTGATGCTTTTGAACTGTGGCATTCGAGAAGACTCTTGAGAGTCCCTTGGACTGCAAGGAGATCAAACCAGTCAATCCAAAACGATATCAGTCTTGAATACTCATTGGAACTACTGATACTAAAACTCCAATACTTTGGCCACCTGATGCGAAGAACTGACTCATTTGAAAAGACCCTGATGCTGGGAAAGATTGAAGGCAGGAGGAGAAGGGGACGACAAAGGATGAGATGGTTGGATGACTTCATCAACTCGATGGACATGAGTTTGAGCAAGCTCCAGGAGTTGGTGATGGACAGGGAAGCCTGGCCTGCTGCAGCTCATGAGGTCACAAAAAGTCAGATACGACTGAATGACTAAATTAATACTGAACAAGCACCTACTCTTGTAACCAACACAGTGCCTCTCATATTATAGTAGCATGTGACACGTATTTACTGAATTAAATGAAATAAAAATACTATATGTGAACACTAGCTTTGTCTTTTAGAGACCAATTCTGGAAAACAAGTAGACATATTCTCTAAATCCTTCGGTCAAAACCAAGATGAGTATGAGAAGAGCCAAAGATCTGACTCACTCATTTTTACAGTAAAAATATTTTGTATACTAAGAAGTTTAAAAATATCCCTCAGGTAAAATACTGCTAATGGTTCATTTCAAGAGGTGGTGTGTAAAGGCACTGGGATTGGTAGGTGACTAAAATGGCAAAAAATGAAGATCACTAAAGAGTGAAAGGGAAAGTATCAGAGTGGCTGGTGTGTTGTAAAGGACATGCCTGAGCTCAGACACACCTGAAAATTATGAATAGGGAGGAGGATGAAGTCAAGATGGACTCTCCAGTTTGAACCTCTCTGCATTGTATGAAGTGGCTGAAGAACTGCAAGAAAAAGTTGTGGCCAGTAACTTCAAATTCTAAGAAGTAAGATTAACAGAAGTATAAAATAGGTCTACGGCCTTAAGGAAGAAACTTTTCTTCCCCCCAAGATTTCTTTACTCAAACAGCATTTTTTAAAGGCAGCTTTGGGTTGCTGAGTGGTCCTACCAACATTTAGTATAAGGCAATTGTTATTTGTTTAGTTGAAATTCAATCATCAACTACTTATTTACCAAAGAATTAATATCTATGATCTGAGATTGAAGAGTAAGGTTTTTATGCAAATAAAAAAAGACCAGTCACTGACTTTTAGTGCTTAATATTGGATTAAGAGGATAAAGAAAAAAAGCTATAGCATTAGATCAACCTCTTAAAAAAAAACAGAAGATTCAAATAGACATTTTTTCAAAGAAGACATAGAGATGGTAAAGAAACACATGAATGGATGCTCAACATCACTAATCATCAGGAAAATACTAGTCAAAACAACAATGAGGTATCATCTCACACATATTAGAATGGCTACTATCAAACAGACAAGCAATAATAAATGCTGGCAAGAATTTGGAAAAAACGAAACCCACATATACTGTTGGTAAAAATGTAGATTCGTGCAGCCACTGTGGAAAATAGCATGGAAGACTATCAAAAAATTACAAATAGTAATACCACATGCTCCAGCAATTCCATTTCAGAGTACTTATCACAAGAAAATTAAACTGCTAACTTGAAAAGATATATGCAACCCCACAATCACTGCAGCTTTATTTACAATGGTTAAGATATGAAAACAACACAAGTATCCACTAATGAGTGAATGGATAGAGAAGATGTGATGTGTATGTGATGAATATGTGTATATGTATATATACATGCCATATATGTGGAATACTATTTGGCCATGGAAAAGAATGAAATATATGCAACAGCATGAACAGACCTCGAGGGTACTATGCTAAGTGAAATAAGTCAGGCAGAGAAAGATAAATATTATGTCATCTCATTTACATGTGGAATTTAAAACAAACAACCAAGTTCATAGATACTGAGAACAGATTGGTGATTGCCAGAAGAGAAGATGAGGGGTGGAAGAAATAGATGATAAGAATCAAAAGTATAAACATCCAGCTCTAAAATAAAAAAGTCATGGGAATGTGATGTACAGCATGGTGACTGTAATTAACAAAATTATAGCATATTTGAAAGTTGCTAAGAGATTACTTAATTTGAAGAAAGTAGGGAAAACCACTAGACCATTCAGGTATGACCTAAATCAAAACCCTTATTATTATACAGTGGAAGTGAGAAATAGATTTAAGGGCCTAGATCGGATAGATACACTGCCTGATGAACTATGGAATGAGGTTCGTGACATTGTACAGGAGACAGGGATCAAGACCATCCCCATGGAAAAGAAATGCAAAAAAGCAAAATGGCTGTCTGGAGAGGCCGTACAAATAGCTGTGAAAAGAAGAGACACAAAAAGCAAAGGAGAAAAGGCAAGATATAAACATCTGAATGCAGATGCAAAGAATAGCAAGAAGAGATAAGAAAGACTTCTTCAGCGATCAATGCAAAGAAATAGAGGAAAACAACAGAATGGGAAAGACTGGGGATCTCTTCAAGAAAATCAGAGATACCAAAGGAACATTTGATGCAAAGATGGGCTCGATAAAGGACAAAAATGGTATGGACCTAACAGAAGCAGAAGATATTAAGAGGTGGCAAGAATACACAGAAGAACTGTACAAAAAAGATCTTCACGACCCAGATAATCATGATGGTGTGATCACTGACCTAGAGCCAGACATCCTGGAATGTGAAGTCAAGTGGACCTTAGAAAGCATCACTACAAACAAAGCTAGTGGAGGTGATAGAATGCCAGTGGAGCTATTCCAAATCCTGAAAGATGATGCTGTGAAAGTGCTACACTCAATATGCCAGCACATTTGGAAAACTCAGCAGTGGCCACAGGACTGGAAAAGGTCAGTTTTCATTCCAATCCCAAAGAAAGGCAATGCCAAAGAATGCTCAAACTACTGCACAATTGCACTCATCTCACATGCTAGTAAAGTAATGCTCAAAATTCTCCAAGCCAGGCTTCAGCAATATGTGAACCGTGAACTTCCTGATGTTCAAGTGGTTTTAGAAAAGGCAGAGGAACCAGAGATCAAATTGCCAACATCTGCTGGACAATCGAAAAAGCAAGAGAGTTCCAGAAAAACATCTATTTCTGCTTTATTGACTATGCCAAAGCCTTTGACTTTGTAGATCACAATAAACTGTGGACAATTCTGAAAGAGATGGGAATACCAGACCACCTGATCTGCCTCTTGAGAAATCTGTCTGCAGGTCAGGAAGCAACAGTTAGAACTGGACAGGGAACAACAGACTGGTTCCAAATAGGAAAAGGAGTACATCAAGGCTGTATATTATCACCCTGTTTATTTAACTTATATGCAGAGTACATTATGAGAAACGCTGGACTGGAAGAAACATAAGTTGGAATCAAGATGGCCGGGAGAAATATCAATAACCTCAGATATGCAGATGATACCACCCTTATGGCAGAAAGTGAAGAGGAACTCAAAAGTCTCTTGATGAAAGTGAAAGTGGAGAGTGTAAAAGTTGGCTTAAAGCTCAACATTCAGAAAACAAAGATCATGGTATCCGGTCCCATCACTACATGGGAAATAGATGGGGAAACAGTGGAAACAGTGTCAGACTTTCTGTTTCTGGGCTCCAAAATCACTTCAGATGGTGACTGTAGCCATGAAATTAAAAGATGCTTACTCCTTGGGGGGAAAGTTATGACCAACCTAGATAGCATATTCAAAAGCAGAGACATTACTTTGCCAACAAAGGTTCATCTAGTCAAGGCTATGGTTTTCCTGTGGTCATGTATAGATGTGAGTTGGACTGTGAAGAAAGCTAAGCGCCGAAGAATTGATGCTTTTGAATTGTGGTGTTGGAGAAGACTCTTGCAAGTCCCTTAGCCTGCAAGGAGATCCAACCAGTCTATTCTAAAGTAGATCAGCCCTGGGTGTTCATTGGAAGGACTGATGCTAAAGCTGAAATTCCAATACTTTGGCCACCTTATGCGAAGAGTTGACTCATTCGAAAAGACCCTGATGCTGGGAGGGATTGGGGTCAGGATGAGAAGGGGATGAGAGACGATGAGATGGCTGGATGTCATCACTGACTGGATGGACATGAGTCTGAGTGAACTCCGGATGTTGGTGATGGACAGGGAGGCCTGGCATGCTGCGATTCATGGGGTTGCATAGAGTTGAACATGACTGAGCAACTGAACTGAACTGAACTGATGGAAGAATTGATGCTTTTGAACTGTGGTGTTGGAGAAGACTCTTGAGAGTCCCTTGGACTGCAAGGAGATCCAACCAGTCCATTCTGAAGGAGATCAGGCCTCGGTGTTCATTGGAAGGACTGATGCTAAAGCTGAAACTCCAGTACTTTGGCCACCTCATGGGAAGAGTTGACTCATTGGAAAAGACTCTGATACTTGGAGGGATTGGGAGCAGGTGGAGAAGGGGACGACAGAGGATGAAATGGCTGGATGGCATCACTGACTCAATGGACGTGAGTCTGAGTGAACTCCAGGAGTTGGTGATGGACAGGGAGGCATAGAGTGCTGCAATTCATGGGGTTGCAGAGTCGGACACAACTGAGCGACTGAACTGAACTGAACTGAATTTTTACCCATTTTAAAGATACATTAAGTAATGTATTCAGAGCCACATAGCTGAAACAATGATAAGTGATAAACCCAGAATTTAAATCCAGGTGGTCTGAATCCAGAGTCAAAATTCTTAAAACGCTACACTATTCAGAGACATTACTTTGCCAATAAAGGTTCGCCTAGTCAAGGCTATGGTCTTTCCTGTGGTCATGTATGGATGTGAGAGCTGGACTGTGAAGAAGGCTGAGCACCAAAGAATTGATGCTTTTGAACTGTGGTGTTGGAGATGACTCCTGAGAGTCCCTTGGACTGCAAGAAGATCCAACCAGTCCATTCTGAAGGAGATCAGCCCTGGGATTTCTTTGGAAGGAATGATGCTAAAGCTGAAACTCCAGTATTTTGGCTACCTCATGCGAAGAGTTGACTCATTGGAGAAGACTCTGATGCTGGGAGGGATTGGGGGCAGGAGGAGAAGGGGATGACAGAGGATGAGATGACTGGATGGCATCACTGACTCGATGGATGTGAGTCTGAGTGACCTCCGGGAGTTGGTGATGGACAGGGAGGCCTGGCGTGCTACAGTTCATGGGGTGGCAAAGAGTCGGACACGACTGAGCAACTGATCTGATCTGATCTGATGCCACCTTTTTGAAAAAGTAGTTATACTGCAAAACAACATACATATATCAATGTTGCCATTATTGTCTCTCCATTTTTTGGAAATCTTATTTTGAATTGTACGCCAGATTATCCCAGTTCATCAAACAAGGAATTTGAGCTCACAGACGCTAGGACTTTATGATCTTATGCTTCTTTTCAACTCTAAAATAATAATATAAGAGCACTTGTGTTTTTTTCTCAGTATATGAAATAGAACTTTCAGAGAGCTTCAGAGTCTACTTCTGAACACTTTTCATCAAAGAATAATTTAGATGATTTATAAACTTCCTTTCAGAATCCAGTTATTTTCACTTATTTCCTACTAGTTAAAGCAATCTAAGTCAGGAATTGGAAGCATTATTTGAAATGGAAGTAATGAAATGATAGATAATACAGAAAAAAAATCTGTAACACTTCTGTGATACTGCTTACACAAAACAAAAATGCAAAGAAATAATTAGAAAATATTTGTATACTTAAATATTCAGACTATTAACTAAAATTAATTTTACTTTTTCTAAGTTATTGGTGAAGGTAATATTTTTTGAAAAGCCTGTGTTTTCATCAAAGCCAATGACTTCACTTTGAATAGATACTGAGCAGGTATTAAAACATCTTGGATCTCAATTTTCTCATTTATAAAATGGGAATAAGAATAGTGATCTTTAAATATTTGGGGAAGAATTAAGACAAAATACATAAACCACCTGATACATAGCCAATCTTAATCCTCAGAAAATCCAAATATTTAATTCAATACTCCTCTTTAAAATTTCCATAGCAACACTGGCTAATAACACTAATTTTTTTCTACATGCTTCTCAACTTATGATTAAAAGGAAAAGAATCACTTAAATAATAAGTGATAAAAATTATGTACCAGTTATGTACATAGAACAAAAGTAAAATCAGTCATCAGAAATCAAGAAATTATGCAACTTAATTGAGACTAGCAAGTAGCTCAAATTTTTCTCTTTTACATCCATTTTTCAGTATTCACAAATATCAAGAACTGTAAATAGAAATGTATTCTTTTATGACTGTGTGCCAAATTTATTCAGCATGACTGCAATTGAGTAGAAAAATAAAAATACATATTACTTACTGTATGTGGCACTTGGCAATTTCAGAATGATTTGCAAACATTCATCCTCAGAATACTCCTACAAAATGCATCTGTGAAAAGAAAGAAATACAGAAGAGTAAGCAATTTGCCAAGGTCATAGAAACTCTAATCCAGACTGACACTCATTCAGACATAACATATTTCAACATACTGAAATAAGGTTTTGCAAAATATAGATTATACATCTAGCATATTATAGTGAGCTGATGAGCAGAAATGTTCCCAACTATATGCAAATCTTCTACACATCAGTCCAGGAGGACACTCTTGAGATGAGTCTGCATGTGGACTTAAAATCCGTGTAAGAAACACAGCCCCTATAATGAGGCAGAATAACGTAAGAGCAATTCAAAAATATGAGGTATTTGTAAGTGAATTTAGTTGGAGTTTTTAGGTGGTTGTTACATAATTCAAGTTTTGAAAATGTACTTCTGTCTAATACATGAACATCCCTGAGTCAGAGGAGAATTTTGCTTGATTTATTCAGAGAATTACACTGATTCACTTTGTAAATGTGCTTCAATTCTAATTGATAACTATGTACTGAGAAAAGCGCAGACATGCCACTTGCATACCTCACAAAAATAAACAAACATTTATTTCTTTTTTTTTTCAGAAAGCCAATTATAAGGAAAAAGTTATTTAATCAGATTTCATTAATTAACATGTTTGTTAAAGGAAATATTTTTGGGAAAGCACAGTAATTTCAAAGTACAAAATATTTCAAAACTTAAGTGAATGTTCTGATGCTGGGAGGGATTGGGGGCAGGAGGAGAAGGGGACGACAGAGGATGAGATGGCTGGATGGCATCACTGACTCAATGGATGTGAGTCTGAGTGACCTCGGAGAGCTGGTGATGGATAGGGAGGCCTGGCGTGCTGCAGTTCATGGAGTCGCAAAGAGTCGGACACGACTGAGCGACTGATCTGATCTGATGCTTCTGAAAAGGCTCTGATGTTGGGAGGGATTGGGGGCAGGAGGAAAAAAGGAAGACAGAGGATAAGATGGCTGGATGGTATCAACGACTCGACAGATGTGAGTCTGAGTGAACTCCGGGAGTTGGTGATGGACAGGGAGGCCTGGCCTGCTGCAATTCATGGGGTCACAGAGTCGGACATGACTGAGCGACTGAACTGAACTGAACTGATGCTGTTTTATAAAAGAACAGTTCAATGAAATAAAACAAAACACAACTTAATGATAATAAAAGTAACCCTTCAAAGTACAATGTGTTGTTTCCGACAGTTCAAACACACTATAGACAATACAAATAAAAATTAAGTAGCAAGCATCTTTAGAGAGACATTAGTTCTCAGCAGCTAGTAGAATTTCTGCCCAGAGATTTGATTCTTTGTAGGACAAAGCAGAAATACCGGCTTGGCAAATCAACAGTTCAACAAGCAGAACAGGCATTATGAGTAGAACATCTAATTAATCGATCTTCTAGTGTGTGAAAGACAAGAGTATAGCACTGGCCTCTGCCTTGCACAGGAATGAATGATTGTACTAATGCTCAACAGAGAGCTTCTCAAATAAGATGAAAAGTTACTGAGTTCATAGGCTAATGTCAAAAGTAAATCAAGAAACTTTATGAAACCCTGTATTTTTATAAATTTCATTTTTCTAAGTTTAAAACTCAGAGTTTAAATAGAAGAGACTGATACAAACTCACATTCACATATTAGTTCAATAGAATTACAAAGTTATAACAACTGGCAGATTTGTGTATTCCTTCATGCTGTAGCATAGTCATCCTCCTAGGCAAGAGAATTCAAACTAACCTTAATCCCATGACTTGCCCAATTTGACACAGCTAAGAAGCAGTGATCCTGGGCGTAGAGCCAGCCACTTCCAACCTCAATTTCTTCTCACTATAACACTTACTAGTCCCTATACCTCATGCAGAGCAGAAGCTACAAACTGGGGCATAACAACCAAAACTAGTGTAACGCAATTTTTTAAAAAATTCTACACCATGATTTTAAAATATTAAAAAATGTTCAAAAGCAAGCAATTTTTCATAAGAGTCCTAATTTCTATCTTTTTTTGAAAGAACAAATATATCTTAAGTCTGGGTTCACAGCTTCCAGAGAGCAGAAAAATAATTGCTGCTCTCACATGAGACATGCCTCCTGCACTCATCTAATTTCTAATTTGCAAACTCTCTCCTACTCTGCAATTTTCAAGCATCAGAATGTTTTGCTCCTGATCCAAAACCCCTTTACCTACCAACTATGATCAGACCTCTTTGCAGTGAAACTGAAAGAATGATATTAAGTACATTCCAAGAGTATATTTCATTAGTTTAAGTGACTGCTTCTAACTACATTTCACAATATTGTCATCAGATCAGATCAGATCAGCCCTCAGTCGTGTCCAACTCTTTGCGACCCCATGAACCGCAGCACACCAGGCCTCCCTGTCCATCACCAATTCCCGGAGGTCACTCAGACTCAATCAGATGTTATTGATTAGATACCTTATTTCTACCTACGTATACATTTTTAAAAGCCAGGGGCTTGAATTTCCAGGTATTTAAATACATAGCTGATAATTTTTAAATCTAAAGGAGAACATTTTAAAATACAACTGGCTGGTACATAATCATAAGTTTCAATCATCTCAAATCATAATTTTTTTTGTTTACGGTGGACACATTTTTCAGAGAGACAGCTCCTGGGTTGAGACGTGTGCTATTCAATAAAATAATTATAATAATAAAGAAAAAAGCCTTCAATTTAAATAATCTAGGTTAAGAGGACGATGACCACTAAAGGTAAAGCAATGTAGCCCACAAAGCCTGGTTATATCACGGCATATGGCAAATAACTTAAAATACCAATATGTTTGGTGGAATGCTTAAAAAATATGGGCTTGGAATTTGAGGTAGTTGTGGTAATAATAGCCACCTAAATCTGAAACTTTCCACACATACTGTAAAATATACAGCCAACAAAAACAAATAAAAACACACAAATTCTAGGCCTTCAGCATAACTAGAAGTTGGAGGACAATAAAAATGTCAGATTACCAGTAAACAGAAAATTAAACACCAATTTCTAACAGAAGTATCTCTCAAGCTGTATTACAGTGATCTAAAGGGTCTAGAAACTGAGGGAGAGAAGCAAAGAAAACAAAGGTCCTAAAAGTGATAAAATTCACCAGCTGAAAGTCCATTGAAACTCTGATAGTGCTGAAAAACTAACCTGAAGTATTAGAACACAAAGATAGGGAGAATATTTTAAAAAAATATAGAATTCAATGATGCCTTTTTTTGTTTGTTTTTCCCTCGGGGAGGAGTAAGGAATTTTAAAACAGTGGGGCTGGGGTTTTCCTGGCGGTCCGTTCACTAATACACCACGCTTCCATTGCAGGGGGCGTGCATTTGATCACTGGTGAGGGAACTAAAATCTCACATGCCATGTGCAGAGCAGCCAAAAAATAGAAAAAAAAAAAAAAATGATAGGGCTATTTCTAAAGGACCCTGGCCTCAGCTTAAAGAAATTCTCACAAGTCAAATCTGGGAAGTTGGAAAATCAGAATAAATAATTATCATAAAGAATTAAACTTCGTTACAGAATATAAATTATAAACAAAATACATGAATAAAGTATATAAGGAAGAATTGGAAAACTCATTCCTTGCACAGAATATACCTTAGAGTTAGAAAATCAACATTAAACACATATTATTAATATTATTATAATTAACTGATTAAGTCAGGAAAATATCTCTGGATTAGCACTTGTGGGTGAAAGTGTGCTGACAAACAGGATATTTCCATAGTCTTAAAGTATCTTCCCCCAAATCACTTATTAATTACAACAGAGAAAACAGTAACTGTCAATGGAAAAACAAGACCACCTTAAATAAATGATCAAGGAAAAATCATCAAAATGGAACAAACCCACAAAACAAGTCTCCAAGTATGATGCACTTGAGAAGGACACAACGTGATTTCTGTGGTATGTCGGCCAAAAATGTGCAAACTGAATCAATCATTAGGAAATATCAGGCAAATCCAAACTGACAAAAGTCTAAAAATATCTGACCTGAACTCGTCAAAGTCATTAAAAACTGAAGTTTAAAAAAGACATAACAACCAAATACACATGTGATCCTAGAGGTACTGTGAGTTATTAACACATGATAGAATTTTGTTAAAATGATATTCTTAATGGTTAAAATTGTACTATAGTTATATAGGAAAATGTACTTATTCTTAGGAAATACACACTAAAGTACTTCAGGTAAAGAAGCATGCAAAGCAGGCACTCTGGGCCAACCCAGAGAGACAGGGTGGAGAGGGAGGTGGGTAGGGGTCAGGATACGGAGGACACATGTATACCTGGATCTGATTCATGTTGCTTTATGGCAAAAACCATCACAATCGTGTAAAGTAATTATCCTCCAATTAAAATAATTTTAAAAATAAATGAATAAAAATAAAAAAGAAGCATGATGTCTATAACGTATTCCCAAAAGATTCAGGGGAATATTATTTATATGTACACATACATATGTATATATAATTATGCAATTATAGAATGCATATACAGGTGTGTGTGTGTGTAAATATATATAAACATATATGGAGAGAGAAAGAACAGGCAGAAATAATAAAGGACAGGGGTAAAATGTAAATAACAAATCTGGACAGAGAGTAATCAGGGTTCTTAAGTATAATAATTACAAATTCTCTGTATGTTTGAAGCTATACCAAAATTGTAAATTAGGGAAAATAGGTAGAAATAAATAAATGTCTTGCTTTCATTGAGATATCTTGGAATTACAGAAAAATAGCCAAAGAGGTAATAAGTGAAGTGCTTCAAATCAAGAAAAACATTAAGAAACTAAAAAACAAATCAGCATCATTGTTCAATGTTCTTGGACAACTAAAATAACAAAACTCCATATATATATGAGATGAGATGGTTGGATGGTATCGCCGATGTGATGGACATGAGTTTGAGCAAGCTCTGGGAGTTGGTGATGGACAGGGAAGCCTGGCGTGCAATCCATGGGGTTGCAGAGAGTCGGACATGACTGAGCACCTGAAGTGAAGTGAACTGATATATATAGTATATAAATACAGTCTTCTCTATTTTATATATGTGTATGTATAATTTATACATCAATATGCATATATTTAAATTAAATACATATTTTAATAACATTTATCTAAGCATATTAAATCCATAAAATAAAGGAGAATGAAAGTAAATATGGAATCTAGCTTTGGACTTTTAAATAAACTATACAAATGATACTATAGTCCATGAATACAGCAATGTAAAGTTAAATAATGAAGTGACATTCACAAATAAAATTTATCAGCAATTTAAAGAGAAAAGATTATCAAACAGTACTTAAAGGTCGTTAGTGGTTTTTTCCCTTATATAGCCATTTTTCCTTAATCAGAATTATCAACTTCCATTTTTCAAATTCCAAAAAAAAGTAAACATAAATAAAAATCTCCCTTAATTCTTAAAACAACATATTTAATTTCAAACAATATATTTACTATTTTTATTTCCAAACCATTATTTAAAGAATTATACAATATAAATTTTTTCATAATTAGGTTACTTTTTCCTTCATTTCTTCAATATTATGTTTATCATTACAATGCAAAATAATTTTACTGATTGGCATCCCATACAGGCCATCATTTAAAGATCTGTAACGTGTTATCAAATATCAGCTACCAAAAAATAAAAACCACTGTAAAGTTCCTTCTGAATACATCTTCTGCCACAGCAATATTGTTTCCTCAGGATAAAATACCCAGAAGGAAATTTCTGGATCAAATAGCATGAGGTTTTTAAAATTTGCTAAACTGTATCTTACTCACACAGATGTACACAGTTTCCATATTTGAGCAACCCCACGACCAGTTTATACTTTTACAGTCATTGCATCCATTTGCAGCCACGACATGGTGTTTGCTGCCTGACTTGGCCCTTAGGTCTTCATATTGTCATGTCCTGAATTGAGTTTTATGCATTCTTGTTGTTACAAATGTTGAGTTTACCTTTTAAAATATCTTCAAAGAGGTTATCCAAAAATATGACATTGAAATAAAACTATTTAAATGGAAAAGCATGGAAACAGAGCAACTGTAGTAAAAGAGCTTTTTTTTTTTTTTTTTGAGAAATTAACACTTCCTATTTTCTTGCAAAGAGTCAAATGTTTTACAGGACCTAAAGAAGATAGATGAAAATGTGTTACAGTCTTGTAATTGAAAACATACCAGAGGATTGATTACTACCTGACAAGTGATGCAAGCAAAGACAGGAAATGCTACAGACCCCTCTGAATAATCCAAGCCCTCTACCAAGTCTCACTTTTAATTTATAGCAACAGTGTGTCAGTATGCCTAGATATTATCATTTACATTTTTACTAGGCTAGATATTAGCATGTTAAGTGCCACTTTAATTGGAGGTTTTCATCAAACTTCAAGATACTTCAGCCACTTTTCTTCCTATCTATACTTTGTTTTCTTGCAAATTCACATAGATTTAGCTTTAGATTTAACTTTCCTAGTCCATAGACTTCATATTTTGTATTATTAAGTTCTGGGGATTAATACAAATATTATTTATTATAAATATCCAATCAACCCCTTTGAGAGTTTCAACTGGTCTGCCCTGGCAGGTCACCGATTCAATGACACAAACCATGCCTTCCTTTACCCAAGACTGCATTTTCTTAACTGGCTGATGAGAACATCATATGAGATAAAAATTAAACTTTGCTGAAGTGAAGATATATGAATTCTTTTGTTTTCCTTCATATTTAAGTCCTGTCATGATGTCAGAGAATAAAATTAGATGAACTCACAGTGATTTAATACTTTCAGAGCAATGTTGGTTGTTACCCACATTTGTTCTCCTCTTTGAGGTATATGAAAAATCAAATGTCTCTTTGATTTATTCCCCTATTTTCCTAGATATCAAAGCAAGCTGATTGATCTATAACTTCTAAAGTCTTCTCTAATGTGTTCTCTCTGTCTCCCCATTTTCATTGGCCCTTAAGAGCCCTAAGCCAATGCCTTGTACACTTTCTATTGTAAATATGGCTTGTTTCTGTGTCATGGGTTTAATGATTATTTGACCAGGATAAATTATTAATAGCAGACATTAGGGTTCATATGTCAAGCAAAAATTAAAATGAAGAAAAATTCAAAGGAATTCAGAGGAGAGGAATAGAAAGAATTAACATTCAGGAAATTAAAAATATTTAAAATGGCTCAAATAGAAAAATCTATATTTCATAAAAGGAAATATCTAGTAGTTTAGTTTTGTTTAATTGTATGAAGGATTATTTTTAGAGTTAGATTCCAAGTAACAAAATTGTTTTAACAGTAGCAGAAGAGATTATATTATACACCAGAGATGAATTTCCAGAAACTAAAGATTAAATAATCTAGTTATCTGATACTAGTTATTTCTTTTTTTTAAGTGAAGATTCTTTTGAGCCTAAATTTAGAACTTAGATCTTTCAAATCATGAGATTCCATTAGACATGTGGTGTAAATATGTGATGAACTTTAGGTAGAAGATGTAGTTACCTTTCTATTATGTTTTACGGTCAATTTTGGTGCTTTCTTCATGTTTTACACCATTGTTTAAATATACTACATTTGTATTTACTTCTTCTGACAATAAAAACTGATTGAAAGTGCATCTTTAACTTCACTATATCTTCCAAACATAGGGTGTGGCAGGTTGGATCTTCCAAAGATGACCATCCTGCATGGACTTCTGCAACATGACCTTGACATTTACCCATCAAAAGACTAAGTTATTTCTTTCCCTCCTGGAATCTGAGCAGAGGCTAGGACTTCTTGGACCAAGAGCCTATGTTGGAAGCAACAGGGTACCAGTCCAGGAGTAACTCTTAACTGGCCTAGCCTCTTCTGTCTTCTGCCTCCTGGCATGCTCAGTTGGCATGGAAAAATTTCAGGTCACTCTGCTGGGGAGGGCAGCCATGCTGAGGAGCACAAGGCATAGGACATGTAAGTAAAGGATACTCACATGTGGACATCCCATTCATTCAGCTTTTAGATGACTCCAGTCCCAGACACCACTTGATGGCAGCTACAGGAGAGATCCCAGCTGAGCCCCATTAACCCACAGAACTATGAGAGATTACATGGCTTTGTTTAAGCCACTAAATTTATGGATAATTTCTTACACAGAAATAAAATAACCAAAAAATATGATTATCTTGGAATTCAAAATCTAGAAGCATAATGTAATATCTAGCACCTTTTATCTATGTAAAATTGAAAATTATATATATATAAAAATACATATTGACCAGAATGTGAATTGTTTATATGGTAATCTACTTTTCTGCCTCTATCTCTACATCTATCTATGCAAGTTATTTTATATCCAGTTAAAATGATTTTCAATTGTTTTCTGGCTGGTTGTGTACTAACACAGGAGTTGATTACATATATGAAACATGTATATATATGTATTTATATGCACATACACACACACAGTGTGATTTAGGGCCACTCAACCTGTAAAACTGAATATAGAGTTAAATCTGAATGCTGTTCCTATGTGAAGAAATGATAGTGTGGAAAACAGTTTAAATTTGCTTTCTGTGCTCCCCCAAAGCTGAAGGAAGACCAGTAAGACCAATGAGAAAAATCACAAGGAATAAAATTTAAGCTCAGAATAAGGAAAATGCCTTACTGCAAAGAATGACAAAACAGAATGGGCTTCCCAAAAAAGGGCCAAATGAAGAGTGAAAGAAGTTGAAGGTTCATTCTCCAGAAATGCTGAAAGGAACTTCAAGTTCTACTGGTTGTTGGAATTAAAAGTTTTTTAAATACCCTTTTAAACCCACACTTTTGATGAATTTGCAGTGATTAACTTTGGACTAGATTATATTTTATATATATGTGTGTGTATATATATATATATATATATATATATATATTTGGACTAGCTAATATTTTATATCCTTATCATATTCTAGAAACAGACATGAGAAGTGTCACAAAGATTCATTCAATAGAGTATCATTAAATTCACAGCCCTTTCTCCTACTGAATCAATATTTAATAATTTTTCAAGACATTTATTGAATAACTAGCTATATTATGGACTTTGGTAGGCCTCCAGGGAACAATGAGGAATGTGATGCCTCCACTGTGAAAAAGATTATAATTTAAAGTGGGAGACAGAGGAGGATACAACTAAGATAACATGGTGTAAGTTAGCAACAGCAATACAAACCAAGTACTATGGAAACTGGAAAAAAGGAATATAAAGCTTCTGCCTTGGAAATTTGGGAAAATCCTTTAAAAAGAGGTAGAATTTAAGCTGATCCTTGAAATGAAAAGATAGGTACTTCAAAGCTACAAAACAGTACAAGCAAAGAAATAGTCATAGATATCTATACCATGCCTAGGTAACAAAGTAATACGGTGAATTCTTAAAATAGATCAGGAGAGGGTAATAAATGAGAAGTGAGCTCATTGGGATAGATTTCTATAAAGGGTCTTGAATGAGAAGCTGGAAATTTTGAAATTTAACCAGTAGGGCTTTCAAAGGTTTTTATACCCAGGAGTTACATGCCCAGAACTATTTTTAGTGAGATCCCTCTACCGACAATGTGGAGTAGGTAATGGACTACACATTGTGGAGTAACTTTATTTTAAAGAAACATGTCAGCTTTCGGTTTAGATTAGGCATAGCCTCAACTGAGGGAGGGTGGGCTGACAGGATCAACCCTCAAGATACCTTTCCATCTTAAACTCTGTGACTTATGCCCCTTGCAAAGGGAACACGTTGCAGATTTTTTTTTTTTTTTTTTTTTTGTAATGACAGAAGTGGAAGAACTCTTGGGCCACTCTGGTGAATATTACAAAGACATTGCCATTTCAAATATCCAATGAGCTTGATAAGAAGTACAGGAAATCCGCAATCTCTGGTTAGCTGACAATGGAATGTGAGAAGGAAAAAAATCACAAGGAAGAGATTAATAGAGCACAGCAGAAAGGCATTTTCAACTATCCTTCTGGGAGAGCCAGATAAAAATTTGACTGACCTAAATCCTTTTTGGCCTGCATCATTTTCCAAAGTAGCATCTCTGGCTTTGAAGGCCTAGGGGACCTTTCTGTACATGTGCAATCTAATTAATGTGTATAGAAAAGACTTAATTGTGTAGGACATTTTGCTAGGTACAGCATAAAAAAAAACCATGTTGGACTGCCTTCGTGGATTTTATAATCTTTTAAAGACAGATGGATGTAGATATACATCTACAATTTGGGAAGATAACGGGTTTATTAAACTGCAGAAATGGACAAAAATGTAGGTACTTATATTAAATGCTTCATGAGTATCAATAATGAGCAGGACAACTCATTGATCAGTTCCATTTCAAGGGGAAATGGAGCTGAATGTCAGAGGATAAATTTCAATGACATGATCTCACACCTGAAATTGGCTGGGAGGAAAATGGAAATTTTTACCCTGTTCAGACTGGACACCACTGTAAGCCAAGGTCACACAAGAAGTCTGAGGCACAACAAGCCACAGGACTGCAGCTGCTTGAAGGAAGGAGGAGGTCAACCACAACACAGCATCAATCTAGAGACACAAGTTCCTTTTCTTTCCTTCCTTCCTTTGTGCTGTTGTTGGTGTTGGTACTGGGCCACATGGCCCTGACTAGAGAGATCTATATGTGGGTGGACCTATATGTGGATCTACCTTTCAAAAAGGTAGGCATTCATGAAATTTCTAATGACTTGAAGGCGTGAACCTATACTGAGAGAGTAACACGTGAAGAAGTTTCAATTTTATCCCTGAGACTGACACACGCTGCGTGAAATCTGAATTTTAAAGTCCTCTGAAGGGATTGCTTGATGGCAATCAGCCAAGCATATCATCAGATAAGAACTTTAGACACTGAAGAAACCCACTGTCCGTGAAGCCCCTGCACAGGGGTAAAGGCACACATTTTCCTGTAATATATAGCCACAGATAACACAGTGTGGATGAATTTGCTGAAAGACACAGAGAATAAAAAATAAAAACTCTACAGGATAACATGTAGAAATGTGCTTCTTATTCATAAATTTATAATATTGTTCATATAGAAAGATGACATTTATATTTTTCATGGCATAAGAGGCCCTTTTTTTTGACAGAATGGCTTAGCCTTATGAAAATATGTAGCTCTAGTTTGCAGATGTTGTTCATTTTGAATGAGGTATAATCCCCAGAAGCAGGAATGAGAAAAATCCTCTCTTTAACAGTATGAGACTTCAGTAAGGAAGAGACATGACAGAAAGAAAGCAGTAGGGCAGACAAAAAGAAAAAGGGCTCTCACCACACGGACCCCCAGGGTTTTACAAGAACCCATTGCTAAAAACTCATTCGTAAGTATGTGTCTGTTAATGAGACTTAGGAAGCATCTGATCTTGTATTTATTTGTTTTGGGGTTTTTTTGGTCTTATCTTTTTATTTTATACTAAATTATATCCAATTAACAGTGTTGTGATAGTTTTAGGTGCACAACAGAGCAATGCAACCATACATATACATGTATCAATTCTTCCCCAAACTCCCCTTCCATCCAGGTTGCTACATAACATTGAGCAGACTTTCCTGTGTTATACAGTAGGTCCCTGTTGGTTTTCCATTTTAAATATACCAATGTGTACATGTTGCCAATCTTGCATTTACATAGTGCCCTAAACCAAGTAGATCCCCAAACCACTAGCCCTATTTATTAACTTATTATATATATTGACTACTTAAGTAGGAATCACCTCACGCACCAAGGAAGTATGCTTCTGTATTAAAATGTGGTAATATTTTGCTGGCCCACAACTTTATACGTCAAGTTATTGTAGGATGTAGTCCTTTGGCAAATTAAAAGTACATGGCATTTGGAAGGGCTTCCCTGGTAGTTCAGCTGGTAAAGAATCTGCCTGCAATGCAGGAGACAGCAGTTCAACTGCTTGGTTGGGAAGATCTGGTATAGAAGAGATAGGCTACCCTCTCCAGTATTCTTGGGCTTCCTTGCTGGCTCAACTGGTAGAGAATTTGTTGTCAATGCAGGAGACCTGGGTTCAATCCCTGAGTTGGGAAGATCCCCTGGAGAGGGAATGGCTACCCACTTAAGTATTCTGGCCTGGAGAATTCCACGGACTATATAGTCCATGGGCTTGCAAAGAGTTGGACATGACTTAGGGACTTTCATTTTCACTTAAATAAAACACAGATGAGTAAAATGATTAAAATCACATAATATTTTTTATTTGGCAAGCAGCAAATACATATATTATTAAAATAGAGGACAAAAAATAAATCAGCTAAAAATGACTAAATGGTGGAGTTTTAGGGGTATTACTGTGAAGAGAAGCGAGAACAGTGAAAGGGAAAAGTTGATGGTGTTGGTTTCAGACCATTTTGATAAACATACTTGGCTCTGCAAAGGGAGCTCTATGAGTATCAGCAAAAAAAATAGGAATTTATAAAATTTCTAAGTTGAAGGTTGGCTAAAAACTCAAAACCATTAAATTAAGTCTGAAAAGAAAGTTATACTGAAGATAAGGTTTTAGATAGGGACATCAAAAAAAGCTGAACCAAAACTTAATATGGTCAAACAAATGGTCAAAATGACTCGAAAGTTAATAAAACAATTCAAAGTCAAGAATAAATCTGCATTATCATAAAAGAAGTAGTTTGAGCAATACCCAAGAGATTGTGAAGATTCACACTTAAAAATACCCAGAAAAAAACTGGACAGCAACATGTAAATCATGTATAAATCAATGTAAATCAATGAAGTTAGAGCACTCCCTCACACAATATGCAAAAATAAACTCGAAATGGCTTGAAGACTTAAATATAATACATGACAACATACACATCCTAGATAGAACATAGGCAAACTATTCTCTGACATAAATCACAGCAATATTGTCTTAGATCATTCTACCAAGGCAAAAGAAAAAAAAAAACAAAAATAAACAAATGGAACCTAATCAGACCTATAACTTTTTGTATAGCAAAGGAAATCATAAACAAAGTGAAAAGACAATCTATAGAATTAGAAAAAATATTTGCAAACGGTGCTACTGATGATAGCTTAATTTCCAAAATAAATAAACTATTTATATAGCTCACCCTGTTTATTTAACTTATATGCAGAGTACATTATGAGAAACGCTGGACTGGAAGAAACACAAGCTGGAATCAAGATTGCCGGGACAAATATCAATAACCTCAGATGACACCATCCTTATGGCAGAAAGTGAAGAGGAACTCAAAAGCCTCTTGATGAAGGTGAAAGTGGAGAGTGAAAAAGTTGGTTTAAAGCTCAACATTCAGAAAATGAAGATCATGGCATCCGGTCCCATAACTTCATGGGAAATAGATGGGGAAACAGGGGAAACAGTGTCAGACTTTATTTTTCTGGGCTCCAAAATCACTGCAGATGGTGACTGCAGCCATGAAATTAAAAGACGCTTACTCCTTGGAAGGAAAGTTATGACCAACCTAGATAGCATATTCAAAAGCAGAGACATTACTTTGCCAACAAAGGTTCACCTAGTCAAGGCTATGGTTTTTCCTGTGGTCATGTATGGATGTGAGAGCTGGACTGTGAAGAAGGCTGAGCGCCAAAGAATTGATGCTTTTGAACTGTGGTGTTGGAGAAGACTCTTGGGAATCCCTTGGACTGCAAGGAGATGCAACCAGTCCATTCTAAAGGAGATCAGCCCTGGGGATTTCTTTGGAAGGAATGATGCTAAAGCTGAAACTTCAGTACTCTGGCCACCTCATGTGAAGAGTTGACTCATTG
Source organism: Tragelaphus eurycerus (assembly GCA_935064755.1). Lineage (NCBI taxonomy): Eukaryota > Metazoa > Chordata > Mammalia > Artiodactyla > Bovidae > Tragelaphus > Tragelaphus eurycerus. The sequence goes on along the minus strand of CAKXYN010000045.1, from coordinate 3,049,316 downwards.
GAGAAGACTCTGATGCTGGGAGGGATTGGGGGCAGGAGGAGAAGGGGGCGACAGAGGATGAGATGGCTGGATGGCATCACTGACTCGATGGATGTGAGTCTGAGTGACCTGGGGGGGTTGGTGATGGACAGGGAGGCCGTGTTGTGATTCATGGGGTTGCAAAGAGTCAGACACAACTGAGCGACTGATCTGATCTGATAGCTCAATAGCAAACAAACAAACCAATCAAAAAATGGGCAGGACACTAAAAGGTCGTTTCTCCAAAGAAAACATACAGATGGCCAACAGGCACATGAAAAGATGTTCAGCATCACTAAGTGTTAGAGAAATGCAAATCAAAACTACAAGGAGGTACCACTTCATACTTGTCAGGATGGCCATATCATCAAAGAGTCTACAAATAATAAATGCTGGAGAAGGTGTGGAGAAAAGGGAATCCTCCAATACTGTTGATGGAAATGTTAATTGGTGCAGTTGCTGTGGAAAACAGTATGGAGTTTCCTTAAAAAAACAAAAATAGAGTTACCATATGATCCAGCATTCCCACTCTAGGGTATATATCCAGAAAATATGAAAACTTTAATTGGAAAAGATATATACACCCCAGTGTGCATAGCAGCACTGTTTACAAAATAGCCAAGACATGAAAGCAACCCAAGTGTCCATTAGGAAAGGAATAAATAAAGATAACATGGTAGATATACACATTGGAATATTACTAGGGCATAAAAAAGGAATGGAATATTGCCATTTGCAACAGCATAGATGGATCCAGAGATTATCATACTAAGTAAAGACAGTCTTTCAGAGAAAAACAAGTATTATATTATATCACTTATATTTATGTGGAATATAAAAAAGTGATATAAATGAACTTATTTACAAAACAAACAGAACCTCAGACATAGAAAGCAAACATCGTTACCAGAGGGGAAGGGTGTGAGTGAAAGTTGCTCAGTCGTGTCTGACTCTTTGCAACCCCATGGATGATACAGTCTATAGAATTCTCCAGGCCAGAATACTGGAGTGGGTATCCTTTCTCTTCTCCATGGGAATTTCCCAAACCAGGGATCGAACCCAGGTCTCCCACACTGCAGGTGGATTCTTTACCAGCTGAGCCACCAGAGAAGCCCAGGGAAGAGTGAAGAGGGGTGAATTAGGAGTTTGGGATTAACAATATACACTACTATATAACAGATACACACTACTGCATAGTAAGCAATGACTTACTGTATAGCATAAGAAATTATATTCAATATCGTATGATAAGCTACAATGGAAAAGAATCTGAAAAATAATATGTATGTGTAGGCATATATATATAAGTATAACTAAATCACTTTGCTGTAACACCTGAAACTAACACAATACTATAAATCAACCATGTTAATACTCCAGTGCTTAGTTGCTCAGTCATGTCCTACTCTGTGACCCACAGGTCTGTAGCCCACCAGGCCCCTCTGACCATGAGGATTCTCTATTCAAGAATACTGGAGTGAGTTGCTGTACATATCTGTATATCTGCACTCCTCCAGGGGATCTTCCAGACACAGGGATTGAACCTCCGTCTCTTACATCTACTTGTACTGACAATCAGGTTCTTTACCACTAGCTCCACCTGGGAAACCACTAAATCAACCATCAGTTCAGTCACTCAGTCATGTCCGACTCTTTGTGACTCCATGGACTGTAGCATGCCAAGCTTCTCTGTCCATCACCAACTCCTGGAGCCTACTCAAACTCATGTCCATTGCATCAGTGATACCATCCAACCATCTCATCCTCTGTTGGCCCCTTCTCCCACCTTCAATCTTTCCCAGCATCAGGGTCTTTTCTAATGAGTCAGTTTTTCACATCAGGTGGCCAAAGTATTGGACTTTCAGCTTCAACATCAGTCCTTCCAATGAATATTCAGGACTGATTTCCTTTAGGATTGACAGGTTGGATCTCCTTGCAGTCCAAGGGACTCTCAAGAGTCTTCTCCTGTTAAAAAATAGATAAATACCTAGGAAACACAGAAAAATAAAAACTCAGCTTTCAGTAGAAACCCTTTGGGGAATACATGCACACACACACACAGGTATACACATATTTAGTGGGCATCAGTCCTGTCCTCTGAAAGGAAACAGTATATCTTTGATTTAGTATTAGTCAGTGGGGAGGGAGGTGGGAGGAGGGTTCAAGAGGGAGGGGACATATGTATACCTAATATCAATTTATGTTGATGTATAGCAAAAACAATCACAATATTGTAAAGTAATCATCCTCTAGTTAAAAAAAGAACTACAAAAAATGTACTGCAAAATCAATCATATTTTTAAATATTTCTGTATCTTGTTTTTGTATTTGTAACTATAGTGAATATTTTCTGTGAATACTAACTCCCAAATCATTGTTAAATAAACTGAAACTATTCACAAAGTGAATTTACAAGGTTAGTTATCAATGGACTATCATACCATACAAGTGGTGTAATATTTTGGCAAATAGATGCAACAATACAAGAAAATCAATTGTCTGTCTGTGACTTAATGCAACCTTGGTTGAAAAGAGTTAACCTCATGCATGATTCCCAGACACAGCAGGAATTATTACTTGATTTTAATTATTTCTCAGAGAAATTCCTTACAAGGTTGTTGAAATTTCAGCTAATTTTTTTCTTTTTAATCACTTGTAAAATATATTCATACACAAAACTTCAGGATGGAAGGCAACAGGAAGACTAAGCAAATGTAAATTAATGACCCCACATTATTTTAGGCAGCTCTAGAAAATTGTTTGGATCACAATAAGAAAAGTAGTAAAAGTTCATTTAAGTAATTTCATTATTTTTAATATGAAAAAGATTTCAAACACAAATAAACACATTTGCTATTTAGTAACCTATATAACCATTTCTTATATAATGGCACCCCACCCCAGTACTTTTGCCTGGAAAATCCCATGGACGGCGGATCCTGGTAGGCTCCAGTCCATGGGGTCGCTAAGAGTCGGACACGACTGAGCGACTTCACTTTCATTTTTCACTTTCATGCATTGGAGAAGGAAATGGCAACCCACTCCAGTGTTCTTGCCTGGAGAATCCCAGGGACGGGGGAGCCTGGTGAGCTTCCATCTATGGGGTCGCATAGAGTCGGACACGACTAAAGTGACTCAGCAGCAAACATAACATAAGCTTTTCCTTCATCATTTTTAAAAAATAAATATTCTATCTTACTGAACATATTTTTGGAGTTGAGGAAGTTACAGGTTACATTAAATAATTAGTCCTGGTACATTTCAACAGACTGCAAATGATTTAGAAATAAATCAGAAACAGCATGATGCATCACTAGAGTACAACCAGCAGTTTATTAATTTATGTATAATTATCATTTGTATAAATTATTGTGAAGAAATTGACAAACTCAGTGTTGAAAATAACATATTCTCATATGATAAGACAAGAGAGTCGAAAGTCAAATATTTCTAAATTAGAAATCAGTTACAATTTGTTATCTCAAATTATGTGTCTTTCTACATAAAAAACAGAGAAGGCAATAGCACCCCACTCCAGTACTCTTGCCTGGAAAATCCCATGGATGGAGGAGCCTGGTAGGCTGCAGTCCATGGGGTCACTAAGGATCGGACACGACTCAGCGACTTCACTTTCACTTTTCACTTTCATGCACTGGAGAAGGAAATGGCAACCCACTCCAGTGTTCTTGCCTGGAAAATTCCAGGGAAGGCGGAGCCTGATAGGCTGCCATCTATGGGGTCACACAGAGTCGGACATGACTTAAGTGACTTAGCAGTAGCAGCTACATAAAAAAAGGGAGAATCTTCGATTAAGCATTTAGAAAAAATCATTAAAATAAGACATCACATACTTAAAATGAAGTCTGTGTCACTAAAGAACAAAAATATAACAATAATGTTTCATCTTTTTCACTCAAAGGACTAAGGCTAGAATAGTAATATGTTTTAAAATGGTTACTATTTTTCATATTCACACAGAGAAAAAGCTTTCATCTTTCAATTTCTCTAAGAATCAGCCAAGACAAAATAATACAGTCAAAGCTGATCAAAAAACTAAGGGGAAAATGGAAGATGACTGCTCAACTTAGCCAAGAGCACCTCACAAAAATCAGCAGTGAAGCTAAAATTTTCCAAATAAAGTTAAAAGGAATAGAAGCTTACCACCCTTTTTCTAAGCTAGATACACTTTCTGCAAAGCAGCATTTCAGGGTTTAGTACTGGATACAATTTGTACAATATTATGATCAATTCATCATGACATGATATTCCTTTTCCTGCCTTCATTTACTTTCAATTCTCTCTTAAATAGATTTCTAAATATTTCACTAAAACAGTTTTACTGGGTTTCTATTTTGCTTGGCTTCAATCCTATCTTTACCTGCTATTTATTTATTGCCTCCTGGGACCTGATTTTACAGTTACTCTGCACAATAACTCTTGCAGGTCTGAGAATTTTATCTTGGAAATCAGTTAAGCAGATCAGATTTCTAGGCACCTGACATACTACACGCCAGTGGAGGACCCTAGAAGGGGAGATACACTAATAGCAGCTAGCATTTGTTAAGCACTTCCTAAGTGCCAGGGACAGTAATCAGTACATTACATGCATAATCACCTCAACCCATGAAAGGAGTTATAATTATTAGGTAGATGAAAATAAACATCTGGTTCTTAGAATTGTGAGAATTGAAAGTACCAGTATTAGATAAAGCTCCTAAAAGAAATCCTTATAACCAATTAGAAGCCTGGGTTGTATTAGTGTTAGCCATGATCACTATCACTTGCATTTTAAAGATGAAATACTTAAATCCCACAGAAGCTATCTAACTGTGCTTTGTCAACCTGCTTAAGCAACTGGATAGTTCAAAATTTCTGAACTACATTTATGCAGGCACCACAGTCTTAAACGTGTAGCTTCAACACAAACATGTTCCACTGCCTCTTGCAAACTCGAATCTCGGCATTTTTTTTTTACTTTAGAATTAAGGTATGATTCATATGTGGAGAAGGCAATGGCACCCCACTCCAGTGTTCTTGCCTGGAGAATCCCAGGGATGGGGAAGCCTGGTGGGCTACCGTCTATGGGGTCACACAGAGTCGGACACCACTGAAGTGACTTAGCATATCATAGCATATGATTCATATGCTAAAGGTTATAATTAATTGCCAAGGGTTTGGTTCAGTTCAGTTGCTCAGTCATGTTTGACTCTTTGTGACCCCGTGAACTGCAGCATGCCAGGCTTCCCTGTCCATCACCAACTCCTGGAGCTTGCTCAAACTCATTGTCAAGAACTCCACCTTTAAAAGGAAATTTAATAGACCTTTGATTCATCGAACCAGGTGAGATAAAGGGGCAAAGCATCCTCTTCACTTCCCACAGTCACTATCCAAAAGCCAGATTATTCAGAAAAAGGTGAAAGGAGGTGACCCAAGGGGTTATAATTACAACCTGTCAACAGAAACCAGACCCCCACAGCTTTAAAGAATGCCTCACTGTTGACCTGTTTTTTCTCACTTCAGAATCTCCTAGCCTTCCATATCATAAAAATACTAGATTGTAATATATTAATTAATATGTAATTTGTGTTCTCAGTTTTCACTACTTTTAACGTTATACAAGGCCCAAACTACCGAGTGGGGGAATGTGGAGAGACCAGAAACTTCATTATTCCTTATTTCTCTTCTTCTTTCTCTGTCTGCCTCTGGTCTCTATCTTTTCTTTCTGCCAATCTCTTTATTTCTATCTATCTATAGAAAGTTATTACAATTTTCTTTTGGTTTGTCAAATGAATGTTCACAGTTAAAAGATGTTAAAGCACACACACACAGAAATCTTCTAACAATCAGCAGGTTAGACATTTCTTATGGGATCCATCTGTGTTCTCACATTCATTAGGAATAGCTAGCATCTTTAAAGCAACTATTTCTGATTAGCTACAAAATTAAAGTCTTAGCCCAAATAAGAAGAAGCAATGAGAACTTCCAGAGCAGCTGCCGATCTAAGAGGGCAATATTCTCACATCTGTGTAATGTTGAAATAGCCATCCTTCATCTCTCAATTCCTCTGTGAATCTGCAGACACATCAGGTAGTCAGAGTAACTGGTACAATTTAATAACACAGAGGACTATAAAATTTACAGTCTCTATCTGGAAACCACTACAAAATGTTATTTAAAATTATTGTTGAGTGCTAGCTATTAAATGTTTAGGAAAACAGAGGTGGAATGGAAATAGGATTTTCTAGAGAATCATTTGGCAATGCTTTGCATTTTTACATCACAAAAAATAAGTTTGTTTTTAATTATAAGAAAATAAGACCTAGAAAACATACAGTTCTTATCATTTTCAAAGAAAATGATAGGCCTACATTTGGAAAATAAATAAACACTAGAATAGAGTCATATCATGCTTTTTGTTTTTGTATTACCAGTTGCATCATTTCAAGGATGAGAAAACTGAGATCCAAAGAATTTAAAATGACATGCTACAGAATTTATTAAGGGTTTTACCATGACCAGAATCCAATTCTCTCCTCTTAGTCCCATAATTTTTATAATACTGTAAGGGATGACTGATACTGTGTTTAATAATAAAATTTCCAAGTATTTATACTTCTTTATAGCTTGGAGTCCCCTCCCTTAACTCCAAACTATTCCTCTCCCCAGAGGGAATCACCTTTAATTATGTATTAGTTCTAAAACAAAATGGTTAAATTCAAATGTCTTTATAGATCAAGGTGATTTAACAGAGAGTGATAGGTATCTGTGAAAATCTGGAGAATAGAGACACATCAAAAGCAACCACATTAAAAAAAAATTAAAGCATATTTTGACCAAACAAATGGACCCAAAGTATTTTAGACATTATCTAAATTATCTCACATACCACACTCCACGTTTCTCTATATTCTTCTTAATATTGTTATTATTCCTTCTCTTAGTTTTTTTTTTTTTTTTTAATTTTAAGGAATGTATCAACACTTCTAACTTGCATCAGCTGTACGTAGGTACCATCTCTTGACCCCTATTTTGTGATACGCTAATCTTCCAATTTCTGTCCTTTCCTTCTGTTTTCTCCAAGCATCATATCTACTTCCCAGCCTCTCCCATCTGTATGTTTACTGTGGCAATGCCATTGCTAATATTTGCATTGTCTATAATTATGATTCTCTTCCACTTTTTAGCTAAAGATCGATACTGAAAATTATAAATCAGTAAAAAAACAGTAAAAAAAAAAAAAAAACACATATTTAAGTAATATAAAAAAATTATTCATTTCAGTGCCAACTAGAGTTCTATGGTTACTTTCCTTTCTAGCATATACTTTGGTTCTTCTTGGATGGAGTTTATACTTCTTTTATTTGTACACTATTTTTCTTTGTCTTCTCAAATATTTCTTGGACTTTAAAGGTTGCATAATATCCCCCTTTATCCTAGAGCCTTCCACTAGACAAAGATTTCTACTTCTTTTACATTAACTCTATATCAGATTAAAGTAATATGAATCATTTGCCTTATAGGATTACTTCATAGCTTTTATGCTATATCTTTCTCTTTCTCTTAATTATACTTTGATGGGGTTCAACCTCAAGTAACTTTATAAGAAAGATTATATTTGAGGAAAGCATATTTAATCATTAGATGCCCAAAAATGTATTAATTCTACACTTCCACTTGATTGATATTTTGAATGGATTTGGACATGGAATTTTGAGTTGCAAATCATCTTACTTCATAAACTTGAGAATGATTCTACTAGTTTTTAAAATAGTTCTAACTATATATTTTGTTTTCTTATAATCAGAACTCCAGTTAGCAGGAAGTAATGCTTCAGGGAGACTTATAGTGATTCTTTTTACCTTTTTGTTCTTTTCCTTTGCATTGCTGAGGTTTTTTTGTGTATTTGAATTAAAAATGTTCCCTTAAACTATTGATTTGAAAATCTTTAATTTCCAATAGTTTTTCTTGTTCATTTATTGTGTCTCTTCCCTATCATCTTCTTGTTTTATGAATATAATATTTTCTAGAAATGCTTCAAAAATTTTACTTTTTGGTCTCCTTTATGTTTTTTAATTATCTGGTCTATGCAAGGTCATTTCATTGTCATTGGTTTTCAGTTTTCTTGGTCTCATTTGTGTTGCAGCTTTTTACTAATATTTTTTCGTAAAATACTTCTTAAATGTCTGGTGATACTTGGTTGATGCTTTCTATTTAAGAATAAAGGAACAGATTTGGCTGAACCTCTGTACTTAAGTGGGTCTTGCTGTTTAGAAGACTTTGCTTTGGTAAGCAAGGATTTGATTATTAGGCTTAAACATCCCAAGTGTCAAAATAAAAGGGAATTTATTCCACAGTTGTAAGATGCTTTATCCTGAGTTGCCCCTCTTCTCTATTAGCAGCTCATTTAATTCCATTAGCCTATGTAAAGTGGGATAGTTAGGAGAGAAAGTGAAAAAAAAAAAAAAACTTGCTACAATGATATTTGCAGAGGAGTAGAATTAGTGAAGAAAAGGCCAGCTATCCCATCAGACAGTAATGCATTTGCCTTTGATGCAGAAGACCTGAGTTCAATCCCTGGGTCAGGAAGATCCAGTGGAGAAGGCAATGGCTACCTACTCTAGTATTCTTGCCTGGAGAATTCCATGGACAGAGGCACCTGATGGGCTATAGTTCATGGGGTCACAAAGAGCTGGACACAACTGAGCCACTAACACTAGGATTTCCCAGGTGGCACTAGTGGTAAAGAACCTGCCTGCCAATGCAGGAGACATAAGAGACACAGGTTCAATCCCTGAGTCGGGAAGATCCCCTGGACCAGGGCATGGCAACCCACTCCAGTACTGTTGCCTGGAGAATCCCATGGACAGAGGAGCCTGGCAGGCTGCAGTCCATGGGGTTGCGCAGAGTCGGACACACTGATGTGACTCAGCACACATGCCCGCATTCCATCTGTACATGTTGATTACTTTGTTTTGGCCCTAGTATCTCACTTAAGCCATTTGGGGCTTACTCAGGACAAAGCAGCACCCTCTTCCCCACATCTTCAGCAGTTTCCTCTGCCTGGCTTTACTTCATATACTTTGTAACAGTTTGATATCTTTATAACTCCCTAATTTAATACTTAAGTTAATGAGTTTTCAAGAGAAAGTTTAGGTAAAAATATGTCTCCATCCTCCCTAGAGAAGTTGCCCCTAAAACACCTAAAATGAATAAAAACCCAAGAACAAGCATAATTCTTGTTATGCTTGTAAGAAGCCTAAAAACTACACTGTTGCATATCACCATACTCCTGATGGCAGCAATGCTGTTCAGAATCATTCAAGTGAGGCTCTCCACAAAAATTAATGCAAACTGCACACCTCCACACATTTTAGGGTATGCAGGGTAAAAGTGGGACTCCTGATTCCATGTTCTGAGGGGTCATTTTTGTGGGCAACTGATTAATATTTCAAACAAAAAGATGTATTGAAATTCAAAATTATTTAATGAAATAGTGGCAAATATCTTACATTTGTTGAAGTTATTTTTCCTCACAAAAGGAATGGAAATGATGCATACATGTTATTCTACTAGAATTAGAATTTTATACAGATAAAAAGAATTTGTGCATTGTAGAAGCAAAATGGGCCTATTGTTGTCTGCAACAGCAAATGAAGTGTCTCATAACCAGCAATTCAATGTGTTAATTCAGCTGCACCATCCAATTACCTACAATTCATCTCAACATAGGACACAACAATAAAACTCTTAAAAAATCTGTGACAAAATGCCTGCTCTAGGTTTACCTAATAGGAAAAACATTATCCCGAAGTCAGAGAATAGAAGCCATGGAATATAAATTATAAAAGTTGTTCATCACAACCTATCGATTGATATCACAATGAATTTCTGACATGAAGTCAATAGTCTAGAGTTAATAATAAAACATATATTGGAAATCTTATACGGAAAATCTGACCAAGGAATGTGAGAACTGGATGGCAACTGAAATTGGCATCCCCTCAAGTAACACAGCATTCCCTTGGAGCCAGGGCCTGCATACTGCCAATGACCACAGGGCCCAGGCACACCATTCTAAAAGTAGACAAAGGTAATGAGATGCAAATTTAGCATCCCAAGCCTCCTGCTAAATGACCCAGATGCAAGAGCTAGAGCGTCTGTCTCTTACCTACTCAGGGACTAGATGATGAAATGAACAGAAGCTTTTTTATTTACATTTTTATAGAATCAAAAAAGGGAGGGGGGAAGCGCTAATAAATAAGTCCAGCCCTGCTCTATGAGGATGTATTGAGCCACAGAAGAAGGACAATTTAAAGTCAAGAGCATCATGAAGAAGGAAGAGAGGAGCCAGGAAAAGATACAGAAGAAAAAGTATATTGAGAAATGATGAAACAGTATTTATTTCAGAAGGAAAGACAGAGCTCCCCTGAAAATCTACAGGATATGAGTGAAATCTGAACCATAATTAGGCACAGGCTGGTTTCTAATATTTTTCAGGACAAGTGATGTATAGTCCCATTTGAGACTGAACTATCAAGAGAATCAAAGAAATATGAGCTTTGAGGATTCAAAAAAAGAGGTGGAATTTAGAGAGAAAAGACTGTAGAAGTGAGTTTTAAAATTCAGTCAGTAATCTCATAACTCTCACATCACTTATAGAATCTGAAAACAGAATTGTTTTTAAGTATAGATTTTTACATTTTAAAAAACCAGGCAGGTAGAATGACTCATTTCTGGGGTATCTAATTTAAACAATTTATAACAATCTAATCAAGTACTCATTTAAAATAATATTTTTAAAACTGAAGAAAGCTCATTAAATACTACCTAAGTTCTTTACACAAGAATTAATTTCTCCAAAGAAGACATACAGATGGCTAACAAACACATGAAAAGATGCTCAACATCACTCATTATCAGAGAAATGCAAATCAAAACCACTATGAGGTACCATTTCACGCCAGTCAGAATGGCTTCGATCCAAAAGTCCACAAGCAATAAATGCTGGAGAGGGTGTGGGTAAAAGGGAACCCTCCTACACTGTTGGTGGGAATGCAAACTACTACAACCACTATGGAGAACAGTGTGGAGATTCCTCAAAAAACTGGGAATAGAACTGCCTTATGATCCAGCAATCCCACTGCTGGGCACACACATTGAGAAAACCAGAATTGAAAGAGACACGTGTACCCCAATGTTCATAGCAGCACTGTTTACAATAGCCAGGACTTGGAAGCAATCTAGATGTCCATCAGCAGAGGAATGGATAAAGAAAGCTGTGGTACATATACACAATGGAGTATTACTCAGCCATTAAAAAGAACACATTTGAATCAGTTCTAATGAGGTAGATGGAACTGGAGCCTATTATACAGAGTGAAGTAAGCCAGAAAGAAAAACACAAATACAGTATACTAACGCATATATATGGAATTTAGAAAGATGGTAACAATAACCCTGTTTACAAGACAGCAAAAGAGACACTGATATATAGAACAGTCTTTTGGACTCTGGGAGAGGGAGAGGGTGGGATGATTTGGGAGAATAGCATTGAAATATGTATAATATCATATCTGAAATGAGTCGCCAGTCCAGGTACAATGCCTGATAACGGATGCCTGGGGCTGGTGCACTGGGATGACCCAGAGGGATGGTATGGGGAGGGAGGAGAGAGGAGGGTTCAGGATGGGGAACACATATATACTTGTGGTGGATCCATCTGGATGTATGGCAAAAGCAATACAATATTGTAAAGTTAAGCAAAATAAAATTTAATAAAAAAAAGAATAAATAATAGAAAGTTGCTAAAAATCAACCAAATATCAGAAGGAGCACCCCGTCAAAGATAAGTACATCAATTCTCTATAAATTAACAGTGATTACAAATGAGTATAGATACTCTGTATTATATAAAGCTTTCAAAAAACTTATTTAAGAAAAATATCAAGATTTTTCAGCAGGATTTCTCCAATCCTTTTTCAAATATTAATATTTCCTAGTGTAATCTAAATAATTTATGAACAGTAATTGCAGGACAATAAGGTATTTTTTATTTTAACTAAGGTAGATCTTAGTTATAGATTGAAATCTCTATATAGAAATCCCACTTACAGGTTTTTTTCTTTTGTCTACATCGCTGTGCTAAGTTCTTGCTCTTTTTCGTTTTCTATTTTGCTAGGGATGGTGGGAAGAGGGTGGGTGGGTCTGCACCAAAGAAAAGTCAAGACTGAATCTACTTGAAGAAAACTACTGTTTTTCCACATTTATTATCTTTCATAATTAAATTTCTTTATTAATCTGGTGCTATGACTTCTAAAGGGTAAACATGTTTTGTTTTTGACTTTGTTCATCGGATTTTCTTTCTTTCCTTTTAAAGGCAAAAATTATTCAAATAGGAAACAAAACACAGAAATCTGGGTTCTATTTTCATTTCTTTTGCTTCAAGTTTTGTGACTTAAGATCAGATCAGTCGCTCAGTCGTGTCTGACTCTTTGCGACCCCATGAACCGCAGCATGCCAGGCCTCCCTGTCCACCACCAGCTCCCGGAGGTCACCCAGACTCACACCCATCAAGTCAGTGATGCCATCCAGCCATCTCATCCTCTGTCGTCCCCTTCTCCTCCTGCCCTCAATCCCTCCCAGCATCAGAGTCTTCTCCAATGAGTCAACTCTTCGCATGAGGTGGCCAAAATACTGGAGTTTCAGCTTTAGCAGACCATTAATTATTTCATCAAAATAGCATAGTCCATGCTCCACCATTCATCAGCTTCCCCTGGGCAACTCACTTAACCTTTCTGTGTCTCAATTTCCTTGTCTATAAATGGAGGTACTAATAAAACCTACTTTCAGGGGTTGTTATGATTAAATGAATTAATTAATATCTGTTAAGTACTCTGAATAATGTCCAGGACATAGTAACTTCTATATTTGTTTAATTGACTAAAAATTATTAAATTTGAAAAGTGTTCTAGAAGTAGTTCAGTTGCTTGAAACCTTGTACATCAAACTTATCTAGAAAAATGTTTATAAAGATAGATCCCTATGTATGTATCTCAGGCAAATGAGATTATGTATTAGTGGAATCTGACAACCTATATTAAAACAAACAAACAAAAACCTCTTGAGATAATTTCAGTTTCCCAACTGGTTTGTTGGCAATGACATTAAACCATGTCTCAAGTCAATTTAATTACATCCCACACAATCCACCAGTGTCCACTTCCCCTTCCATGGCCACAATAGTCACTATCCAAAGCAACTTGGGATTTAATAGCATCAGTCAGTTTTACAAAAGCAGTTAGATGTTTAGCTTTGGAATTTCTTTCTTACCTAAAGCAAAACTGCTTTGTTCTCATCAAGGAAAATAAACATGTAAAAAAAAAAGGGATCAAACTGATCCCTAAAGACTGGGACATACTGGTTAAAGAGGATAGAATAAGTTCTTGAGACATGCTCCTTTTGTTTTCGCCCAGCATTTATTCTTTATTCAAGGACACAGATTGGCACTGTTTTAATGATAATGATTTGTGGTTAACTACCACAAAAGATCAAATTGCCTCCAATTCTCTAATTCTTTCAAAAAAAAAAAAAATTGAAGCAGTAAACTGAGGCTTGGGGTAATTGCTAGCATACTTCCTAGATATAAATGGTATTGCCCAGATTTGCAATTAGAAAGAAAAAGGAATAACTATAAGGACAAAGTCATAGATATCAAACCCACGCTGGCCTGTGTTGCATGGGTGCTTGGGATCCACTGGGTAGCAGTATATTTGAGTGGTTCAGACTAAGGAGTATTCCAATTGCAGGCTACAGAATGTGGTGAAATAAATTACCAAACTGTGATGAATTTTCTTCAGTCTTTGTTAAATTAGAAAAATAAATGCAAGGTAGAAAGCACAGGAAGCTAAATTTATTCCATTTTAAGGACTGTATTTTGCAATTTAGTTCTGCCGTCTTATTGTTGTTACAATGTCCACTCTTAGACTTTTAAAAATTATTCTCATTGTGCAAAAAGAAAATGTCCACATAGAAGTTGACACTCATTTAAAAAAAGAACATTTATTAGTGAAAATGTCAGTTTGAGAACTCTTAGAACACTGGCTTCAGAGATAGATACTACTGATGTGAGAGAGATAGATACAACGGATGTGATCCCTGCCCCTAATATTAATACAGATCAGCTGTGTGATATTGCATATGTGCTTCCTCATTTATCACTGGGGATAGTAATACTACATATAATTCATACGATTTCAAGGATAAACTGTAGTACGAGCTGTTAGATGTTTACTTACTCACAATACAAGTCAAAGTATGTATCTAATAACTTTTAGTTATTTTATCACTTTGCAACTCTTCATCATTTTAACTCCCTCATCAATAAATCAAAATGGTTACACCTTTACATATATTTGTTTCCAAGTATTTGTTCCCAATTTTGTTTTCATTAGCCTAATGGTGGTACTGCATGGGGGTCTTGATAGTCATATAAATCCCATCCTCTCCATCTGAAACTAATTATATAATAAAAATCTCAAAAGGAAATTAAATAAATTGTTATGCTTCTGATCTACAAGAAGATAATCCTCCTCATATGTCAAAATTCATTTTATAACAAAAAAAAAGTGGCACTGTGCTTATAATATCAAGGCAATTAATATTAGGCAAGAGACTAAGTTGACATTTACTGCAGTCTCTGAGGTATAATTTAGATGATTTTGAATGTGCAAGCTCTGTTTGAAAATTTCCTGTTTACAGTGGCTACTCACATGTATTATTCACCAAAGTACCAACAACAGTTTAATCACACTCTTTTTATAATGTTCTACAAGATCTTAAACAAGATTTAAGTGACAATTCAATGTAGTTTAATGTACTAAATAGAGTCCCAATTAATTCTACATCATGGTAAAAACCCTGGAATATCTTGGAGAGTTCCCATCTATCTTAATAGTAAGTACTTCTGGGGAAAAAAAAAAGAAAGAAGAAGCATGAGTATTTATCTGGACAGTGTTTTACATTTTCTCACCTAACAGTGGATCACAAATATGTTCATACGATGATGGTAAAAACCACCACTTCCCCTACATCCCTCTCAAGCCATGTTGGGAGGGTTAACCATTAAGATGGAACAATGTTTAACAACCAATATTTTACATCTTGTTTCAGGTCAATTGTGGAGGACAATAATAACAAACATTAAAAGAGAACCTGATAGTTTATGAAATTTATAATTATTTGGACATTTGAATGAAATTGAGTCCTCAGAAGAAAGTTAGACGCCAGCAATCTCTTAATAACCTGTAGCAATAATTTTTAAAAATTAAGAATTTCAGCTTAAATAGGCCCTAGATTAAAGATAAATAAAATTGAAAAACTAATAGCTAAAAATGAATTTTAGCTATTGTATTTGAAAAAGACATTAGAACACATATTAATCACATAAATGTCTTTAACCATTTGTAATAATTTCTTGATAACTATCTCAGACCAACTAAACATATTATTGTAAATATACTACCTTGAAAACAAACACATAGGTCTAAATCTTAATCAAAAAGAAATATCAAATAAATAAAATCTATTTTATTATACTTTGTTCCCGAAGATAATTGCTTGTAATGCCCCAAATGGATGACCAACGACTAGTAAATTCATGTGTGTATTCATTTTCACAAATTTCTGTGAATTTTCTAAGTACTAAATTTCACAGTGGGAAGCTGGACTCTCCAAAAATATGTATGCATATAACTGAATGTCAGAAAAACTTAACTAAACAATGTGCTTTAATATATAAATTGTAAATATTAGTCTAAAATGACCTAAAATGTTAAAATGCTTTATCAAAGCAGACAGTATAGGATCTTTAATGTGATTTATGTATTCAGATATATGCTTAGTGTGTCTGTGGTGGGGCATGGGAAATATTATGAAATATCATCAAGTAGACTGTCAGACTCAGTATGTGTGTATATATATACATACATATATATATGTATTTGAAAATAGCAAAGGCATAGTGAAGGTGGAAATTCTGATATTGGTTGAGATACATTCTGATCTCTTAATGATAAGAATATTGAGACACATTTAACTTTTTAACAATGTACATTACTTTCAGGTAAAAGTTATCAGAGTGAAATACAATGTTTCTATTTTTCCAACTTGCGTTTATGAAGTGGTAGTTGTACCACTTCTTTCATATATATATTTAAGTCTTGATTTGATGTTCCACATATGTTTACTCTGATGACAGGAAGGATTAAAAAAACAAAGGCCAGTTAAAATTCTTGGATAATTAGGCATATGGTCACTCAGACTCCAAAGCAGTGATCCTGCTAGATCTCATTAGATTTAAGAGGGCTACATGTTTCTACTACTGATATCAACACAAGCCCCAAGAAGCAATGTATTAAAAGTCATAATCAAGAATTTGTTGCTTATTGCAGGAGCTGCATCTTGAAAATAGGATGCTTAATAAAGCAAATTAAAGGACAAAACTATAGGATCTGCTCATTTTCATAAAGCACAAAAACACTTATCTGACACATGTAGCATTGTTATTTATTTCACATGGCAGGACTTTATTCATACTTTACTCTGAATCATCTTCTATAATTTTCTTTTTATTCAGAAATACCAATATCTTCATTTTTCCTAACCATAAAGAATAAAAATATCCATTTATTCCTTGTTCTCACACCCTCTTCCTAAAATGCCAAAGTTTTTAAAAAGTTACAAAATCTCTATTACATGGAAATGTTCCTGTACAACTGCTGCTGCTGCTAAGTCGCTTCAGTCGTGTCTGACTCTGTGCGACCCCATAGACGGCAGCCCACCAGGCTCC
Source organism: Tragelaphus eurycerus (assembly GCA_935064755.1). Taxonomy (NCBI): domain Eukaryota; kingdom Metazoa; phylum Chordata; class Mammalia; order Artiodactyla; family Bovidae; genus Tragelaphus; species Tragelaphus eurycerus. The sequence continues at coordinate 3,032,452 of CAKXYN010000045.1, read as the reverse complement.
CCCGTCCCTGGGATTCTCCAGGCAAGAACACTGTAGTGGGTTGCCATTTCCTTCTCCAATGCATGAAAGTGAAAAAATAAAGTGAAGTCACTCAGTCGTGTCCGACTCCTAGCGACCCCATGGACTGCAGCCCACCAGGCCCTTCTGTCTATGGGATTTTCCAGGCAAGAGTACTGGAGTGGGTTGCCATTGCCTTCTCCACTACTACTTCTTAAAATCAAGTTGGCAAAATGGAAACATTGTATTTCACTCTGACATAACTTAAACCTGAAAGTAATGTACATCCTTAAGAAGTTAAGTATGTCTCAATATTCTTATTAAGAGATCAGAATGTATCTCAACCAATATTAGAATTTCTATCTTCACTATGTCTTTGCTATTTTTAAATATGAAAAACTGGATAGAGTAGGAGCTGATTTATAAGTAATATTTTAAAAGCAAAAATGCCTTGAACATGCTCCAGAACAATATTCATGGTAAATCCTCAACTATTTTAAGAGGTGACTGTCATAGCATCATGAAAACAATATTGCAGCACAGGGATTCATACTAGAAACTTGTATCAGGAGGCATTACATTTCCAGAAAGAGAATGAGAGAGACATTTCCAGGTTCTTTGGCAAATTCTCGTACACATGTAGTATCACACCTCTCACATACATTTCAAGCAATAAAGGAACCTATAAATTATTTATGGTGATTCAGTTTGCAGATTAATTTATAGGCCCCAAATATTTTAAGCTGATACATCTGTTCTTTACATTAAAAAAAGAGAAACTTTCACTTGTGAAAACCACTGGAAAGTATTCACTCACAAATGCCATGCCCTAGTTTACTTTTAGGTAAGAAGGCTTGAGAGTCCCTTGGACTGCAAGAAGATCCAACCAGTCCATTCTGAAGGAGATCAATCCTGGAATTTCTTTAGAAGGAATGATGCTAAAGCTGAAACTCCAATATTTTGGCCACCTCATGCGAAGAGTTGACTCATTGGAGAAGACTCTGATGCTGGGAGGGATTGAGGGCAGGAGGAGAAGGGGACGACAGAGGATGAGATGGCTGGATGGCATCACTGACTCGATGGATGCGAGTCTGAGTGACCTCCGGGAGCTGGTGGTGGACAGGGAGGCCTGGCGTGCTGCGGTTCATGGGGTCGCAAAGAGTCGGACACGACTGAGCGACTGATCTGATCTGATCTGAAGAAGGCTGAGAGATGCCACCCATCAGAGCCTCTAAACTCATTTCTTCAATTCTGCACTGACTATTAAAGAACAACAGCCAAGTTAAAGACTTGCACAGAAGGTCAAATTCAAGCAGTGAATGGGTTGAGGACACAGAGGACTCATGTTTCACCTTCTACTAGTCCTCAACTCCCATTCATAAAAGACTAAATGTAACAAACAAGAGGTAGAATTCAACTTCTTGTATGTAGACATTCGCATAGGTAGGTGACTTCAAAGCCTATGATTAGCTCCATGCTAATCAACCAACCAGTAAGTTTCTGGGAAGCATTTACTAGTTTTTCTACACTGTGCTAGGGTCCAAATATCTGAGACAGCACCTGGCCCCACTCTGGACACTGGGATCCAGAATTAATCTATACCAGAAGCACTTTGTTTCCTTTGGAAAACCTTTCTTTTCTTCCCAAAATTGCTTAGTGCCTCTACTTAAGCAATCAGCTTAAGCCCTATAATGGGATGAGCATCACAGAAATGGTGAATGAAAAGCATTTATTTAAACAAGGAGGAGCAGCCAGGGAAAATTCTCAATGGAGTTGAAGGTGGGCAGGGGCATAGGGAAGAGATGTGAAATTCTGGTTTGCACTGAATGATGCAGAAAAATGGCATGTTTTCTTATGTTGAAATCCTGCTTTAGGCTATGAAAATTCTCCAAATATATGCACGTCTTAAGGACTCAAATGATGTTTCAATATTGAGGTTCTACTTTCTGCAGGAGAGGAGGAGTTTGTAGAGATCAGGGCAAAGGAAAGATTAGTACTGCAAAAAAAAAGTCAAGATGAAGAAAAGGAAAGAATGGGTGAAGGCAAGGAGAACGACCTGAGTAGGGGAGAGATCAAAAGTAAGTCACCAATAGGTTCACCTTACTTTTCAATATTCTCAAACCAGCAGGTTTCTCTAACACTAGAGGGCACGAACGCAAACACACACACACACACACACACACACACACACACACACACACACACACACACACGAGCAAAAGCAGTCTTCATATAAAGCTGAAGATCCGGGGCCCCAAGGATACTCGAAATTTCAAGGGGATGGGGCAGTCAGTGTCTTTAACCCTGCAAATAAAATCTCTATGCTGTACTTCAGGGAAGAGTAACCGCTCTCTCTCCCAAAGAAACCGCTCACGGATTGAGTGTTAATGACAGTTGAAGGCAGGCAGTCCCCAGTGCTCCTCAGATAGCAACACCTTTGCCTCAGGAAAGCTTCCACCCTTTCCAGGTTAGATTTCCCTGGATCCCGAAGCTTCTGTATTTATCTGCCCACTGTCTCCTCCTGTGGCTGCCTGTAAAGACTGGAGATATACTCTCCACCTGGAAATTCAACTGATTCTAGGCAAAAAACGGAGTAAGAGGAGGGGCACCCGCAGCTAACGCTATCCAAACAACAGCCTTCGTGAGGCCGGGTTCGCAGCAGCGCAGAGCCCTCGGACCCGGGGCGGGGAGGCGGCCCTTGAGATTCTCATTCAACCCCCTCACGACAGCCCAGACAAGAGCACTCGGCTTCCATACCCAAGTCTCCTCCGACTCTGAGAAAGGAGGTCTCTGTACCTGGAGGTGCCCAGGAGGGCCAGGGTGTTCTCCTCTGGACAAGGAGTCTCGGAATATGGGAGCTGGTGGTGTTCGGGGGGACCAGGCAGGAGAGATGAGAGGAGAGAGGCAGCGAGAGGAAAAAACATAAAGAAAAAAATAAGGTAAGACGGTGAGAAAGCGGAAAAGATAAAGTAACGGAGACGCGGGAACATCCCAAGAAAAACGGGGAAAGAGAATGAGAGAGAGAGAGACAAACCCGGAACGGATGCTGTAAGCCAGATCAAGAATTAGAGAAAGAAACTGACTCAGACACGGACAAGTAGACACTAAGACGCAAAGGAAGGCAGAAATAAAGAGGAAGGCAACCGTCGAGGACGACACCCGAGACCCAGCGTGTCCCCGGTGTTGAACGCCCGGTGTAGAAGCGTCCGAGCACCGCAGCGCCACACCGCCCACAGCTGGTGGGAGAAAGTTGCTGGGGCTGGAAGGCCATGTCCCTCCGGGGCTGAGCGCCAGTGGAGCGCAGAGGGTGGCCGGCGCCCCCCAGCTTGGCCGGGGAGCAGAGAGAGCAGGGTAGGGGGCGAGCAGCGGTAGAAAGTTCCGTGCCTCGCGGTCTTTCCTCCGCACTTGCAGCGGCGAGCAAGCGTACTTCAAGAGCCCGAGAGGCCGGTGTACCGGGTTCGCCGGCGCCCCTTTCCCGGGACTGATTCGGAGCTCTAGGCTCCGTGCGCTGCCACCCGCTGCGGGACTTTGAGGCGCCCACCCAGGCACTCGGGCCACCCAAAGAGGACTCTCCCCAGACAATCAGAGGGGAAGCAAGAGAGAGAGAGACGGAGACCTGCTGTCGTGGCGACGGATCCCGCGAAGAGGAAACGGCGGTCCACGCACGAAATTCAGCCTCCGACCCAGCCCGGCAGGTGCCGGCCGGCTGCGAGGAGTGTGGGGCACACCGAGCCCGTGCTCACCTGGAACCCGCGCCGGCCCGCGAGCGCCGCGCGCAGCCCAGCTTCCCGCCCGCGCCTCTCTGCTCACACTTCCCCGGGAGAAGAGCGAGCCGGCTCCGGCCTCGGCCAGCCCCGGAGAGGCGCCCTCATAGCGCAGCGGCGGGCTGGAGGGCTCCTCGCGAGAGGGCGCCAAGGCCGAGGAGGCGCAGGAGACGGAGCGAGGGCTCCTAACACATTGTCACCTCGGCAGAGCCGCCGCCACCGCCTGGTCACTTCGCCCCCGGCCCCCGCCCCCCTCCCACCCCGGCCCGCTCCTTCTCAGCCCCTCCTCCTTGCGCGGTCCCTCCTCCTCCCGTAGCCCCAGCCTGGAGGCCTCTCACTGGGCTAGTATAATTTACGTAACCAGCACCCCGAGTCCTCCTCCCTCCCGGCTCCCGCTCCTCCCCGGGCTGGGGCGGTGCGCACAGAGCGCGCTCCAGCTGCTCCTGGATCTGCCGCTCCTGAGATGTGCACAAGTCCCGCGATACTTGGCAGTCACGGCCCCCAAGAGCAACCGAGGGGTCGGCTCCTTTCCCCCCAGAGCGCCCCGCGATCCCTAGCCGGCCCGGGGTCCCACTGTGCGAAAACAAGCTGTGTACACTGTGTTAGCCCAGAACACCGGATAACAGCCTAGAGGGCTGCTGGGGCGCGGGGTGCAGACTGCCCTCGGGAAAGCTCCAGCAACCCCACCCCAGCTGTCGGCTCTCCATTGGAGATAAGCTGCAGGAAACTTGAGGTTTAGGCTCCCTGAATCAGAAAGGACAGACAAGAGTTTGGCCTCTTGTCCATTACAGTTCGTTTACCCTGGCAGGATCCTAGTGTTCTGGCTAGCGACAGCTGCTTCCACCGAAATCATTGTAAGAGACCTGGAAATGCAAAAGGCTTCCTTGTGCTCTTAAATGTTTAAGGGAGCGGTAAAGAAAAAAGCAAGGCTCTGAATTCCTTTCTTAGTCAAGAAGATAGGGTCTCTAACAGCAAAAATAAATACACTGAAGCACCTGAATGTCTGCGTTTCAGAATAAAGTTAATGTGTAGTGTCGTAGAAAGTCCGTGAGACTGAGTGAATTAAATTATCTGTAAGGGTTTTAGAATAGTGCATGGAACAAGGCACAAACTTAAGACTCAGATATTACTAGCATCTGAAGACTTGGGACCTAATCCCCTCTGCCATGTATGAGGGACTCTTCTAGGAAACTGGGATTGCTGAGTTCAGGTTTCTGCTTTGCTATTTATTCCCTGTTGACCCCTGGTTAGTTTGGGTTCTTAATACCGTTTCAGTTTTCTTAATTTTAAGAGGGATAACGTAGGTGACCTCATGTTATCTTAGCTCCCTCTTCTTAGCTTATTTTGGAAAACTAGGGGAGGATATGAGAGTCACTCCAAAAATATTGAATCATGTTGCATAAATGTCTATTATTAATTATAATCTAGGGTATCAATGATATGCTTGATTATATTCATGAAAGGCAATTTTTAGAGACGTTATCTTTGTATCTTTTCATGAATCAATGATTACCTAAATTGGTATGATAATAACTATATTTAATTTTCCCTCCTACACTGTCCACCCTGGGCAGCCTTTCCACCCTCATCAGTTAGTGTTTGTGTCCTGTGTGAGGACACAGGGTGCCACTCTTAACACTAAGGACAATGGTCTTTTTCTCTATTGCTTGCTTTTGTCAGTTCTGTTATCACATAATTCACATATCCATGGCATATTGAGAAAAGTTATGGCCCACCAGGTAAAAGGTTAAGCTTCTAAGGCTGGCACAGCCATGTATTTGTCATATGTGCTTGCAAAACACATAAGCCCCAATTCTTACATTCTTCTTCTCTAAAAAAGGTAGCAATACCATTTTGCAATCTTTGTAGCAATATTTAACCAGGATAAGAATCATAAAACTAGTAGGTAAAAGTTATACATGTATTCAGTTATGTATGTACTCTCAAAGTATCTCCCTAAGAATTATGTTTTGATGTTTATCACACCATCTTCAAACTTAGTTTAAAACAATAAACATCTATAAACTCTCAAGGTTATGTGAGTTGTCAGGGTGGTTTCTGCTCTGGCAGGCTCAATTTGGACTGGCTGGTCAATAATGGCCTCACTCACTTGTCTGCTGGTTGGCAAGCTGATTGGAGGCAGGACTCAACTGGGATGGATCATCTTTGTTTAAGATGTTTGTCTGTCTTTGTTTGTCTGTCATCCTTCAACAGGCTAATCCTGTATCCTTGAGTACTGGTGGTTGCTGGATTCTGAAAAGCAAAAATGGAGTGTAGTATACAATGGAGTACTCCAATGTATAGTACTTTCCAAAGTTCTGCTAAAACACAGAAGGAAGCTACACAACCATGCCCAGATTCAAAGGATGAAATAATATACTCCATGTTCTCGATGGGAGACACTGCAAAACCATATTGCAAAGAAGAATGCACACTTGAGGGGGAAGAAGCATGTAAGGCCATTTTTGTAATCCTCAGATTCTTCTTAATGACAAGGGAATTTTAAAAGTCCTTATAGTGAATAAATCTGATAGTTATCATCTTAACCAAGTGATCAAGATTAACATCACCAATGATGGGATCAGGTGACATCATGTGCTTCATGCTGTGATGAACTAAGAAGTACCCAATAGAACTTATTATTAATAGTATTCCAGACTAAAAAAATAAAAGCATAATCAAGTATAATCAAAAGGAAACAAAAGGCAAACCTACACTGAGAGAAATTTCACAAAATATGTGTACTTTTCAAATATATCACTGTGATGAAAGTCAAAAAAAAAAAAAAACAAAAAAAGACTTAAGAACTGGTCCAGACTAAAGGATATTAAAGAGACACAATGACTAAATGCAACATATACTACAATGTTAAGTGAAAAGACAACTGGAAAAAAACACATAACTATAAGGACATTGGGACAATAGGCAAAATATGAATAAACTCTAAAATATCTCATTTCTAGGTTTTTATCTATGTTTAATTACAACTGACTTTATATCAACATTAAACATCTTGGTTTTGATAATTTTGCTGTGATTGCTATCATGAACTATTCTGGAGTAAAAAGGGCATAGTGGCTGCAATTTGTTCAGAATGATTCAGAAACACCTACAGAAAAAAAATATTTTAACAGTTAAATTTGGTGAAAGAATATAAGGAAATTCTACTTTTTAGTTTTTATGGTTAGTCTGTTTTTACTCTTTCATTCCATTTTCCACAGCAGCTGCACCATTTCACATTCCCAACAGTACACAAGGATTTTGATTTCTCCACATCCTTGCCAACATTTGCTGTTTTCTTTCCCTTTTCCTTCCTCCTTCCCTTCTCTTTTTCTTCCTTTCTTTTTCTTTTCTTTCAAATGGAAGGAAAAACAAAAAGGTTAGATACAACAATTAATGTGAATGAGTATTAAATATAGTAAAAATCATACTGTACTTTTTTTCAAATAATAAACTAGAAGCAACATTAATCAAGAATTACTGCAAGTATTTATTTAGATAAATGGGATGACCAACACTGCACAATTAATTAGTTATAAGGCATAGAGTGACTAGATGGAGAATATAATAAAAGACATGAATATGAGTTTATCAGGTATAATTGCCCATCCTGTAGTTACAAAAAAAGACATATATATATTTATGCTATATATATATATATATATAATTGGGCTTCCCAGATGGCACTAGCAAAGAATCTGTCTGCCAATGCAGAAGACACAAGAGACTCAGGTTCAATCCCTGGGCCAGGAAGATCCTCTGGAGGAGTAAGTGACAACCCACTCCACTATCCTTGCCTGGAAAATTCCATGGACTGAGAAGCCTGACAGGCAACAGTCCATAGGGCTGCAAAGAGTCAGGACTGAGTGACTGAACAGACAAATGTATTAAATTAAATTAAATTAAATTAAATTAATAAATTGTCAGGTTTTGACAAATTATTAGCAGTGAAGAAGAGGGGGAAATGTGTTATATAACTTAGAGAGTTAAGATTGGATGAGTAGGAGAAAGGTGATGCCCAATAGTTTCTCTGTTAAGAGAAACAGAAATTAAGAATTTTATTTTTTAAAGTGAAAATCTAATAATACATCTTTTTAGTTACAATACTTCAGTGGCTTATTATTGCTTTTAGTAAATAGTCTAAAATTCCTAACATGACCTATAAGACATTTATAATCTGGTCCCTAGTTATCTCCTTATTACCTACAAACACTGGGGTAGGCACTGAAGATGAAGAATAAAGACAGCCCCATTGAACTTAGAGTCTAATCCTCCACCCAGTGAATATGTGTAGAATACTTACATAGTGCAACGTGATTTACAACAGTGAGCAAAAAGACAATGACTGCTTTCACGAATGCCACATTTTGTTGTGCTATATTCTAAACAAATAAGTATGTAATTCTGTCAGGAGGTAACGAATTCTCAGAAGAAAACTGAAACAGGCTAAGAGCTGAGCTTTCAAACTAGTTTGCCACAAATCATTTATACATGTCACATAATATATTGATCACCTTGCCCCTCAGGAATGGCCAAGTACAGTGGCCTCAGATTGCCAGAGTCCATAGCTAGGCAGCCTCTGATCATAAAAAACTTGTTCAGGCCTCTATGGAGAATGGCCTAAGCAAGTGTTATGTGAGTGTGTGTCCAATTCTTCCTGTGGCATACATAAACAGGTGTCTACTTCTGGACATCTGCTATAACATTCAGTTGCAGACACCTGACAAGGGCTCATGAAATAGTTTGAAGATTTTTTTTTTTTCAGGAGCAAAAGGATGATGAAGGAACATCACATTCACCATTGTAGATGAGATGCAAGGAGGTTGGCAGGAACTTCTAGTGAGCATATTTCCAATTAATGATCTAAAGTTCCAGTTAATGACCCAAAGCTTCAGCATAAATATCAGATAATCCTATTCTGTATGCTGCTAATTTGCTATTTTTGTGGTAGCTATGTCAGCTGCAGATTGGCTATTCTAATAATACTTGGGCATTCTTCAAATTCCTGCTTTATAATTTTTATTTTTTCTGATAAATATTTTGAATATATTTGAAATCCATTTATATACATAAAAATTTAAAATCACAACTTTAATGAAAGAAAAGTAGTGCTGATGCTAAAAGCTATTTAAAGCTATTTTAAGCTATTGCTATTTTAAAAAATAGTAATTTAACTGATATAAATGTTTAGGCATAAAAGTAAATGTTTAAAATATTTTCACCTACTTATGCAAACAAGTTTTCTCACCTTTGGTGTTGACCAACTATTATATCATCATTGAAAATGTCATGATCAGGAAATTTTATACCTATTTCAAGTATAGAATCAATTAATATGAGTTCATGGAAGCAATATCTCATTAAAATATTTTTGAAGATTTTATTGGAAAGAAACAATTTAGTAGGTCTTATTTTTTTTCACATATTATTTTTATATAATAATTTAATAGTGTGAATAAAATTCAATCAACTTTTGGCCATGCTCCATATTAATACACTAATATTTGCTCTATTTATCTCATGATCCATAAAGCCCTGTGTCCTTCTTAGCACCTAACACTTGCAAACTTACAGTTTTCCATATTTGTGTGATTAATGCCTGTTTTCTCCAATATAAAGTGGGATACACCACTGCAAAGTTTAAGTTTATAAGGTGGCAGTGGGGGTGGAGGGAGTTATTGTAACTTCAATCCAAGTGAGGTGCCTGTTGTACAGAAAAATTTTTCTGTTAATGAATTAATCAATCCAACCACCTCTTAATCAACAGCTATGGCTTTTCTGTAAACTTTTCTTTTTTTTGTCTTCCCTTTCCTCATAACTTTTTCCCTCCTTGTTTTGAATTCTTGATCGGGCAATAACCATTAGTGCCAAAAAATTAGGGAAAAAATTAGAAGAAATTTTTAGCCCACGAAAATCTTTCAGCACCACGGAGAGCGGCAAATGAGTCTCACAATCAACTTTGTGGTTACTCTAGTCTTGCCTGGAGAATCCCAGGGATGGGGGAGCCTGGTGGGCTGTCGTCTGTGGGGTCGCACAGAGTCGGACACGACTGAAATGACTTAGCAGCAGCAGTCTGATTATGCTACTATTTAACATAAATTGACAAGAATACATAAATAGATAGTAAGTAGGACATGTGGCAAAGGCTAAGCCACTATTAAGAATTCCTAAAAAGAAAGAAATAAATAGATGAAAAGCAAAACAATGTGGAAAAGCACTGGCATTCACTTAAGGGAATATGGGTTTGCTATCATTTAACCTCTCTGTATCTCTGTTAAATCCAAAGGCAAATATAAAGTAAAATGTTAAGTACGTCATAAAGCATGAAACAATTACACATCCATAACCTCAAGAGTTTTTCACCTCCATACACCATATGGACATAACACTTCTTAGAAGATAAATTACTGAAAAGCAGGGATTGTATCACTGCTTCCCAGGATTGAGTACAGTGCCTGGCACATAAAAAGCATTAGCACATATTCATTAAATACATGTACCAAGTTACATTATCTTGTCGATAATAACTTGCTAATTAAATGTCAGGAAAAATCCATTATATTGACAAAATTATTTTCACATCTAAGACTCTAATAGTTTTTTAAAAATTGAATATGAAAACTGATTATAAAAAAAAAACTGTATAGCAGGTAAACTTTGTTAATTTTCATATTTTAAAGTTATATTTTAAAACATCACCCTCTTGCAATGAAGACTTTTCGAGTGTGCTTTAATTAGTTATTTAATGCTTTACTCATAAGTCCAGTATGAATAACATTAATGTAATAACCACAGAATATTTTAGCCAACAAGCAGCTACCATAGCTCTTTATTTCATCAATGCACAGATTTAAAAACTATTGTCTTACAAAATTAAAGTCAGATATAAAGGACAAGGAAAAGTATTGAATGTATTTTTAAACATTTTAATAAGCGATTCCCAGATTCACATTAGGTTTTCTTTCTTGGCCTCATTTTTATTGGGCTATCATATTCAAACAAAACTGTTTATGTTGCTACATAATGTGCAAAAGACATGTATATTGGAAAACAAAATAGTCAAGTTCATAATTTTTTAAGGTGTAACAGAGAAGAGGAAGTAGAAAGTATTAAGTAAAGTGTCAGAAATTTTTGTCTTGAATTCTATCTAAATAGCTTGTTAGAGACTGGATAAAAAGGAGAGAATCTGTTTCTCTTTAAATCCATCTGTGTTGCCAAATTTATCTGAAGAGGCAGCTGTTTCAACATTAAATAACAGAAGAATGACTACCATTTAGTAAGAAAGGTGACTACAATTACTGGTGAGGAATTTATGAAGCTTAAATAAAAATATACTTGACTTTACTTTGAAAGAGTAGTGGTCCATGTTACACTTCATATTAAATATAAATGTAAATGAGAAAATGTATTATGATTTTTCATTAATGAGCCTGAAATGCATAGTTAGTTAGTTAGTTCAGTCGCTCAGTCGTGTCTGACTCTTTGCGACTCCATGAAACGCAGCACAACCAGGCCTCCCTGTCCATCACCATCTACTGGAGTTCACTCAGACTCACATCCATCGAGTCAGTGATGCCATCCAGGCATATCATCCTAGTCGTCCTCTTCCCCTCCTGCCCCTAATCCCTCTGAGCATCAGAGACTTTTCCAATGAGTCAACTCTTTGCGTGAGGTGGCCAAAGTACTGGAGTTTCAGCTTTAGCATCATATCTTCCAAAGAAATCCCAGGGCTGATCTCCTTCAGAATGGACTGGTTGGATCTCCTTGCAGTTCAAGGGACTCTCAAGAATCTTCTCCAACACCACAGTTTAAAAGCATCAATTCTTTGGTGCTCAGCTTTCTTCACAATCCAACTCTCACATCCATACATGACCATCGGAAAAAACATAGCCTTGACCAGACGAAACTTTGTTGGCAAAGTAATGTCTCTGATTTTGACTATGCCATCTAGGTTGGTCCTAACTTTCCTTCCAAGGAGTAAGCGTCTTTTAATTTCATAGCTGCAATCACCATCTGCAGTGATTTTGGAGCCCCAAACAGTGAACTCTGACACTGTTTCCATGTTTCCCCATCTATTTCCCATGAAGTGATGGGACCATATACCATGATCTTAGTTATCTGAATGTTGAGCTTTAAGCCAACTTTTTCATTCTCCACTTTCACTTTCATCAAGAGGCTTTTGAGTTCCTCTTCACTTTCTGACATAAGGGTGGTGTCATCTGCATATCTGAGGTTACTGATATGTCTCCCAGCAATCTTGATTCCAGCTTGTGCTTCTTCCAGTCCAGCATTTCTCATGATGTACTCTGCATATAAGCTAAATAATCAGGGTGACTATATACAGCCTTGACGTACTCCTTTTCCTACTTGGAACCAGTCTCTTGTTCCATGTCCAGATCAGACCAGATCAGTCGCTCAGTCGTGTCCGACTCTTTGCGACCCCATGAACCGCAGCACGCCAGGCCTCCCTGTCCATCACCAGCTCCCGGAGGTCACTCAGACTCGCATCCATCAAGTCAGTGATGCCATCCAGCCATCTCATCCTCTGTCGTCCCCTTCTCCTCCTGCCCTTAATCACTCCCAGCATCAGAGTCTTCTCCAATGAGTCAACTCTTCGCATGAGGTGGCCAAAATACTGGAGTTTCAGCCTTAGCATCATTCCTTCTAAAGAAATTCCAGGATTGATCTCCTTCAGAATGGACTGGTTGGATCTTCTTACAGTCCAAGGGACTCTCAAGAGTCTTCTCCAACACCACACTTCAAAAGTATCAATTCTTCAGCGCTCAGCCTTCTTCACAGTCCAGCTCTCACATCCATACATGACCACAGGAAAGACCATAGCCTTGACTAGGCGAACCTTTGTTGGTAAAGTAATGTCTCTGCTTTTGAATATGTTTTCTAGGTTGGTCATAACTTTCCTTCCAAGGAGTAAGTGTCTTTTAATTTCATGGCTGCAGTCACCATCTGCAGTGATTTTGGAGACCAGAAAAACAAAGTCTGACACTGTTTCCACTGTTTCCCCATCAATTTCCCATGAAGTGATGGGACCAGATGCCATGATCTTTGTTTTCTGAATGTTGAGCTTTAAGCCAACCTTTTCACTCTCCACTTTCACTTTCATCAAGAGGCTTTTTAGCCCCTCTTCACTTTCTGCCATAAGAGTGGTGTCATCTGCATATCTGAGGTTATTGATATTTCTTCCGGCAATCTTGATTCCAACTTGTGTTTCTTCCACTCCAGCATTTCTCATGATGTACTCTACATATACGTTAAATAAACATGGTGACAATATGCAGCCTTGACGTACTCCTTTTCCTATTTGGAACCAGTCTGTTGTTCCATGACCACTTCTAACTGTTGCTTCCTGACCTGCATACAGATTTCTTAAGAGGCAGATCAGGTGGTCTGGTATTCCCATCTCTTTCAGAATTTTCCATAGTTTATTGTGATCCACACAGTCAAAGGCTTTGGCATAGTCATTAAAGCAGAAATAGATATTTTTCTGGAACTCTCTTGCTTTTTCCATGATCCAGCGGATGTTGGCAATTTGATCTCTGGTTCCTCTGCCTTTTCTAAAACCAGCTTGAACATCAGGAAGTTCACGGTTCACATATTGCTGAAGCCTGGCTTGGAGAATTTTGAGCATTACTTTACTAGCGTGTGAGATGAGTGCAATTGTTCAGTAGTTTGAGCACTCCTTGGTATTGCCTTTCTTTGGGATTGGAATGAAAACTGACCTTTTCCAATCTTGTGGCCACTGCTGAGTTTTCCAAATTTGCTGGCATATTGAGTGTAGCACTTTCACAGCATCATCATTCAGGACTTGGAATAGCTCCACTGGGATTCCATCACCTCCACTAGCTTTGTTCGTAGTGATGCTTTCTAAGGCCCATTTGACTTCACATTCCAAGATGTCTGGCTCTAGGTCAGTGATCACATCATCATGATTATCTAGGTCTTGAAGCTCTTTTTTGTACAGTTCTTCTGTGTATTCTTGCCACCTCTTCTTAATATCTTCTGCTTCTGTTAGGTCCACACCATCTCTGTCCTTTGTTGTGCCCATCTTTGCATGAAATGTTCCTTTGGTATCTCTGATTTTCTTGAAGAGATCCCTAGTCTTTCCCATTCTGTTGTTTTCCTCTATTTCTTTGCATTGATCACTGAAGAAGGCTTTCTTATCTCTTCTTGCTATTCTTTGGAACTCTGCATTTAGATGTTTATATCTTTCCTTTTCTCCTTTGCTTTTCGCTTCTCTTCTTTTCACAGCTAGTAGTAAGGCCTCCCCAGACAGCCATTTTGCTTTTTTGCATTTCTTTTTCTTGGGGATGGTCTTGATCCCTGTCTCCTGTACAATGTCACGAACCTCATTCCATAGTTCATCAGGCAGTGTATCTATCCGATCTAGGCCCTTAAATCTATTTCTCACTTCCACTGTATAATCATAAGGGATTTGATTTAGGTCATACCTGAATGGTCTAGTAGTTTTCCCTACTTTCTTCAATTTCAGTCTGAATTTGGCAATAAGGAGTTCATGGTCCGAGCCACAGTCAGCTCCTGGTCTTGTTTTTGCTGATTGTATTGAGCTTCTCCATCTTTGGCTGCAAAGAATATAATTGATCTGATTTCAGTGTTGACCATCTGGTGATGTCCATGTATAGAGTCTTCTCTTGTGTTGTTGGAAGAGGGTATTTACTATGACCAGTACATTTTCTTGGCAAAACTCTATTAGTCTTTGCCCTGCTTCATTCTGTATTCCAAGGCCAAATTTGCCTGTTACTCCAGGTGTTTCTTGACTTCCTACTTTTGCATTCCAGTCCCCTATAATGAAAAGGACATCTTTTTTGGGTGTTAGTTCTAAAAGTTCTTGTAGGTCTTCATAGAACCTTTCAACTTCAGCTTCCTTGGCGTTACTGGTTGGGGCATAGATTTGGATTACTGTGACATTGAATGGTTTGCCTTGGAAACGAACAGAGATCATTCTGTCATTTTTGAGACTGCATCCAAGTACTGCATTTCAGACTCTTTTGTTGACCATGATGGCCACTCCATTTCTTCTGAGGGATTCCTGCCCACAGTAGTAGATATAATGGTCATCCGAGTTAAATTCACCCATTCCAGTCCATTTGAGTTTGCTAATTCCTAGAATGTTGACATTCACTCTTGCCATCTCTTGTTTGACCACTTCCAATTTGCCTTGATTCATGGACCTGACATTCCAGGTTCCTATGCAGTATTGCTCTTTACAGCATCGGACTTTGCTTCTATCACCAGACACATCCACAGCTGGGTATTCTTTTTGCTTTGGCTCCATCCCTTCATTCTTTCTGGAGTTATTTCTCCACTGATCTCCAGTAGCATATTGGGCCTCTACTGACCTGGGGAGTTTCTCTTTCAGTATCCTATCATTTTGTCTTTTCATACTGTTCATGGGGTTCTCAAGGCAAGAATACTGAAGTGGTTTGCCATTCCCTTTTCCAGCGGACCACACCCTGTCATATCTCTCCACCATGACCCGCCCATCCCAGGTTGCCCCTCGGGCATGGCTTAATTTCATTGAGTTAGACAAGGGTGTGGTCCTTGTGTGATTAGATTGACTAGTTTTCTGTGAGAATGGTTTTAGTGTATTTGCCCTCTGATGCCCTCTTGCAAGACCTACTGTCTTACTTGGGTTTCTCTTACCTTGGGCGTGGGGTATCTCATCCCGGCTGCTCCTGGCTGCTCCCAGCCAGCGAAGCACAGCCATTGCACCTTACCTTGGACGAGGGGTCTCTCCTCACCGCCGCCCTTCCTGACCTCGGTCGTGGGGTAGCTCTTCTCCACCGTGCTTAGTGCGCTGGCCCTCACCGCCGTCCTTCCTCGGTCGTGGGGTAGCTCCTCTCGGCTGCGCTCTTAGTGCGCGACGCAGCCCGCGGGGCGCTCTTAAATTGTGCGCGACGCAGCCGGTGGGGCACTCTTAAATTGTGCGCGACACAGCCGGCGGGGCGCTCTTAAATTGTGTGCGATGCAGCCGGCGGGGCGCTCTTAAATTGTGCGCTCTTAAAATGTTTCTTCCTGACCTGCATATAGATCTCTCAAGAGGCAGATCAGGTGGTCTGGTATTCCCATCTGTTCCAGAATTTTCCACAGTTTATTGTGATCCACACAGTCAAAGGCTTTGGCATAGTCAATAAAGCAGAAATAGATGTTTTTCTACAACTCTCTTGCTTTTTCCATGATCCAGCGGATGCTGGCAATTTGATCTCTGGTTCCTCTGCCTTTTCTAAAACCAGCTTGAACATCAGGAAGTTCACGGTTCATGTATTGTTGAAGCCTGGCTTGGAGAATTTTGAACATTAATTTACTAGCGTGTGAGATGAGTGCAATTGTGCAGTAGTTTGAGCATTCTTTGGCATTGCCTTTCTTTGGGATTGGACTGAAAACTGACCTTTTCCACTCCTGTGGCCACTGCTGAGTTTTCCAAATTTGTTGGCATATTGAGTGCAGCACTTTCACAGCAGCATCTTTCAGGATTTAAAAGAGCTCAACTGGAATTCCATCACCTCCACTAGCTTTGTTCATAGTGATGCTTTCTAAGACCCACTTGACTTTACATTCCAGGATGTCTGGATCTAGGTGAGTGATTACACCATCGTTATTATCTTGGTCGTGAACATCTTTTTTTGTACAGTTCTTCTGTGTATTCTTGCCACCTCTTCTTAATATCTTCTGCTTCTGTTAGGTCCATACCATCTCTGTCCTTTATTGAGCCCATTTTGCACGAAATGTTCCTTTGGTATCTCTGATTTTCCTGAAGAGATCCCTAGTCTTTCCCATTCTGTTGTTTTCCTCTATTTCTTTGCATTGATCGCTGAGGAAGGCTTTCTTATCTCTTCTTGCTATTCTTTCGAACTCTGCATTCAGATGCTTATATATTTCCTTTTCTCCTTTGCTTTTCACTTCTTTTCTTTTCATAGCTATTTGTAAGGCCTCCCCAGACAGCCATTTTGCTTTTCTGGATTTCTTTTCCATGGTGATGATCTTGATTCCTGTCTCCTGTACAATGTCATGAACCTCAGTCCATAGTTCATGAGGCACTCTATCAGATCTAGTCTCTTAAATCTATTTCTCACTTCCACTGTATAATCATAAGGGATTTGATTTAGGTCATACCTGAATGGTCTAGAGGTTTTCCCTACTTTCTTCAATTTAAGTCTGAATTTGGCAATAAGGAGTTCATGATTTGAGCCACAGTCAGCTCCTGGTCTTGTTTTTGTTGACTGTATAGAGCTTCTCCATCTTTGGCTACAAAGAACATAATCAGTCTGATTTCGGTGTTGACCATCAGGTGATGTCCATGTGTAAAGTCTTGTCTTGTGTTATTAGAAGAAGGTGTTTGCTATGACCAGTGCATTTTCTTGGCAAAACTCTATTAGTCTTTGCCCTGCTTCATTCCGTATTCCAAGGCCAAATTTGCCTGTTACTCCAGGTGTTTCTTGACTTCCTAGTTTTGCATTCCAGTCCCCTATAATGAAAAGGACATCTTTTTTGGGTGTTAGTTCTAAAAGGTCTTGTAGGTCTTCATAGAACCATTCATCTTCAGCTTCTTCGGCATTACTGGTTGGGGCATAGACTTTGATTACTGTGATATTGAATGGTTTGCCTTGGAAACGAACAGAGATCATTCTGTCGTTTTTGAGATTGCATCCAAGTACTGCATTTTGGACTCTTTTCTTGACCATGATGGCTACTCCATTTCTTCTGAGGGATTCCTGCCTGCAATAGTAGACAAATGGTCATCTGAGTTAAATTCACCCATTCCAGTCCATTGTATTTCGCTGATTCCTAGAAATTCGATGTTCACTCTTTCCATCTCTTGTTTGACCACTTCCAATTTGCCTTGATTCATGGACCTGACATTCCAGGTTCCAATGCAATATTGCTCTTTACAGCATTGGACCTTGCATCTATTACCAGTCACATCCACAACTGGGTATTGTTTTTGCTTTGGCTCCATCCCTTCATTCTTTATGGAGTTATTTCTCCACTGATCTCCAGTAGCATATTGGGCACCAAGCTGGGGAGTTCCTCTTTCAGTATTCTATCATTTTACCTTTTCATACTGTTTATGGGGTTCTCAAGGCAAGAATACTAAGTGGTTTGCCATTCCCTTCTCCAGTGGACCACATTCTGTCAGATCTCTCCACCATGACCCATCCATCTTGGGTGGCCTAGTAACCCATTAAGTCAGAAATATATAATAGTTATCATATAGAAAGAGGAATATATATATATATATATATATATATATATATATATATATATATATCCTTGAAAACCATAAAGCATTTTACAAATGTAAGATAATGCAAGAATAAGGATAGAATTAAAACTTAGTAGATGAAGAATAAGAAAAATTATGGAATATTTAAACAATAGGTCCCATAATTTTAAATTTAATAGACAATATAAAGGAAGACATGAGATGCCAGGAGAAATATCAATAACCTCAGATATGCAGATGACACCACCCTTATGGCAGAGAGCAAAGAGGAACTAAACAGCCTCTTGAAAGTGAAAGACGAGAGTGAAAAAGCTGGTTTAAAACTCAACATGTAAAAAATGAAGATCATGGCATCCAGTCCCATCACTTCATGGCAAATAGATGGGGAAACAAAATTACTGCAGATTGTCACTGCAGCCATGAAATTAAAAGGCACTTGCTCTTTAGAAGAAAAGCTATGATCAACGCAGACAGCATATTAAATAGCAGAGACATTACTTTGCTGACAAAGGTCCATATAGTCAAAGCTATGTTTTTTCTAGTAGTCATGCATGGATGTGAGAGTTGGATTATAAAGAAGGCTGAGCACCAAAGAATTGATGCTTTTCAACTGAGGTGTTGGATAAGATTCTTGAGAGTCCCTTGGACTACAAGGAGATTCAACCAGTGAATCCTAAAAAAATCAGTCCTGAATAATCATTGAAAGGATTGATGCCAAAGCTGAAACTCTACTACTTTGGCCACTTGATGCAAAGAATGGCCTCATTTGAAAACACCCTGATGCTGGGAAAGATTGAAGGCAGGAAGAGAAGGGGACAACAAAGGATGAGATGGCTGACTGGCATCACCGACTTGATGGCCATGAGTTTGAGCAAGCTCCAGGAGTTGGTGATGGACAGGCAAGCCTTGTGTGCTGCAGTCCATGGAATCACAAAGAGTGAGACATGACTGAGCAACTGAACTGAACTGAAAGAAGACATGCAAGGGTCGAATATGCAGTGATGTTTTAAGGTACGTTTGTCTTGGAAAAATCATTGTTATCATATAAAAACAACTAATTTTATTAGCAGTAAAGAGAATATTGATAGACTCCAAGAAGAATTTCATAAACATAAGAGTTAACCTCTTTTGATTTACATTCTAAGATGTTAATTTCTCAAGTTATAAAGAAACTTGAGTTTTATATATTTAAATGTATCTTTACTCCAAGAATATACAAAACTGTTCTCAAAATATCTCCATATTTTTAGTTATATCAATTTGACACAACTTTGCTACTTCTCTGAACAACACCTCATTACATTGAATTGTGTATGTATGTACGTATGTATATGTATACATGTATTATCTGTCTGGATGAATCTATAAATTAAATTTTATAACATTAATCCCCAGAGTCATCTTCTTAAGTGTGCAGTTCCTCTAAGGTTTTTGAATGTGAAAATCAGCTCTTAGAGCTACTTCTCGATTAAACACACAATGGGACTATAGGTGTTATATTGACTTTTAAGGATACTTCAGTACCCAATGATAACAATATTCAAAGTGAAAAACTGAAATTAAAACTTCCTTCCTCACAAATCTATAAGTTATGTGAGTTGCCTGTGCTGTGCTTAGTTGCTCAGTCATGTCCAACTCTTTGCAATTCCATGGACTGTATCCCACCAGGCTCCTCTGTTCATGGGGGTACTACAGGCAAGAATACTGGAGTGGGTTGCCATGCCCTTCTCCAGGGGATCTTTCCAACCCAGAGGTCAAACCCAGGTCTCTCAGTAGCTAGATTTTAAAAAACTGATATAAAATCTAGTGTCATGGCCTCTAAAAACCCACTGAAGAAACAAAAGCACCCCCCAAATTAACTGTATTAGAATCAACTTTTCAAATGTGGTGCTTCTGCTTCCATTTTCATCATAAATAAACCATAGAAATTAGTAAATGAAAAAAGTATGTGTATATACTCATCAGCCTATACAAAATGTGTGTGTGTGTGTGTTTTCATCTATATGTCATCTTACTTCTCAAGCTCAGGGAGCCACAGTCAGTTTGCAGACTTTAAAGAAAAACAGACATGGAATATATTTTCTGATGGTAGCAATGTGACCTTGGACACATATCTTTCTGAGAAATTTTAGTCATTTTTGGTAAAATGAGTATACACTATATATCAAACAGATGTTTTAAGAATTGAATGAGAAGACATACAGATGGCTAACAAACACATGAAAAGATGCTCAACATCACTCATTATCAGAGAAATGCAAATCAAAACCACTATGAGGTACCATTACACACCAGTCAGAATGGTTGTGATCCAAAAGTTCACAAGCAATAAATGCTGGAGAGGGTGTGGGTAAAAGGGAACCCTCTTACACAGTTGGTGGGAATGCAAACTGGTACAGCCACTATAGAGAACAGTATGGAGATTCCTCAAAAACCTGGGAATAGAACTGCCTTATGATCCAGCAATCCCACTGCTGGGCACACACACTGAGAAAACCAGAATTGAAAGAGACACGTGTACCCCAATGTTCATAGCAGCACTGTTTACAATAGCCAGGACTTGGAAGCAACCTAGATGTCCATCTGCAGATGAATGGATAAGAAAGCAGTGGTACATATACACAATGGAGTATTACTCAGCCATTAAAAAGAATACATTTGAAGCGGTTCTAATGAGGTGAATGGAACTGGAGCCTATTACACAGAGTGAAGTAAGCCAGAAAGAAAAACACAAATACAGTATACTAACGCATATATATGGAATTTAGAAAGATGGTAACAATAACCCTGTTTACGAGACAGCAAAAGAGACACTGATATATAGAACAGTCTTTTGAACTCTGGGAGAGGGAGAGGGTGGGATGATTTGGGAGAATAATATCATATCTGAAACGAGTCGCCAGTCCAGGTACAATGCCGGATAACGGATGCCTGGGGCTGGTGCACTGGGACGACCCAGAGGGATGGTATGGGGAGGGAGGAGAGAGGAGGGTTCAGGATGGGGAACACATATATACTTGTGGTGGATCCATCTTGATGTATGGCAAAAGCAATACAATATTGTAAAGTTAAGCAAAATAAAATTAAAAAAAAAAGAATTGAATGATGCAGTATATATATGTGGCTCACACTAGGTACTCAATAAATACTATTTCTAAGTTTTCTGTATTTTAAATGCTATTGTTTTCAATTTTCAAATATAATGGGGGCTTAAGGTAAATCCTAGAAGATTTCATGCTCCCTGATTTGGGAACAATCCTGGGGCAGGAACTAAGATGATCAACACCATTTAAGTACATTTCAGAAATTCTCTCACTGCTTTTCCCCCTCCTCAAATCTCTAAATTGAACGATTCTAAGAGAGTTCCGAAGAATTGATGCTTTTGAACTGTGGTGTTGGAGAAGACTCTTGAGAGTCCCTTGGACTGCAAGGAGATCCAACCAGTCCATTCTGAAGGAGATCAGCCCTGGGATTTCTTTGGAAGGAATGATGCTAAAACTGAAACTCCAGTACTTTGGCCACCTCATGCGAAGAGTTGACTCATTGGAGAGGACTCTGATGCTGGGAGGGATTGGGGGCAAGAGGAGAAGGGGACGAGAGAGGATGAGATGGCTGGATGGCATCACTGACTCGATGGACGTAAGTCTCAGTTAACTCCGGGAGTTGGTGATGGACAGCGAGGCCTAGCGTGCTGCAATTCATGGGGTCGCAAAGAGTCAGACATGACTGAGCGACTGATCTGATCTGTAGAGAGTTCCAGAAAAACATCTATTTCTGCTTTATTGACTATGCCAAAGCCTTTGACTGTGTGGATCACAATAAACTGTGGAAAATTCTGAAAGAGATGGGAATACCAGGCCACCTGATCTGCCTCTTGAGAAACCTATATGCAGGTCAGGAGGCAACAGTGAGAACTGGACATGGAACAACAGACTGGTTCCAAATAGGAAAAGGAGTAGGTCAAGGCTGTATGCTGTCACCCTGATTATTTAACTTATATGCAGAGTACATCTGAGAAACGCTGGACTGGAAGAAGCATAAGCTGGAATCAAGATTGCTGGGAGAAATATCAATAACCTCAGATGTGCAGATGACACCACCCTTATGGCAGAAAATGAAGAGGAACTAAAAAGCCTCTTGATGAAAGTGAAAGAGGAGAGTGAAAATGTGGGCTTAAAGCTCAACATTCAGAAAATGGAGATCATGGAATCTGGTCCCATTACTTCATGGGAAATAGATGGGAAAACAGTGGAAACAGTGTTAGACTTTATTGTTTGGGACTCTAAAATCACTGCAGATGGTGACTGCAGCCATGAAATTAAAAGACACTTACTCCTTGGAAGGAAACCAACCTAGATAGCATATTGAAGAGCAGAGACATTACTTTGCCAACAAAGGTACATCTAGTTAAGGCTATGGTTTTTCCACTGGTCACGTATGGATGTGAGAGTTGGACTGTAAAGAAAGCTGAGTGCCAAAGAATTGATGCTTTTGAACTGTGGTATTGGAGAAGACTCTTGAGAGTCCCTTGGACTGCAAGGAGATCCAACCAGTCCATTCTAAAGGGGATCAACCCTGGGTGTTATTTGGAAGGAATGATGTTAAAGCTGAAACTACAGTAGTTTGGCCACCTCATGCCAAGAGTTGACTCATTGGACAAGACTCTGATGCTGGGAGGGATTGGGGGCAGGAGGAAAAGGGGACAACAGAGGATAAGATGGCTGGATGGCATCACCGAGTCGATGGACGTGAGTTTGAGTGAACTCCGGGAGTTGGTGATGGACAGGGAGGCCTGGTGTGCTGCAATTCATGGGGTCGCAAAGATTTGGACAGGATTGAGCGACTGAACTGAACTGAATCTAGAATCAGAATAAACATTAATACTATGAATAATTGATAAGAATTAATTAATACCCCATCATTGCACAAGTGCTCGTTTGCAAGCATCACACACACAACCATATTTCAACACACATATGCATACAGATTCCCACTTTTAAATGTAAGCTCCATGGTTTTTGTGTTCATTGTCATAGAAATGTCCCAGGAGGACAGAATTGAGTGCCTGCCACTTAATAAGGGCGAAATAGCATGTATCACATATAGGGGGCTTCCCACATGGCTCAATGGTAAAGAATTCACCTGTCAATGAAGGAGATATGGGTTCTATCCCTGGGTCTGGAAGATCCCCTGGAGAAGGAAATGGCCTCCCACTCTAATATTCTTCCTTGGGATATCCCATGGACAGAGGAGCCTGGTGGGCTACATGGTGTCACAAAAGAGTCAGACACGACCTAGCAACTAAATAACAACACAACAATAGTAAGAGGTTAACAAAAGTAACTAACAATAGAATAGAAAATAGGCTCAGTTAGGCTAATTTACTAATTTTTATACAACTAATAAATGGCGAAACTGGGATTAAAACCTAGGTGTGTAGAAATTCAAGATGTACAGTTTTCTTCACATTTTGAAAATTTTAAGTCTATGGAAGTGTTGAGAGTAGAATGTAGTGAATCATTTACCAACTCAACCAGATTTACCAATTGTTAAATTTTTGTGACATTTGTTTTCTGTCCTCTCACTTTCTCACTATATATATCCCCCAAATATTTCTTTCAGCATGTATTACAAAGAAAAAGAACATTCTTCTGCTTAAGCACATGCCATCTTTGCACTTGGGCTTCCCAAGTGGCTCATTAGTAAAGAATCTGCTTGCCATTGCAGGAGATGTAGGAAACATGGGTTCAGTCTCTAGGTCAGGAAGATCCCCTAAAGTAGGAAATGGCAACCCACTCCAATATTCTTGCTTAGAAAATTCTATGGACAGAGAAACCTGGTGGGCTACAGTCCATGGGTTCATAAAAGAGCCAGATATGACTAAACACTAAACAACAGCAAAGCTCCTCTCTGAAGATCATCTTGCCCACAACCAGCTGCTGAATTCCTCACAACTTTGCACATAAAAGAAGATATAATCCAACCAATTTAGGACTAATAAGCAGGTATATAAATAAATATACAGTATGTCCAAGGGCATTACCTTCTGTGGGAAAAAGTCATCTCTGTTCTTTCTTATTTCTCTTTCTCAACCTATTCCTCCCCCTGCCTACAGGTATACACAGCCTCTTCATTCTAAACCAAACAAAAGGAAGCCCTCCCCCCTACAAAAGAAAACATCCCTTGCTTCTGCTGACCTCTCTCCAGCTTTCTTTTTCTTCTAAAAGCCAAAATTCAGAACAGAGACACCTCTTCTTGCCCATCAACCCCTCTCTTCTGAACCCCTTGTATCTGCATTCTGTTGCATCCCTAAGACTGCAGGCAGGGGTCCCCCCAAATCTGGTCTAGCCCAAGCTTAGGCTTCTCCCAAGCACTCCATCCCACTAACCACCTCTTCCTACTTGAAACTCATTCCCTCTGGTCTTTGAGAGGCCACAGTGTGCCCTCTGCCCTCCTGTGGCTCACCCCCTGTCTCTATTAACCCTCAAATGCAGATGTCTTAAAAGTACCTGCTCCCCACCTCCACCTCTCTTGCAGGGTGGGTTATCCCTGTACAAAGATTAAGGTCATATTTGTACACAGGTGTATAAAACAAGCTGAGCACCAAAGAATTGATGCTTTTGAAAAAAAAAAAAGAATTGATGCTTTTGAACTGTGGTGTTGGAGAAGACTCTTGAAAGTCTTTTGGACTTCAAGGAGATCCAACCAGTCCCTCCCAAAGGAAGTCAGTCCTGAATATTCATTGGAAGGACTCATGCTGAAGCTGAAACTTCAGTACTTTGGCCACCTGATGCAAAGAACTAACTCATTTGAAAAGACCCTGATGCTGGTAAAGATTGAGGGCAGGAGGAAGCGAGGACAACAGAGGTGGATGGTTGGATGGCATCACCAATTTGAACATGAGTTTGAGTAAACTCCGGGATTTGGTGATGGACAGAGAGGCCTGGAGTGCTGCAGTCCATGGGGTCGCAAAGAGTCGGATACAACTGAGCAACTGAACTGAACTGAAATAAGCAGGTAACTCTATCTCATATTCCTAGTTTGTCCTGAAGTTTGCATAGTTAAAACACATTTGCTCCTTGGAAGAAAAGTTATGACCAACCTAGACAGTATATTAAAAAACAGAGACATTACTTTGCCAACAAAGGTCCATCTAGTCAAAGCTATGTTCTTTCTAGTATTCATGTATGGATGTGAGAGTTGGACTATAAGGAACGCTAAACACTGAAGAATTGATGCTTTTGAACTTAGGTGTTGGAGAAGACTCTTGAGAGTCCCTTGGACTGCAAGGAGATCCAACCACTCAATCCTAAAGGAAATCAGTCCTGAATATTCATTGGAAGGGCTGATGCTGAAGCTGAAGCTCCAATAATTTGGCACCTAATGTGAAGAACTGACTCATTAGAAAAGACCCTGATGCTGGGACAGATTGAAGGCAGAAGTAGAAGGGGACGACAGGATGAGATGGTTGGATGGCACCACCGTCGATGGACATGAGTTTGAGCATGTTTGAGCAAGCTCCAGGAGATGGTGATGGACAGGGAGGCCTGGTGTGCTGCAGTCCATGGGGTCACAAAGAGTCAGACATGACTAAGGGACTGAACTGAACTTGTATAGTTAACTGTAGCAAGTGCAAAGATATCCAAAACTGGCTAGTGTGAAAGTGTAGGAAGCTTTTAAGAAGAAACAGGAACAGAGACAGAATCTGTTTTCCAGGACCCAAGGTACTTTGATAATAATAACTCCAACATTTTGCAAATTTAGAAATTTTCTTTGCAAAGAATTGTGAAAGATAACTTTCATTTTAGCATAATAGTTTACCTTTTGATAGCCCGGTTTCCAAATTTTCAGAAAAAAGTATAAAAACACTGAACAAATTCACGTATTTGAATGCAATTTATTTACCTATTGTTGAGAAGTGGATGATCTAGGGCTTCTTTTTCCTTCTTTTTTAATCCTCCTTTTAACTACTGAGTTTTTTGCTGTCAGTGCCAATGGAAAGAGGAGCCGATTTTATTTATTTTTTTAATTAAATTTTATTTTGCTTAACTTTACAATATTGTATTGCTTTTACCATACATCGAGATGGATCCGCCACCAGTATACACGTGCTCCCCATCCTGAACCCTCCTCCCTCCTCCCTCCCCCATACCATCCCTCTGGGTCGTCCCAGTGCACCAGCCCCAGGCATCCGTTATCAGGCATAGTACCTGGCCTGGAGACTCGTTTCCGATATGATATTATACATATTTCAATGCTATTCTCCCAAATCATCCAGAGTCCAAAAGTCTGTTCTATACATCAGTGTCTCTTTTGCTGTCTCGTAAACAGGGTTATTGTTACCATCTTTCTAAATTCCATATATATGTGTTAGTATACTGATTTTATACATACTAACTATGAACTTCACTGTGAGAAACTATGTGCTACAGAGCTATTTGAACTGGATTCTAAACCAATTATTCTATAAATATTGAATAATATTGCAGTATTTACCATGAAGTTTTGCAAAGTCTTCCATTATAAAGTTCTGAAATGATGATTTTTTAGATTTAAAAATAGTCACTTTTAAATAGAAATTTGGATGATATGTCAATAACATTAGGAAAGGGAAGTCGCTCAGTCGTGTCTGACTCTTAGCAACCTCATGGACTGCAGCCTACCAGGCTCCTCTGTCCATGGGATTTTCCAGGCAAGAGTACTGGAGTGGGGTGCCATTGCCTTCTCCGAACATTAGGAAGTATTCCCCAATTTGCATTTTATAGTCACTATCTATGATTCAGAGCCAATCTATGTTGTTGCTTTTTTTTTCTTTCAATATTAGTATTTGGATAGTGTTTTAGTCATCTATTTACTTTGTCAATTTTTAACCTCTCATATTTTGAGATAAATAGCACAGAAAAATACTGCCAAAAGTAGTTCCCTAGGGCTAAAAAGATACTAGTCAGTTTCTTGTTTCTACTAGTAAGGGATACATTTCTCTAATAATGTGTCATATTTCAAGATTCAAGATTCAATACAGGGGACTTCCCTTGTGGCCCAGTAGTTAAGAATTCACCTGACAATGTAGGGGACATGGGTTCAATTCCTGGTCCAGCAAATAAAATTCCCACATGTCACCAGACAACTAAGCCCATGTGCAGCCACTACTGAAGCCTGCGTGCCCTATAATAGGCTCTGCAATGAGAGGCCACCACAATGAGAAACTACTACAACTAGATAAAAGCCTGCACACAGCAAGAAAGACCCAGCGCAGCCAAAGCAAAAATAAAATTAAAAAAAAGATTAAGTACAGGATCTGAAAACCAATACCCAATAGTATGCAATAAATAAAGAGAAACATCGAGCCAGAACCTGATTGGAGAATCACATGTTTATATAGCAAAGACCTAGCTACAAAGAGCAGTCATGAGGTTTAGTAGCAGTATTCTATTGACACAATGATTCCAGTAAAACATCTGTAGATAAGCATTTTTGTATATGTGTCTTCATGTATTAAAAAAAATTATTTCAATATTAGAAAATTAGAGTATTTTTCACTAAAAACTTTGATATGTGGCTTATCTTAAAAATTAGAAGACCTAGTAAAATTGAACCTACTTTGCTAAATACAAAATGGAGCTACTTCATTAGACCAAGAAACTGTTATTTCCCATGTGGATATTATAATGGTCTTTTTTCATTTTTACCTTCCTTGAACCTATTAACAAAGCAGCTGAACTGATCCCATTAAACCCACATTGGGATACATCAATATTCTGCTCATAACTCTACACACTCTCACATCTCAGAATTCTCATGGTTGCCCACCTCTCTGATACTTTCTCACTCTACTCCAGTCATATTGGCCTCCTTGATATTTCTCAAATAATTCAGACATGATTGTGCATTTTCCCCTCGGCCTATAATGCCCTTCCCCCAAACAGGTGTAACTTAAGTTTTGACTTAAATGTCATCTCTGTGAAAACCAACCACATAATTGAATATTACGTCACTGACACCCCATTTTCCCTCCCCAGTTGACTTCCCTTCATGGCTATCACCACATACAAATACTACTTATGTATCTTATTTATTTTGTGTCCATCTTATAATAGAAACAACTTTAGATAAAGAATCTTTGCAGGTTAGCCAGAAAGTTCATTTGGATTTTTCCATGAGATGTTACAGAAAAATATGAAAAACTTTTGAGCCAACCCAATACTTTTGCTATATCTCATTCTCTAAGAATCATATCTGGCACATAGCCGTATTTCTTTGAATGAATTAAGTGATGGGGTATGATTATTTTCACCACTTTGCTAATGACAGAACTAGAAGCTAGAGTTATATAATTCATCCAAGATCACAAAGCTAAAAGACAAAAAGGCTATATTCAAACCTTGTTAGTGTGATATAAGGGCTCGATATCGTAGTAATCAGGTTACAAATATATCAAGAAGAGGTATGTGATTTTCAAGGAAAATAGAAGGAGACATTTATCTGTGGAGGTGTAGAATATTCCTATGTGAATAAATACTCAAACTCTATCTTCATTCTTTTATATTACCTGTCTGACCTTTAAAAATAGAAGGCCATGACCCTTGACCTAAGTGGTGAAAAAGGATAAATCAATGATTGTATCAGTGCTTTGGCCCCTTTGTTTCCCTCAGCTGTCTACCTAGCTCTCCTGTTCCACCTCCTCTTAATTGGGATTCAGTTCAATTCAGTTCAGTTCAGTTGCTCAGTTGTGTCCAACTCTTTGCAACCCCATGAATTGCAGCATGCCAGGCCTCCCTGTCCATCACCAACTCCCTGAGTTCACCCAAACTCTTGGGATTAATCTATACTAAAGATATTTGTTTTAAATTATAAGGACTTCCATTTTTTCTCACTTGAAATATGAATTATCTTTTGAAGTAGAACATAAAGTTCATAACTCACATGTGCATAATTGGATTTCACAAAAGGAACACATACTGGACCAAGATTATGCTATTAAATATATAACAACCAGTCCCTCCACCTCAAAATAAAACAAAGCAAAAAACAAAAACACATTGAAAAAATATAACTTCCATAATGTGACTACTTCCAACATGGCCTGTTTGAAGCTACCAACTTGATGTCAACCAGCTTGCAAAATTCAAAAATTTAACAATCAGTTCCTGCAAGTGGATGCAAGGCAATTGCAACATATCACTAAAACCCAAGAAACCCTATCATGTTTCTCCCTAAAATCACTATTTTCCTTTCCCAAAGATGATCTGACTTCTAACATCTATATTTTAACCTTAATAAAAAGTAATCATATACACTGTTTCACATATGGTTTCTTTCTCTCATTTTTGTGTTTATGAAACATATCCATCTGTTTCAAGTAGATCATTAATTAACAAAGCAGTATATTATTCTGTATGATGCTATGATTTATACTCTTCTTTAAATATTTGTAAATTTGTCTATTTCTCCTTTCAGTTCTTTCCAGTTTTGCTTTATATATTTTGAAACTCTGAAAATCTTATTGACTAGGTAATCTACTTCATGTAGTATTACCACAACCACTGAAGCCTGAAGGTTTACATGTACATATTTAAAGTGTCTTTCTTGTAGACAGTGTATTTTTGAGTCTTTTTAAAAAACAATTTATCCAGTCTGGTATTTTTTGCCATTTAATTTTTGTGTTTAGACCATTTACATTTAATGTGACTGTTACTATGGTTGGATTTAAGTCTATCATGTCGCACTTCGTTTTCTATTTATTCTGTGTATTTATTACTTGCTTCCTTTTCCTTCTATTCTGATTCTTTTTAGACTGAGTAATTGTATAACTCCATCATAGCCCCGTTTTCATTATTAGTTGTTACTCTGTTATTTTTTACAAATAATTTAAGATTAATAACATGCATCTTTAATTTACCATAGTATGCTTTCAGGTAATAATATATTCATGTTGCATATAGAGTAAACCTTACAAGAGTATTCTTTATTTCTCCTCTTCCAGCCCTTGTGCTATTGTTGTATGTCTTATTTCCTTATAGGTTGTAAATTTTATCACACATTGTTATTACTTTTGCTTTAAATAGTTCATTATCTTTAAAAAGATATTAAAATCAAGAAAAAAGGTCTTTTATATTTACTTAATACATTTACATATTTTATGCTCTTCATTCATTTGTATAGATACCAATTTTTATGTGACATCACTTTTCTTCTGCCTAAAGAGTTTTCATTAAAATTTGCTATACTGGCAGTCTGCTGGCAACTAATTCTCTCAGCTATTCTGTCTCTACAGATCCTATTTTAGCTACATTTTAAAAAGATATTTTCCCTTATATATGATAAGGATAAAGAATTCAAGATTGCTTGTGGGCTTTTTTGCCTTTTTTTTTCTCCCCAGCATTTCAGTGATATTCACTCCCTTAGGCTTGAATTGTTTCCAATAAGAATTACATTGTCATTTTTATTTTTGTCGCTCTAAATGTAGTATGCTTTTTTTTTTTTCTCTTGGACTTCTGAGATTTTATTATTTATTTTAAGCAAATGGATTATGATAAACTAGAGTGTAGTTTTCTTCTTTTTTTCTTATGGAGATTCTTAGAACTATGAGTTTATAGTTTCCATCAAATGTGGTAAACTGTCAATATTTCTTAACATTTTCTCTATCACCTCCCTCCACTCTCATCTGGGATCTCTACTCACATTAAGGATACTCGAAGATGTCTCACAGATACTAAAGCTTCTTCAAGTTTTTTAAGCCTTTCATCTCCTGTATCATTAATTTTAGTTTCTGATACTATTCTAATTTTTTTCTACAATGTCTTATCTGCAGTTAATGTTTTTCTGTGCATTTCTCATCTCAGAAATTTTATTTTTCACCTCTAGATGTTTGATTTGGTTAGTTTTTTTATATATTTGCATTTCCCAATCATGCCCAATCTTTCCCTATCATCTAAATAAATGGAATATAGTTATAAAAATTGTTTTAATGTCCATGTCAATTATTTATCATAAATTTCTCCTTTGTGTCTGTTTCTACTGATGGTTTATTCACATTATGATTTATATTTTCTAGCTTCTATCTTGGCAATTTTTGCTTGGTTGACAGACATTGAATGCTGGAAATTTTTGAATTTCTATATTTTTAAATTTCCTTGGAGGGCTTCCTAGGAGGGCATGGCAAACCCCTCCGGTATTCTTGCCTGGAGAATCCAATGGGCAGAGGATCCTACAGTCCATAGGGTTGCAGAGAGTTGGACATAACTGAAGCAACTTAGCATGCATGCACATTTACTTTGACTTTGTTCTGTAACAGCTAATTTTTCTGGTGATAGTTTGAAGCTAAATGCTGAGTTTCGTTAGGCTGGACTAGAAGAGCTTTTATGCTAGGTTTTTCCCCATTACAGAGATGAAATCATTCTAATGACTTGATCCTGTGTCCTATTAAAAGGAACAGAATCTATTCCCAGGCCTGTGTGAATTTCAAGGACTTCTCTCTGCTTTTGCAGTCCCAGATAGTTTCTATGCATATGTGCCATTGGTATCAGCGGAATATTTAAAGAGCCCTGCACATATTTCCATGGTTCTCTATGCAGCTTTCCACATTTTTGCCTTGCAAACACTACCATCCTGGTCTCCCTATCTCTCTGGACTCCTAGTTCTATCCCCTCAACTCAAGGAGACCACTGAGATCTACCTTGGTTTCTCCTCCCTGCATTTTCAAGGTCACATCTCAGTTCAGTCACTCAGTCATGTCTGACTCTTTGTGACCCCATGGACTGAAGCTTGCCAGACTTCTGTGTCCATCACCAACTTCTAGAGCTTGCTCAGACTCATGTCCATCAAGTCAGTGATGCCATCCAACCATCATCCTCTGTCATCTCCTTCTCTTCCTGCCTTCAGTCTGTCTCAACATCAGGGTCTTTTCAAATGAGTCAGCTCTTCGCATCAGATGGCCAAAGTATTGGAGTTTCAGCTTCAACATCAGTCCTTCCAATGAACACCCAGGACTGATCTCCTTTAGGATGGGCTGGTTGGATCTCCTTGCAGTCCAAGGGACTCTCAAGGGTCTTCTCCAACACCACAGTTTAAAAGCATCAATTCTTCAGCACTCAGCTTTGTTATGGTCCAGCTCTCACAACCATATATGACTACTGGAAAAACCATAGCTTCGGTTTTCAAGGTCACATCGGTTTTCAAGGTCACAAACTAGGGTAATTATAGAACTCACCCTGTTGTTTCCTGCTTTCTCAGTGATCAGTATCTTCCACTGCCCAATCATCATTGTCTGAAAACTGTTTTTACATACATTTTGCTAGAAGCAGAATTCTAACCCTTTTATTTTTATTCCCCTTCCTGCCTCATTTTACTGCTAAGCAAGAATGCAATACTAGATTTGGTTTATTATTGACATAAGAGACTAAAGAGTGGACATTATTGTCTTATTCCTATCCTCTAAGGGAAAGCTCCAGATAATTTACTATTTAGTATGACTTTTGTTGTAGAATTTTGTGATGTTTTTCTTTCAGTTTAAGGTATTTTTTTCTACTCCTGGTTTTATCTTGAACATTTTAACTTTTCAAGTGCTTTTGCTGCTTCTATTGCAGCAATAGAATGCTGCAATAGCAACAACAATATAATTTTTGCTTTCTTATTCTGTTAGTGTGGTGAATTATATTGACTATTGAATATTAAAACAATCTTACACTCCTGGAATATATCCAACTTGATCTTGATATAGTTATTTCCCCCATATTTCATTGGTTTTGATTGCTGATATTGTATTTAAATAATTTTATAGCAAAATAAATAAGAGAGAATAACTTGTAATTTTCCTTTCCTCTAATGTCCTTGTCAGGTTTTGAGATCAAGATTTTGCTGGCTTTGGAAAAACAAATTTTTTCTATTCTCTTAAACAGTTTTCAAAATAGTACAGTATCTTTCTTACATATATTGTCAAATTCACCAATAAAACCATCTAAGCCAGTAATTTCTTTGGGAAGGTTTTAAAATATGTATCTGATCACTTTGCTTCAGATTATTTGTTTCATATTGTTTCCATTTGGGGTTTTTTACTTTTAGCCTGTGCTGTGCTTAGTCGCTCAGTCATGTCTGACTCTTTGTGACCCCATGGACTGTAGCCCACTAGGCTCCTCTGCCCATGGGGATTCTCCAAGCAAGAGTACTGGAGTTGGTGTCTATACCCTCCTCCAAGGGATATTCCCAACCCAGGGCTCGAACCAAAGTCTCCTACATTGCAGATGGATTCTTTACCATCTGAGCTACCAGGGAAGCCCAAGAATACTGGAGTGGGTAGCCTATCCCTTCTCAAGAGGAACTTCCCAACCCAGGAATCTAACCAGGGTCTCCTGATTTGCAGATGAATTCTTTACCAGCTGAGCTACAAGAATTTTTATATTTCTCTAAATTTTATTTGTATGGTATAGCTCTTTTTTCACTATTTTCTTATGTTTTTATTACCTATAATATCTAAAATGATATTCACCTCTTCTAAAATTCCTGATACTGGTAATTTTTATTTCTTCAAATTTCTTGATATTTCCAGATTTTAATTTCACTAGCATTTTCTAAGAAGCCATATTTGGCCTAGTTGGTTTTCTCTATTTCATATTTGTTTTCTAGTCATTAATTTTTATATTTACTATTTTTGTCTGTCTACAGCATTTACATTTAATTTACTTAAACTTTTCTGACTTCTTGAGATGGAATCTTAGAGATTAACT
Source organism: Tragelaphus eurycerus (assembly GCA_935064755.1). Taxonomy (NCBI): domain Eukaryota; kingdom Metazoa; phylum Chordata; class Mammalia; order Artiodactyla; family Bovidae; genus Tragelaphus; species Tragelaphus eurycerus. The sequence goes on along the minus strand of CAKXYN010000045.1, from coordinate 2,998,709 downwards.
TTCAGTCTAAGTGTAACTGGTGGATACCATTGGTGTCTCGTGCAAATCCTCTCGTATTCATTTTACCAGTGCTATATAACCATCTTCTACTTTCCATCTTCTTTGCTGCTGACAGTGCATAGCTACAATCTTTCTCAGAGAATTCAGTATACTGAAACTACGTCATTCATGAAGATTCATAAGAGCAGAGCAGCTTAAATCCCTCCTCTATGGTACGTGTATTCTCTCAAATACCTTTGAATCTCCCAGTTTCTGGCTTGCAGTTGAGACCATCCTCAAAGGATTCCCTTTGGAATACATAAGCTACCTTGATTTTTGGAGAGGTTGAAGTGCCTAGAAATCTACATCTTCCTGGAATAGACCTTCATCCAATTGGAGACTGAGCTAGTTTTAAGACTTTTTCAGTCCTTTGTGAAAGCTGGCATGTTTCCAGGTCACTCTTGCTGTCAGGTTGTGACACTTTCAGGTTCCCAAATGTACTCTCCAGGACCTCTTCTCTTTGATAGTCTCTGTTCTGTAATATTTGTCTCATCAATTTATCAGACGTCTGAAAATCTGTGGCATTTCTCACCTATCAGGTGCCTTTTTCTCTAAAACCTCTTGGTCTCTTAGCTCTGTATGATATGAATTAGCAAAGAATTTTTTTCTAAATGGGATTAAATGTCAGGCTTATTTCAATTTATTTTCCTTTCTCCACCTTCTGGCTACCTTGCTAGTTCTCTGATGTGGGTCAGATTTTTGTTTTTGTTTTCTCATCTTTTCTAGCTCTTCTCAGTGGCAAAGATGTTCCCCAACACCTGTTTTACTATTATTGGAAATGTAATCTCTCTAAACTTCTATGCTCCACCTCCATACCCACTGTACTTTTTTTTGTATAGGAAAATACATCCCCTAAGATTTTTGTACTTGCCTCATTTGTTTTCCCTTAGATCAACAAGCTTAAATCTTAAAGCTGAACTATATCAACAATGAAAATTTAAAAATGTAAACACCACCTTTTGTGTGCTTTGTTTTGAGTGTTGACTGAACTCTTTAGATCTCAAAAATACATTGTTATAGACACAGACTGCTTACTAAACAAGGACCTCATTATAATTCTGTACTCACAGATGTTCTGCTTTGAACTTTACATCTAACCATAACACAGATGCTCATGAGATTTTCTCAAACCATAGACACATCTTTTATAGTAAAAATTATTAGAGAAAGTTTGGAAAAAGTATAAATACTATGTTGTATATTTCAGGAAGTGTTTCAGCTCTGGGATGAGATGGATATATACTCAAATCCTGGCTGATTACTTATTACCTATGTGCCCACGGATTTATTATCTTTATTCCTCAGTTTCCTTTTCTGTTAAATCAGTGTTTGTGCAGGCTAAGTTTCTTCAGTCAGATCTGACTCTGTGCTGCTATGGGCTATCTCCCACCAGGGTCCTCTGTCCCTGGGGTTCTCCAGGCAAAAATACTGGAGTGGGTTTCCAAGCCCCGCCACCCCCACCCCAGAGGATCTGTCGGGAGCCGTGTTAGGCATTACTAACAAAATGGCTGCATGGCCCCAAACCCCTCTCCTCATCTCACAGGCACGGCCCTGGGATGAAGGAGTTGGGCCTTGTGATTCTGATTTGTTCTTTTCCTTTCTTCAGTTGAGTTGGCTGGAAAGAATGTTAAGGTGCTTGAGGGAACCATGAGAAAGCACAAAGCCTTCTGCAGTTGTACCCAGAAAATAATCTGTAAAGTAACCATTGATATTTGTTCAAGGATCTTTACGAAGAATATCCCAGATTGAGCACCTAGGCCGCAGCTTGAGGCCATGGGAAGGATTGTTATCTGAGACCTGTTTGTGAGGGAAATATTTATGGCAAAAGAAGATTGCTGAGTTTAGGGTTTAGGAAGAACTAAGAATAGCTATAAACCTGGAGTAACAGGAAAATTTGGCCTTGGAATATGGAATGAAGCAGGGCAAAGACTAATAGAGTCTTGCCAAGAAAATGCACTGGTCATAACAAACACCCTCTTCCAACAACATAAGAGAAGACTCTATACATGGACATCACCAGATGGTCAACACCGAAATCAGATCGATTATATTCTTTGCAGCCAAAGATGGAGAAACTCTATACAGTCAGCAAAAACAAGACCAGGAGCTGACTGTGGCTCAGACCATGAACTCCTTATTGCCAAATTCAGACTGAAATTGAAGAAAGTAGGGAAAACCACTAGATCATTCAGGTATGACCTAAATCAAATCCCTTATGAGTATACAGTGGAAGTGAGAAATAGATTTAAGGGCCTAGATCTGATAGATAGAGTGCCTGATGAACAATGGAATGAGGTTCGTGACATTGTACAGGAGACAGGGATCAAGACCATCCCCATGGAAAAGAAATGCAAAAAACCAAAATGGCTGTCTGGGGAGGCCTTACAAATAGCTGTGAAAAGAAGAGAAGCAAAAAGCAAAGGAGAAAAAGAAAGATATAAGCATTTGAATGCAGAGTTCCAAAGAATAGCAAGAAGAGATAAGAAAGCCTTCTTCAGTGATCAATGCAAAGAAACAGAGGAAAACAACAGAATGGGAAAGACTAGGGATCTCTTCAAGAAAATCAGAGATACCAAAGGAACATTTCATGCAAAGATGGGCTCGATAAAGGACAGAACTGGTATGGACCTAACAGAAGCAGAAGATATTAAGAAGAGGTGGCAAGAATACACAGAAGAACTGTACAAAAAAGAGCTTCATGACCCAGATAATCACGATAGTGTGATCACTGACCTAGAGCCAGACATCCTGGAATGTGAAGTCAAGTGAGCCTTAGAAAGTATCACTATGAACAAAGCTAGTGGAGGTGATGGAATTCCAGGGAAGCTACTCCAAATCCTGAAAGATGATGCTGTGAAAGTGCTGAACTCAATATGCCAGCAAATTTGGAAAACTCAGCAGTGGCCACAAGATTGGAAAAGGTCAGTTTTCATTCCAATCCCAAAGAAAGGAAATGCCAAAGAATGCTCAAACTACCACACAATTGCACTCATCTCACACGCTAGTAAAGTAATGCTCAAAATTCTCCAAGCCAGGCTTCAGCAGTATGTGAACCATGAACTTCCTGATGTTCAAGCTGGTTTTAGAAAAGGAAGAGGAACCAGAGATCAAATTGCCAACATCCGCTGGATCATGGAAAAAGCAAGAGAGTTCCAGAGAAACATCTATTTCTGCTTTATTGCCTATGCCAAAGCCTTTGACTGTGTGGATCACAATAAACTGTGGAAAATTCTGAAAGAGATGGGAATACCAGACCACCTGATCTGCCTCTTGAGAAATTTGTATGCAGGTCAGGAAGCAACAGTTAGAACTGGTCATGGAACAACAGACTGGTTCCAAATAGGAAAAGGAGTATGTCAAGGCTGTATATTGTCACCATGTTTATTTAACTTATATGCAGAGTACATCATGAGAAATGCTGGACTGGAAGAAGCACAAGCTGGAATCAAGATTGCTGGGAGAAATATCAATAACCTCAGATATGCAGATGACACTACCCTTATGGCAGAAAGTGAAGAGGAACTAAAAAGTCTCTTGATGAAAGTGAAAGAGGAGAGTGAAAAGGTTGGCTTAAAATTCAACATTCAGAAAACGAAGATCATGGCATCTGGTCCCATCACTTCATGGGAAATAGATGGGGAAACAGTGGAAACAATGTCAGACTTTATTTTTCTGGGCTCCAAAATCACTGCAGATGGTGACTGCAGCCATGAAATTAAAAGACGCTTACTCCTTAGAAGAAACGTTATGACCAACCTAGACAGCATATTCAAAAGCAGAGACATTACTTTGCCAACAAAGATTCGTCTAGTCAAGGCTATGGTCTTTCCTGTGGTCATGTATGGATGTGAGAGCTGGACTGTGAAGAAGGTTGAGTGCCGAAGAATTGATGCTTTTGAAGTGTGGTGTTGGAGAAGACTCTTGAGAGTCCCTTGGACTGCAAGAAGATCCAACCAGTCCATTCTGAAGGAGATCAATCCTGGAATTTCTTTAGAAGGAATGATGCTAAAGATGAAACTCCAGGACTTTGGCCACCTCATGCGAAGAGTTGACTCATTGGAGAAGACTCTGATGGGGGGAGGGATTGAGGGTAGGAGGAGAAGGGGACGACAGAGGATGAGATGGCTGGATGGCATCACTGACTTGATGGGTGTGAGTCTGAGTGACCTCTGGGAGCTGGTGATGGACAGGGAGGCCTGGCGTGCTGTAGTTCATGGGGTCGCAAAGAGTCGGACGCGACTGAGCGACTGATCTGATCTGATCTGATCAATGGCACCCCACCGCAGTTCTTTTGCCTGGAAAATCCCATGGACAGAGGAGCCTGGTAGGCTCCAGTCCATGGGGTCGCTAACAGTCAGACACGACTGAGCGACTTTACTTTCACTTTTCACTTTCATGCATTGGAGAAGGAAATGGCAACCCACTCCAGTGTTCTTGCCTGGAGAATCCCAGGGAAGGGGGAGCCTGATGGGATGCCTTCTATGGGGTCGCACAGAGTCGGATAGGACTGAAGCGACTTAGCAGCAGCAGCAGCAGCAGGAATCCCAGATCAGCCTTTAATACATATGTAAAATGAGGATTTTATAAATTTAAATGAAACAATAGGTATAATATGTATAATAAAATTTGCTTGACTCAAACTGCTCAACAAGTACTCGTCACTTACTCATATTCTTTGGAAATAATTTTTCAGACTAAGTAAAAGTATCTAGGAATAAATTACAATTATGCTGGAATTCTGGGTTTTAAAATGATAAGGGAATAGATTATTTTAAGGTAAACCTAAACAACTATTTAAAGGTGGTAAAAGTTTCTATAAAGGAGAAATGATTTAAGGTTCAAAAGAATTCCTTTATAGGAAGGAAAAATATTAAATAGCTAAATTTCTTATTGGAAAGCCTTTGTGCTTAAGGGTTAGGTTAATTGCCAAAAGTAACAGGGTTATAAAGGCATATAATAATTAGTAGTTGAAAGCAAACCTTTAACTTGTAATGAGATTTTAAAAATAAATTTTTAGCATAAAGCCTTGCAAATTAAAACAACTGATTCTGAAGTTATATTCAGAGAATCATCATAGTTTAGAAAAGTAAGGGATGGTATTTAAAAGATAAGAATTATCAGACATAGAAAGGTTAAGTAACTTTTGAAGGTTACACACATACAAAGGCCGAAGCATAAAAGATTAGAATCTGTGTTGAATGCTTTTGATCTACTTCTTCAGTTGCACCCTCCATCCTTCCGTATCTTGCACTGTGGTCTGAAAGGCTTCTAGTTGATTTTACCCAAAGGGCAACATTGTCAGGAGTTAGAGGAGGGCAGGAAAGTTAGGTCAAGGAATATAATCTTTGTATCATATCCGTCCATGGTCACTCTGGGCTCAGTTCATTGTTTCCTTAAGGTTGTATTTTGTGCCAGGATGTCTTCACCACATAGCTGTTAACAGCTGCTGTTACAAGCCTTAGGGTGCTGCACTATACCTGTGGTTTACCTCTGTTCTTCTTTTTACTAAGCTTTATTATATTTTTTAATTATCCAGTTGCAAGCTTCATCTATTTTCTGTTTACACACAACTGGAAGCTTAGAGTTTTGTGGTTCTCTACTCAACAATTTTTGCTCTCAATATGATCAGATAACAATCTTGCTGAAAATTACTACACAGATTACATAGAATGATCTACTTCTCAAGTATGTTAATAAATTCAATCACTCTTGTATAATGTCACCTACTCCTAATTTTGTTTCTTAACATGTAGTTTTAATTGCAAAACTAAATTTCTGTAAACAGATATTTTAGGATTTGTTTTGAATCTTCAAATATCTTGAAAAATAGTAGACACTATGTTGAAAATTGTACTGAAATAAAGTAGAAAATTGTTATGTACCATATTTGTAACTATCAACTTTTTAAAAAATATATACTTTTACTGTTTTTGTTACATGCATTGTAATTCTGCTTTGTCTATAAGATATGGTCAAGTACAGCTCTGTGAAAGTTCTGATTCTCTCCCCTCTCTATTTGTGTTAATGTTTATTCTGAAGTAAACGTTAGCTCCACATACAAATCCCTGAAGAGGAATTGTCTATAGAGACCACACTAATTATTTTAACTATATACATCTGTTTAACATTCTCCTTAATTCAAACACACTACATTGTAGGGTGACTAATTTTTGAAGTGTACCATGGAAAAAGTTGTTATTTTGGTAAACTAAGCTAATTTAACATCTCATCAAAAGTTTAAGATGGTAAAAGAGGCTTTGCTAATAGCTCAAAAGTACTAGCTGTTAAAAGTTAAATTGAAAAGTATGAAAAAAATTTTTTCTTAAACTGAAAGCAAGCAGTGGGCTATAAAAACCATTTTTAGGAGCCTTTACCATTTGCATTCAAAATTCAATGTTCTCTGTTTTCTTTGAAAGTTTGAGTCATGGTCTTAGATATCAGTTCTTTGAGAGAGGAATCTGGTTTGTAATAATACAAACAAAACCCCCATTCCTACTGAACGTCTTACTTAAAAAAGAAAAACAGAACAAAGCCTGTAATTCTGATATTGGTATGGTTATTCTGCAGAATAACTTGATAATGTTAAAAAGATGTGTACCTGACGTCATATCTCACATACTTATTTGAGCTTTTAGACAGCTGAATCTCTAGTTCATAGTCTAACTATAAGGAATAATCAGATCAGATCAGTCGCTCAGTTGTGTCTGACTCTTTGTGACCCCATGAATCGCAGCACATCAGGCCTGCCTGTCCATCACCAACACCCGGAGCTCACTGAGACTCACATCCATCGAGTCAGTAATGCCATCCAGCCATCTCATCCTCTGTTGTCCCCTTCTCCTCTTGCCCTCAATCCCTCCCAGCATCAGAGTCTTCTCCAATGAGTCAACTCTGCGCATGAGGTGGCCAAAATACTGGAGTTTCAGCTTTAGCATCATTCCTTCCAAAGAAATCCCAGGGCTGATCTCCTTCAGAATGGACTGGTTGGATCTCCTTGCAGTCCAAGGGACTCTCAAGAGTCTTCTCCAACACCACAGTTTAAAAGCATCAATTCTTTGGCGCTCAGCCTTCTTCACAGTCCAGCTCTCACATCCATACATGACCACAGGAAAAACCATAGCCTAGGCAAACAGAATATACTGCTCATTAGTATTATTTTAAGAAACTTGTTTTCCAAATGTCACCAATAAAAAGATTTGACAGGAAGTTTGTCACACACACACACAAAAAAATAATTGCATAATGCCAAACGTTTTGAAAACCCTGAGTAAAACAATGTGTTCAAAACGATTCAACAAAATACTATTGCCAATAGATTTATATCATTTGTTTCTCTATTTGTATATTATTTTTGTTTGTAATTAAAGTGCTTCAATACAGTGAGGCAAATTTATACAGAAAAAAATGCAAGTAAATGAACAATAGCTATATGTGCCAACCACATTAATTGTCAGTAGAGAAAAATAAGCATAGTCATACCAAGAATATCTTCCCCTCATCTCCTATTCCACCACTTTTTGGAAAAAAAAAAAATCTTACTTTATGTTCTTTTCATTCTAAAGAGACCCTCAAGTGGGAAATTTAGACTCTTTATAGAGCCATATTTTCATGACTGTTTCAGTACATTTACTAACTTTAAAATTGTGTTTTATCTACTCCTTACTCCTTGTCTTGAAGTCATGAGTCTTTTAATTCATAAACATTAGAAGACCCCATAGTGATCTTGAAGAGAAAGTCCATCTAATATACACCCATATTTTCCAGTTTCTAATTTTATCATTAATTTCAAAAATATTAAAAATGTACATTTCAATATAGTTCAGGAAAAGTTCAGCATAGAATAAAGCTACAAGTTATGACTAATTTGTTAGATACATGGATTTAAAGTTCAAAAATATTGCAAAATGATTTCATAATTAAAAACTTATAACAGTTTTTTCTTCTCTTAGTTCACTTCAGTCACTCAGTCATGACTGACTGTTGTGACCCCATGGACTGCAGCACACCAGGCTTCCTTGTCTATCACCAACTCCTGGAGCTTGCTTAAACTCATGTCCATCAAGTCGGTGATGGCATCCAACCATCTCATCCTCTGTTATCCTCCTCTCCTCCTGCCTTCAACCTTTCCCAATATCAGGGTATTTTCCAATTAGTCAGTTCTTCACATCAGGTGGCCAAAGTACTGGAGTTTCAGCTTCAGCATCAGTCCTTTCAATGAATATTCAGGACTGATTTCATTTAGCATGGATTGGTTGGATCTCCTTGCAGTCCAAGGGACTCTCAAGAGTCTTCTCCAACACCACAATTCAAAAGCATCAGTTCTTTGGCACTCAGCATTCTTTATAGTCCAACTCTTACATTCATACATGACTACTGGAAAAACCATAGCTTTGACCAGAGAGACATTTGTAGGTCAACTGGCTGAGTAGAAGGATTTGTGCTCATCTTCTCCTGCAATAATTTCAAAATTACAACTCACTGCTGAAAAATCATTGACAGGAGAATGTTGATCCCACCAAAAAAAAGATACCCCACATCCATGAGCAAAGGAGAAGCTCCAGCAAGATGGTAGGAGGGGCAAAATCACATTTAGAATCAAACCCCATACACGTCAGAGATGTTCAGAGGGCTCAAACAAAACTGTGCACACCATAACCCAGAGACCCCCACAGAGACTGAGCCAAAACTGTGTTGAGTGTCTACTGTGGAGCTATGGGTCAGCAGTGGCCTGCCACAGAGGCAGGGGCTCTGGGTACAGCAGACCTAGGTATAGAATAAGCTCTCTTGGAGGAGGTTGCCATTATCCCCACCATAGAGCTGCTAGAACTTACACAGGACTGGGGAAACAGACTCTTGGGGGGCACACAAAAAACACTTGTGTGCATCAGGACCCAGGAGAAAGGAGCAGTGATCCCACAAGAGACTGACCCAGATTTGCCCCTGAGTGTCCAGGGGCCTCTGGTGGAGGTGTGGGCCAGCAGTGGCCTGTTACAGGGTCGGGGGCACTGAGTGCAGCAGTGCATGCATAGGACCTTCTGAAGAAGGTTGCCATTATCTTCATTACCTCCAAACATAGTTTGGCCTCAGGTCAAACAACAGACAGGGAACACAGCCCTGCCCACCAACAGAAAATTGGATTAAAGATTTACTGAGCGTGGCCCCACACATCAGAACAAGACTCAGTTTCCCCCTCAGTCAGTCCTCCCATCAGGAAGCTTCCACAATCCTCTTATCCTTATACATCAGAGGATAGACAAAATGAAAAGACCAATCACAGAAAACTAACCAAACTGATCATATGGACCACAGTCTTGTCTAACTCAATGAAACTATGAGCCGTGCTATGTAGGGCCACCCAAGACAGACGAGTCATGGTGGAGAGTTTTGACAAAATGTGGTCCACTGGAGAAGGAAATGGCAAAACACTTCAGTATTCCTGCCTTGAGAAACCCATGAACCGTATGAAAAGGCAAAAAGATAAGACACTGAAAGATGAACTCCCCAGGTTGGTAGGTGCCCAATATGCTACTGGAGATCAGTGGAGAAATAACTCCAGAAAGAATGAACGGATGAAGCCAAAGCAGAAACAACACCCAGTTGTGCATGGGACTGGTGATAGAAGCAAGGTCTGATGCTGTAAAGAGCAATATTGCATAGGAACCTGGAATGTCAGGTCCATGAATCAAGGCAAATTGGAAGTGGTCAAACAGGAGATGGCAAGAGTGAACATTGACATTTTAGGAATTAGTGAACTAAAATGGACTGGAATGGGTGAATTTAACTCAGATGACCATTATATCTACTACTGTGGGCAAGAATCCCTTAGAAGAAATGGAGTAGCCATCATAGTCAATAAAAGAGTCAGAAATTCAGTACTTGGATGCAATCTCAAAAATGATAGAATAATCTGTTCGTTTCCAAGGCAAACCATTCAATATCACAGTAATCCAAGTCTATGCCCTGACTAGTAATGCTGAAGAAGCTGAAGTTGAATGGTTCTAGGAAGACCTACAATACCTTCTAGAACTAACACCCCCAAAAGATGTCCTTTTCATTATAGGGGACTGGAATGCAAAATTAGGAAGTCAAGAGTAACCTGGAGTAACAGGCAAATTTGGCCTTGGAATATAGATCTCACATGCTAGTAAAGTAATGCTCAAAATTCTCCAAGCCAAGCTTCAGCAATATGTGAACCGTGAACTTCCTGATGTTCAAGCTGGATTTAGAAAAGGCAGAGGAACCAGAGATCAAATTGCCAACATCCGCTGGATCATGGAAAAAGCAGGAGAGTTCCAGAAAAACATCTATTTCTGCTTTATTGACTATGCCAAAGCCTTTGACTGTGTAGATCACAATAAACTATGGAAAATTCGGAAAGAGATGGGAATACCAGACCACCTGATCGGCCTCTTAAGAAATCTGTATGCAGGTCAGGAAGCAACAGTTAGAACTGGTCATGGAACAACAGACTGGTTCCAAATAGGAAAAGGAGTACGTCAAGGCTGCATATTGTCACCATGTTTATTTAACTTATATGCAGAGTACATCATGAGAAATGCTGGACTGGAAGAAACACAAGCTGGAATCAAGATTGCCGGGAGAAATATCAATAACCTCAGATATGCAGATGACACCACTCTTATGGCAGAAAGTGAAGAGGGGCTAAAAAGCCTCTTGATGAAAGTGAAAGTGGAGAGTGAAAAGGTTGGCTTAAAGCTCAACATTCAGAAAACGAAGATCATGGCATCTGGTCCCATCACTTCATGGGAAATAGATGGGGAAACAGTGGAAACAGTGTCAGATTTTGTTTTTCTGGGCTCCAAAATCACTGCAGATGGTGACTGCAGCCATGAAATTAAAAGACGCTTACTCCTTGGAAGGAAAGTTATGACCAACCTAGAAAACATATTCAAAAGCAGAGACATTACTTTACCAACAAAGGTTCGCCTAGTCAAGGCTATGGTCTTTCCTGTGGTTATGTACGGATGTGAGAGCTGGACTGTGAAGAAGGTTGAGCGCCGAAGAATTGATGCTTTTGAACTGTGGTGTTGGAGAAGACTCTTGAGAGTCCCTTGGACTGCAAGGAGATCCAACCAGTCCATTCTGAAGGAGACCAATCCTGGAATTTCTTTAGAAGGAATGATGCTAAAGCTGAAACTCAAGTATTTTGGCCACCTCATGCGAAGAGTTGACTCACTGGAGAAGACTGTGATGCTGGGAGGGATTGAGGGCAGGAGGAGAAGGGGACGACAGAGGATGAGATGGCTGGATGGCATCACTGACTTGATGGGTGTGAGTCTGGGTGACCTCCGGGAGCTGGTGATGGACAGGGAGGCCTGGCGTGCTGCGGTTCATGGGGTCACAGAGTCGGACACGACTGAACGACTGATCTGATCTGATCTGATATAAAATGAAGCAGGTCAAAGGCTAAGAGGGTTTTGCTAAGAGAAGGCATTGGTCGTAGCAAACACCCTCTTCCAAAAACACAAGAGAAGACTCTACATATGGACATCACCAGATGGTCAATATCAAAATCAGATTGATTATATTCTTTGCAGTCAAAGATGGAGAAGCTCTATACGGTCAGCACAACAAGACTGGAAGCTAACTGTGGCTCATGTGATAAACTCCTTATTACCAAATTCAGACTTAAATTGAAGAAATTAAGGAAAGACACTAGACCATTCAAGTGTGACCTAAATCAAATCCCTTATACAGTGGAAGTGACAAATAGATTCAAGCAATTAGATCTGATAGACACAGTGCCTGAAGAACTATGGATGGAGGTTGTGATCAAGACCATCCCCAAGAAAAAGAAATGCAAAAATGCAAAACAGTTGTCTGAGGAGGCTTTACAAATAGCTGAGAAAAGGAGAGAAACTAAAGGCAAAGGAGAAAAGGAAAGATTTTGTAGGGTACAGAGTTAGAGAAGGCGAGGTTCAGAAAAAGAACGAGACCAGCACTTTACAGGAACAGATCACATTTAATGAGGCGAGAAGAGGCAGTAGTCAGATTAGTGAGCTGCTGCACCCCACTCCAGTACTCTTCCATGGACCAAGGAGCCTAGTATGCTGCAGTCCATGGAGTCACTAGGAATCGGACACGACTGAGCAACTTCACTTTCACTTTTCACTTTCACACATTGGAGAAGAAAATGGCAACCCACTCCAGTGTTCTTGCCTGGAGAATCCCAGGGATGGGGGAGCCTGGCAGACTCCTGTCTATGGGGTCGCACAGAGTCGGACATGACTGAAACGATTTAGCAGCAGCAGCAGCTCTTACCAAAGAAAAGAGTTAGAGCGCCCGGCCTACCGGCGAGCGGTGCACTGAGAGCAGCGCCTCGCTGGCTGCCTGGCGCACTGAGAGCAGCGCCCGAGAGGAGCTACCCAAGGACCGAGGAAGGACGGCGGTGAGGACCGGCGCACTAAGCACAGCGAGAGGAGCTACCCCACAACCTAATCAGGAAGGGCGGCGGTGAGGAGATACCCGTCCCCCAAGGTCAGGAAGGGCGGTGGTGAGGAGAGACCCCTCGTCCAAGGTTAGATGCGATGGCTGTGCTTTGCTGGAGCAGCCGGGAAGAGATAACCCATGCCCAAGGTAAGAGAAACCCAAGTAAGACAGTAGGTCTTGCAAGAGGGCATCAGAGGGCAAATACACTGAAACCATACTCACAGAAAATTAGTCAATCTAATCACACCAGGAACACAGCCTTGTCTAACTAACTGAAATTAAGCCATGCCTGTGGGGCAACCCAGGATGGGCGGGACATGGTGGAGAGATATGACAGGGTATGGTCCGCTGGGAATGACAAACCACTTCAGTATTCTTGCCTTGAGAACCCCATGAACATTATGAAAAGGCAGAATGATAGGATACTGAAAGAGAAACTCCACAGGTCAGTAGGGGCCCAATATGCTACTGGAGATCAGTGGAGAAATAACTCCAGAAAGAATGAAAGGATGGAACCAAAGCAGAAAGAATACCCAGCTGTAGATGTGTCTGGTGATAGAAGCAAAGTCTGATGCTGTAAAGAGCAATATTGCATAGGAACCTGGAATGTCAGGTCCATGAATCAAGGCAAATTGGAAGTGTTCAAACAAGAGATGGCAAGTGTGAATGTTGACAATCTAGGAATTAGAGAACTAAAATGGACTGGAATGGGTGAATTTAACTCAGGACCATAATATCTACTACTGCGGGCAGGAATCCCTCAGAAGAAATGGAGTGGCCATCATGGTCAACAAAAGAGTCCGAAATGCAGTACTTGGATGCAATCTCCAAAACGACAGAATGATCTCTGTTCGTTTCCAAGGCAAACCATTCAATGTCACAGTAATCCAAGTCTATGCCCCAACCAGTAACGCTGAAGAAGCCGAAGTTGAATGGATCTATGAAGACCTACAAGACCTTTTAGAACTAACACCCAAAAAAGATGTCCTTTTCATTATAGGGGACTGGAATGCAAAAGTAGGAAGTCAAGAAACACCTGGAGTAACAGGCAAATTTGGCCTTGGAACACGGAATGAAGCAGGGCAAAGACTAACAGAGTTTTGCCAAGAAAATGCACTGGTCATAGCAAATACCCTCTTCCAACAACACAAGAGAAGACTCTATACATGGACATCACCAGATGGTCAACACCGAAATCAGATTGATTATATTCTTTGCAGCCAAAGATGGAAAAGCTCTATACAATCAGCAAAAACAAGACCAGGAGCTGACTGTGGCTCAGACCGTGAACTCCTTACTGCCAAATTCAGACTGAAATTGAAGAAACTAGGGAAAACCACTAGACCATTCAGGTATGACCTAAATCAAATTCCTTATGATTATACAGTGGAAGTGAGAAATAGATTTAAGGGCCTAGATCTGATAGATAGAGTGCCTGATGAACTATGGAATGAGGTTGGTGACATTGTACAGGAGACAGGGATCAAGACCATCCCCATGGAAAAGAAATGCAAAAAAGCAAAATGGCTATCTGGGGAGGCCTTGCAAATAGCTGCGAAAAGAAGTGAAAAGCAAAGGAGAAAAGGAAAGATATAAACATCTGAATGCAGAGTTCCAAAGAATAGGAAGAAGAGATAAGAAAGCCTTCTTCAGCAATCAGTGCAAAGAAATAGAGGAAAACAACAGAATGGGAAAGACTAAGGATCTCTTCAAGAAAATCAGAGATACCAAAGGAACATTTCATGCAAAAATGGGCTCGATAAAGGACAGAAATGGTATGGACCTAACGGAAGCAGAAGATATTAAGAAGAGGTGGCAAGATACACAGAAGAACTGTACAAAAAAGAGCTTCATGACCCAGATAATCATGATGGTGTGATCACTGACCTAGAGCCAGACATCCTGGAATGTGAAGTCAAGTAGGCCTTAGAAAGCATCACTACGAACAAAGCTAGTGGAGGTGATGGAATTCCAGTGGAGCTATTCCAAATCCTGAAAGATGATGCTGTGAAAGTGCTGCACTCAATATGCCAGCAAATTTGGAAAACTCAGCAGTGGCCACAAGATTGGAAAAGGTCAGTTTTCATCCCAATCCCAAAGAAACGCAATGCCAAGGAGTGCTCAAACTACCGAACAATTGCACTCATCTCACACGCTAGTAAAGTAATGCTCAAAATTCTCCAAGCCAGGCTTCAGCAATATGTGAACCGTGAACTTCCTGATGTTCAAGCTGGTTTTAGAAAAGGCAGAGGAACCAGAGATCAAATTGCCAACATCCGCTGGATCATGGAAAAAGCAAGAGAGTACCAGAAAAAAAATCTATTTCTGCTTTATTGACTATGCCAAAGCCTTTGACTGTGTAGATCACAATAAACTGTGGAAAATTCTGAAAGAGATGGGAATACCAGACCACCTGATCTGCCTCTTGAGAAATCTGTATGCAGGTCAGGAAGCAACAGTTAGAACTGGACAGGGAACAACAGACCGGTTCCAAATAGGAAAAGGTGTACGTCAAGGCTGTATATTGTCACCATGTTTATTTAACTTATATGCAGAGTACATCATGAGAAACGCTGGACTGGAAGAAACACAAGCTGGAATCAAGATTGCCGGGAGAAATATCAATAACCTCAGATATGCAGATGACACCACTCTTATGGCAGAAAGTGAAGAGGAACTAAAAAGCCTCTTGATGAAAGTGAAAGTGGAGAGTGAAAAGGTTGGCTTAAAGCTCAACATTCAGAAAAGGAAGATCATGGCATCTGGTCCCATCACTACATGGGAAATAGATGGAGAAACAGTGGAAACAGTGTCAGACTTTATTTTTCTGGGTTCCAAAATCACTGCAGATGGTGACTGCAGCCATGAAATTCAAAGACACTTACTCCTTGGAAGGAAAGTTATGACCAACCTAGATAGCATATTCAACAGCAGAGACATCACTTTGCCAACAAAGGTTCGCCTAGTCAAGGCTATGGTCTTTCCTGTGGTCATGTATGGATGTGAGAGCTGGACTGTGAAGAAGACTGAGTGCCGAAGAATTGATGCTTTTGAACTGTGGTGTTGGAGAAGACTGTTGAGAGTCCCTTGGACTGCAAGGAGATCCAACCAGCCCATTCTGAAGGAGACCAGCCCTGGGATTTCTTTGGAAGGAATGATGCTAAAGCTGAAACTCAAGTATTTTGGCCACCTCATGCGAAGAGTTGACTCATTGGAGAAGACTCTGATGCTGGGAGGGATTGAGGGCAGGAGGAGAAGGGGACAACAGAGGATGAGATGGCTGGATGGCATCACTGACTCAATGGTTGTGAGTCTGAGTGACCTCCGGGAGCTGGTGATGGACAGGGAGGCCTGGCGTGCTGCAGTTCATGGGGTTGCAAAGAGTCGGACACGACTGAGCGACTGATCTGATCTGATCTGATCTGATATAGGTATATATGTGGAAAGCTACTGTCTTAAGGGGGCCTGTTCTTCTCTGAGGTTGTTTTGTTCAGTTCAGTTAAGTTTAGTCGCTCAGTCATGTCTGACTCTTTGCAATCCCATGAATCACAACTCCCTGTCCATCACCAACTCCCGGAGTTCACTCAAACTCATGTCCACCGAGTAGGTGATGCCATCCAGCCATCTCATCCTCTGTTGTCCCCTTCTCCTCCTGCCCCCAATTCCTCCCAGCATCTGAGTCTTTTCCAGTGAGCCAACTCTTCGCATGAGGTGGCCAAAGTACTGGAGTTTCAGCTTTAGCATCATTCCTTCCAAAGAACACCCAGGACTGGCTCCTTTAGAATGGACTGGGTTGGATCTCCTTGCAGTCCAAGGGACTCTCAAGAGTCTTCTCCAATACTACAGTTCAAAAGCATCAATTTTTTGATTCTCAGCTTTTTTCACAGTCCAACTCTCACATCCATACCTGACTATTGGTACAACCATAGTCAGACTAGATGGACCTTTGTTGGCAAAGTAATGTCTCTGCTTTTCAACATACTATCTAGGTTGGTCATCACTTTCCTTCCAAGAAGTAAGCTTCTTTTAATTTCATGGCTGCAATGACCATCTCCAATGATTTTGGAGCCCGAAAAAATAAGTCTGACACTGTTTCCATTGTTTCCCCATCTATTTCCCATGAAGTGATCGGACCAGATGCCATGATCTTAGTTTTCTGAATGTTGAGCTTTAAGCCCATTTTTTCTCTCTCCTCTTTCACTTTCATCAAGAGGCATTTTAGTTCCTGTTCACTTTCTGCCATAAGGGTGGTCTCATCTGTATATCTGAGGTTATTGATATTTCTCCTGGCAATCTTGATTCCAACTTGTGCTTTTTCTGGCCCAGCGTTTCTTATGATGTACTCTGCATAGAAGTTAAATTAGCACGGTGACAATATACAGCCAAGGTTGTTAGGAGTAGTTATCTCTTAGATGGCTGGGGCAAGGAATTTTGGAAATCCGCTAGAGGCTGGACCAGCTGTGAGCTCTCAACCTAATGTCCATTTTTTAATATTTTTCTTCTTCGGGTGAGAGAGTTCTTTGTTTTGCATAGAATGGTGGGGAGGACCTGGAGGGGAGTTTTAACTCCAGGATATTTTGAGTTCTGTAACTTTCCTTCAGATATACCCATTCTTATGTTAGATAGTGAAGTCGCTCAGTTGTGTCTGACTCTTTGCGACCCCATGGACAGTAACCAACCAATCTCCTCCGTCCATGGGATTTTCTAGGCAAGAATACTGGAGTGGGTTGCCATTTCCTTCTCCAGGAGATCTTCCCAATCCAGGGGTAGAACCCGGGTCTCCTGCATTGTAAGCAGACACTTTACCGTCTGAGCCACCAGGGAAGGCCTTATCTTAGTACATCAATAAATTCTTCTTGTGTTATCTCACCTTCATTGCATTCAGATTTTGAAGCCATAGCTAAAAATGCATGTTTTGTCCAGATATTTTTTGATAATTTTCAAAAAATTATCAAAAGTGAAAGTCTAAAATTAAAGTCTTTAAGATTATATTATCTTACACAAGGACTGGTATAAAAGAATCAATCTATATTGCTTTATTCTGGTTCCCACATTAAGGCAAATTCAATGCTCTTGCTAAATTCACTATTGCAAAAAGTGGCATGACTAAAATGGATTGAGGGTAGACTAATCCCATATTCAACCATAGAGTAGCCAAATTGTCTCAAGTCATTGAGGCTTTCCTTATAGCTCAGTCATTAAAGAATCTGCAGTGTAGGAGACCAGGGTTTGAATCCTGGGTTGGGAAGGTCCCCTGGAGAAGGAAATGGCAACCCACTCCAGTATCCTTGCCTGGAAAATCTCATGGACAGTGGAGCCTGGTAGGCTGCAGTCCAAGGGGTCGCAAAGAGTTGGGTATGACTGAGTGACTAATACTTAATGCTATAGTTAATGTGGAACAAGTAGCCTCATTACCCACCAAAATCTGAGTTAATCTGTTAGTTTTGAAACTGAGCAGGACCCTATGGTATTCCTGGGCAGGGGAGTCTAGAAGTGTTCCCTACTACTTTCTTTAAAAAAAAAAAAAATATTTTTAATTGGAGGATAATTGCTTCACAATATTGTGTTGGGTCTTCCCTGTGTCCCCTGTTTCTTGTAGGGAGTAGTCTCCAGTTCCCACCAGGGACAACTTCCTTGAGTTCCAAAGGGCAGATTCAAACAGTTGCTAATCAGGAAAGGGAGGGAATACAGAGACAAGGGAGGAGCAGCCAGAAACAATAGGGCAATCTTGGGCAGGGTCCTGGTTCCATTTCAAGGAATACATAAAACAATGGGTTGTAGCCCTCCAGGCTCCTCAGTGCATGGGCTTCTCCAGGCAAGAATACTGGAGTGGGTTGCCATTTCCTTCTCCAGGGGATCTTTCTGATCCAGGAATGGAACCCAGGTCTCCCACATTGCAGGCAGATTTTTTACCATCTGAGCCACCAGGGAAGCCTTTTTATAGAACAACCTGCCCCCACCACATCCACCCCATGAAAGATGTAACATTCTTCACTCCAGAGAAGACCAAGTGAAGCCAGATTAAAGGGACCAGAGAAGCTCATCAAGAGATCACCTGAGGCCAGATTAAAGGGTGGAAGCCCTGGGCACACCCTAATCTCATTAGCAGTACTGCCCTTGAACTACAGCTATACAACTCCTTACCAAGTCCTCCTAGGTGGGGACACACAGTTTCCAAGGGCAAAAGTTCACTTGGTCCCCCTTTTTCTGGCAAAACAACAAAAGTTATTTTTTTCTACTTCATCAAACACTCTGTAACTTAGATTCGGTTTGGCAACAGTGCACAGTGGCTGAGTTTTTGGCACTAACGTCCATAAATTTAAAATCTGTTCTTGAAATGTATATTTAATATATTTTAATATGACATGAAATAAAGTGCTAAAATAATGATATAAATATATGTGATCGCTGAATATTCTCTTTTCTATCATGAAGTATAGACTTATTGGATAATAAAGAATTTATATTCTTTGAAATCAAGATTCAAGTTAATGAATTTTAATTTAAAGTATATATAATATTTTTAAAATGAAAAAAAAAATTGAAGAGTTCAGTTTGCCAGAAATTATGATATTTAAAATATATTCTTTAATAGGGTAACCAAAATCTCTTTCATTATTTTTTTTCCCAAAACTTGTTTCTTTCTTTGGATTATTTTCTAATTATTAAATTTTCACTTGCACCAAAGATTGCATCCAAGTCCAAATGACAGGTAATGACATTAATAGTCTTAAATGACTAGACAGTGTAAGTTTCATATTTCTGACAGAGTGCCTGAAGAACTATGGACAGAAGTTCATAACATTGTACAGTAGACAGTGATCAAAAACATCCACAAGAAAAAGAAATGGAAAAGGCAAAATGGTTGTCTGAGGAGGCCTTAAAAATAGCTGAGAAAAGAAGAGAAGCAAAAGGCAAAGGAGAAAAGGAAAGATATGCCCATTTGAATGTAGTGTTCCAAAGAATAGCAAGGAGAGATAAGAAAGCCTTCCTCACTGATCAATGCAAAGAAATAGAGGAAAACAATAGAATGGAAAAGACTAGAGATTGCTTCAAGAAAATCAGAGATACCAAGGGAACATTTCATGCAAAGATGGGCACAATAAAGGAAAGAAACAGTATGGACCTAACAGAAGCATAAGATATTAAAAAGAGGTGGCAAGAATATACAGAAGAAAAAGAACTATACAAAAATATCTTCATGACCCAGGTAACCACAGTGGTGTGATCGATCACTCACCTAGAGCCAGACATCCTGGAATGAGAAGTCAAGTGGGCCTTAGGAAGCATCACCACAAACAAAGCTAGTGGAGGTGATGGAATTCCATTTGAGCTATTTCAAATCCTAAAAGATGATGCTGTGAAAGTGCTGGACTCAAGATCCCAGAAAACTCAGAAAAGTCAGCGGTAGCCACAGAAATGGAAAAGGTCAGTTTTCATTCCCATCTCAAAGAAGGGCAATGCCAAAGAATGTTCAAACTGTTCAAACTACTGCACAATTGCACTCATCTCACATGCTAGCAAAGTAATGCTTACAATTCTCCAAGCCAGGCTTCAACAGTACGTGAATCATGAACTTCCAGATGTTCAAGTTGGATTTAGAAAAGGCAGAGGAACCAGAGATAGAATTGCCAACATCTGTTGGATCACAGAAAAAGCAAGATCATTCCAGAAAAACATCTACTTCTGTTTTATTGACCACGTCAAAGCCTTTGTATAGATCACAACAAACAAAAATTCTTAAAGAAATGGGAATACCAGATTACCTTACCTGCCTCCTGAGAAATCTGTATTCAGGTCAAAAAACAAGAGTTAGAATCGGACATTGAGCAACTGACTGGTTCCAAATTGGAAAAGGAGTACATTAAGGATGTATAATGTCACCCTGCTTATTTAACTAATATTGAAGGAGGAAACAGACAGAGCTGGACTCCGTCTTAGGCCAGGCTGCGAACATTAGGCTACATGCGTGGTCACCCTCCCAATGGACTCTGAACTTTGTGCCTGGTGTCTATAGAGGCAGCATACCAATGGGAAACCGGACCCCCTGGATAAAAGAGCCTCAGGACTTGTACTTGGACTCTCTGCTGCCTAAAAGAATATGTTAATTATCTCTGTAACAGAACAAAGTTGTAAATTCCATTATGTTTATCGAGGATATGACCACAGTCCTATTGATAAATGTCCACTGTTTATCTAGTCTTGTGACACATGTATCATGGGTTAACTTTGATTGTATCTCTCTTTTACCTTGTCTAGACTAGTTTCAAGGAATTTGGGGAGGTGGGTTTGAGCAAGTACACTTAGGGTATATAAGGTTTTCACAAAAACTGGTCGAGGTCCTTGGCTAAGAGGAGACTCTGCCTTGGGCCCGCCGGTGTAATAAACTGCACTTCACTATCTGCATTGTCCTTCTGAGTGAGTTTGTTTCCTAGAACGTGTGGCTACAACAATATGCAGAGTACATTATACGAAATGCTGGACTGGATGAAGCACAAGCTGGAATCAAGATTGCTGGGAGAAATATCAATAACCTCAGATATGCAGATGACACCACCCTTATGGCAGAAAGTGAAGAGGAACTAAAGAGCATCTGATGAAAGTGAAAGAGGAAAGTGAAAAGCTGGCTTAAAACTCAACATTCAAAAAACTAAGATCATGGAATCCAGTCCCATCATTCCATGGCAAATAAATGGGGAAAGAATGGAAACAGTGATAGACTTTATTTTCTCGTGCTTTATAATCATTGCAGATGGTAACTGCAGCCATGAAATTAAAAGACACTTGCTCCTTGGAAGAAAAGCTGTGACCAACCTAGATCACATATTAAAAAGCAGAGACATTACTTTGCCAACAAAGGTCTGTCTAATCAAAGCTATGGTTTTTCCAGTAGTCATGTATGGATGTGAGAGTTGGACTATAAAGAAAGCTGAGTGCCCAAGAATTGATGTTTTTAAACTGTGGTTTTGGAGAATACTCTTGAGACTCCCTTGGACTGCAAAGAGATCAATCCAGTCAATCTTAAATGAAATCAGTCCTGAATATTAATTGGAAGGACTCATGCTGAAACTGAAACTCCAGTACTTTGGCCACCTGATGCAAAGAACTGACTCACTGGAAAAGACCCTGATGCTGGGAAAGATAAAAGACGGGAGGAGAAAGGGACAAGGGAGGATGAGATAATTGGATGGCATCACAATCTCAATGGACATGAGTTTGAGCAAGCTCTGGGAGTTGGTAATGGACAAGGAAGCCTGGCGTGTTGCGGTCCATGGGGTCACAAAGAGCTGGACATGACTTAGTGACCTGAACTGAAGTGAATCTTAAATGAACTGACAGCAGTGTACATCATTGGATGGTAAGCAATTCTTATGTTTAGGAGTTACACATATATTAGTATATTTTGCCTATCTACTGTCTTTGGATCCCATAAACAAGATTAACCACCATGATCCTATATTCATGGATTTTACAGCAACTAGAGATATTCAACAATGTTATATGCTTGGTTAAGATTGTTTAAGTTACAAAGAAATCAACTGAATTTAGCCCAGGGTAAGAAGACTTTATGTAAACTTACCTATGGTAAAGGTCCAGAACTAGAATGAAAAAGCATCATGAAAAGAAATAACTCCAGTGACTCGACTCTCTTTTTCTCTCATACAGCAAATGATCTCCTTTTGAGTTTCTATTTTTCTTTGCATTTCTTCTCTGATCTCTCAATTGACTTACTGCCAATTGACTTACTCTGCTTACTCATACTTTATGGTAGCTCAAATATTTAACTTGAAGATTTGTTTATTCAATGTATTCAATTTGAAAAGCAAATATTTACTAGGCACTGCCTGTATTCTAGGTACAGATGATTTCATTTTTGCTCTGGCCTCAACTCTGTCTCATTTTCTGTCAGTTTCTTTCTTCCTATTATGAGTCTTACAGAAGCCTATTATCTCTCTTTATGTTTGCAAATTTAAATTCTCCAAAAAGAAAATTACTCTTTGCTACAGAAGTTGTAAATTATAACTCGAGGTTTATTTTAAACCATCTTGATCTGTTTTGTTTTAAACTCAAATATTGTTGACCCCATCAAAGGGTTTAAAACAGTTGAATTAAATCCCAACATGTAAAAATTGAAAACTTCTATCAATAATCATAATAATTTCTACTATCCTTTTGGTGGGTGGGGTTGATGGGGAAGACATTCCAGCAACACTAGCCATTTTTTTTTTTTTCACTGTAAGAATGACTTGCGGGGAAGGCAGTGGCACACCACTCCAGTACTCTTGCCTAGAAAATCCCACGGACGGAGGAGCCTGGTAGGCTGCAGTCCATGGGGTCGCTGAGAGTAGGACACGACTGAGTGACTTCACTTTCTCTTTTCACTTTCCTGCATTGGAGAAGGAAATGGCAACCTACTCCAGTGTTCTTGCCTGGAGAGTCCCAGGGACGGGGAAGCCTGGTGGGCTGCTGTCTATGGGGTCACACAGAGTCGGACATGACTGAAGTGACTTAGCATAGCATAGCATAAGAATGACTTGGGGCTGATTAGCTATAGCCCCCTAGATAGAGGTTCCCAGCTCTCCCAGTTGTGACTCATGCTAAGCTGAAATTCTTCTGTCCTTTACCTTTGTCTTTACGCACTGACCTGTTTTAGAGGAGAGCTTCTAAGCAGCAGGAAGTGAACTGCTGATTACCCTGGCTTCCTTCAGTCTTTTACATTATCTGCCTGGCCTCTGGGAGCTTTCCAGTTTGCATCTCCTGGTTTATCTCATCTTGGCACACAAGGTACATCACAACACAGCAACCATTCTGTGACTGAGCTTCTCTAAAATAAACCATACTCTCCTGATCCTGAAAGTGAGGGTAACTTTAGAACAGGTAATATATCTACCTTATTAACAGAAGGCTGGCTCAGATGGTAAAGAATTTGACTGCAATGCAGGAGACCTGGGTTTGATCCTTGGGTCAGGAATATCCCCTGGAGAAGGGCACAGCAACACACTCCACTATTCTTGCCTGGAGAATTCCATTAACAGAGGATCCTGGCGGGCTACAGACTGTGGGATCACAAAGAGTTGAACACAACTAAGTGACTAACACACACACAGACACAGGTGATAGAATTTCCCTTGCAAGAAGGTAAGGATAGGCAGGTCAGTATATTAACATCATAATGAAAACAAATTTGATCACATTCAACTTTGACTGTGTGGATCACAATCAATTGTGGAAAATTCTGAAACAGATGGGAATACCAGACCACCTGATCTGCCTCTTGAGAAACCTATATGCAGGTCAGGAGGCAACAATTAGAACTGGACATGGAACAACAGACTGGTTCCAAATAGGAAAAGAAGTACATCAAGGCATATATTGTCATGCTGCTTATTGAACTTACATGCAGAGTACATCATGAGAAACGCTGGGCTGGAAGAAGCACAAGCTGGAATCAAGATTGCAGGGAGAAATATCAATAACCTCAGATATGCAGATGACACCACCCTTGTGGCAGAAAGTGAAGAGGAACTAAAAAGCCTCTTGATGAAAGTGAAAGAGGAGAGTGAAAAAGTGGGCTTAAAGTTCAACATTCAGAAAACGAAGATCATGGCATCTGGTCCCATCACTTCATGGGAAATAGATGGGGAAACAGTGTCAGACTTTATTTTTTGGGGCTCCAAAATCACTGCAGATGGTGATTGCAGCCACGAAATTAAAAGACGCTTATTGCTTGGAAGGAAAGTTATGACCAACCTAGATCACATATTCAAAAGCAAAGACATTACTTTGCCAACAAAGGTCTGTCTAGTCAAGGCTATGATTTTTCCTGTGGTCATGTATGGATGTGAGAATTGGACTGTGGGCTGAGTGCCGAAGAATTGATGCTTTTGCACTGTGGTGTTGGAGAAGACTCTTGAGAGTCCCTCGGACTGCAAGGAGATCCAACCAGTCTATTCTGAAGGAGATCAGCCCTGGATGTTCTCTGGAAGGACTGATGCTAAAGCTGAAACTCCAGTACTTTGGCCACCTCATGCAAAGAGTTGACTCATTGGAAAAGCCTCTGATGCTGGGAGGGATTGGGGCCAGGGGGAGAAGGGGACGACAGGGGATGAGATGGCTGGATGGCATCACCAACTCTATGGACATGAGTTTGAGTGAACTCCTGGAGTTGGTGATGGACAGGGAGGCCTGGCATGCTGTGGTTCATGGGGTTGCAAAGAGTTGGACACAACTGTGTGACTGAACTGAACTGAGGACTTCCCAGGTGGCACTAGTTTTAATGAACCTGCCTACCAATGGAGGAAATATAAGAACATAGGTTCAGTCCCTAAGTCTGGAAGATCCCTTGGAGGAGAAAATGCCAACCCACCCCCATATTCTTACCTGGAGAATCCCATGGACAGAGGAGCCTAGTGGGCTATAGTCTATAGGGTCACAAGGAGTTGGACATGACTGAAGCGGCTTACAACACCTGCATGCACATGTTTATATAACAAAAGAAAAATTCTGTTGGAGGAAGATTCAACAACATTTCTCAGTAACATGACTTAGAAATCATACAACCTTTTCCAGGCCAGTAAGTCAGAAGACTGGGGTGCAGCTACCCAGTAGAAGCCTCAGAAAGGGATCACATGGACTAGAAAACTTGGTGGTACAAAACTCTGAACTCTCACCATATTTTGATAGAGAAAACCTCAAACATTTCTCTCTGGCAAGTCAATTGTACATTCTCTGCTTTTAATCTTCTAAAGCTAGGATTGGCACACTACAGCCCAGGGCCCAAGTCTGGCCTGTTGCCTGTTTTTGTAAACCAAGTTTTGTTGGAACACAGCTTTGTCCATTTGTTTATTATTGTCTGTCGTTGCTTTAACACAAAGAGTCAGAGTGGAGTAACTGTGACAAAGACTGGTCCCCAGAGCCTAAAATGTTTACTATCGGACACTTCCACAGAGAAAGCTTGTCTATCCCAATTCTAATGAAAGACATACTAAATGCATTACAAATATTAATATGTTACATAAATATATCACAAAATGGCCATTCTAATTCAAGTTCTCCTCCCTCATCTAAATTCTGTCTCAGTTTAATCCCCTCATTTCGACTTTGGTTGAAATGAAGAACAACACTATCACCAAAGTAATTTATTCACATTGAAATCTGTTAACAAACAACCAACTCTGCCATTCTGTAACTAAGACCCCCAAATTTTATATTATGTTAATCACACTCATCTGGATAAGCATTTGGGTCAAAATAAAGATCTTTCACATCTCTATATCTAATTCTCTGACAACTTAACACCCCATAATAACTCCGTTTATTTTTAAACTTGTTTTGATCATAGCAAAATTGACCAATCAAAAATCTCATACTGAAAAAGTGAAATTTTCTTTTATGCCTTCACAAATCACATTCATCTACAATAAGATTTATATCTCCCTATAAATAGAATTTCTTTTGGAAACAATTGCCAGTTTTAGCAATGCCTCCCGTGACATTTCCTGTCTTTCCTGTAGTCTCCACTATGCCTTCCCCATTTTTTCCTGGTGGATATGTATTAGGATATAGACCTTTACCTAGACAGTCAGGTTGCTCAAGGGTTGACAAAAGTTTCAATTTGAAAGTTTCAATTTCAAACGAAAGTTTCAGATAGTTTCAATTATGCTTGCATAAGCTTTTAATATATACTGTTAGAAACATAATTATCCTTTCAATATATAGTTCTTTTCTTTCTTTAACTTCAGAAGAATAAAGCATTTAACATGAAAATGGAAATAAAATTTTCCTTTATCTCAGCAATAATCAGCTAGAAAGTATATTAAAAAGCTATTCCCTGCACACAAATAACAAGGTATAAAATATCTTACCAACTCGATAGACATGAGTTTGGGTGAACTCTGGGAGTTGGTAATGGACAGGGAGGCCTGGCGTGCTGCAGTTCATGGGGTCGCAAAGAGTCAGACATGACTAAGCGACTGAACTGAACTGAAAATATATCATAATTAACTCTGAATGTGTAATATAGAACATATAGATATAACTATGACATTCTGTTGAAAGACTTCATTTCAGCTCAGTTCAGTCACTCAGTCGTGTTCGACTCTTTGCAACCCCATGAATCACAGCACACCAGGACTCCCTGTCCATCACCATCTCCTGGAGTTCACTCACACTAATGTCCATCGTGTCGGTGATGCCATCCAGCCATCTCATCCTCTGTTGTCCCCTTCTCCTCCTGCCCCCAATCCCTCCTTTTCCAATGAGTCGACTCCTCTTAAAAGAACTTAATAAATGTGGATGTGATGGTTAATTTTATATATCAACTTCACTAGGCACTGGGTTGCCCAGATGGTTGCTGCTGCTGCTGCTAAGTCACTTCAGACATGTCCAATTCTGTGCGACCCCATAGACAGCAGCCCACCAGGCTCCCCTGTCCCTGGGATTCTCAAGGCAAGAATACTGGAGTGGGTTGCCATTTCCTTCTCAATGCATGAAAGTGAAAAGTGAAGTCGCTCAGTCATGTCCCACTCTTAGCGACACCATGGACTGCAGCCTACCAGGCTCCTCCACCCATGGGATTTTCCAGGCAAGAGTACTGGAGTGGGGTGCCATAGCCTTCTTCGGCCCAGATAGTTGGTTACACCTTATTCCGGGTGTTTTTGTGAGGGTGTTTTTGCACTAGTGCACGCGAGGGTCCTTAGTCACTTCAGCTGTGTCTGACTCTCTATGACCTCACGGACTGTAGCCTGTCAGGCTCCTCTTTCCATGGGATTCTCAAGGCAAGAATACTGGAGTGGGTTGCCATGCCCTCCTCTGGGGATCTTCCTGACCCAGGGATTTAATCTGCATCTCTTGCATTGCAGGCAGATTCTATACCATTGAGCCACTGGGGAAGCCCTTTTGCTTGCGAGGAACAAAGTAAAGCAAATTGACCCTCAGTGTGGGTGTGGCTCCTCTTATCAGTGAAGAGATGAACAGAAAATTTGACTGACTTGAACTGAACACTGGCTCTTCCTAAATCTCAAGCTTGCCAGACTGCACACAGGAACTGAACCAAGGTGGGTTTAGCAACTCTTCTGGGTCTTCAGCTTGCTGACTCACCCTGAAGATCTTGGCACTTGCCCATCTCATCACTGTATATAATCATGTAAGTATACATCCTGTTGGTGCTGTTTCTCTAGAAAACCCTGACTAATACAGGGAAAAATACACTTTTCCAGTTATTAAGAGTCCAGTGAGGAAAATAACCCAATTAAAAGAGAAAGGTATAAAGCTCTTAACTAGATGACTTAAGTAAAAAGAGAACACTGTAATTCACAAAGAGCAATTTCAAAAGCAGTTATCACTCCTAGGAATGAGGAAACAAAGGGAAGAAGTTGGATTCATTAATACTTTGAAGTGTGTAGAGGTCTCATAGAACTGAAAGAACTTTGAGAAGGGAACACAGGCAATTGGTTCTGGAGTCTCTGAGAGGACATGATTAGGCTGATTGTGTGAAGGCTGGAAAATCTGTAAAATGAATACAGTTGCTTTTATAGGAAGAAATTGCTGCTACCGAAGTGGAGAAGTATTCCTAGGGAGACGCTCACAGGAACAGAAATTTACTCGAGTCCACAGGAAGCAGATAAGAAGGAGCTAGTTCCTTGATCTGCTTCTGCCTATTGAGTCCTGAGCTCCAGCATCACAAGGCAGGGTGTAGCATAGCATTGTAAATTCACAACAGATGTCCACTTTCACCAAGTACATTTATAGATAAGAGGTTCAGGTAGTGGAATGACAGTGACTTAAAATACTTTCAAGTTTAATAGTAATTTTTAAAAAACTGGCAAAGATAATCAACAAACATAATAAAAGTGATTTTATATTATGAAAATGAAAATTCATGATAAGCACTAGTCCAAATAACATTCCAAACTATAAATAGTGAAATTAATTAAATAAAATAAACTGTTGAGAAATCGATTATTATTTCTTCAAATTTGTAATGATTAATCAATACATGGCATTAAAAGGATTAAAAAGAAATCTTAGATGTCATTTATGTATCCTACTTGAAACCAAATTTATTTTCAGTTGGATTAAAATTTCAAGTATCAATATATAAAATGAGGACACTAAAAAAATAGAAGAAAATAATGTTTACTGTTTACTTGTTCAGAGTATGGAAATAAAACACAGGCATACAAAGAAAGGAAAACATCGAAGGAAGAGTTCCACTGACTATATATAATATGTAACTTTTGTAAACAATGTCATTGCATGCAAAAATGAAAGAGTGATGATACATAGGGACAATTTTGTGAATTTGTAGAAAAAAAGAGATACAGTTCTTATCAAGCAAAGTTTTACAAATAAATGATAGACACAAAAATTTATCCTTAGGAAAGTGGGCAAACTATCTGAATATGTAATGACAAAGAAGAAATAAAAATGGCAAAAATATACAAAAAGTTAATACTCTTTAGTAATTCGAAAAATGCAGATAAAATAAAAACTTTATATGTATATATGTATATATGCTGCGGCTACTGCTGCTAAGTCGCTTCAGTTGTGTCCGACTCTGTGCCACCCCAAAGACGGCAGCCCACCAGGCTCCCCCATCCCTGGGATTCTCTAGGTAAGAATACTGGAGTGGGTTGCCATTTTCTTTTCCAATGCATGAAAATGAAAAGTGAAAGTGAAGTTGCTCAGTTGTGCCAAATCTTAGTGACCCCATGGACTGTAGCCTACCAGGTTCCTCCATCCATGGGATTTTCCAGGCAAAAGAGTACTGGAGTGGGGTGCCATCGTATATACACACACAAATATATATTTGACATTATATAAATATATATATATATATATATATATATATATATATATATATATATATATATATATATATCTCAGATTGGCCAAGACAATCCTTAATGCTGGAAAATAATAACAACAGGTATTAAATTGGCACAGCCTGCTTAGAATACATGATAACAATTTATGCCATTCAACCTTAAATAACTCTCATTTCTAGGTATGTAACCAAAGAAAGTTGACTCATTGGAGAAGACTCTGATGCTGGGAGGGATTGGGAGCAGGAGGAGAAGGGGACAACAGAGGATGAGATGGCTGGATGTCATCACTGACTCGATGGATGTGTCTGAGTGACCTCCGGGAGTTGGTGATGGACAGGGAGGCCTGGCGTGCTGCAGTTCATGGGGTCGCAAAGAGTTGGACACAACTGAGCGACTGATCTGATCTGAACCAAAGAAAATGATCAGAGGTGTAGTCAAAGGCTTAGTAAGTGTGTACTATATTATAATAACAGAATATTGTAAATAAACTCAATGTCTAACTATAAACAAATTGTCTTAAATCCATATGATAAAATGAGTTGTAGTGATTGAAAATCACGTTCTAAAAATAAACATTTGATAAACTCAGAAATCTTTCAAGACATGCAAAGTAAAAATTAAAAACAAAATAATGTTTTGGTTATGATATTAATAGATATTGTACAAAAATGAATATTAATTTTTTCATTATGGTAACATGATTTGTGATCATTTTACTTGTTAAAATATGTTTTAAAAGTTGCCATTGATAAAGTCTGATTGCTGAAGTATAATTGGTTTTTTCATATAAGAAGGAAATATTTACTCAGAGCTTGGACATCATTCTCAGAGCCAATAGATTTTCTCATTATCCCCCGAAACTATAATTGGAGTGACTTGAGACTTCTTCTATAATAGTAAAATAAAATAATTCAGACTTCTCTAAATATCAAATTCCAGTTCTTTAAAATTCAATAATGTGCAAGCATTTTTTCTAGCATTTGTCAAATGTTAATCATAAAATTCTACTTTTTTCTGTGTAACAGGAGAAATGCCATTCATATGTTTATTCCTTCCAACTTAATTTTCTGAATTCTCAGACCTCCAGATTTACACATTTAACTGTTACCTAACACCTAACCTTAGAAGTCAGAGTTCACCAAATGACTATATGCAAAGAAATAAATTTTTATTCCCTCTGCCCTGTTCTATATCCTCAGCACACCTGCATCAGCAGCTTTCTTTTCCACATGTTCTCAAGGACACATCTAATTATTCAAGCCAAATTTTCACATTTTTCTCTATCTTTAGTTCTATTGTTAATATGCTATGCTATGCTAAGTCACTTCAGTCGTGTCCAACTCTGTGTGACCCCATAGATGGCAGCCTACCAGGCTTCCTCGTCCCTGGGATTCTCCAGACAAGAACAATGGAGTGGGTTGCCATTTCCTTTTCCAATGCATGAAATTGAAAAGAGAAAGTGAAGTCGCTCAGTCATGTCTCACTCTTAGCAACCCCATGGACTGCAGCCCACCAGGCTCCTCCGTCCGTGGGATTTTCCAGGCAAGAGTACTGGAGTGGGGTGCCATTGCCTTCTCCAATTGTTAATATAACCAGTTGTAATCCAAACCTATGCTCCTATCTGGTCAAGCCCTCAGCATTTCTCAATACTGCTCGCCCTCTTAACTACACATTTGTTATAAAACAGCTACAGGAGCTATTTAAAAATATCAATTAGATGATGTCATTCTCTGACTTAAACATTTCCAAACGTTTCTGTTTTAATTTAGGTTTCCCCAGAATCACACCATGGTATGGATTGAGGTATAAAGAGTTTATTTGACAGCTGATCCCAAGGAACACCAGTCAGATGGGACATAACACAGAGAAAGGAAAGAAGTCATAAACAATGTATTATCAAGCAAACTGCCACTATGAGCAAGTGAATCCCATACGGAATTCTAGAAGTCAGCATATAGCATGTGCCTCAAGGAATACCACTTAGATGAACAAAGAAGTCAGTTCCTCTTAGACATTTGCTGAGGTTGTTCCTACAAGGGATGGCAGGTGGGGACCACAGGCATTAATACCTCAGCATTTCTGGCCTGCCACTCATTCATGTGTAACAGCCTCCAGTGGACCAAGAGACAGAGAGACAGAGCACTCAAGCCCAAAGTAAAAGACACTGGAAATTGGAAGGCAGGTCTGAGGGCCTAGAAAAGTTAAGGTCCATCAAGGATAGAACCCTGAGAGCTAAATGACAGTGCACCTTTTGTACCACTCTGATTCATGCACAACTTGCTTAATCTGAAGAAAGTGAATTGTTATATTCTTTATATACATGTAGAATACAGTGGAATTCCCTGGTGGCTCAGATGGTACAGCATAAGTCCATTCCTGAAATTGATCTCAAGAGGGAGATAAATATTTATCATTTTCCTTGGGAACACAGTTTTGAGAGCATTAGCCCACTGTGGCCCCCTTTGCCTAGCAGAGCAATACAGCTATTCTTTTCCTCTTCAACACTCCCCAACTATTTATCATCTATCTCTATCAGTATTTCTACATTCCATTTAACTTTGGTCAGTATTTCTGTTGAATTAAGTTAGAGTGCTTCAACCTCAGCACTAACATTTTGGGACAAATGGTTCTTGGTTATGGGAGATGCCTTGGAGGATGTTAGGTACCATCCCTGACTTCAACTCATAGACACCAGTAGTACAGTTCAATTCAATCGCTCAGTCGTGTCTGACTCTTTGTAACCCAATGAACCAGCAGCACACAGGCCTCCCTGTCCATCACCAACTCCCAGAGTCCACCCAAACCCATGTCCATTGAGCCAATGATGCCATCCAACCATCTCATCCTTTGTCATCCCCTTCTCCTCCTGCTCTCAATCTTTCCCAGCATCAGAGTCTTTTCAAATGAGTCAGCTCTTCACATCAGGTGGCCAAAGGACTGGAGTTTCCACTTCAACATCAGTCCTTCCAATGAACACCCAGGACTGATCTCCTTTAGGATGGACTGGTTGGATCTCCTTGCAGCCCAAGGGACTCTCAAGAGAATTCTCCAACACCACAGTTCAAAAGCATCATTTCTTTCTTCTGTGCTCAGCTTTCTTTAAGTCCAACTCTCACATCCATACATGACCACTGGAAAAACCATAGCCTTCTTCCCCCAAATTGTGATTATAAAGGTCTTTAGATATTGCCGAATGTACCCCAGGGCGGGAAATTCACCCCTTCTCCAAGCTGAAAATCACTAGGTGAATAGCCTATTGGATCATCATTACCTTGTACCCTTGGGGTCTGAACCTCTCATTACTATACACTTGTCAGGCTAAATCTGACAGGATAAAGCTGTTGCTTTTGATTAACTGCCTAATCATGGCTTTTGATTAATTGCCTACTCATGGCTATTACTGGAGGTGAAAAAGACCCAAACCAAGAAGAGCCCTGTGGGACTTCCTGAGTTCCAAGCATAATCATGTCTGTCTCCATTACACAGCATCACTCTTTCTTCATGAAAATAAGGCTCATTTCTTCACGTCAGTAAAACAATTTCATTTTTTACCTGTACTTACTGGTGTGAGGATCAATAAATGACCAGGTGGCCATCATAGCTTTAGGTTTAGGGGAACCTGACCTGCATCTCCTGGTGGAAGGCCCCATCACATCATGGCTGGAGCCAGGATCTCTAGTCCAAATGAGCCTAAAGTTGTGAAGAGGAAAAGTACAAAGTGACAATGAGATAGTCCGCCCTGATTTCCATCTCTCTGTTCCCAGACCTAATTATTCTACTTGGTGGGACATAACATCATATAATAGTTGATAATTCAAATTATATACTGCAGCTTGAAATAAAATGCTCCAATTCCATAAGCCTGGCATTCTAGATGTTCTGTTCAGAGGCCACCTGTATTAGTTTTCTATAGCTGAGTAACAAATTACCACAAACTTAGTGAGTGAAGAAAACTCCCATTTATTAACTAACTTCGTGTAGGTCAGAAGTTCAGCACAGTTTCACTAAATGCAGGGTATCACAAGGCTGAAATCAGAGTTGGTTGGGTTAGGGACAAAAAAAATCTACTTCTAAGCTCATTCATGGGTTGTTGGCAAAATTCAGTTCCTTGTGGTTTTAGGACTAAAGTCCCCTGTGAAGTCCTTGCTAGATATCATTAGGGTAATCATTCAGCTCATCAAAGGTGATTGAATTCTTTTGCTAAGTGTCCCCTTCCATCTTCAAATCAGCAACAGTACACCACATCATGCCATTGCATTGAATCTCTAATTTCCCCTTCTGTCACCAGCCAGAGTAAATTGTCTGTGTTTAAGGGCTCATGTGATAGATCTATCCAGATAGTCACCCTATCTTATCAACTGATTTGGAATATTAATTTCATAAGTAAATCCCTCTACTGAAAAACTAGATTAGTGTTTGAATAACTGGGAAAAGATATGTATATACCAGGGGATCAAACTTTTGGGGACACATTTTAGAATTGTGACTATCAAACGGTTCCAAATTTCTATCAATCTCTAGCTTCACCATGATATGGTATAAGGCAGAAACAATGGGATCCAAGGTCATATGCCCATCATCACCCTTCCTTCAAAAAGAGTGGATTCCTTGGTCCAAAGCTGTGTTATGCTGGATCCTTTCTGATAAACACTCAGGACCCTTTAATAGCGATGCTAGCTGAGGCACTATTGCCATGAAAGATAAACCCATATTCATAATCTGTATCATCTAAATAATGATGAACTGATGTCCCTCCAAAGATGGAAGAGGTAGGTCTGATGTGATCAATGTTTTCCAAGTTACTTATTAATCTCCTGGATTAATGGGGATCTCAGAGTTTTTCCTAAGGCTGGTTTGTTATTCAGTAACAATAGTAGCTAGTTCAATCTGGGACCTACAAATATTTACTGTCCTTGCTCCCAGGGCCTCTCTATTTTGGGCCTGTTGTACAAGCAACGAAGTGAGTGAGGGTAGCATTTGGTGAAGCTCTGTGGGATGATCACTCTATCCACTGATTTTAAGTATGGTGGGTGTTCCTGGTAATCGTTAATGTGGAACAAAAAGATCCACACATTTTGTGTTCATTCCTGTAGATCTGTCCATATATTCCTTTCTCAGAACTTACTGCATTGTAGCTTTAAGACTTGTTCCTCCCAGGTCCCTGACCAATCAACCAAACTATTTGCCACTGATGAAGAATCTGTATATATTCTTAATTTCAACTTTTTCTCTCTCCCCTCTAAATTGATGCCTAGGAGACCTGCTCGAAGTTCTGACAATTGAAAGGATTTCCCCCTCATTGCTGTCTTTCATGAGCATTGCTATGTAGAACTGTAATGTATTAGTAACCAATTTTAAGCATTTGACATGCTAACAAGCCAATCCTTCTCCTTTTAAAACAGCTTTATTGAAATATAAAGCATACACCATACAATTGCCCCACCCATTTAAATTATACAATGTAATGGCTTTTCATATTTTCACAAAATTGTGCATTCATCACACAACTCATTTTAGCACATTTTAATGACCCTCCCTCCTAACCATCATCCTCCGAACCTTCTATACCCAGTAATGGGCAATCACTAATTTGCTTCCTGTCTCTGTGAATTTGCTTAATCTGGACATTTTATATAAGTGGAATCATATAGTATGTGGTCCTTTGTAACTGACTTCTTTCACTTAACACAATATTTTTAAGAGTTATCGATGTTGTGTCATGTATTAGTACTTTATATGGTTGAATAATATCCATTTATGAATATATCACATGTTTTTCTTTATTTATCAGTTGACAACATTTTGATTGTTTCTACTTTTTGGCTTCTATAAATAATATTGCTATGAACATTGAGGTATACAAATTTTTGTGTGGCTTGATAAACCTTTGAACCTGGCCAGGTTTTTCCTTCTCTATCAGACAGAAATTTAATAAATGCCTTATTAAATCCTATGTGTAATTATACTCAGAGTCACTGGTGCAAGGAATGTCATTGGGTTCTGAGCTGTCTGTTCAGGAATGATCCCAAATGTAGACCTTTTCTTGTATGGTAGATTGTTGCTGTTCCTGCCAGACCTTATAACTTAATGAGTGAAAATAACTAACTTATGATGAAAACTCTGGTGGCATAGACTTTTGATATGCTATGGTCAGGCACTTTCTCCACCAGGGTCCAATACCATGGCAGGAGATGATTTTCGAACAGTATAGGCTTCTCTTCTGCATACTGTCCAATCTTGCTTCAGAACCTAAACATTTTGTTTTGAAATCTCTTCCTGGGAGTTCCCCAAGATTCAATATGTTGCTATTATTTACCACAGATGCTTAAAGAACTCTGGAATTTGCCGTATCTTATGCATCAAGTGGCAAAACTGCTTGCAGCACAATCTGAATTTGTCACAGAATTGCTTCTTGTTGCAGATTCTGCTCAAAAAGGCAGCCTTTTGGGTAGCCTGATAAATAGATCAAAGAATACTCCTAAGTGTAGCACCAGCCGTTTTGCTGTAACTTCTATTGCTATCTGAGGCACTAGAAAAGCTAAGCAACGTGTTCATGGCATGCAAATCACTTCATGACCTGTCCTTCCTCACTTCCCCAACCTCAGCTCCTACCACTCTCCCTTTTCTTAATTTGATCCACTTTCTAGCCTTCTCATATTCTGTGCCTCTGACCTGAATGACTGCACATCTCCTCAGACTATCTCCTCAGGAGTCAGGTCTCTGTTCAAATGCCACCACCACAGATTCAGAGAGCCCTTGTTCCACTGCCCTGTAAGTTTTCTTCCTTCCTTTCACCTCTCCTTGCTTTGCATTGCTATCTGATTCCTTTTCATTTCTTTATAGAACTTGTATCTAAAATTATAATACACATTCTTCTGGTCAATTCATGTACATTTATTTTAATAGAATTTTACTAAAACAACTTGGAAGAAATAACACTGCCCTGCTTTCCATGCTTCCAGGAACCTCTTGAGTTTTCTAAAAAGTCTTCCAAAATATACTTGGATGATTTGAATACATGTAATTCATGGAGAGTCAAATTTCTCAAGGCCTGTGGGTTTGGTTGCCAGCTTCTTAATGTCTTAGATTTAAGAGAGTGGTTTACAACATCTCCTCATCTGTTTACATCATTTGATGGCCTCCAAAACCCTGGCAGTCCAGTGGCATACTGCACCTTTTTATCTAGTTTTTCCCCGTAAGAATATAAGTTCCACAGAATCATGGAACGTGCCTGCCTGGGTCACTGGTATATGCCTTCCATCTAGCACAGGTGCTGAATGAGACAATGGAGAAAATAGAGGTATGATCATGGGTAGTCATTTTATACAAAGAAGAAACTGACATTTTAACTGAATAAATAAGTGTATCTTAGGGGGTATGATTAAAAACTTGGGTGGGTATCAGAATAAAGAATCTCAGGTGTGAAGACTTTTCTTAATACAAAAGAATAAACCATTAGCACATTTTAATGGAACACAATAATAGGAGCTGAGCCCTAAAAAACCAAATCTTACCTCAGGGTTTTATGACAAGTAACTATTTGAGAACACTTTTCTAAATGCTCCATTATGTTTAGCAAAAACTTATTAAGAATGGAACCATTCTTATTTTAAGACATGCAGAGTTAATGACCTTATTTAACAACCAAATCTGTACTGCCCCTATTATGAAGTAGAGTATAGCTATTACCTAACAGTGTTCAAGATTTGTATATTTGGAGAGTAATGAGTCTGAAGGAGTAAATCTTAGAAGTATTTAAAATTATGAGTTTCTCATTTATAAGTTTTATTAGAAAATCTATATACTTTTAAATTTTTTGCTGTGCTCTACCTGAACAGAGTGAGGTGAAAGTAAATTTTCAATAGTTCTTCAATTGTCCCTAGACACTTTACTTAAGTTTATACACAACAAAATGGATATATTATCTCTAGGATGAGGGAGAGATAACTGAACAGAAAGCGTGAACAAAGCCTAAGAATTTTTGTTTGTTCACAGGCTTAAACAAAGACAGGAATGTCAATAGACTTATAGCGTCCAGAATGAGGGCATTGATGACATCATCTATTTTGCACCGCCCAGCCCATCCAAATGAACTGTACACCCATCAAGAGATGTATCAGCTAAATGAAGTCCACAGGTAAGAGAATGTTCATGCTAATGAAGACTGGAATTAATAACAGAAGAGGGATGTTTAGTAAAGAGCAAGCAAAAGTTTAGATGGGAGCATGCTAACGGTCTTTAGTTCTTAAACGAAGCTTATATATAGCACCGAGAACAATTAGCAATATTTACAGAGAGTTGAACTGTAGTCACTCTGTGCAGAATCTTTTTGACAACACTGTTCAATTCTTCCCTACTTCCTCTCAGTGAGGTGGGATTTTCAACCTCAGGCAGTTAAGAGAATGATCAAAACTACTTCAGAAAAATATGAATGTTTACCAAGTTCATTTGGGCCAGGTGATATTATAACGGCAGGCACACATCATTATAAATTTGTCCAAATTCAATGAATGTACAACATCAAGAGTGAACCCTAATGTAAACTATGGCTTTGGGGTTCAAACATAGTGATATGTCAGGGTAGCTTCATCAGCTGTAACAAATGTGTCACTCTGGTGTTGCTGTTGTTAATGGGGAAGGGTATGCATGGATGGGAGCAAGAAAAATCACTGTACCTTCCACTCAATTTTGAGATGAACCTAAAACTGCTCTAAAAAGTAAAGTTAAAAATACATTATTAAAAATTCATTGGGGCCAGAATTAAAAATCAAGATTAGAATTCATTCATAATCTCATAAGGCCTGTGTCTTAAGGTCATTGCAATTGGGTAGGAAAAGATTGTAATGAAAACAACCAGGAACATTGATTGGCAGATTGTAAGGGAGAAGAGGTGGTCCTGGCTGACTTTATTACATTCTGGATGTAGCAGAGCATTTCCAAAGGTGGCTGCAATGATGTTCTGTCTTGCCACCTTTGGCGATGAAATTCTGTGGTTCCTCTCATCCTGAAATGGAGTCTGTTTCTATTATCCCCCTCCCACCCCTTGATTTAGATGGCTAGTGACTTGTTTCAATAAACAGAATGTAGAAGGAGTGATGATGTGCCTGTTCTGGATCTGGACGAAGGTGCCTGGTGGCTCTGTCTTCTCTTCTGGAAGGTGGCTGCCGTGCTACAAGGAGCTACAGATAAGCCTGCTGGAGTGAGAGCCATGTAGACAGTGCTAAAGGAGGAGACACTGCAAAGAAAGAGAGATGATGTGGCGGAGCAGCAAATTGCCCCTGTGGGGCTTCAGGCAAGCCAGGCTGCCCATCAACGCAGCTGAGTGAATGACCCCTATGACAGTATTCACTTAGAGCAACAACTCTAATCTGTGGAGTTTTCAAAATGAGATTTGTAGTTTTATAAGAAGAGAAAGAAATTTCTCTCTCTCTGTTTTTTTTTTTTTTTTTACCTCCTTCTGTCTTTCTGTCTCTTTCTTTTTTTCTGATGATGTGTAAGAACATAGCCAGTCAGAACATAGTAAAAACATAGCCAGAAGTCAGCTGTCTATAAGCGAAGAAGAGAGCTCTCACCCAGGAACCATATTGACTGACTGGTACATTGATCTTGGATTTCTCATTTTCCAGAACAGTGAGAAATACACTTTTGCTGCTTAAGACACCCAGACTTTGGTAGTTTGTTACAGCAGCCTGAGCTAACTAAGGCAAGGGAACTGGTCTGGGTAATCTGCTTCTATCTAATTCCAGAATTTACTCAGAGTTGCTTAGGTATAAGACTTAGGAGAACTGAGGATACTTATCTAACTTTCTTGATAGCCAATACATATTTTAAATATATTTTAAGTAGCAATGCAACTATATTACATCATAATAAGTTTATCAACATATAAATGCTTCAGTTTTCCCAGTTCCTGAAAAACAGTATTACATATGTTCACACCTCTCTAACTCCACTTTGTAATATTTTTCCACTGGTTTGTAACAGAGAACTATATACTAGATTCTGAATCCCTGTAAGGAAAATACATAAGAATTCAAAACTCATATACAAAATAAAGTAAGTAAAGAATGATATTGTGATGATGAACCCAATAAGAAATAAGAAAAAGTTGATAAGAAATGATATGTCTAGATAAAAAGAGAAAAGGTAAGTTGAAAGGGGAAAACCATTTTGAATTCTTTTTAATGTATTTTAATCTATCAGCAGTATCAGTGAATACCAAAATAACAATATGTATGTAAAATGGTTCAGATAAATTTGTAAGGATGAAGAAAACCTGTAGGATTTTTTAAAGTCACATTCCTGTAAGATGTCACCATTTACATAAGATAAGACAGGGAACAACTTCTGTGCATAGAGAATACAGTACAAACAGTAGAGAGAAATTACCAGTGTGCCCCAGATAAGATCAGATTAGGAAAAACCATTGGGTATCCTCTACCTCTGTCTCAGATAAGCAGAGGAGTAAGGGTCAATGTTAAAGTGAAAGGAATATAAATTAGGACTGGGGAGGAAAATAATCTATAAGAGATGGCCACTGCTAAATAGGCCTTTTCTTTCCTCTATTACATTGTGGGTACAAAGTAAAACAAGGTGTAAAGAACACTAAAATATCCATTAGTTTAGTGATTATAAAGGAATTGTGGAGATATATTTTTCATAGCAAGTGAAATTTTCCTATTCTATCCTTCTAACTGATATTTTAGGTCCTCTCTTCCTCTTTTGCAAGACTTGTCTCTTTATCATAGCTTGACAAAGAACTGAGGAGTTTCATAACAAACACTTGGGAGAGATGGAAAGGATGGATGCTTCTAAAATTTTACCTCTTCTACATCATCTAAGGGCCCAGGTGGATTTGTAGCCAATATACAGTGTTCAGAGTGGCTTTATTCATAATAATCCCACACTGGAGACAAGCCAGATGCCTATCAAAAGGAGAATGGAAATATACATTGAGGTATATTCATACAATGGGTTCAGATCAGATCAGTCGCTCAGTCGTGTCCGACTCTTTGAGACCCCATGAAATGCAGCACGCCAGGCCTCCCTGTCCATCACCAGCTCTTGGAGGTCACTCAGACTCACATCCATTGAGTCAGTGAAGCCATCCATCCATCTCATCCTCTGTTGTCCCCTTCTCCTCCGGCCCCCAACCCCTCCCAGCATCAGAGTCTTCTCCAATGAGTCAACTCTTCGCATGAGGTGGCCAGAATACTGGAGTTTCAGCTTTAGCATCATTCCTTCCAAAGAAATCCCAGGGCTGATCTCCTTCAGAATGGACTGGTTGGATCTCCTTGCAGTCCAAGGGACTCTCAAGAGTCTTCTCCAACACCACAGTTCAAAAGCATCAATTCTTTGGTGCTCAGCCTTCTTCACAGTCCAACTCTCACATCCATACATGACCACAGGAAAGACCATAGCCTTGACTAGGCGAACCTTTGTTGGCAAAGTAATGTCTCTGCTTTTGAATATGCTGTCTAGGTTGGTCATAACATTTCTTCCAAGGAGTAAGCGTCTTTAATTTCATGGCTGCAGTCACCATCTGCAGTGATTTTGGAGCCCAGAAAAATAAAGTCTGACACTGTTTCCACTGTTTCCCCATCTATTTCCCATGCAGTGATGGGACCAGATGCCATGATCTTTGTTTTCTGAATGTTGAGCTTTAAG
The DNA here is from genome assembly GCA_935064755.1 of Tragelaphus eurycerus. Classification (NCBI taxonomy): domain Eukaryota; kingdom Metazoa; phylum Chordata; class Mammalia; order Artiodactyla; family Bovidae; genus Tragelaphus; species Tragelaphus eurycerus. Next base: position 2,957,724 of record CAKXYN010000045.1, on the reverse strand, counting down.
CCAACCTTTTTACTCTCCACTTTCACTTTCATCAAGAGGCTTTTTAGTTCCTCTTCACTTTCTGCCATAAGGGTGGTATCATCTGCATATCTGAGGTTATTGATATTTCTCCCAGCAATCTTGATTCCAGCTTGTGTTTCTTCCAATCCAGCATTTCTCATGATGTACTCTGCATATAAGTTAAATAAACGTGGTGACAATATGCAGCCTTGACATACTCCTTTTCCTATTTGGAACCAGTCTGTTGTTCCATGACCAGTTCTAACTGTTGCTTCCTGACCTGCATACAGATTTCTCAAGAGGCAGATCAGGTGGTCTGGTATTCCCATCTCTTTCAGAATTTTCCACAGTTTATTGTGATCCACACAGTCAAAGGCTTTGGCATAGTCAATAAAGCAGAAATAGATATTTTTTCTGGAACTCTCTTGCTTTTTCCATGATCCAGCGGATGTTCGCAATTTGATCTCTAGTTCCTCTGCCTTTTCTAAAACCAGCTTGAACATCAGGAAGTTCACGGTTCACATATTGCTGAAGCCTGGCTTGGAGAATTTTGAGCATTACTTTACTAGCGTGTGAGATGAGTACAATTGTGTGGTAGTTTGAGCACTCTTTGGCATTGCCTTTCTTTGGGATTGGGATGAAAACTGACCTTTTCCAGTCTTGTGGCCACTGCTCAGTTTTCCAAATTTGCTGGCATATTGAGTGCAGCACTTTCACAGCATCATCTATCAGGATTTGGAATAGCTCCACTGGAATTCCATCACCTCCACTAGCTTTGTTCATAGTGATGCTTTCTAAGGCCCACTTGACTTCACATTAGGACATAACAATAAAATAATCTGTTGTATGAGCTGAACAGAGCCATTTAGGTGTAGCGAGCAAGCAAACACCTGCCAAACACAGGCACACACACACACACAACCAGGAATGAATCTCATAGATAGGTAAAGTGGGGGGAAAAGCTAGATGCACAAAAATGTCTATAGTCTATGCATGATTTCACTTACAGAAAGTTCAAGAACAGGCAAAATTAATTGATGATGATAGAACTCAGAATAGTGGTTACCTCTTGGGGGCAGTGGTGTAGACAAGATAGGCACAAAGGTATCTTATGGAGTGCTGGAAATATTTTATATTTTGATTTGAATGGTGGCTAAAAGGATGTCAACATGCAAATAATTCTTAAACTGCATAATTGAGTAATATACTTTATATACTTTACCCTGTATATTGTATCTCAATTTAGAAAGAGACAGAGGATTGAAAAAAGGTAGAAGTTCTGTTGCAAATGTGTTAATTTTGGAGAACCCTGGTGTGAGCACTTCAAAAGAAAGACTGTTGTCCCCCAGAGCAGCTGAGCCTGAGAAACAAAAAGGCTTGTGTAACTGACAATTGGAAGAACTATTCTGCATATATTAAGACATCGCAGACAGAGAAAACAAATAGTGGCTTCAATTATGAGCTCTAAATAAAGAGCCACAAGGGTGGAAGCTTCGAATTGTAGGCTTTGGCTTGCAATTTATCTACTTCTCATATGGGCAACTCTTTGTCACAACTTCCAACAACAGTAGCAAAGATTTATTTGTTCAACAATGGTAAGTAATTCTTCTAAGAAATTCAGAAGGACAGCTAATAAAAAAAATACATATATAAAAAGTAATTACCAGGGAAAAGCAGAATACAAATAAGACATGGATAAAAGCAATGAAGATAAAGGCAATAAAGACAGATAATTGCTATGATTACACTTTAAATTTGATTCAGCTTCTCAGCAGCCTGTGAACAGAGGTAAAGCTAATCAGTTTTTTAATTCTCATTGTCAGGAAAGAAGACAAATATCAGTCTCCTAAAGGAAATAAAAGTTTGCTTGGAATTGAATTTATGTTTAAACTCATGCTAAGTGATATCCTCTGAATTCAACAATAGGGTAAAGTAGATCATTGAAAAATTAAAATACATGAATTTTGATCAAGAACTCATCATTCTCTTCTCCAGTTGGGTAATTCTAACCTTTATGGATATCAGTTTTCCTTTCTTTAAAATAATAATGACAATCATCTTAAAAGATAACATAAATACCCTTGCTATGTGCTGGGTACTAAATTAATTCAATCCTCACTACTGCTACCATGTTGGTAGCAACATTTTACTCATTTTACTGATGATAAAATTAGAGTGCAGAGAGGTTAAATGATTGGCCTCAAATCACACATGTAGTAAAACAAAAATAACTATTTTTTTTTAGTCTGCCTCACGAACGTGGGTGCATGCTCAGTCACATCAGTCATGTCTACTCTTTGCAACCCTCTGGACTCTAGCCCGCCAGGCTCCTCTGTCCATGGGGTCTCCAGGCAAGAATACCAGAGTGGGTTGTCATGCCCTCCTCCAGGAGATCTTCTCAACCCAAGGGTTGAACCCACGACTCCTGCATTGCAGGCAGATTCTTTACCACTGAGCCATCAGGGAAGCCCCAACCTCAGCAAGAGATTGTGCAAATTACATATGATGTTTGGTTAATCTTTCTGAAAATGCAACTTGAAAACTTTAAATGGAAAAGTAACTACTTTGTAGCTATTTATAAACAAGGCATTTTACTGGACACATTGGAGTCCACAAAGATGTAAACAGTATTCTGTGTTGTGTTAAAAAAAGGTAATGACTCTGAAGCTGATGGCCATGACAGGCCCTCATATAAAGGTGTCTTCCCTTCACCCATCTTTTCCTATACCTTTCCAAGGATCTTGCTGATTTTTCCAAAAACTCATTTATCCTCTCCTTATTCTTTAATTCTCTTCCCTAGCCCTCTTTTATTCCATTTGGTATTAATTGAAATAATGGATGCTATTGTAAAATAACAAAGATGCAAGTAAGAAGAGAAAGTCAATGGAACTTAGTAAACACATTTGTAACACTTTTGATGAGAGTAAACCACAATAATATAATAATTTTAATTAGATAAAAGTTCTTAAGATGTAATGTAGATTGTCAGTAATAACTTAATCTGATTAAAGGGAATAAAGAGAAAATGAAGACAGTGACCATACACAACACTTTCCAAAATTTTTATTTATTTGGTGTAATTGATGGGGATCTTCAGTTCAAAAGGAAGAATTGTTCAGCTAAGTAATATTATAGCATACTTGTATGTTAAGGGAAATAATTAATTAGAAAGGGGAAAATTGCTGATGCAAAGGAAACAGGGGTTATTTGAGAGATAAAAATCCTTGAATAAACAAAAGGAGATGGGATTCAGCGGGTAAATGGGTGGGTTGACTTTTAATTAACCATTCCTGAAGTCACATATCTCTGGTTTTCTTTAATGAAATGTCAAAAACCCTATCTTAACATTTTAGTGCTTTGCCGCTTGCTGGCAAAGCATCCTAACAGGTTCAAAGAGCATTGGGTGCATGTGAATGTAGTCTGAAAGATTTGATGATAAAAAGGCAAGGGACTTGTCTCCTAGTGGTTTCTGTGTTATCAGCAAAGCAAGAATTGATGTTACTGATTGTCCATGGGGAAAATGAGAGGGTTTAAGATGTTTGAGAGGAGGGAAACAAGAAAGAATCATCTTGATGAGTAGACAAGTAAATTTACTGGGGAATTATAGGATTGCTTAGCACTTTTGAATGTGCCCTGAAGATTAGTGACTATAAATTTAAAGTGTGAAAAAGTCAGTGTGGTTCTATTTTCTCTCCAGGCATGTTCAAATATTCAGGTGCATGCACAGAGTAAGCAGAATTATGAGCTTAATCAGGTTTGGCATTTGGCCAGGCAAAGTCTAAAAGCACTAGAGAAAGGCAAAGGAGTGGAGGGCTTCTACAAAGGAGTGATTAATCATGGAAGCTAGCATGGTTAAAGAGAAAATTGAGAGGAAGATAAGGCAGATGACAGTAAAGAATAGTTTGGGTCAAGGGATAGGATGTATCAATGGAGGCAAAATAATTATTGGAGAGAAGAAGCTAACATGAATTGGAAAGAGAGCATGGAAGTGGCCAGAGGAGGGTGCTTATATATAACATTTTTGAGAGGCTAAATACTGAACATATCAATAAAATGGAGGGTAAAGTCATGGGGAAATGACAGGCAAAAAGTTGAAAAGGGAATGGACTAGGGACTAAGATATGTACTAACAAAGAAAAGAACCTTAAAAAAATTTTAAATGGAGAACTAATAGCAGATCTAGTCTGAAATCAGGCACTCTGAAGGACTGTCTTTAAAAAAAAAAAATGCAAGCAGAAAGGAGAAATCTGCAGAAAATGGTAATGAGAATTAAGGAGAAACCACACCACCTCCAAGTCCTATAGTCATGGGAAGTGACAGAAAAAGCAGGCACAAACTGAGAATGCTGTGGGGAAAGTTAGCTAAATTCTGTGAACTTTAGTTTTTTAGAATAGATGTCGTGATGTCGACTGTCTAGAGTAGTTTGAGAATAAAATGAGATAACGTATAAAGCACAAGAAGGCTGTTGGTATTATAGGGCAAGAAAACATAGTCATATCCCTGTAACTCACATTTTAAAGTGCCAACCACAGTATTCAATATAGCTCTTTTGGCTGTTTGTATTGATTTTTCCTTTGTCCCATGTACTATTAAGTAGACATTGAAGAGCCAGTGATAAGAAAATTCACCTTTGTGGTGTAGCCTTAAAAACCTCAAGCTGAGAACTCATTTGAAAATTATTCCAGGTTAATAGTTTAGCCAGATATCTTTCCAAGCATAGGTACATTTTCTTTAGGAAAAGATTCACCTTTAAACTAAGCTTCAAACTGCATTTTCATAAATAAAGATACAAAAATTTTGGACTCATGGGAGAAAAAAAGTGACAAAATCTACAAGAAGATCTCATGGTCAAATGGAAATACTAGACATATAATGTCAAGGCCTCAAGACTGGATATTGAAATTTTCAGACACAGAGTTTAAAAGAACTGTATATAATATACATAAAGAAATCAAATAAAATCTTAGAGATAGCACAGAACAAGAAACTTTGAGAACAGCCAAGTTTAGCTATGAAATGACCCATGAGAAAGAATGGGACATCTGACATATAGAGAATTTCAAAGTTATTGACATATTTCTTAAACTTGGGGATAGAACACAAGTCTTTGTTGTACCTTTCATATTTTTATGTTTTTAAATACACTGCTACTGTTGCTGCTAAGTTGCTTCAGTTGTGTCTGACTCTATATGACCCCTTAGACAGCAGCCTGCCAGGCTCCTCCATCCCTGGGATTCTCCAGGCAAGAATAATGGAGTGGGTTGCCATCTCCTTCTCCAATGCATGCATGCATGCTAAGTCATTTCAGTCATGTCTGACTTTGTGCGACCTCATGGACAGCAGCCCACCAGGCTCCTCCATGCATGGAATTCTCTAGGCAAGTATACTGGAATGGGTTGCCAGTTCCTTCTCCCTTGTAAATACACAGTATTTGATAAAATAATTAAAGTAAATAATTATATGATCATACTAAGAAACACCATATAGCCATCGAAAAGCTGCCAAATTAGTAATATTTCAATTCCATTTATTGCTTATTTTTAGTTGAAATATTATTAGAAGAGATACTCTTGATCTATTATTTAGTTATTCAGTGGTACAAGATATATACTTTCTCCTTGTTTAACTGTTTAAAAAATATTTTATCAATAAATTTAAGTCAAACTTCTTATTGAAGTATAAATTAGCCTGTCTTTAGTCAGTGGGAGCTTCTTCAAATTGATGTAATCCTAGTGTTATATACTAACTTAGTAATTTCTGATGCTTCATTACCAGCCATTGTAATAAAGTGTTCTAGGTTTAGCTGGGACATATGTTCCAGACTACCCTTAAATATTTTTCCAAGCACCTCTAGTACTTTGACGGTAAGTGGTATTTAAGGACTACAACCTACATGCTAGGTGGTAAAGCTTCTAATTACTTCTGAGTTGGTCATTGTTTCTAGGCTTTTTGGTGGTAAAGTCATAATTCATTTATATTTATATGTATGTATGTGTATATATATACACATAGACATACTATAAGTATGTATGTACATATTAAATTATATATATATATTGCATGTAAATCTTACATATATATATAATGTGTATCAGAATAAATACTCTTAATTTCATACTTCCACTTCAAATTTAGTACTATAAGATTTTAAAATTAATCATTTGTACTGCTGCTGTTAAGTCACTTCAGTCGTGTCTGACTGTGTGACCCCATAGACAGCAGCTCACCAGGCTCCCTTGTCCCTGGGATTCTCCAGGCAAGAACACTGGAGTGGGTTGCCATTTCCTTCTCCAATGCATGAAAGTGAAAAGTGAAAGTGAAGTCGCTCAGTCGTGTCTGACTGTTAGCGATCCCATGGACTGGAGACTACCAGGCTTCTCTGTCCATGGGATTCTCCAGGCAAGAGTACTGGAGTAGGGTGCCATTGCCACTAATCCAAATATATTTTCTTCCTCAGCATGGATTAGAATTCTGATTTAAAGAACACAGGGAATTATAGAAATAAAAAATTATTATAGAAAAAAAAATAGACTTATTTTCCCCCACACGTTTCATATACTAAAGTTTTATAATAGCACTATTAAAATCATCATTTCCACTGATAAATCTCAAAAAATTTTTTTTCATATATTATTCACATATTCTTTGCTCATTTTTAGTATAACTCAGATCAGATCAGATCAGATCAGTCGCTCAGTCGTGTCCGACTCTTCGCGACCCCATGAACTGCAGCACGCCAGGCCTCCCTGTCCATTACCAACTCCCGGAGGTCACTCAGACTCACATCCATCGAGTCAGTGATGCCATCCAGCCGTCTCATCCTCTGTCGTCCCCTTCTCCTCCTGCCCCCAATCCCTCCCAGCATCAGAGTCTTCTCCAATGAGTCAACTCTTGCATGAGGTGGCCAAAATACTGGAGTTTCAGCTTTAGCATCATTCCTTCCAAAGAAATCCCAGGGCTGATCTCCTTCAGAATGGACTGGTTGGATCTTCTTGCAGTCCAAGGGACTCTCAAGAGTCTTCTCCAACACCACAGTTCAAAAGCATCAATTCTTCGGCGCTCAGCCTTCTTCACAGTCCAGCTCTCACATCCATACATGACCACAGGAAAGACCATAGCCTTGACTAGGCGAACCTTTGTTGGCAAAGTAATGTCTCTGCTTTTGAATATGCTATCTAGGTTGGTCATAACTTTCCTTCCAAGGAGTAAGCGTCTTTTAATTTCATGGCTGCAGTATGAATATATCGTGCTAAATCGCTTCAGTTGTGTCCGACTCTGTGCGATCCCAGAGACGGAAGCCCACCAGGCTCCCCCGTCCTTGGGATTCTCCAGGCAAGAACACTGGAGTGGGTTGCCATTTCCTTCTCCAATGAATGAAAGTGAAAAGTGAAAGTGAAGTCGCTCAGTCGTGTCCAACTCTTAGCGACCCCATGGACTACAGTCTACCAGGCTCCTCCATCCATGGGATTTTCCAGGCAAGAGTCCTGGAGTGGGGTGCCATTGCTAGGCTCTCCCTTTTCAGTCTCACTTAAAATTAATTCTACAAATAGCTATGTGTACTGGTCATTATGAGTTCTTATGTCAATGAAGTCATTTTTGTTTTCTATTAGATGATTGTCCTCTAATAGATTTCTCTGGAAAGGGAAAAATTTCCGAGTTTAAATGTGTCAACAGCAGTAAGTCTGTTGCCTTATGTGAAAAAGTAAGTGTGCTAGCTATAAAATTTGTGCTCATGTTTTTCATTTGTTGAGTATCTTACTATACAGCTCAATCTTCTCTTGATATAAATCACCAGAATGGAAAAGTTTAATGACAATATACTTTTTTTTTCTTTTCAGTATACTTGCTATATTTTAGTATTTATTTTATAGCCTTGCTTTTTTGGGGGGCCATTTCTATTATCCATATATTTGCTTCTCTGTACCTATTAATAGCTGTCATTTCCTAATTTAATCATCTCATCCCTTTCCATTCTTTTTTGATTTTTCTCCTTTTAATATTTTACTTTTTAATTCACATACATTATTCATTATATTTCAATGCTATATTATACATATTATATAATTATATATATATATATATACTTATATTCCAAATTTATGTTCATCTGTTCTTGTGTTTTAATATAGTTTCTAAATAATAATTTCTTTTGTATGCTATGCTATGCTATGCTATGCTAAGTCACTTCAGTCGTGTCCGACTCTGTGTGACCCCATAGACGGCAGCCCACCAGGCTCCCCCGTCCCTGAGATTCTCCAGGCAAGAACACTGGAGTGGGTTGCCATTTCCTTCTCCAATGCATGAAAGTGAAAAGTGAAAGTGAAGTCGCTCAGTCGTGTCCGACCCTCAGCGATCCCATGGACTGCAGCCCTCCAGGCTCCTCCATCCATGGGATTTTCCAGGGAAGAGTACTGGAGTGGGGTGCCATTGCCTTTTTTCTTAAATCCTGTCACTCATTTTGCAAGTTTTTCTAATTCTTATTAAAGTTATTTCTTTTATTTTATAACATTTTTTATTTCTTTCCACCCATTAAAAGATAGAATGTGAAACTTTTCATATTCATATAAATATATCTTTCTGGTTCACTTTATTCTCTGTAGATGTCATTCTGATTCATTCTTTTATATTATGAAAAATGTGTGGGTTTTGACATTATACTTTTCTGTCATTCATTTTAACATGAAATAATTACATTTTCTTCTAATTATTTCTATATCATCTACCTAGAACTTCATCAGACTAGAGGGAAAATATCAAACATTTTCTTTAAAAAATTAAGAAAGAAATACACTCTTCCTTTTCCATTCTAACTAGTCACTAGTTTTTTTTGAAAACCAAGGAAGGAGAACAGGAGAATCATCAGATTGAGGGTTTTTCACATAAGTCTTGTCACCAGTGACATACCTCTTGTTGGAAGAATCTTATATCTGTTCCTTTATTGTTTCTGTATTAACATGAATTTGTATTCTGCTACATGTTCCAAGACGTTCTATTTTTGGCATGTCATTGGTTTACGAATGTCTAAAGAGACTTTTTGGAGAAGGCAATGGCACCCCACACAAGTACTCTTGCCTGGAAAATCCCATGGATGGAGGAGCCTGGTAGATTCCAGTCCATGGGGTCTCTAAGAGTCCAACACAACTGAATAGCTTCACTTTCACTTTTCACTTTCATGCATTAGAGAAGGAAATGGCAACCCACTCCAGTGTTCTTGCCTGGAGGATCCCAGGGACTGGGGAGCCTGGTGGGCTGCAGTCTATGGGGTCACACAGAGTCAGATGCGACTGAAGTGACTTAGCAGCAGCAAAGAGACTTTTGGGGCATCCCTCGTGGCTTGGTTGGTGAGGAACCTGCCTTTAATGCAGGAGACCTGGGTTCTATTCCTAGGTTGGGAAGACCCTTGGAGAAGGAAATGGCAACCCACTCCAGTATTCTTACCTGGAGAATCCCATGGACAAAGGAGCCTGGCAGGCTACAGTCCATGGGTTGTAAGAGTCAGACATGACTTAGCGACTACACCACCACCACCACCAAAAATACTTTTGACAAAAGCAAACGCATTCATTCTAGCTGGTTGTGTATAAGTGGGATGAAAGGTAGAGTAGTGATTAATTATTTAAATTAGTTCAAGCTGCCTTGTGAGTGTGTGCTCAGTTATGTTTGACTCTTTAGGATCCATGGACTGAAGCTCACCAGGTTCCTTTATCCATTGGATTTCCCAGGCAAGAACACTGGAGTGGGGTGCCATTTCTCCCTCCAGTAGATCTTCCTGGCCAAGGGATCGAACCCATGTCTCCTGCATCTCCTAGTTTGGCAGGTGGATTCTTGAACAGTGAGCCACCTGGGAGGCAAATTATTATTACCATAGATTAAGTAGCTTCAATAGGGATTTATTTCTTATAGTTCTGGAGCCTGGGAAATCCAAAAGATCAATATGACAATAAAGTAGGTTTAATTCTGAGGCCTCATTTTTTTTGGCTTGTAGCTGGTTACCCGTTTGCTATGTGCTCAAAAGACCTCTTTGTGTGTTTGGTGATACAGAAATCTCTCTTTCCTCCTTTTCTTATAAGACTACCAATTTTATCGATTATGACTCTATTCTTATGACTTCATTCAACTATGATTACCTCCATAATGCCCTATATCCAAATACTGTCATGTTGGGAGTTAGGGCTTCAACATATGAAATAATGGGAGCACAGTTCAGTCCAGGAGCACAGTTAAGTTCATAGCATTAGCATGATGAAATAAACTCATTCCTTAAGTATGACATATTAAATTAATACCTGGTATTAATATTTATTTGTTAATCTAATTAATATAGACATGTCCTTAGAACCATTGTGTTAAGTATACTTCTGTTGTACCTAGGTTTACTAGACATAAAATAAGACCTTATTCTGTTACTAATTTGTCAACAAAAAAAGTAACTTAATGTGAAAAAAATTTTTAAGGAAAGTAAGATATGTTTTCAGTAAAAGAAGACATTTCTCATTTCAGTATGAGAAATAAAAAAGTACTGAAGGGAGTAAACTATGCATGATCAGGATTTACTAAGATTGGATTGCATTTAGTTGGGTAATGGGTTTTGTTGGGAATGACATGGGCTTCCCAGGTGGTTCAGTGGTAAAGCATCCACCTGCCAATCCAGGAGATGCAAGAGACGCAGGTTCATTTGCTGGGTTGGGAAGATCCTCTGGAGAAGTGAATGGCAACCCACTCTAGTATTCTTGCCTGGAAAACCCCATGGCCGGATAAGCCTGGCAGATTAGAGTCCATGTGGTCACAAAGAGTCAGACAAGACTGAGCAACTGAGCAACAACAAATATGAAAATGAAAATATCCATCTATATTTGGGACAAGGGAATGATGAGTTTAAGACGAAAAGTGTAAGACACTGTTCAGTCTAATATGCTAAAATTGCTCCTGAGGAAGACTAAGTTTACAGAGTTAGCCTGTAATTGTAGACATTGAATTAGGGGAATATAAGATGACTTAAAATAAGAGTCAGCTGTACTGAGTACAGAATCTAATTTGTGTTATGGTTTTGAGCACTGAAATTCAGAGAAGTGAAGATCACACACCTACTCCCTTTGCTGCCATTATAAACTTCACAGTTTTTCTGAGGGTTTTTCTTAGAAGTATTTTGAGTCTTTGGTTTCTGTAATGCTGAAACTAAATGAAACAGGCCTGCAAAGGAATATTAATTTGTAAAAATTGAACAGAAATGAAAGAACACTGAAGCTATTTTTTCCTCTGCAGGATGAATACTCTAAGTTAAAAAATAACTCAGGATGTATTATTCCCAGGGATGTTTCATGAAATTGGCATCCATATCTACTGAAGTTTTAAGAATTGTAAACCTAAAAGGTGGTTTTAAGGATTAGATGGACTCATAACATAGCAATTTTATTATAGCTTCTGATTACTTTTGGATTTCCTTAATAAATTCCATGGCACTATAGTACAATTACTCCATTAATAGATACTAATGTTCTGAAAAAGCCTTCAAGACAGAGAAATAATAATATTCATTATTTCTAAGAACAGTTAAAGGTATGCAACATTTTTTTCAATCATGGAAGTTGCTACCAAAATATTATCCACATAGTAAATGGCATGCCACAGTAGATTTCTCATATATACCAATACAAAGGCTGACTAGTAGCCAATTAACTGGCTGGGCATGAGAATTCCATTCAATAAGGATAATAAAATTATATACTCTTGGGAATTTTAATGTGACTCAGAGGACTGGTAGTAGTTGTTAGAAGGGAAAAGACATAGGAGACAAAACAAAAAACAAAAACAAAACTGAAGTCTCAGTAGAAGTCATAACATTATATACATTAGCAGACACAATAAAAATAATGTTGCTGTTCAGTGGCTAAGTTCTGTTCAATTCTTTGTGACTCCATGGACTGCAGCACACCAGGATCCTCTGTTCTTCGCTGTCTCCTGGAATTTGCTCAAACTTATGTCCATTGAGTCAATGATACTATCCAACTTTTTCATCCTCTGATTCATTCTTCTCCTCCTGCATTCAATCTTTCCTAGCATCAGGGCCTTTTCCAATGAGTCAGCTCTTTGTCAGGTGGCAAATAAAAATATATGTGTATGTAAAATGTTACATCCCAAAGAAAGGCAATGCCAAAGAATGCTCAAACTACTGCACAATTGCACTCATCTCACACGCTTGTAAAGTAATGCTCAAAATTCTCCAAGCTAGGCTTCAACAGGGCATGAACTGTGAACTTCCAGATGTTTAAGCTATTGCCAACATCTGTTGGATCATCAAAAAAGCAAGAGTGTTCCAGAAAAACATCTACTTCTGCTTTATTGACTATGCCAAAGCCTTTGACTGTGTGGACCACAACAAACTCCAGAAAATTCTTAAAGATATGGAAATACAGGAACACTTGACCTGCCTCTTGAGAAATCTGTATGCAGGTCATGAAGCAACAGTTAAACTGGACATGGAACAATAGACTGGTTCCAAATCGGGAAAGGAGTATGTCAAGTATATTGTCACCCTGCTCATTTAACTTATATGCAGAGTACCTCATGAGAAACACTGGGCTGGAGGAAGGACAAGCTGGAATTAAGATTGCCAGGAGAAATATCAATAACCTCAGATATGCAGCTAACACCACCCTTAGGGCAGAAAGTGAAGAAGAACTAAATAGCCTCTTGATGAAAGTGAAAGTGGAGAGTGAAAAAGTGGGCTTAAAGCTCAACATTGAGAAAACAAAGATCATGGCATCCCGCATGATCCCATCTGATCCCATCACTTCATAGGAAATAGATGGGGAAACAGTAAAAACAGTGATAGACTTTATTTTAGGTGGGCTCAAAAATCACTGCATATGGTGACTGCAGCCATGATATTAAGAAACGCTTGTTTCTTAGAAGAAAAGTTATGACCAACCTAGGAGAGAGAGAAGGGGCGCTCAGTTGTGTCCGACTCTTTGCGACCCCGTGGACTATAGCCTACCAGGCTTCTCTGTCCATGGGATTCTCAAAGCAAGAACACTGGAGTGGGTTGCCATTTCCTTCTCCAGAGGATCTTCCCGACCCAGGGATCGAACCCGGGTCTCCCTCATTGGAGGCAAATGCTTTAACCTCTGAGCCACCAGGTATTAAAAAGCAGAGACATGTCTTTGCCAACAGAGGTCCATCTAGTCAAGGCTATGGTTTTCCCAGTAGTCATGTATGATGTGAGAGTTGGACTGTGAAGAAGGCTGAGCACCGAAGAATTGATGTTTTTGAACTATGGTGTTGGAGGAGACTCTTGAGAGACCCTTGGACTGCAAGGAAATCCAACCAGTCCATCCTAAAGGAAATCAGTCCTGAATATCCATTGGAAGGACTGCTGTTGAAGCTGAAACTCCAATACTTTGGCCACCTGATGTTAAAAACTGACTCATTTGAAAAGACCCTGATGCTGGGAAAGATTGAAGGTGGGAGGAGAAAGGGCCAACAGGGGATGAGATGGCGGGATGGCATCACCGACTGATGGACATGAGTTTGAATAAGTCCGGGAGTTGGTGACAGACAGGGAAGCCTGGCCTGCTGCAGTCTGTGGAGTAGCAGAGTCGGACATGACTGAGCAACTGAACTGAACTGAAAATTTGATCTACAATCCAAATTGGCAAATATGTAATCAAAGGACTCTCTTTTCCTTCCACATCTATCTTGCATTGCATTGTACACACTGTCTCTGCAATGTAGGGCATGTTAGGACACTGCCTCTCGACACATAGTGTAGTGCTTTCATTGAAGACAGCTCCTATGGAGCAGACAGATCATGTAGGATATGAACCCTGATGCTGGGAAAAATTGAAGGCAGGAGGAGAAGGGGACAACAAAGGATGAGATGGCTGAATGGCATCACCAACTCAATGGCCATGAGTTTGAGCAAGCTCTGGGAGTTGGCAATGGACAGGGAAGCCTGGAATGCTGCAATCCATGGGGTTGCAAAAGACAGGCACAGCTGAGCAACTAAACTGAACCAAAAATGTTGCATGTTTATAAAAGAAAGAAAGAACACATGAGACCAAGAGTGAGGAGACCACTAAAGGGAAGAGAAATTAGTTGACAGTGATAGAGAATAGCTGTCCTTATCAGTCTGAGTTTGCCATTCCCTTCTCCAGTGGACTACATTCTGTCAGATCTCTCCACCATGACCCGCCATCTTGGGTTGCCCCACAGGCATGGCTTAGCTTCATTGAGTTAGACAAGGCTGTGGTCCTAGTGTGATTAGATTGACTAGTTTCCTGTGAGTATGTCCTCTGATGCCCTCTTGCAACAGACAGAAAGATGCCCTATTGCAACATTCTGACAGAATGTGGTCCACTGGAGAAGGGAATGGCAAACCACTTCAGTATTCTTGCCTTGAGAAACCCATGAAGAGTATGAAAAGGCAAAATGATAGGATACTTAAAGAGGAACTCCCCAGGTCAGCAGATGCCCAATATGCTACTGGAGATCAATGGAGAAATAACTCCAGAAAGAATGAAGGGAGGGAGCCAAAGCAAAGACAATACCCAGCTGTGGATGTGACTGGTGATAGAAGCAAGGTCCGATGCTGTAAAGAGCAATACTGCATAGGAACCTGGAATGTCAGGTCCATGAATCAAGGCAAATTGGAAGTGGTGAAACAAGAGATGGCAAGAGTGAACATTGACATTCTAGGAATCAGCAAACTCAAATGGACTGGAATGGGTAAATTTAACTCAGATGACTGTAATATCTACCACTGCAGGGAGGGATCCCTCAGAAGAAATGGAGTAGCCATCATGGCCAACAAAAGAGTCCAAAATGCAGTACTTGGATGCAATCTCAAAAACGACAGAATGATCTCTGTTCATTTCCAAGGCAAACCATTCAATATCACAGTAATCCAAGTCTATGCCCCAACAGTAACGCTGAAGAAGCTTAAGTTGAACAGTTCTATGAATGCCTACAAGACCTTTTAGAACTAACACCCCAAAAAGATGTCCTTTTCTTTATAGAGGACTGGAATGCAAAAGTAGGAAGTCAGGAAACACCTGGGGTAACAGGCAAATTTGGCCTTGGAATACGGAATGAAGCAGGGCAAAGACTAACAGAGTTTTACTAAAAGCACACTGGTCATAGCAAACACCCTCTTCCAACAACACAAGAGAAGACTCTACACATGGACATCACCAGATGGTCAACACCAAAATCAGATCGATTATATTCTTTGCAGCCAAAGATGGAGAAGCTCTATACAGTCAGCAAAAACAAGACCGGGAGCTGACTGTGGCTCAGATCATGAACTCCTTATTGCCAAATTCAGACTGAAATTGAAGAAAGTAGGGAAAACCACTAGACCATTCAGGTATGACCTAAATCAAATCCCTTATGAATATACAGTGGAAGTGAGAAATAGATTTAAGGTCCTAGATCTGATAGAGTGCCTGATGAAGTATGGAATGAGGTTCGTGACATTGTACAGGAGACAGGGATCAAGACCATCCCTATGGAGAAGAAATGCAAAAAAGCAAAATGGCTGTCTGGGGAGGCCTTACAAATAGCTGTGAAAAGAAGAGAAGTGAAAAGCAAAGGAGAAAAGGAATGATATAAGCATCTGAATGCAGAGTTCCAAAGAATAGCAAGGAGAGATAAGAAAGCCTTCCTCAGCGATCAATGCAAAGAAATAGAGGAAAACAATAGAATGGGAAAGACTAGAGTTCTCTTCAAGAAAATTAGAGATACCAAGAGAACATTTCATGCAAAGATGGGCTTGATAAAGGACAGAATTGGTATGGACCTAACAGAAGTAGAAGATGTTAAGAAGAGGTGGCAAGAATACACAGAAGAACTGTACAAAAAAGAGCTTCATGACCCAGATAATCATGATGGTGTGATCACTGACCTAGAGCCAGACATGCTGGAATGTGAAGTCAAGTGGGCCTTAGAAAGCATCACTACGAACAAAGCTAGTGGAGGTGATGGAATTCCAGTTGAGCTATTTCAAATCCTGAAAGATGATGCTGTGAAAGTGCTGCACTCAATATGCCAGCAAATTTGGAAAACTCAGCACTGGCCACAGGACTGGAAAAGGTCAGTTTTCATTTCAATCCCAAAGAAAGGCAATGCCAAAGAATGCTCAAACCACCGCACAATTGCACTCATCTCACATGCTAGTAAAGTAGTGCTCAAAATTCTCTAAGCCAGGCTTCAACAATACGTGAACCATGAACTTCCAGATATTCAAGCTGGTTTTAGAAAAGGCAGAGGAACCAGAGATCAAATTGCCAACATCCACTGGATCATGGAAAAAGCAAGAGAGTTCCAGAAAAATATCTATTTCTGCTTTATTGACTATGCCAAAGCCTTTGACTGTGTGGATCACAATAAACTGTGGAAAATTCTGAAAGAGATGGGAATACCAGACCACCTGACCTGCCTATTGAGAAATTTGTATGCAGGTCAGGAAGCAGCAGTTAGAGCTGGACATGGAACAACAGACTGGTTCCAAATAGGTAAAGGAGTATGTCAAGGCTGTATATTTTCACCTCACTTATTTAACTTATATACAGAGTACATCATGAGAAACGCTGGACTGAAAGAAACACAAGATGGAATCAAGATTGCCAGGAAAATTATCAATAACTTCAGATATGCAGATGACACCACCCTTATCGCAGAAAGTGAAGAGGAACTAAAAAGCCTCTTCGTGAAAGTGAAAGTGGAGAGTGAAAAAGTTGGCTTAAAATTCAACATTCAGAAAACGAAGATCATGGCATCCGGTCCCATCACTTCATGGGAAATAGATGGGGAAACAGTGGAAAGTGTCAGACTTTATTTTTTGGGTTCCAAAATCACTGCAGATGGTGACTGAAGCCATGAAATTAAAAGACGCTTACTCCTTGGAAGGAAAGTTTTGACCAAGCTAGATAGAGTATTGAGAAGCAGAGACATTACTTTGCCAACAAAGGTCTGTCTAGTCAAGGCTATGGTTTTTCCTGTGGTCATGTATGGATGTGAGAGTTGGACTGTGAAGAAGGCTGAGAGCCAAAGAATTGATGCTTTTGAACTTTGGTGTTAGAGAAGACTCTTGAGAGTCCCTTGGACTGCAAGAAGATCCAACCAGTCCATTCTGAAGGAGATCAGCCCTGGGATTTCTTTGGAAGGAATGATGCTGAAGCTGAAACTCCAGTACTCTAGCCACCTCATGCGAAGAGTTGACTCATTGGAAAAGACTCTGATGCCGGGAGGGATTGGGGGCTGGAGGAGAAGGGAAGACAGAGGATGAGATGGCTGGATGGCATCACTGACTCGATGGACTTGAGTCTGAGTGAACTCCGGGTGTTGGTGATGGACAGGAAGTCCTGGCGTGCTGAGATTCATGGGGTCACAAAGCATTGGACAGGACTGAGTGACTGAACTGAACTATCAGTCTGAGTAGGCAAGATCATTCTACCATAACAAACAATCCAAATTTTCAATGTCTAACAATAAATTTGCCTATTTCTCCTTCACATTATGTACAACCTAAGTTATACTTTAGTTGTAGCTTTGTTCCATTTCTTCATTCTAGGACTCAGTTACACTCTCTATGCCAAGAAAACAGAGAGAAAGCATTTGTGTCCTCTAAAGAGAGAGAGTTTGGAAATAGTGTTTGTTATCTTTTGCTCACATTTCATTGGCCAAACTAAATCGTATAAACAAGGGTGATATAGGGATATGTGGCAGGAAAATACAAGTTTTCTTTCTTTTTTTCCCCCACAGGAATAGACTGTAAGTAATTTGGAACAATAATATAACTGAGAATTGAGGACAGTTACCTTTTATGGCAGTGCAATAGACTAGGAAACAGTGGATATCTACTTGACAATTCTTGATTCTGGAGGAGGTTTGACTTGGTGATAGTTCAGACTCCTGGGTATCTGTCTAGTTCCTTTGCATCACTCCATTTTATTAGCACATACAAATGTTTTCAGGGTTGAGTATGGAGAAAATAATAAAATTTCTATCAAATCTAGGTGCCTTTCTGGTCAGGGAGGCTGGGGGAAGGAAACAGAGTCTGGAGCCAACTAAATAAGGTATTAAGAAGCCCCAAGTAGCTCTGGTTTATGCAGCTGCCCTTTTCATCCTTTCAGGAAATGGAGCAAGACTAATGCTTTAAATTTAATAAGAACAACATTCAACTTGACAAAATATATGACTTTTAGTCAAAAATGTCCATGATATTTTATTTTATTTATAAATGCATTTGGCTCTTCTTATTGGGTTCATTAGCCTTGGTTTTCTCTGTTATCCTCATTTCTCACCTTATTAAGTCACCCAGTAGATGGGGTGGACTTATGAGTTGGCATTTTGCTTTCTGGAAAACTAAAACCTGTTAGGAACAGTTAATATAGAATTGGTGTCTATATGGTGTGAAAATAATCTACAAGTACTTCTCAGATGTACATACATGCTTATTCAAAAACATTTATAATATACACTTCAAAACCTCAGCAGTAATACACTCAATGCTGTACATATCAGATCAGATCAGTCACTCAGTCGTGTCCGACTCTTTGCGACCCCATGAACTGCAGCCCGCCAGGCCTCCCTATCCATCACCAGCTCTCGGAGGTCACCCAGACTCACATTCATCGAGTCAGTGATGCCATCCAGCCATCTCATCCTCTGTCGTCCCCTTCTCCTCCTGCCCTCAATCCTTCCCAGCATCAGAGTCTTTTCCAATGAGTCAACTCTTCGCATGAGGTGGCCAAAATACTGGAGTTTCAGCTTTAGCATCATTCCTTCCAAAGAATAGAAATGTGGAAAAATCAGTTTAACTATTTTTAAGTAAAATATAGTAAAATCTAAATAACTATTAATTTAATGAAACCATGGAAAGACACCAAACACTAGTTTTTTTTGAGTCCAACTTGAAGATTAATACAACTGTTATAACAACTTAGGTAGAAGAATCTTTCCCTATACAACAATACTATGGTGAACTTTTCCCCTTAAAACTGGTTCTTAAAGGAGTCGTTTTTTTTAATTTAAATTATTCTCTATTTAAATTTAATTATTCTCTATTCACTAAGAAACAGGAGCTAACTAATTACAAATATACCTCTATGAAATCTAACAAGACATGTTTATGTTTCTTAGCTAAAGTCCTAGTTTAGTTCTGAAGATTTTGTAATCCAATTTACTACTACTGTATCATCATCAGTAAACACTGCAACTATCTTAGGAGATGAGTGCACACAAAACATACAGGATTAAACAGTGACACACACACTCTCAGAAATAACTCAGAAAATATATTTCACTTATATGTTCTGCTTTATCTCTAATTATTCTACTCTAATTTTGTTATACAGATCATTATAAGACAGTAAAATATGTTCAAAATTTAATTTTTTAATTATTTTTCCTCAACCAGGGATTGAACCTGGTCCCAAGTGAAAGCTTGGACCCCCAGGTCCACTTAACCACTGGAACCCCAGTTCAGTTCAGTCGCTCAGTCATGTCTTTGCGACCCCATGAATCGCAGCCCGCCAGGCCCCCCTGCCCATACCAACTCCCGGAGTTCACTCAGACTCACATCCATCGAGTCAGTGATGCCATCCAGCCATCTCATCTGTCTTCCCCTTCTCCTGCCCGGAATCCCTCCCAGCATCAGAGTCTTTTCCAATGAGTCAACTCTTCGCATGAAGTGGCCAAAGTACTGGTGTTTCAGCTTTAGCATCATTCCCTCCAAAGAAATCCCAGGGCTGATCTCCTTCAGAATGGACTGGTTGGATCTCCTTGCAGTCCAAGGGACTCTCAAGAGTCTTCTCCAACACCACAGTTCAAAAGCATCAATTCTTCGGTGCTCAGCCTTCTTCGCAGTCCAGCTCTCACATCCATACATGACCACAGGAAAAACCATAGCCTTGACTAGACGGACCTTTGTTGGCAAAGTGATGTCTCTGCTTTTCAATACTCTATCTAGCTTGGTCAAAACTTTCCTTCCAAGGAGTAAGTGTCTTTTAATTTCATGGCTGCAGTCACCATCTGTAGTGATTTTGGAGCCCAGAAAAATAAAGTCTGATACTGTTTCCACTGTTTCTCCATCTATTTCCCATGAAGTGATGGGACCAGATGCCATGATCTTCGTTTTCTGAATGTTGAGCTTTAAGCCAACTTTTTCACTCTCCACTTTCACTTTCATCAAGAGGCTTTTTAGTTCCTCTTCACTTTCTGCCATAAGGGTGGACCCCCAAGGAAGTCCCAAAAATTTAATTGAAAAAAATTAAGTAATTTTTACCAACTGAGCTATCAGGGAAATCCTTCTATGCATTCAGTGAAAATTAAAAAGCAATAGGAGAAAAAGCACAGGAAATTCTGAATTGTAATATTAAAAGAAGCTTTTGGCTGGCATAGAGTAAGTTATGTGTTCATTTAAATCAAGTAGGGACAATACAGAGTAAGGTTTCTAAAATTTCATTGTGCACTTAAATATCAGGGGGATATTATTATTATTATTATTTTTAGAATACACATCCTGGTTGAATAGGTCTGGGAAGGGCCTGAGATTCTTCATTTCTAACAAGATACCATATAATTCCAACATTTTGGTTCACCAGTAGCCAGGTCCTAGATGATGCTAGAACTTATGTCAGAATTACTCCAGAATTCTGATACTCACAATACTGATACTCTACACCATCTACTTTCACCAGCTTGAGGCCAAATATCTGTGTTTCTAATGTTTACAAGAATACTTAAATAAACCTAGGCCAACAATAGCAATGGGTACGGGTCTCAGTAAGGTCAAACAGCAGTCCTTTGCATTACTTGTCTTTGTTGTAATTTTATCTTTACTTTATTTCAAAGATTCTTGACTGAAGGTGTAATTGAATCCCATAGGAGTCCTACCTGTGACTGCAAGGGGAAGATTTTAATGCTTTTATAAAGCACTTACTAGTGACCAAAAAGAATGCAACTGGTGGGCTCTTCAGGGAAACATAGTAAGCCTCTCATTTCTACACCCGCTGACTGGAGGTGAAATAGGAAGCAGACTCATGGGAAATATCTTACAGGGATCCCGTGAGCTTTAACATGCCAGCCAGTGTGATTAATTCTTAGGAGAGTTGATCGTCTGAAAACTGTGTACAGTGGATGCTATTTCGTCAGTTCAGAGAGTGTTTCAAAAAGGACCTTTGGTTAAATGATAACCTAACACTTTTTAAAAGGCCAAGGGCATCACCCAAGTCATTTTTTAAAACCACTTATGGAAACACAGCTTAACTCTTTCCAATAGTGATTTATAGCCTAATGGCAATGCTTTTCGACATTTTTCTCTCTCAGACTGGGTACCAGATGCTTTTACTGTTTTAAAAAAATTTTAAAAACCTTCTGTCCGCAGCACACTTAACAGACTTGCCATTAGACTTTCTGCTATTCACCTGTCTTTTGTGTCTGCTGAAGAGGTAAGCTTTAATTGTGACAGTGTGCTGGCTTTCATGTTAATGCTCATCAACTGCATTATTAACTATTCCATTTGATAATATAGATCATAGAAAACTAAATCTTAAAACATCTCTTTCCATTTGTCAAAAAACGTGACTAAAATGAAATAATGGTAAAAATAAAAAATAAACCTTTTAATTCACTGCATCAAACAGGTAAGGCAAGATAAATTTACTCCCTTTAGTGATTTACATTTATTTGCTGAAAATATAAAATATATTTTTTTGTTTACAATGAAAGGGCCAAGTAATCAAATAGGCAAGAGAGGAAGGCCAGACAATATTTTTTTTAAAAAATCATGACACCAAAGAAAATACTGAGAGACAACAAGGTCACGTTCATCTTCATGAGATACTATAGTAAATTCTATAAGTAGATACATCATTACATTGGAAACACAACATTTTGACCAAAAAAGTTTTTATAGCAATGTTTTCTATGTTTGCTTGGAAACACACATTCAATTTCAAACATTTTATAGAGCCAAAGATGTTTTCTTTAAATTTCAGTGTACTAAACTCATGATATAACTCTGGTATGCTTAACTGATCATCGTTGTTGTAAAAGATCATTTGCCATGGCAATTGATAAGCCAGAGCTTCAAATTAGTTACTCCATATGAGCAACTTGCGTGTCACTAGATTGCTTGTAGAATATAAACACTGGAGTTTGTTAAATTATGACAGATTGTCATTAAATAATGCATAGTGCAGACCACAGTACAGGTAATTGTGTGTCTTTTTTTTTTTTTTAGATTCACATTATATTAGGGAGAAAATGTTTTCTACTCTGTCCTCCCTTCTCTCCTCTGTTCCACAACAGCTAGTCTCATATGCTCCCAATCGGCTACATCTCAAAATCTGCCTGACCATGAGTCATGAGTTGAATGGACAATACTGATGCTGTGCATTGTAATGAGTCCTTTCCCATGTGAAACACATCATCTACATAAACTCATCTGCACAGAAGTGCTCTCATTACTAAAGTTGCATGTGTGCAAGAAAGGAGTTGAGGTAAGTTTTGTACTCTCTGATCAATGGTGTGCAAGAAAGACCTCTCTTTTTTCTTGCACTCTGGTACAGTTTCATCTGCCAGTGCCTATCAGTCAAGAGTGGAGGAAAGCAATCGTGCTTGGGAGAGAGCACTTCAACCTCCATGCTCTATACTGGGTATAAAAGCACCAGTAAATAGTTTCCTTAAAAGTAGTTTATTTTAAGGAAATAATTGTGAATTGACTGCCTGTGGCATCCTTTTCATCTTTGACATAGCAGGTGGATTTAAGAAGCTTATGACACTGAGAGTAACCTTAAACCAACTGTAAGAAAGCAAACAAACCTAGTAACAAAAACATGAAACAATCTTGCCCATTAGTGAATATCTACAACTGGCTCTTTCTGAGGAATCAATTAAAACCTTAAACTGGATGGAATCCAAGAAGAAATTGTGTGTATTTTTTATGAAGTCATAAAGGACGTTTCCAAAGATTTGTTTTTATGAATGGGACAAAAAGATGCCTAACTATATTTGTTTTTCTGAATATATTTCTTGTTTTGGATTCAGGAGTTCATCAGGTAGGTCCCATGATCACTGGCAGGTGTGCAGCACGTCCCAAGTCAGGTCATTCAGGTTACTGTTTTCTCCACTGAGAATAATCCCTTCAGATTTGATGGTAGTAAACAGGGAGTACATTTCCTACTACCTGTGTAGGTAAGGTTTCTGCAAAATTAGCCCCTGGACTATAATTTCCTCCAGATTGATTCAGTTTTTGGCTATTTTCCCAACCAAACTAAAGAGTTTAAATAATGCAGGAATGTTATTTTGTCCATAAATCATAGTATTATAAAGAGATTGTCAATCAATCACTAGGTATTAGCAGTGCAATTATTTAAAAGAGAAATGAATACGAACTAACACAGGGAGGAAAGTTTCCAACACACAAATTCAGGCCACTCACCAGTGCCCTCAGATAAAAGCCATACTTGCTGGTTTTCTTTAGCCTTTTCTTACCTTCCTTTTCATGTCATTTGTATTTTGAAACTGTGGTAAGA
This sequence comes from Tragelaphus eurycerus, assembly GCA_935064755.1. Classification (NCBI taxonomy): domain Eukaryota; kingdom Metazoa; phylum Chordata; class Mammalia; order Artiodactyla; family Bovidae; genus Tragelaphus; species Tragelaphus eurycerus. The sequence continues at coordinate 2,934,187 of CAKXYN010000045.1, read as the reverse complement.
ACAAAATGGAAGGAACTATGCTGAATCATTGTTTTGCTGATAAGTGAAAGAACTCTTTACCAGAAATAGAAATAACAAATCTTTTTACTATGTTTGTTTGTCATTGCCTAAATTCATCTTATTTATGCTTTGAAAATTTTCTGATATATTGTTTTAATGTAAAATTTTCCTAATATACTTAAAAGATTATATGATTAGAAACTAAACTAATATGTATTGGTTTAAAAAAATTAAGCATGGTTATCTTTAGCTGCAGGTTGCTATATTAAATTACTTTTTATGGTGCTAGAGATCTTTCTGAATAACTGAATAAACTAACTCTAAAAGAGAAAAAAAATTTAAAGGAGAGACATTTTAAAAAACTTCCATTGAAATTCTCTAAATTAAGTTTGTAAGACACTAAATTACAACTAATATTTTAATTTTAAGATATTTTAAAAAATTCTTTTGAATTTTAGATGAGATTTAATTCGAAAGCTTATTATAATAACTTAGATCAGAAGACAGTGAAATAAAAGTCCTTCTCAATGAGTAATTTTAAATTTCAAGATTGAAGCTGCCCATCTTTCTTTCCTGTCTTTAAATTTGAAATGGAACTCAACAGTTTGATACTGACTGCTAAAACAGACATTTTGAAGTAAAAAGGACATTTCTTTCACCTTCTGAAAATTCAAAGTAATCTGCTAAGAGGTACTGCAATATGTATAGCATTAATAGAATCAACTTTCTTATAAGAGAAAATCCATGTATGCTGTGGGAAATTATATCCTGTAACTGCTAAATTTCTAGAGTATTCATTCATCTGTTTAGTGTTTCTATTTTGCTTGTATTTTAGCTTTTTTGGAGATGCATGAAATATTGTTGGGATAAAATATAAGGAAATGCTCTTTTTTGATTTTACTTCTGGCTTAGATTATTCATCCTTAAATCCAAAGATGTGACATTTCCTTCAATATATAACATGTCAAATAGGAAGGCAAAGAATAAAGAAAAGAAAAAAGAAAACTAACACCATTGTCCAATGTTGGAAGAGTATTTTCAAAATATTATTTCACAGTTTTTATATAGTCTTACAGCTTTGACTCCAGAAGTGAGAAAGCAGAGAGAAAAAGCAGTAGGAAGTAGTATAGCTTGTCATTTGAGGAAATATAGTTGAGAAAGATTCTATAATTAAAGGGTTAATAAGCTAAGTTATCTATTGTAGAACATTGTGTTCATTTTCTGAAGAATGTCTTGGGTTTTGATTTAGAGAGAAAGTGCAAGGACAATTCTATCTTGAAGAGGAATATTAAAAATGCACAGAAAAACTGTATAAAACATATAAAAATCTATAAAATAATACCTTAGAACACCAAAGTCAAATTAAAAAATTGGAGAGATATACCATGTTTCTGCCAGGAAGCATGAATATTGTTAATATGCCAGTTCTTCCCAAATTGATTATACAACTTTTCTGGAGAACTATCTGACAAATAAAATTTCTTACAATATTTTTATCCTCTTTTAGTTATTTATCTTAAAGATAGAGTGTGATGCAAATAAGCATTTCTAGGACACAGGAAGATCACTTTCATGACCAGTAGTCAGTTCAGTTCAGTGACTCAGTCCTATCCAACTCTTTGAGACCCTATGGACTGCAACACACCAGGCTTCCCTGTTCCCGGAGCTTGCTCAAACTCAGGTCCATCGAGTCTGTGATGCCATCCAACCATATCATCCTCTGTTGTCCCTTTCTCCTCCTGCCGTCAATCTTTCCAAGCATCAGGGTCTTTTCCAGTGAGTCAGTTCTTCGCATCAGGTGGTCAAAGTATTAGAGTTTCAGCTTCAGCATCAGTCCTTCCAATGAATATTCAGGATGGATTTCCTTTAAGACAGACTGTTTGATCTCCTTGCAGACTGACCAATATTAGCAGACTGAATATATAAATTCGGGCATGCAAAGATTTAACATGTAGCCTTTAAAGACCATGCTCAGAAAATATTTATCAAAATGTTTATAAAAAATACAATGTTTCAGTATGAATTTTACATGAGAAAAGTAGGTTGTACTACATTATAAAGGATAATCCCAATATAAATATTATAAACACTCAATAAAATAATTATATGTAGACATATATAGAAAGAGACTGAAAAGATATTTGCCAACATTTTATGGTGGTTCCCAACAGATAGTAAAATTTGAACAATTCCTTTTTTATAAAAAAATCATTATTTACCATGGCTCCCAAATACTTTTTACATTGGTTGAGTTTTTAAATTATGAAATATTTAAAGCACAGAAATGTACAGAAAATGATACAAATGGCACACACTCAAATTTAGCATATATTACTTTTTTGAGATATGGAATTAGAAATGGTGGTGGTTTAGTCACTGAGTCATGTCCAACTCTTGCAACACCACGGATTGTAGCCCACCAGGCTCCTCTGTCCATGGGATTTTCTAGGCAAGAATACTGGAGTGGATTACCATTTCCTTCTCCAGGGGATTTTCCTGATCCAGGAATCGAACCTGGGTCTCCTGCAGTGCAGGCAGATTCTTTACCGACTGAGCTATGAGGGAAGCCTGTGGAATTAGAACTAGTAAACTATATATAGGCTTCCCTGGTGGCTCAGATGGTAAAGAGTCCACCTACAATGCAGGAGATGCAGGTTCGATTCCAGGATCAGGAAGATCCTCTGGAGAAGGGAATGGCACCCTACTCCAGTATTCTTGTTTGGGAAGTCACATGAACAGAGGAGCCTGGTGGGATATAGTTTATAGGGTTGCAAAGAGTCAGACATGACTGAGCAAGTAAGCACGCATGCACAAACTATGTAAGAGGAGGCAATAAGGAGATACAATGAGACAAAGCAGAGAGATGACATACACACAGCAGATATGGGACTTGGCTTTGGCCAACTGGTAGGATGGGTAGCAATTCTGGTTGAGGTTAAAATGCACCCTCAAAGCAATAAGGAGGAACATTCAAAGATTACTAATGAAAGAAGGGAAGTTGAGAAGATTCTGGTATATATACTCAACTAGAGAAAGAAACAGAAATCTATTTTCAGCTTTTTCTGTTAGCTTCAAGATTAGGTCATCTCCCTTTGGTTTCAAGATACATTTGTAGCTATCTCACTTCTAGGACTTTTCCTTTCTTGGCTTTTCTTCCTTGGTCATGAAAGTGATTTTCCTGTATCATTGAAGAGAGGAAGATCCTCTCTTCCATTTGTATGCTATTTTTCAAAGTTTTGTTCTTTCCACATTGATATTATCAGCTATATGTTTTATATATCAAATATGTAATGTATTCTCAAGGTAGAGACGTTTCTATCATTGTGAAAGGACCTCACTCTTAAAGCCCAGTCTCAAATATCCATGATGCCTTTGGATGAAATCACTTCCATCTTTATACCACACCTAATATATCCATTGTTTCCACCACACACTAGATTCCCTTTCCTGACTTTCCTTTTTCCAGTACATCTGTAACAACTTCTCAAGTCTCAAGCTGAGGGGGGACCTTTATCCAAATTCAGTCTTCTGACTTTTGACAGGCCACAAAAGATGCATGCACACACACATGGTTGTTGGCAGGTGTGTTCGTTTGTTAGGTACAACAGCCTTGGTAGTTTAAACAAAAGCTTTTGCTTTTTCACAGTTCTAGAGACCAAAAGTCTGAGGACCAGGTGTTGGCAGAGTTGGTTCCCTCCCAGGTCTATGAGAGGAGGCTCTTTATGAGCCCTTGGTCTTCTGCCATTGTCTTCACATCCTTTTCCCTCTGTACCTGTATTCAAATTTCCTCTTTTTATAAGGACTCGGTTCACACCATGCTAATGACCTCACTTAATTACCTCTGAAAAGACTCTGCTTCTAAATGCAGTCACATGTGAGGTTTTGGGAGTGAGCTCTTCAACATATGAGTTTGGGGAGGGGACACGATTCAGGACTCAAGTTATCGCTGGCTGTTGACTGTATATATCAGATCCTTGTCTTGAGGGCCTGTCTGTGGGCAGCTTGCAACTAGGGAGCTAGCTTCCCTCATGGAGAGCAAGATAAAAATTGAGAGAATAAGTAAAACAGAAGCCAGAGTCTTCTTGCAGTCAAAACTTGGGGTGTGACACCCTGTCACTGTCACCATATTTTATTCATAAGAAGTGGTGTCTAATCCTAATTGTTTGTAATTCTCTGTAGAATTTGTAGTAACTGTCACCCCATGTCTCAGCTTTGACTCCTGTTGACTAATTCTGGGACAACGGAAAATGTCAGATCTGATACCCTGTTCCATTTAGATTTAGGCTTTTTTTAAAATTTGAAGGCGGTTTTTCTAGCAAAAAAAAAAAAAAGTGCCCCATTTTTAGTATTCTTTCTGAGATCTGTGAAAATCAAGAATATCTAGCTTCATATGTTGGCTAAATGAAAGCCTCCTTTTCAAATGGCAGTTTTCCTAGCCACCAAGAGGAATCCATGCTCTGGGTGGTACCTGCCTATTTATTTTTGCCTGGCATGCACATCAAAGCTTCATCATCCAGTGCATGTTGTACATCTCAACTAGAAAGAAAACTAATCAATTCTCTACAGATGTGTTCACTCTAATTCTGTGACACCGAGAAGTCTGTAAGTGCATTTTCTTGTAACAATACAAGATGGCAGGGTGAGGATGAGGAAAATGAGGCCATAGAAAGTCATGCCACACTCCTGAACCTGCCCAATGACAGAACTAATGTGACAACTTTATAGTTTCTGACACTGTGATTGCTTTCAATCCAATAGGCTGCCCTCCAAAGTGGAAAAAATGTAATATTAAGGCTATGGGATGATTCTAGTGTTTTATGCAACAAGGCTTCGATCTGTAGAAAGCAAAAGCAAGTGAACTAAAATCCTCAGTCCCTTTGCACATGATAGTTCCTCTCACAGAAATGCTCATACCACTGCTGCTTCACTGAGCTAACACCTAATTATCTCTCAGAGCTTACCTTTGTACTTTCGGAACATTCGTCTGAGAGTTTCACATTGTCACCAACAAATAAGTTTTATCACTGTTGCTTCTGTTTAGTCACTCAGTCAGGTACAACTCATTGTGACCCCATGGACCATAGCCTGCCTGGCTCCTTTGTCCGGGATTTCCCACACAAGAACACTGGAGTGGGTTGCCATTTCCTTCTCCAGGGATTCTTCCCAACCCAGGGATCAAACCCATGTCTCCTACATTGGCAGGTAGATTATTTACCACTGAGTCACCAAGGGGAGCCCGGGTTTTATCATATCATATTGTAATCTCACACTTAATTATCCATCTCTCCAAATAAACTGTGAACTAGGAGGCAGAAATCATGTCTCTGTTAGTCATCACTGTATCCTGGGCACCTAGTTCACTGCTTGGCACATGACAGGACCTCAAAATTTTGCAACAAATGCATAGGCAGTATTTTCACTGCTCTCATATTTGGGTGAAAAGTAGTCAATATTTTGGGCATATCATTAAAAAAGGAAATATCCCCTGAATGAACACTGATTGCATGTCCTATCGCCCTCCCACACAGAGCTATTTCTCTAATTTCTCTAACTAATAAGGTATTATCTAATGGTTGGTGTTAAGTTTTGGCTCTGTAAGCATCAAGAAGATATTATATGTAGAGAGAACAATAGATTCTTTTATATGAATTGGTTAGTAAAAACAAATAGCTAAATCCCAAGAACCAGAAATATGATTAAAATTGGGAGCACAGAACTAAAAGTTTGAAGTCGGGTAAGATTTGTAGCAATAAGAGGTTAGGTATAAGCAAGGACTGCCCAGTGTGATTACAGTTTTCAGCACTGATGGATCAGCAGTAGCCCACACTGATAGTTTAAATGACTTTGGTTGTTTGAGAAATAGGTTAAAGTGAGGTTTAAGAGGAACTAGATTAAGGTCAGATGTGCAGGAAGATAGCTTCACAGGTATAAATGTTAAAAGTCTGTCCAAAAGAAGATTATGCTAGTAAAGAAGGCATGATTTAAGATATGAGCTGTATGGAAACATTATATAATGCATTACTGGCATGGAAGAGAAAAAATGTTAGCTACTTTATAGGACTATTATGGTATTCAGATTTTGATAGAAGGACAGTTCAGCAAAGCTATCATTGACTTTGATGGTGTCTTGCTGAATCATGCATGGTGTCAGAAGAATAGAAAATTTTCTTGAAAAATGAATACATTACATTCACCACACATGTTACACTAGATGGAAATGAAGCTGAACGTTGAACAAAATGTAAACAGTTCTTGATTTATTCAACAACTACAGGGGCTGACAAAAAGAGAGAAAAGCTGAAAATCTTGTTATGCTGCATATGGATATTATATTTACATCTAAGAAAAATCAAAACCAGTTCGCTATTGTAATCCAGATGTTTTATGAAAACTGCAGTCTCTAGTAAAATTATCACTCATGAGAAATTACACCTCCTCATTTTACTGTGAGTCTGTAGATATACAGATCAGCTTTGCCTTCTATATTATCTTATGATATAAAAATGGAACACAGTGATGCATTTGGGACTAACATTGAAAGCCGTGCTCATAAGAATATACTGAAATAATAAAGGTACTATTAAAAAATCTTTCTTCTATATCATGGGAGATGAAGTTAAAGGATACTTTATTTGAGTTGCATTTTATATTCCATTTTACTGAAGTTTTAGAATGCAATTACTAATAACATGGCATGTGCACTTTAAGTATTGAATTGCAACAGTGAATTTTTAAAAAGAGACACCTGAGAATCTGAATTGGTGTCATTGCAGCAACTGTATCAAAATTATAACATCAGTATTGTGTTAGTACTGGAGTGGGGTGCCATCGCCTTCTCCGATTGATTACCTTACATGTCACTATAATACAGCCATGATTTTAAAAAAGATAAATCTTATAATCATTTCTGTGGAACTTCCTAAATTGTTACAACAAGCAGGTCTTGTTATTATTGTACATGCCATTTCTTTTTTAAGGTGATTCTCAATTATCAAACATCTTTCTACAATATCAGGTTTATATAGTAATAGAATCAGTATAATGTCTCACTTTGCATCCACACAATGTACGTTCTAGGTACAAGAAGCACAATCTGGACCTTGGGGAATTCAAAGGAAATCTTGAACTCATCTAGCTATACCTCCTTGGAGAAGGAAATGGCAACCCACTCCAGTGTTCTTGCCTGGAGAATTCCAGGGATGGGCGAGCCTGGTAGGCTGTCATCTATGGGGTCGCACAGAGTCGGACACAACTGAAGTGACTTAGCAGATTGTGTTAGTGCCATTGGTTCAGTTTTTTAATAGAAAGATAACACACTTCTAACACTTTAACAGCTGATTAGCATCTCTTCACAGACTCAGGTTAAATTTTCAATGAACAGCATAAATGCATTTGCATTCCTTCTCTCTATGCATAGAAGTATTTACAGAGAAAACAAGAAGAAAATGTCTTTGCCTTATATATGTGCCTTTTTGTGAAGTTAATTCATTTAATGAGTACTTCCTACATACTGGGCAATGAGTTAACACATAAACATTAGCTGGCCTTTGTAAAACCCTAATAATAGGTCATTTCAAAATTTAGCTGATAAGGTCAAGTTCCAAGATTAATTAATGGGTCGAAGACCACACAGCTAGTAAATTTTAGAGCTGAGATTTGAGTCTAGCTCTGTATTGAATACTTGTTTTCCTATTACTTTTCTATGTTCTTGCTTTGCTCTATGGATTAACTTCTAGCTTTCAAAGAGAAGTTTGGAAAGATATGAAGGAAAATTAATTAAAAGTTGAGAAATAGACTTTATAATAAAGATTGACCCCTTCATGGGTCACAGCCTTGTCGTGGCAAAAGGGCTTGCATAACTCAATGAAGCTATGAACTGAACCATGTCATGCAGGGCCACCCAAAATGGACAGGTCATACTGGAGAGTTCTGACAAAACATGATCTGCTGAAGGAAGAAATGGCAACCCACTGCAGTTTTCTTGCTGCAAGAACCCCATAAACAATATGTAAAGGCAAAAAGACATGACACTAGAAAATGAGCCCCCAGGTGTGCAGGTATCCAATATGTTACTGGGGAAGAGAGGAGGGCATTACTATAGACCCAGGAAGAATGAAGTGGCTGGGCCGAAGCAGGAATGACTTTCAGTTGTGGATGGCTCAGGTAGTAAAAGTAAAAGCTGATCTTGTAAATAATAATATTACAGAGGAGCCTGGAATGTTAAGTCCATGATATAAAGTAAATTGGATGTGGTCAAGCAGGATATGGCAAGAATGAACATCAGCATCTTAGGAATCAGTACACTTAAATTGATGGGAAGGGGTAAATTTAATTCAGATGACCATTATATCTATACTGCGGGCAAGAATCCCTTAGAAGAAATGGAGTAGCCTTCATAGTCCATGAAAGCGTTCAAAATGCAGTACTTAGGTGCAACCTCAAAAAAACAAAACAAAAAACAAAAAAAGAATGATCTCAGTTTATTTCCTAGGCAAATCATTCAACATCATAGTAATCCAAATCTATGTCCCAACTACTGATGTCAAAGAAGCTGAAGTTGACTAGTTCTGTGAAGATCTACAACACCTTCCATAACTAACACCCAAAAGATGTCCTTTTTATCACAGGGGATTGGAATTTGAAAGCAGGAAGCCAAGAGATATCCAGAATAACAGGCAAGTTTGGCCTTGGAGTACAAAATGAAGCAGGGAAAGGCTGATAGAGTTTTGTCAAGAGAATGCACTAGTTATGGCAAACACCGTCTTCCAACAACACAAGAGATGACTCCACAGCTGGATATCACTGGATGGTCAATGCTAAAATCAGATTGATTTTGTTGGAGAAGCTTTATCCAGGCAGCCAAAATAAGACCTGGAACTGACTGTGGCTCAGATCATGAGCTCCTTACTGCAAAATTCAGGCATAAATTGAAGTAGGGAAAACCATTAGGCCATTGAGGTATGACCTAAATCAAATCCCTTATGCTCATACAGTGGAGGTGAAGAACAGATTCAATGGATTAGATCTGGTGGAAGTATGCCTGAAGGACTGTGGACTGAGGTTTGTAACATTGTACAGGAGGTGGTGACCAAAACGATCTCAAAGGAAAAGAAATGCAAGAAGGCGAAGTGGTTGTCAGAGACAAATACCTGAGGAAAGAAGAGAAGTAAAAGACAAGGGAGAAAGGGAGAGAGATACGCAACTGAATGTAAAGTTTCAGAGAATAGCAAGGAGAGATAAGAAGGCCTTCTTAAAAGAACAATACAAAGAAAGAGAGGAAAACCATAGAATGGGAAAGACTAGATATTTCTTCAAGAAAGCTGGATATACCAAGTGAATACTTCATGCAGGGATAGGCAGAATAAAGGACAGAATCAGTAAGAACCTAACAGAAGCAGAAGGCATTAAGAAGAGGTGGCAAAAATTCACAGAAGAACTATAGAAAAAAATGTCTTAATGACCCAGATAACCATGATGCTGTGGTCAATAACCTAGAGCTGGACATCCTAGAGTGAAGTCAAGCAGGCTTTGGGAAGCATTACTACAAACACAGATAGTGCAGGTGACAGAATTCTGGCTGAGCTCTTTAACATCCTAAAAGTTGATGCTCTAAAGTACTGCACTCGATATGCCAGCAAATTTGGAAAACTCAGCAATGGCCACAGTACTGGAAAAGGGCAATTTTTATTCAAGTCCCCCAAAAAGACAATGTCAAAGAATGTTCAAATTATCATACAATTGCACTTTTTCCACATGCTAGCAAGATTATGCTCAAAATCCTTCAAGTTAGGCTTCAGCAATACATGAACTGAGAACTTCCAGATGTACAAGCTGGATTTCAAAGAGGCAGAGGAACTAGAGATTAAACTGACACTATTTGTTGGATCATGTAAAAAGCAAGAGAATTCCAGAAAAAGTCTACATCTGCTTCATTGACTATGCTAAAGACTTTGACTGTGTGGATAAAGAAAAAACACAGTGGAAAAATACTTAACAAGATTGGAATACCACCCCACCTTACCTGTCTCCTGAGAAATCTATATGTGGGTCAAGAAGCAACAGTTAGAACTGGACATGAAACAACTGTTTGGTTCCAAATAGGGAAAAGAGTATGACAAGGCTGTATATTGGCACCCTAATATTTAGCTTTTATGCAGAATACATCATGCAAAATGACAGGCTAGATGAAGCACAAGCTGGAAGCAAGATGGTTGGGAGAAATATCAACAACTTCATATATGCAGATGATACCAATCTAATGGTAGAAAGTAAAGAGGAACTAAAGAGCCTCTTGATGATAGTGAAAAAGCTGACTTAAAATTCAACATTTAAAAAACTAAGATCATGACATTCACTTCCATCATTGCATGGGAAATAGAAGGTAAAAAAGTGGAAACAGTGACATATTTTATTTTCTTGGGCTTGGAAATCACTGCAGATGGTGACTGCTACCTTGAAATTAAAGACACTCTCCTAGGAAGGAAAGTTATGACAAACCCAGACAGTGTATTAAGCAGAGACATCACTTTGCCTACAAAGGTCTGTATTTTCAAAGCTATGGTTTTTCCAGTAGTCATGTAGGGATATGAGAAATGATCTAAAGAAGGCTGACCACTGAAGAACTGATGCTTTTGAACTATGGTGTTGCAGAAGTTCCTTGCAAGTCCCTTGAACTGCAAAGAGATCAAACCAGTCAATCCTACAGGAAATCAACCTGAATATTCATTTGTAAAAACTGATGTTAAAGCTGAAGTTCCAATGCTGTGGCCATTTGATGCAAAGAGTGAATCATTGGAAAATATCCTGATGCTGGAAAGATTTAAGGCAAAAGGAGAAGTGAGGAGGAAGAGGGTGAGATGGTTAGATAGCATCACCAACTCAATGGAAGTGAATTTGAGCAAACACTTGGAGACAGTGAAAGACAGAGGAGCCTGTTGCCCTGCAGTCCATGGGAATACAAAGAGTTGGACATGACTTAGTGACTGAACAACAACAACAATAGAGATTGAGAAGTGCTGGAATTATTTAGCAAAGTGAAAATTCTTTTAATATAATAATTTTGTGCTGTTTATTCTACTATTACTCCTTGGAAGGCAAGTTATGATCAACCTAGATAGCATATTGAAAAGCAGAGACATTACTTTACCAACAAAGTTTCGTCTAGTCAAGGCTATGGTTTTTCCTGCGCTCATGTATGGATGTGAGAGCTGGACTGTGAAGAAAGCTGAGCGCCGAAGAATTGATGCTTTTGAACTGTGGTGTTGGATAAGACTCTTGAGAGTCCCTTGGACTGCAAAGAGATCCAACCAGTCTATTCTGAAGGAGATCAGCCCTGGGATTTCTTTAGAAGGAATGATGCTAAAGCTGAAACTCTAGTACTTTGGCCACCTCATGAGAAGTGTTGACTCATGGAGAAGACTTTGATGCTGGGAGGGATTGGGGGCACGAGGAGAAGGGGAAGACAGAGGATGAGATGGCTGGATGGCATCACTGACTCAATGGATGTGAGTCTCTCAGTGACCTCTGGGAGTTGGTGATGGACAGGGAGGCCTGGCGTGCGGCGATTCATGGGGTCACAAAGAGTCGGACACAACTGAGTGACTGATCTGATCTGAGTTTTCAAATACTTGGAAATAGAGTTTGATATGCTAAAAAATGACCACTTTAGGAAACAATTCTACTGTTTCCAAAATACTGTTCTCTTTTCATTTTGGAGGGAAAATTGCACTTCCATGCCTTTTAGACTTAGGTATGCCATGTGACTGTGTTAGCCAATGAAATGTGGGGTAGATAGAAATGGGTCAGTCTTGTGTAAGGATACACGGAATTATTTTGGCTCAATTCTCTGGTCCATTCTTTTGCCATTACTGTCAAGGGAACTCATTTGACATGCTTTACTGTATTAAGCCAATGACATTTTTACATTCTATTACCTTAGCAAAACCTTACCCAACCTGACCTACACAAACCCTATTAACCCTAAACTGACTGCCATTCTTATATGCCCTATTTCAGGGAAAATAGGAATTCTTTCTAAAACACGTATCTTTTTAACATATAAATCATATCTAATATTCTACCATAAAAGACAAAATGTTCTATTAACCATTTTTGTCTTTAAAGTACAAATACTTTTGTAAGGATGTTATAAAAATGATCAATTACTGACAATTTAGTGTTATCAAATACTTCTAGCTAACAGTAATTTCATATAAATACTAGGCACGCGTGTGGTATAACTGAGCAACTCCAGGTCTGAATGAGGACAGGAAGAATCTACAAAATGTTTAATATTTAATGAATCTAAAAGAATGATAAAAAGAAGAGTGTTGAAAACCCTAAAGTTAATTTCAGTTCAGGGCCCCAAATGAGATTGTACTAAAGATTCTATGGTTTAAAACCTTATACTTTAAAGTACATGAGAGATGTGAGGTAGAAACTGGTTATTTTTCCATTTAAAAAGTAACATTTATGTGGTTTTGTTTAGTATAGGAAAGCATAAAATGAATATGAACATGTATTAATTTCCCATCCCAGAAAACACCTTTTGTTAGGAAAAAGAGACAAATACACATGTCGCAATGTTTAAAGTTAATCAAAAGTCTACAAACAATAAATGCTGGAGTAGGTGTGGAGAAAAGGGCGAGGGTGGGATGATTTGAGAGAATATTATATAAACATGTATATTACCACGGAGAATTCCATGGACAGAGGAGCCTGATGAGCTACAGTCCACAGGGTCACAAAGAGTCTGACACGACTGAGCAACACACACACACACAAAAATCAATTCTTGTATATCTTTTTGAGAAATTATTGTCATTTAACATTCTAACTCTGTGTCTATCTTCCTTTAAGTTTATATTACACAATCCTAGATCTACATATAGATATATTCTTTTTTTATAAATATAAAAAGAAAATATTTATTGATATTGAAAACTACTCTCGGTATAATACTAAATGAAAAGAGCAGACTGCAACAGTAAATATTTATTCTACTATTCTACATGAATAGTAGAATGATTCTACATACAGTTTTGGAAAGCTAGATATATTCTTGATAGTCGAGGTGGTGCTAGTGGTAAAGAACCTGTTTGCCAGTGTAGTAGATGTAAGAACTCAGGTTCAACCCCTGGGTCAGGAAGATCCCCTGGAGGAGGGCATCACTTCTGAAGTACTTAGCATATGTACTAAATAATATGTACTGAAATACATATTATTTGTACTTAAACAAAAGGTATGATATCATACAAATATAATACCTTGATTATTTTTCACTTGATAATAACTCTGGAAAGTTTCCATATCAGCACTTATCTCACCTTTAGAAAGTCACCAAGCACATTATTTAACCAGTGCTCTACCAGAGGATATTGGAGTATTTAGTTTTGCAATATAAAACAATATTATAATATATCCTTTTTCATATACCTTGCATTAATTTGAAAATGTGTCTTTCATGTTAAATTCTTACATCTGGAGTTGCTGAATTAAAGATTTTCTTCATTTTTCATTATTTGGATCAGATCAGTCTGTCAGTCATGTCCAACTCTTTGCGACCACATGAATCGCAGCACGCCAGGCCTCCCTGTCCATCACCAACTCCCGGAGTTCACTGAGACTCACATCCATCGAGTCAGTGATGCCTTCCAGCCATCTCATCCTCTGTCGTCCCCTTCTCCCCTTGTCCTCAATCCCTCCCAGCATCACAGTCTTCTCCAATGAGTCAACACTTCTCATGAGGTGGCCAAAGTACTGGAGTTTCAGCTTTAGCATCATTCCTTCCAAAGAAATCCCAGGGCTGATCTCCTTCAGAGGGACTGGTTGGATCTCCTTGCAGTCCAAGGGACTCTCAAGAGTCTTCTCCAACACCACACTTCAAAAGCATCAATTTTTCGGCGCTCAGCCTTCTTCACAGTCCAGCTCTCACATCCATACATGACCACAGGAAAAACCATAGCCTTGACTAGACGAAACTTTGTTGGCAAAGTAATGTCTCTGCTTTTGAATATGTGATCTAGGTTGGTCATAACTTTCCTTCCAAGCAGTAAGCGTCTTTTAATTTCATGGATGCAGTCACCATCTGTAGTGATGTTGGAGCCCAGAAAAATAAAGTCTGACACTGTGTCCACTGTTTCCCATCTATTTCCCATGAAGTGATGGGACCAGATGCCATGATCTTCGTTTTCTGAATGTTGAGCTTTAAGCGCACATTTTCACTCTCCACTTTCACTTTCATCAAGAGGCTTTTTAGTTCCTCTTCACTTTCTGCCATAAGGGTAGTGTCATCTGCATATCTGAGGTTATTGATATTTCTCCCAGCAATCTTGATTCCAACTTGTGTTTCTTCCAGTCCAGCGTTTCTCATGATGTACTCTGCATATAAGTTAAATAAACATGGTGACAATATACAGCCTTGATGTACTCCTTTTCCTATTTGGAACCAGTCTGTTGTTCCATGTCCAGTTCTAACTGTTGCTTCCTGACCTGCATACAAATTTCTCAATAGGCAGGTCAGGTGGTCTGGTATTCCCATCTCTTTCAGAATTTTCCACAGTTTATTGTGATCCACACAGTCAAAGGCTTTGGCATAGTCAATAAAGGGAAATAGATGTTTCTCTGAAACTCTCTTGCTTTTTCCATGATCCAGTGGATGTTGGCAATTTGATCTCTGGTTCCTCTGCCTTTTCTAAAACCAGCTTGAACATCAGGAAGTTCATGGTTCACATATTGCTGAAGCCTGGCTTGGAGAATTTTGAGCATTACTTTACTAGTGTGTGAGATGAGTGCAATTGTGCAGTAGTTTGAGCATTCTTTGGCATTGCCTTTCTTTGGGATTGGGATGAAAACTGACCTTTTCCAGTCCTGTGGCCAGTGCTGAGTTTTCCAAATTTGCTGGCATATTGAGTGCAGCACTTTCACAGCATCATCTTTCAGGATTTGGAATAGCTCAACTGGAATTCCATCACCTCCACTAGCTTTGTTTGTAGTGATGCTTTCTAAGGCCCACTTGACTTCATATTCCAAGATGTCTGGCTCTAGGTCAGTGATCACACCATCGTGATTTTCTGGGTGGTGAAGATCTTTTTTGTACAGTTCTTCTGTGTATTCTTGCCACCTCTTCTTAATATCTTCTGCTTCTGTTAGGTCCATACCATTTCTGTCCTTTATCAAGCCCATCTTTGCATGAAATGTTCCTTTGGTATCTCTGATTTTCTTGAAGAGATCTCTAGTCTTTCCCATCCTGTTGTTTTCCTCTATTTCTTTGCACTGATCACTGAAGAAGGCTTTCTTATCTCTCCTTGCTATTCTTTGGAACTCTGCATTCAGATGCTTATATCTTTCCTTTTCTCCTTTGCTTTTTGCTTCTCTTCTTTTCACAGCTATTTGTAAGGCCTCCCCAGACAACCATTTGGTTTTTTGCATTTCTTTTCCATGGGGATGGTCTTGATCCCTGTCTCCTGTACAATGTCATGAACCTCATTCCATAGTTCATCAGGCACTCTATCTATCAGATCTAGGCCCTTAAACCTATTTCTCACTTCCCCTGTATAATCATAAGGGGAGTGTCCGCGTCCGATGTCAGAGGTGGCGACGAGAGGAGCTACCCCACGTCCAAGGTCAAGGGCAGCTTCTCGGAGGAGATATCCCACGCCCCAAGCCCAAGGCCAAGGGCAGCAGCCAGGAGGAGCAATCCCATGCCCGGAGGCCAGGGGCGGTGGCTGGGAGGACCAACCCCACGTCCAAGGAGCTGTGGCTGTGCGGGCCCAGGAGGGCCTAGAGGGGCTATCCCACGTTGAAGGTCAGGAAGGGCGGTGGTGAGGAGAGACCTCTCGTCCAAGGTAAGGTGCGATGGCTGTGCTTTGCTGAAGCAGCTATGAAGAGATACCCCACACCAAAAGTAAGAGAAACCCAAGTAAGACCATAGGTGTTTCAAGAGGGCATCAGGGGGCAAACACACTGAAACCATACTCACAGAAAACTAGTCAATCTAATCACACTAGGACCACAGCCTTGCCTAACTCAATGAAACTAAGCCATGCCCATGGGGCAACCCAGGATGGGCAGGTCATGGTGGAGAGATCTGACAGGACGTGTTCTGCTGGAGAAGGGAATGGCAAACCACTTCAGTATTCTTGCCTTGAGAAACCCATGAACAGTATGAAAAGGCAAAATGATAGGATACTGAAAGAGAAACTCCCCAGGTCAGTAGGGGCCCAATATGCTACTGGAGATCAGTGGAGAAATAACTCCAGAAAGAATGAAGGGATGGAGCCAAAGCAAAAAGAATACCCAGCTGTGGATGTGTCTGGTGATAGAAGTAAGGTGCGATGCTGTAAAGAGCAATATTGCATAGGAACCTGGAATGTCAGGTCCATGAATCAAGGCAAATTGGAAGTGGTCAAACAAGAGATGGCAAGAGTGAATGTCAACATTCTAGGAATCAGCGAACTCAAATGGACTGGAATGGGTGAATTTAACTCAGATGATGGTTATATCTACCACTGCGGGCAGGGATCCCTCAGAAGAAGCTGAAGTTGAACGGTTCTATGAAGACCTATAAGACCTTTTAGAACTAACACCCAAAAAAGATGTCCTTTTCATTATAGGGGACTGGAATGCAAAAGTAGGAAGTCAAGAAACACCTGGAGTAACAGGCAAATTTGGCCTTGGAATATGGAATAAAGCAGGGCAAAGACTAATAGAGTTTTGCCAAGAAAATGCACTGGTCATAACAAACACCCTCTTCCAACAACACAAGAGAAGACTCTATACATTGACATCACCAGATGGTCAACACCGAAATCAGATTGATTATATTCTTTGCAGCCAAAGATGGAGAAGCTCTATACAGTCAGCCAAAACAAGACCAAGAGCTAACTGTGGCTCAGACCATGAACTCCTTATTGCCAAATTCAGACTTAAATTATTTGGATAGATATTGCCAAAAAACATTGCATCCATTTACTCTTCTACCAAAGCATGTGTGTATAGCTATTTCTCCATCCCTTACTTACCTGAACTAGTTTTTGCCAATTTTTTTTTCAGTTTTATTGAGACAGATGTGTTGATAAATAAAATTTTAAATTACTTTACCTATATAATTTTACCAATTAAAATTTTGCAAATCTGGTATGTGAAAATTTATCTTTCACTGATTTGTTTTCCTTAAATTATGAATAAGATTATTTTCATTTAAAATTATATTGATAATTTGCTCATAATTTCTTATTATTTATTTAAAGTAATTTATTTAAGTGGAGAAGGTTTATTTACCTTATAAAAATAAATAAATGGTCTTGTATCTAAACTAATTTTGCTCTATGTTATATTTTTACATTTATCTTGATTTATGAGAAGACAGGAGGGAGAAGAGAGAAGTGCAGAAACTGAATGAGCAGGAAGTAAGATAAAGATTATGCAAGAGAAGTAAAAACAACTAAGGAAGAGAAGAAAGCAGTAATAAGGAGGAAATAGAAAACCATGACTATTACACTTTATTGCTACAGTTTTCCACAGCTAAATAGAGTTGGAAAGAATAATAGGAGATTTAGTACAAGAGGAGAGCATTTCTGACTCCTTTATCTATTGTGAACTCAAATGCTTGCCAAATTAAAAAAAAAAAGCTATCATCTTTTCTTTGGTTAGACTAGGACTAGCTGTGAATCTAATATATTAACTCTATGTTTCTGAAAATTATATAAAGTTTTTTTTTTCTTTTATCTTCTCATATGAAGCTTATTCTTAGAATAGTCTCTCTGTTTTGGCTTTAAATACAATATGTAATAATGGTTACATATTATACACATACCAAGGAATTTTGCTTGCCACTCTATAAACAAGTGATGATGTAGTTTTAGTTCACTAACTCAGAGAAGAAAATATAACTTTATTTTCTGATAACACTTCTTAATTTTTAGTATGAGTTCTCACTTCAACTTTCACTGGATTGAGGATTCTTAATCAAACCATTTTAAAATTGCCTCACTTGACCATTTACTCATCTTTAAATCCTAGGATTTTAGGTGAAGAGGTGGGCTAGGTAGCACAAAATTTGGTTCGGCATACCTGGTTTATCTTAGTATCTTCACTGGTGACCAATGAAACCCACAAAGTACAAGCTGAGTGGTCCCTAGTTTGGACCTTAAGCCATCTTGGAATCTAACCTTTTTCTATCCTATACTTCTGTTCCTCACAAGTATAACAGAAGAGGGCAGGAATGACTGCACTCTTAACTTGCCACCTTTAAAGGAACAAGAATAGACCTACTGATCCTGGGCAATGCCAGGGTATGGAGCAGTTCTGAGAGGCTGTCTCAAGCCTCTTTTGCTTGAAAATACCATGTCATAATTTCTGGGCTCACACCTTAGTACACAAGCTTAGAACATAAGTTGAATCATTAAATTTAGCATTTTAGCTCTTTTTCCCGTGTGTGTGTGTGTGTGTGTGTGTGTGTGTGTGTGTGTGTGTGTTACTTAGTTGCTTGGTCATGTCCGACTCTTTGCAAACCCTTGGACTGTAGCCCACCAAGCTCCTCTGTCCAGGGGGATTCTCCAGACAAGAATACTGGAGTGGGTTGCTGTGCCCTCCTCCAGGGGTTCTCCATCCTTACTAGCCCTCAATCTATTTCCCCTTGTAATCAAGAATACTACCTAGTATAGACTAAGAATAAGAAGTAGAGTTCATGCCAGGGGGACTTTGCCAGTGTTCTTTATGGCACCTGAAATCTATTGCTTATGGCTTGGACATTTTTGTCTGTACCCTAGATTGTGAAATTAAAAACCCAAGAATGATCTCTGTTCTTGTTTCTTCTTTCTTTTATAGCATGATCCCTTCCCTGAAACCTGGTGCAGAAGCACTTACTTGATTGCATGTGAAAATAGACATGAATAAAAATAAAATGTAAGAGAAAATATGTGGGAGTATTAATTATAATACTGTCCCATTTAACACCATTAGCAACATTATGGGCCATTTTCCAACGAAGAAGTAGTATGAAAAAATATTCAAAGGATTTCAAAGTTTTAAATTTTTGTAATTACTATCGCCATTAGAGGTTTTGCAACCATGCCCTTAACCAAATAACTAGTTGCTGTTAGTATCTTGATCTCATCTTTTATTATTTTTAAACTTATTTGAGGATTGCACTAGATTGCTCTAGAAAAACTACTACTCTTGAAAATGTACATCATCTAAGTCCTCTCCACTCCCCTCCGTGTGCCACCACCTCTCACAAGAACAGGTAACATTCAGAAACACTGTAAAGTGTTTGGTGCCCTGAAACAAAGATAATAGGGATAACTTTTTAAAGTGTTTATAATACCTTACATGGTTTATTTCAATTTGAAACTATCTTGATTGTCAACAAACCTTATAAAGAAGCTACTAACTTTGAGAGAGGGCTTCCCTGGTGGCTTAGATGTTAAAGCGTCTGCCCGCAATGCGGGAGACTGGGTTCGATCCCTGGGTCGGGAAGATCCCCTGGAGAAGGAAATGGCAACCCCCTCCAGTATTCTTGCCTGGAGAATTCCATGGACAGACGAGCCTGGTGGTTCAGAGGTACTTGTTATAAACATCTTTTCCCACTAACTTTGCAGTTACTGCAAAATGCCAATTAGCTTCATAAAGTAAATTTAGTCTACCAGAGTGAGCCTTAAAAGAAGACAGGAAATGATGAAACCACTTTTCACCATGGGTACTCCATTTTCACTGAAAAACAAAACAAAACAAAACAAAACTTGATTAAGACATGTTGACAGGCTAAAAGCAGCCTTGGCCAGGGCAGAGGAGAAACTTAGTGCCTTAATAATCAAAGCAGAGAACTTCTAAAATAAGTAGTCTAGGAAGCGTTTCATCTAGGGAAGGCACAAAGCCCGGCTGCACTAAGGTTAAAGCAATTACTGAAATGTCAGGGCTGCACTGCAAAGGGAAGCTACAAAGATGCTTATGGAGGGTGACAGGCTTTTTTTTTTTTTTTTGGCATTCTCTTTACAACTGTTTTCAGTAAATGTGTAATGTGTGAGTTAGAGGTAGTCCAGGAATCTTTGGGATAGACAGCATCAGGAACAAAAGGCAGCAGCAATTGAAAGAAGTTTCTTTTAGATGTTAATGCTTTGCTGGAATTGACATTTTGGAGTCTCAAAAGTTATTTAATAGCTTCAGTGAAGCACTGAGTATGTTTTGTCCTTGGAGAAAACTAACAGACTTCTTGTAGTTTTTAGTCGCTAAGTTTTGTCTGACTCCTTTGTGACTCCATGGACCGTAGCCTGCCAGGCTCCTCTGTCCATGGGATTCTTGTCCAGGCAAGAATACTGGAGTGGGTTCCCATTTCTTTCTCAAGGGATCTTCCTGCCCCAGGGATTGAATCTGCTTCTTCTGCATTGGCAGATGGATTCTTTACCACTGAGCTACCAGAGAAGCCCAACAGATTGTTATGGGGAGGATAAAGTGGGGCGGGGGGTGGGGGGCAAAGTCTTGGTGCTCTTTAGCTTTACAGAATGTATTTCAAGAGAATTTTTATAGCTTTTAAAAGGATAGATCATCTTAGACTAACTGCATACAACCAGTTGTGAGAAGTAGAACACAAACAGCTTCTCCTTCTTCCACCTTGATTTTTAACAATGTTTAGATACAAACTTTAAAAGAATTCTGTCCTTAACCACTTTTCTCAGATTAAAGCACACTTGAAAGGAAACGGTAGATTTTATATATTTTTTTCTTTTGCTTGGTTTCCACAGTAATAATCACACCTATGTAGAAGTTCTGTATTAAAGACAAAGTGCTTGAATGGGCAGATTCAAGAATTTGAATAGATTCAAAATCTATTCAAGAATAGATTTTCCTTATGTTAATGCTAGTAAATATAATAAAATTTTTCTTCTCCAGTTTCCTATGCAATCATGTGCATTTTCAGTTAGGAGGTCATCACTTCATTTGAAAGGTGATTTCATAATTTATATTATGAATATATTTTCTAATGAGTAATCCTGCTGCTGCTAAGTTGCTTCAGTCGTGTCCAACTCTGTGTGACCCCCATAGACAGCAGCCCACGAGGCTCCGCTGTCCCTGGGATTCTCCAGGCAAGAACATTGGAGTGGGTTGCCATTTCCTTCTCCAATGCATGAAAGTGAAAAGTGAAAGTGAAGTCGCTCAGTCGTGTCCGACTCTTCGCGACCCCATGGACTGCAGCCCACCAGGCTCCTCCATCCATGGAATTTTCCAGGCAAGAGTACTGGAGTGGGGTGCCATTGCCTTCTCCTAGATTTTACTAAAGAGTAAAGAGTAGATTAAAAAAGGAAAGAAGAAAAACCTCAAAGAAATAGTAGAGATGTCACTTTGCCAACAAAGGTTCGCCTAGTCAAAGCTATGGTCTTTCCTGTGGTCATGTATGGATGTGAGAGCTGGACTGTGAAGAAGGCTGAGCGCCGAAGAATTGATGCTTTTGAACTGTGGTGTTGGAGAAGACTCTTGAGAGTCCCTTGGACTGCAAGGAGATCCAACTAGTCCATTCTGAAGGAGATCAGCCCTGGGATTTCTTTGGAAGGAATGATGTTAAAGCTGAAACTCCAGTATTTTGGCCACCTCATGCGAAGAGTTGACTCATTGGAGAAGACCCTGATGCTGGGAGGGATTGAGGGCAGGAGGAGAAGGGGACGACAGAAGATGAGATGGCTGGATGGCATCACTGACTCGATGAATGTGAGTCTGAGTGAACTCCGAGAGCTGGTGATGGAAAGGGAGGCCTGGCGTGCTGCAGTTCATGGGGTCGCAAAGAGTCGGACACGACTGAGCGACTGATCTGATCTGATCTGATATTTAGTATGGATAATTTCTGGCAATTGGACAGGACTTAGTTATTCAGTACACTTCATAGTGTTTGAGGAAAAATAATGATTCTTGGTCTTAGATAAATGTACCATTTTTGAATATTTTTAAGAAAGTATAAAATTAAATACAAGTAGTATGATACAAACAGAGTACATGATGAAGAAAAAAGATGTTATTGTTCTTAACTGTTCTTCGAAATAATATATTTTGGTCCAGAATAGGTTCACATTTGGGAAAACAATGAAGAAAGTTTACAGGGAAGAGATGAGGTATTATTAGTAAGTGAATAGTTCGTATGACAATATGAGTGCTTTGCATCTAATAACTGTGAATCTTTCCTTTAATAGAAATTTGAAAAGTCAGTAGACTATATCAACAACTGAATGAGGAAGCATGGATTACTATGTACCTTCCCTATTGATTTTGACAATACATTTAAAAACTAAGTTTCAAATTTGCCATAGTCAGATCGGATCAGATCAGTCGCTCAGTCGTGTCCGACTCTCCGCGACCCCATGAACCACAGCACGCCAGGCCTCCCTGTCCATCACCAGCTCCCGGAGGTCACTCAGACTCGCATCCATCGAGTCAGTGATGCCATCCAGCCATCTCATCCTCTGTTGTCCCCTTCTCCTCCTGCCCCCAATCCCTCCCAGCATCAGAGTCTTCTCCAATGAGTCAACTCTTCGCATGAGGTAGCCAAAATACTGGAGTTTCAGCTTTAGCATCATTCCTTCTAAAGAAATCCCAGGGCTGATCTCCTTCAGAATGGACTGGTTGGATCTTCTTGCAGTCCAAGGGACTCTCAAGAGTCTTCTCCAACACCACAGTTCAAAAGCATCAATTCTTCGGCGCTCAGCCTTCTTCACAGTCCAGCTCTCACATCCATACATGACCACAGGAAAGACCATAGCCTTGACTAGACAGACCTTTGTTGGCAAAGTAATGTCTCTGCTTTTGAATATGCTATCTAGGTTGGTCATAACTTTCCTTCCAAGGAGCAAGCGTCTTTTAATTTCATGGCTGCAGTCACCATCTGCAGTGATTTTGGAGCCCAGAAAAACAAAGTCTGACACTGTTTCCCCATCTATTTCCCATGCAGTGATGGGACCAGATGCCATGATCTTCGTTTTCTGAATGTTGAGCTTCAAGCCAACCTTTTCACTCTCCACTTTCACTTTCATCAAGAGGCTTTTTAGCCCCTCTTCACTTTCTGCCATAAGGGTGGTGTCATCTGCATATCTGAGGTTATTGATATTTCTCCCGGCAATCTTGATTCCAACTTGTGTTTCTTCCAGTCCAGCATTTCTCATGATGTACTCTGCATATAAGTTAAATAAACATGGTGACAATATGCAGCCTTGACGTACTCCTTTTCCTATTTGGAACCAGTCTGTTGTTCCATGACCAGTTCTAACTGTTGCTTCCTGACCTGCATACAGATTTCTCAAGAGGCAGATCAGGTGGTCTGGTATTCCCATCTCTTTCAGAATTTTCCACAGTTTATTGTGATCCACACAGTCAAAGGCTTTGGCATAGTCAATAAAGCAGAAATAGATGTTTTTCTGGAACTCTCTTGCTTTTTCCATGATCCAGCGGATGTTGGCAATTTGATCTCTGGTTCCTCTGCCTTTTCTAAAACCAGCTTGAACATCAGGAAGTTCACGGTTCACATATTGCTGAAGCCTGGCTTGGAGAATTTTGAGCATTACTTTACTAGCGTGTGAGATGAGTGCAATTGTGCGGTAGTTTGAGCACTCCTTGGCATTGCCTTTCTTTGGGATTGGGATGAAAACTGACCTTTTCCAATCTTGTGGCCACTGCTGAGTTTTCCAAATTTGCTGGCATATTGAGTGTAGCACTTTCACAGCATCATCATTCAGGACTTGGAATAGCTCCACTGGAATTCCATCACCTCCACTAGCTTTGTTCGTAGTGATGCTTTCTAAGGCCCATTTGACTTCACATTCCAAGATGTCTGGCTCTAGGTCAGTGATCACATCATCATGATTATCTGGGTCGTGAAGCTCTTTTTGTACATAGTCAATCAATATTTATTCAGTAATATTATGTTCTGTATCAATATTTGACTTTGTTTCTATCAATGTATTGCATCCAAATTGATGTCCTAATAAGTTTTAAGAAATGAAAGCATTGTGACGTATTTTTGAAACTCTGTATCATGTTAATTTAGTAATGCCTAAGGTGTCCTAAACAGGAGAGAAACTTGCCTGCACTTATTTATTTAAAAAAATAACATTATATATTATTTGATTCATGAAACCAATATTCCTTTTTATAAAAATTCTTTGGATTAATTAATTATATCTCTGTAAAAATGGTACACAATTTAAATGTTTTCTATTTCCAGAAAAAATGCTTGCACATTTGCAGAATTTGATCAGAAGTAATTATGATAATTTATTTTAGTTCTTCAGTAAGTTTTAACATGAGTAAGTTCTCACAAAAGGAACTTTCATGTCAAAGAGATCATGGAAAAGTATAAATCTGGATTTTATACCTTTATAAATTTTTGCTGAATCAAATAAACTCTGTATTCACCTAAAAAGCATTTAGAACTTCTGTTATGTTTAAATTTATAACTTACTTTCTATTTTTTCTTGATAATTATAGTAGCATCATTTATTAAATATGTTTTGATTATGAAATTAATTTATACATATCAGAGAAAATTTGGAGAAAAGAAAAAATAGAAAGAGAGGAAAAAAAAGAGACATGACTTATAAGCCCAGTATTCAGTGCTGCCCACTAAACAAATTTGTCATATTTCAGAATTTTTTTCATTTTTTTCAAGATAACATTCATCATAATTTATTCATACCTATTTATGATAGATAATGATTAGTTTCCCTATTATTTAAAATTATTTATATATCTATATATAAAATTTACATGCTGTAAGTATATGTTAGTATATATACTTTAACATAATAGTCAATACTATGTATTTCAATTACTTTTCCAGGAACGTTGCTTAAAAATAATATGTATCCCAGTGGCAATATATAATTAATTAAAAATTAATAATCTATTATTTATCATCAATTATATTAACTAATATCAGTAAGCATAAATAAGGGAATAATTACACACACATTTGGTGTTCTTGGCTCTGGGTATTCTAAATTACTTCTAGAGTTAAATATGCATTAATATCAGTACTTGTTACTAGAGTTAGAGTTGGGTCTATAAAACAATTAACATTAGGGTCAAATTAAAAATTAAGGTTTATATGGTTTGGTAGGGCTTCTCTGGTGGCTCAGATGGTAAAGAATCTGCCTCCAATGCAGGAAACCTGGGCTCTATCTCTGGATTGAGAAGATCTCCTGGAGGAGGGCAAGGTAACTCACTCCAGTATTCTTGCCTGGAGAATCCCCATGGACAGAGGAGCCTGACAGACTACGGTCCATGGAATCACAAAGAGTCAGACATGACTGAGTGACTAAGCACAGCACAGCACAGCATAGTTTGGTATTAAAATTGCTTTTAGATTATTTTAGATTTAGGTTTCATGGCCCAGAATTGTTCCCCAAAAGTGTGTGGGTGTGAGCTCATATTAAGTTTTGGAATAAGGTAAGGGTTAAGATTAGTGGAAAGAGACAGACCATAAATAACAGTTGTCAAACAGAGTAAAGTGTGCCTTGAAGTTTTCTCCAAACACTCTACATTTCTTCAGCAGCCTATTAAGTTGCAATACTCTCCACAAATTTGATTAGATATTCTAACTAAACTTTGAAGGTAGCAATATTGTCTTGAAAAAGATTAAATGAAAATATTGTCTTATATTTCATTTACTTGATTTTTCAATTATCTGAAAATTTTTAATATTGAGGCAGCCACTTGCATCTCATGACCTTATAGATGCTGTAAGTGTCATTCTTCTCTTGAAAGGCAAAGAGTAAGTAAGAAGAAAAGAAGAAAAAGAAGAGAAATCAGAGAGATTTCTTCATGAAAGTTGAAATTATTTCCATAAGGGGAACTTACATTCTATACCACAGAACTTTAATGTTAAATATTTTTAAAAACTCATTGAGGTATTATTTTTGTTGTTCAGTCCCTAAGTCATGTCTGACTATTATTTGGGACCCCATGGACTGCAACAAGCCAGGCTTCCCTGTCCTTCACTATCTTCCAGAGCTTGCCCAAACTCATGTTCATTGAGTTAATGATGCCAACAAACCATCTTATCCTCTGTCACCCCCTTTCCCTCTCGCCCTCAATCTTTCTCAACACCAGGGCCTTTTTCAATGAGTCAGCTTTTCACATCAGATTATCAAAGGATTGGAGCTTCAGTATTAGTCCTTCCAATGAATATTCAGGGTTAGTTTCCTTTAGGATTGACTGGTTTGATTTCCTTGCTGTTCAAGGGACTCAAGAATCTTCTCTAGCACCACAGTTCAAAAGCATCAATTCTTTGGTGCTCAGCCTTCTTTATGGTCCAACTCTCACATCTGTACATGA
Source organism: Tragelaphus eurycerus (assembly GCA_935064755.1). Taxonomy (NCBI): domain Eukaryota; kingdom Metazoa; phylum Chordata; class Mammalia; order Artiodactyla; family Bovidae; genus Tragelaphus; species Tragelaphus eurycerus. The sequence goes on along the minus strand of CAKXYN010000045.1, from coordinate 2,907,874 downwards.
CTACTGGAAAAACTATAGCTTTGACTATATGGACCTTTGTTAAAAATTGTTATTTTTAATAATATTTGTATATAATTTTATATGTAACAGTTGTTATATATAATTATTTATATAATTTTATTCTGATTCCTAAACTTTAAAAACCATCTTTTGTACTCTGGTTCTGCAGAACGTCTATAGTTATCTTCTTTTCTCAGTCTTTCTTACCCCCTAATATTCAATTAACATGGTCAATGCTAATATATTCTTCTTGTTGAGTAAAGAATTCAATATGTATAGCCAGCTAATGTTTCTTACACTTTATAGTGTCAATAGAGAACCATTGCTTGGTTTCAGTGTTACTGCTGTATTTTATTTTCCTATCTTTATTTCAAGCTCTTTTATAAAGTGAAATTATGACCTTGCACCTATATCATAATTTTCTCCAGAAATAGAGTTTGTCAATTTTCCCTAGAGCATAGTTAGCAATTTAGGTTTGATTGAATATTCAAATTTTATTTCTTTATTTAACTGGACTACATTTATTGTGGTTGGTTATTTTTAAAATACCTTACAATAAGTGCCCAAATCATCATCTTCCACTTACTCACTTCTCCAGAGGATAGAGTAATGGGCACTTCCTGTGGCCTTAAGTGATTATTCCTGATTAATGTGTGTATCATATTGATTTTGCAAGAAGTTGTTTCCTGTTATTCTCTACCACATTTCCAACAGAGAATTATCTTTAAGCATGTTTTTGGAAAAGTATGCTCCTAAAAACCCTTTAACCTAACAAGCAAAAAAATTAAGTTAAAGATTATAGAGTAAAATTGGAGAAGTCTGATAAATATACATTTTATATTCCTTAAGTTCTTAAAGTTGATTGAGAACTAAATATCATTTAATAGTACAAAGCATTATCCTTGGAGGGCAATCGTATAAATAAGATCACATACATAAATCATTTACTAAGATCAATTGAATGTTTTTTGTGGAAAAAGCAATTATCAAAATAAATATTTTGCCTTGTTTTGACCAAAAAGGGAAAAATAATTTGGTGACAAAGAAAGCATATTTATAAGCCATGTCAATAAATATGCTAATTTAAGTCTTTATATGCTATGCTTTGCTTTGTTAAATGAATCAATTTCAAGGTGACATGTTTTGTGGCAATAATTGTTTAATAAAGTTAAAGGCATTTCAATTTACTTTAGTCTCCTTGAAGTAAAACTTAACAAGACCAGTAACTCACATTTTATCAGCTTAATTTATTTAAACTTGAGCTTGTTTTTAAATCACACTGGAAGATTTTCCTTAAAAAAAAGAAAAAACAAACAGAAAACACTACAATAGAAAGAAACAAAACATGCTTCAAATACCTTCATTTTATTTCAGTAATGTTGGGCATGTATTTTCCTAACTAAGAAGAACATTTTATCTGTATTTCAACATCCTTTTCTGTTTTCCAGCCAAATAATTTTAGAACTCACCATTGACTAAGTCTTCTATTCTAGATCAATGTTTTTACAATGTTTAGTCAAAGTTGTCAGACCTATGTTTCATTTCTTCAGGGACCACAGGTAGGTCTTTCTCAGTAAAAATTCAAATTATGTGCCCAGTGCCCTACACTCTATTTCTATTGTCCTTTTGTATTTTTCAGGTACTTTTTTTTTTTTTTTCGGTCATCCAGCTCCTTGTAACTTTTATCCATTAAACACTTGTATAAAAATCAAACTTGTCTGTGTTATATCACTGGATATGAAAATCAGCCATTTTTCATTTTAATTTGAATAATATAGCTCAATGAGTTTACAAATAGAAAAAGAAATGCAGGAAGACAAAGTGGTTGTTTGAGGAGACCTCACAAATAGTTGAGAAAAGAGAAGCAAAAGGCAAAGGAGAAAAGGAAAGATATAAGCATCTGAATGCAGAGTTCCAAAGAATAGCAAGGAGAGATAAGAAAGCCTTCTTTGGTGAACAATGCAGAGAAATAGAGGAAACCAATAGAATAGGAAAGGCTAGAGATTTCTTTAAGGAAATCTGATAGTGTGATGAGAATTGCTAAGCGTTTTAGGAAATATGTGCTTGCCTGCCCAGATGAAGACTGGCCTTTGGTGTGGCTAGTGGTGTTCATTTTGCTTGCCCCATGATCACTTTCCATTCCATATTATTGTACAGAATCTACTTTAAAAATGGAACATTTTCATTATGTTTAAGGAGAGAATCACATACAGAAATATGGTTAAGAAGGCTTTTTTCACTTAATTTATGTGGAATTCAAATATCAAAGTGATTAACATAACCAAGCTGGTGAAAATAACTTTCGACACTTGATTTGGATATTCTGAGTATGTCAGCTCTCTCCCACATGGTATAATGTTGATTGTTCTTAATTAGTCTCAATTTGATTGCCATCAACTTCAACTGGTCTACCCTACCATCTCCTCATCCGGTGAGAAATCTTCAGCACAAAGCTTTGTAAACCACTTCTGATACATTCAATCAGTCACGCACCTTCTTCATACACAGCACAAATCTTTTTATTTCAGCTGTGTTTTTCCCTTTCATGAAGCAATAAAGCATAATATACTGAAAACATTGCTTTTTCTCCTTTCATCTTCAATATTAAAATGGCTATACAAAAATTCAACAACTTTATTTTTTTAAATGGATGCTGATATCACAGCTGTCAATATAATCTGACAAAATCGTTTCAAATGAATTTAGACAACTAAGCACTGCTAGAGCAATCTTATGGAAAAAAACTCAATGAACATTTTGGCGAACCCAGTATTATTCTGACCTTTACATATGAGGAGTGCTCTTAATCAATGTGGGAAATTTTCTTAGATCTTCACATGCTAAATAATATTATTTCATAATACAGAAACATGAGATGCTTGGATGGCATCACCGACCCAATGGACATGGGTTTGAGTAAGCTCCGAGAGCTGGTGATGGACAGGGAAGCCTGGTGTGCTGCAGTACATGGGGTTGCAAAGAGTTAGACATGACTGAGTAACTGAACTGAACTGAATAATACAGAAACAAAACTGTTTGAATATAAAAGAGAAATTGAAATAGAAATGTCATGTAAGACTTTGATACTTTTTTAAAGTCTTAAATAGAGTTGATAGTAGATACGCAAGGAAAAAGAAAATCTGAATATCCTAAGGAATAAATAAAACCTCATAGATATTTATCAATTCTATACAATGAAAACAAAAAATGTGTTTTATTTTCAAACTCTAATGAGGAATGTCCAAAACACTGAAAATATGTTAGATCACCTACAGTGAAAAGACCCAATACATTCCAATGAATACATAGAAAGCCTGAAAAACAACACATTTGAACATAGTTATTAAGAGTAAAAAATAAAAATTGGAACTCCCCCTAAACAAGCCATTAAAAATGTAAAAATACTTTTGTAAAGATTTCTTGGGTCCCAACTTTCCTAATGTTTTAAAATTCTTCTCTTTTTGTCACCCTGTCTCCCTTCCTTCTATATGCCTTCCTTCCTGCTTCCCTGAATAAGTTAATCCACAGCTTTAAGAGTACATGCTTGGAAGGAAGACCTAGTTCTGTGTGGGATGTTAGAGCCTGACTAGGATGAAGAGGATGGCAGAAATTACAATAGCCCAGCAAGGGATATTGAATACTGAGTGGGTCGAAGGAGGACTTTCCCACTGGGAGGGCAATGAGTGCCTGGTACGTGCTTAGTCATGTCTGACTCTCTCCAACCCTGTGGACTGTAGCTGGCCAGGCTCCTCTGTCCATGGGATTTTTCAGGCAAGAAAACTTGAGTGGATGGCCATTTTCTCCTCCAGGGGATCATCCCAACCCAAGGACTGAACCTACATCTCCTGTGTCTCCTCCATTGCAGGAAGATTCTTTACCCACTGAACCACTGGGAAAGCTCAGTGGGTAAAGAATCTGCCTATAGTATTGAGAGGGCAATAATGAAACTATAACAGAAGCCCAGGATAGGATGTCAGAGGTTATGGGAATGAAGAGGAATCCACATAGAGAGGGACACAGTAATGACAGCAGGCCCAGAGCTAGGCTACATGTGATCACAGGGGCATCTACATGGCAGCACATGGCATCAATGACAGCAGTAATGGGCCCAGACTTACATTCAGAGAGATGTAAAACAATGTAACAGATTTGTCACTGTCAGAGAAACGAGGAAAATATGTGAGTAGCTGGAAAGATGAAGTGTAAAATGAATCTTAAGAAGGTGGGTTACAGTTGGATATACAAGTATCAAACTGAAGTTCTAAAGAGGGGTGTGTGTGTGTGTGTGTGTGTGTGTATCTGTGTGACAGAGATAGAGAGAGGCATAAGAATGTTGATGTTTTATTTTGAATACATAAACCTATACACATGGTCCCATATTTTGTCTACTGATAGGACATATAAGCAGCAATATCCTAATAGCAGTAAACACAAGATCTAGTTCCTAGATCTTGGTTTTCAAACATAATTCAACATTAAGAGGAACCAAGGTTCTTGGGAGAGAAATATTTGATTCCAGGGTTGGAGAAGGGAAGCGAACAGGGTAAACTTGTAACAGACTGGTAGGGCATGTCAAAAGGACACAGAGCTCTGTTAAAGTGGCTCCTGTTGACCAAATCTGAGATAATTTGGACATCAAAAGAAATAATCATAGCAATGGATTAAAACCCAATGAGTAGAATGAGAATCCATGAGTTCATCCTGAGTGAAATGAATGGATAAATATATGAATGAGAAGACAAAGCTTTTGCTTGTGATGGATACCAAACAACAAGTACAAGAGAAATAATAGTAAAAATGGAAAATCATCTTTGGTAACCAAGAAACAAAAAGTAATGGATACTTTCACTAGCAGGTAAAAGTCTGATAACGAATGGAATGTGTAGATAATCTCAAAGTACTTCCCCATAAAATGCTTATTAATTTAAAATATAAAAGCACTACAATGGAGTAACTTGGCAATCATCAACTGAAGTTAAGTGATCAAAGATAATATCACCAGCAATAGCACAAATCAAATTCATGCATTACCTGTTAAAAAAGCAGCACAGTGATCAGAGCATCACTTCTGTTGTATCTCTGCCAAAAATGCATGGTCTGAATCTAATCATACAGAAACATCAGACAATTCAGGTTGAGGGACATTCTGCAAAATTATTACCCTGTGATCTAAACTTGTTCCAAATGGGGCCCTGAGAGATTCTTCTAGACTGAAGGAGATTAAAGAGACATGACAACAAAACAGAGCACTTGAACCTGGATTGGATCAAAGTTATTACTAAAGGCAAATTCAATGCCTGTCATCAATGAGATGGCCTACAGGCATTATCACAATATGAAAAAATATATATTTAGATTTTCTTTCCAGAAACATCAATTTTACCTATTTTTAAATTGCAATTTCTTAAAAAGGTAGCTTATTTTGTGTGTCACTCAGAAAATTCTATGTATCTGGCAACTTGACAACTTAATGCTTTTGATACATGGGAGCTTGGGGGGAAAGTCTATTCTCTTGGTAGAACAACAATGTAAAACCATTTAAAATAATAATAATAATAAGCCCTTGAGACCAAATTCAAAGTTCTTTTATTTAAAAAATTCCATTAAGCAAGAATTGGTCTCAGAAATAAAAGCAGGTAGGGCATGCCTATGAATATTAATTAAATTCTCTGAAAATAAAAATTCAGAAATGCATTTCTGAATATGACAAAGAACACACTGTAAAGAATCCTTGCAGCTGTGACACTCATCTTTTGTCCTTCAGGTAATATCAAAAAGTGGTTCTGTCACTGCTGGATAGCCAAGGAGCTTCAGAGACTGATGGAGATTCTTGGTTCAAGGTTACATCCCCAGATACTCAGGGAGGTACACATGAAAAGCAAAATATAGGTCTTGATTTTGGACCTTTAGTAAACTATCATCTAAAATTCAAAAGCTACTGTTCAAAATTCAATTCAATTGCAGAGGAGGGTAAACTTCTAAACTCATTCTATGAGGCCACCATCACCTTAATACCAAAACCTGAAAAAGATGCCACAAAAAAAGAAAACTATAGGCCAATATCACTGATGAACATAGATGCAAAAATCCTTAACAAAATTCTAGCAATCAGAATCCAACAACACATTAAAAAGGTCATACACCATGACCAAGTGGGCTTTATCCCAGGGATGCAAGGATTCTTCAATATCCACACATCAATCAATGTAATACATCATATTAACAAATTGTGTATGGAAAATTTTAAACAGAAACAAAATGCCCCAGAAATATTTAACTCTGACTTAGGCCAAAGTATATTAGTTTCTTGCTTTTTCCATGATCCAGCGGATGTTGGAAATTTGATCTCTGGTTCCTCTGCCTTTTCTAAAACCAGCTTGAACATCAGGAAGTTCACGGTTCACATATTGCTGAAGCCTGGCTTGGAGAATTTTGAGTATTACTTTACTAGCGTGTGAGATGAGTGCAATTGTTCGGTAGTTTGAGCACTCCTTGGCATTGCCTTTCTTTGGGATTGGGATGAAAACTGACCTTTTCCAATCTTGTGGCCGAGAGTCCCTTGGACTGCAAGAAGATCCAACCAGTCCATTCTGAAGGAGATCAATCCTGGAATTTCTTTAGAAGGAATGATGCTAAAGCTGAAACTCCAGTATTTTGGCCACCTCATGCGAAGAGTTGACTCATTGGAGAAGACTCTGATGCTGGGAGGGATTGAGGGCAGGAGGAGAAGGGGACGACAGAGGATGAGGTGGCTGGATGGCATCACTGACTCGATGGATGCGAGTCTGAGTAACCTCCGGGAGCTGGTGATGGACAGGGAGGCCTGGCGTGCTGCGGTTCATGGGATCGCAAAGAGTCGGACACGACTGAGCGACTGATCTGATCTGATCTGATCTGATATTAGTTTCATCTGAGTATAGTTTCTGACCTCAAAAGCAGCACAGAATACAATTGTATCTAGAGCTATAGCCTAGGGAGAAATGAATGTTATGTAGACGTAAGCCCCATGGTTGCTGCTAAAAAAGTAGTAGCCCTAGTCACTGGTTAGGCTCCATCCCTTCTGTAACCAACAAACAACCCTATCAACAAATGGGCAGAAGACCTAAATAGACATTTCTCTAAAACAGGCATACAAATGACCAATAGATACATGAAAAGAGGCTCAACATGGCTAATTAAGAGAAACGCAAATTAAAACTACAATGAGATGTCACCTCACACCAGCCAGAATGGCTCTCATCAAAAAATCCACAACAATAAATTCTGGAAAGGGTGTGGAGAAAAGGGAACCTTCCTACACTGTTGGTGGGAATGCAAATTGGTAAAGTCCTCTGGTAACCAGTATGGAGGTTCCCTAAAAAAACTAAAAATAGAGCCACCATCAGATCAGATCAGTCGCTCAGTCGTGTCCAACTCTTCGCGATCCCATGAACCGCAGCACGCCAGGCCTCCCTGTCCATCACCAGCTCCCGGAGGTCACTCAGACTCACATCCATCGAGTCAGTGATGCCATCCAGCCATCTCATCCTCTGTTGTCCCCTTCTCCTCCTGCCCCCTATCCCTCCCAGCATCAGAGTCTTCTCCAATGAGTCAACTCTTCGCATGAGGTAGCCAAAATACTGGAGTTTCAGCTTTAGCATCATTCCTTCCAAAGAAATCCCAGGGCTGATCTCCTTCAGAATGGACTGGTTGGATCTTCTTGCAGTCCAAGGGACTCTCAAGAGTCTTCTCCAACACCACACTTCAAAAGCATAAATTCTTCGGCGCTCAGCCTTCTTCACAGTCCAGCTCTCACATCCATACATGACCACAGGAAAGACCATTGCCTTGACTAGGCGAACCTTTGTTGGCAAAGTAATGTCTCTGCTTTTGAATATGCTATCTAGGTTGGTCATAATTTTCCTTCCAAGGAGTAAGCGTCTTTTAATTTCATGGCTGCAGTCACCATCTGCAGTGATTTTGAAGCCCAGAAAAACAAAGTCTGACACTGTTTCCACTGTTTCCCCATCTATTTCCCATGTAGTGATGGGACCAGATGCCATGATCTTCGTTTTCTGAATGTTGAGCTTTAAGCCAACCTTTTCACTCTCCACTTTCACTTTAATCAAGAGGCTTTTTAGCTCCTCTTCACTTTCTGCCATAAGGGTGGTGTCATCTGCATATCTGAGGTTATTGATATTTCTCCCAGCAATCTTGATTCCAACTTGTGTTTCTTCCAGTCCAGAGCCACCATACAACCCTGCAGTTCCACTCCTGAGCATATATCCAGAGAAAAACATGGTCTGAAAGGATAGACGCACCTCAATGTTCATTGCAGCACTGGACAGAGGTTTGAATAAAGATTTGGTACATGTATACAATGAAGTATTACTCAGCCATTAAAAATAATAAAATAATACCATTTGCAGCAACATGGAAGGACCTAGAGATTGTCATACTGAGTAAAGTAAGTCAGACAGAGAAGGAGAAATATCATATGCCATCCCTTATACGTGGAATCTAAAAAGAAATGATACAAATGATTCAAAATGGAAAGAGACTCACAGACTTAGAGAAAGGACTTATGGTTACTGGAGGGAAATATGGGGGAAAGGGACAGTTAGGGAGTTTGGGATGGACATGTACACACTGGTGTATTTAAAACAGAGAGCCAACAAGGACTTACTGCATGGCACATGGAACTCTGCTTGATGTTATTTAGCAGCCTGAACAGGAGGGGAGTTTGGGAGAGAGTGCATATATGTATATACATGTCTGAACACAACCCTTCTGTGTTCACCTGAAACTTACAATATTTTTAATCTCTATACACCGATATAAAATACAAATGTTTACATTAAAAAAATAAAATAGAAAAAGCAACTTGACAGTCTCTAGGATGTTAATAGACATGCCTGAAATTGACTATGCACATCTATTAACAGCCTGCAGCTTAAGCAAGCTGCTCTTGTGTGCAAACCTATCCCTGACCCCTTGCTTATGTCCCTTTAGATTGCACTTCAATCTTATTTTTCTACAGTAAATTCAGGAGACAAGACTTGCAAAGTTGTGTTTTGATAAGTTAGTAAGTCAAACAATTTGTGATTGTCTTTTTATTCTCTCAGTAGCAGCTATAATTTTTCTAGTGGAAGGTATCACAAGGAACTCACACATGAGAGAAAAGGGACAACAATTGTTTATATGAAGGCATGTTAATTACAACACATTATGAAACTGAAATTTTAAAACCTCTTTCTGGTAAATGTTTTATAGAGCTATGGAAAAAGCCTCTACATACAGAACAAAAAACAAGCACATTTTTTGAGTATACATGGAGGCAAAGAGAGGCCAGTAAACTTAACTGAGGTACTTAAAACATGGTTTCTGGCTTACATAGTTTAAGGCAGTCACAAGCTTTTCTGACTGAAACAGCATCCTTCTAAGCAATCAAATAGACATCCAACAGGATCCTGTGGTATGCCAGAGTGTCTGAGACAATCAAACAGCCTACGACCTTCCTGAAAAGGAAGAAAGTATAGACATTGAAGAAATGAAAAGAAATGGCCCTAAGATGAATTCAGCAAGCTAAGAGAACACTGCTGCAGAAAGGAAGGGATTTATATGTTTTAAATGGACAGTCTGCTGGAAAATCCACTGAAGGCCCTGAGTTCATACTCTTGTGTTACTCACAATGATTTAACGTACATTAAGCTTTATTCCACCAGTTTACCTGCTATGAAACGAACACTTTACCACTATGCCTGCAGTGGCTTCTACTTTAGACCCCCATGATATTGCCAATAACCATTTGCTCAGTAGCAGCTGTAAATGCCTTACACAGAGAGGAAACTACTTTTGAGATTTAATAATATTCATTCTAAAAGTCTTCACTGAAAAGAGCTGAATTCCAAGATTGCTGAAATAAGCCCTTTAAAACAGGAAAGAAACATGGCAGCATGAAGGTGCAAATATGTATGCATATGGGTACTGAATATGACAGGGGAAAATTAGGAAAAAGAGGAGCTGCACCTAACAATCACTGTGCCTTAAAGAAATTCTACAAATAGTTATTAAAATGTTTTTATCTGTAAGGAACTTTATCAGGAATTGAATATGAATAAACAAACACAGGTCCTGCATTCTTAAAGTTTATCGAGCAGCATGAAAGGCAGGTTAACTTCACTAGCTCAATTTCTAGCATAGTCTGTTCTACATCAATGAACGCAAGATGGATGAAGAGGATAGATTATCTGCAACCCAATAATGGTTATGGGACTTCCCTATAGCTCAGATGATAAAGAATCTGCCTGCAGTGCAGGAGACCTAGGTTTCATCTCTGGGTCAGGAAGATCCTCTGGAGAAGGAAATGGCAATCCATTCTAGTATTCTTTCTTGTCTGGAGAATCCCATGGAAAGAGGAGCCTGGTGGGCTACAGTCCATGGGGTCACAAAGAGTTGGATAAGACTAAGTGACTAACACAACAGCAACACAATAATGGTTATGTTTTGTTTGGTAGGAATGCTTTCACCCATAGTAACTCATTACTTAAACAAGGATTCAATTTCCCTTGCATTAAAAGAGATATGAAAGTAAGTAGCAACTAACATTGGTTCATCTCTTCAATGATTTAGATCAGATCAGATCAGATCAGTTGCTCAGTCATGTCGGACTCTTCGCGATCCCAAGAATAGCAGCATGCCAGGCCTCCCTGTCCATCACCAGCTCCTGGAGTTCACAGAGACTCACGTCCATCGAGTCAGTGATGCCATCTAGCTATCTCATCTTCTGTCGTCCCCTTCTCCTCCTGCCCCCAATCCCTACCAGCATCAGAGTCTTCTCCAATGAGCCAAGTCTTTGCATGAGGTGGCCAAAGTACTGGAATTTCAGCTTTAGCATCATTCCTTCCAAAGAACACCCAGGGTTGATCACCTTCAGAATGGACTGGTTGGATCTCCTTGCAGTCCAAGGGACTCTCAAGAGTCTTCTCCAACACCACAGTTCAAAAGCATCAATTCTTCGGCGCTCAGCCTTCTTCACAGTCCAACTCTCACATCCATACATGACCACAGGAAAAACCATCGCCTTGACTAGATGGACCTTTGTTGGCAAAGTAATGTCTCTGCTTTTGAATATGCTATCTAGGTTGGTCATAACTTTCCTTCCAAGGAGTAAGCGTCTTTTAATTTTATGGCTGCAGTTATCATCTGCACTGATTTTGGAGCCCAGAAAAATAAAGTCTGACACTGTGTCCACTGTTTCCCCATCTATTTCCCATGAAGTGCTGGGACCGGATGCCAGGATCTTCGTTTTCTGAATGTTGAGCTTCAAGCCAACTTTTTCACTCTCCACTTTCACTTTCATCAAGAGGCTTTTTAATTCCTCTTCATTTTCTTCTATAAGGGTGGTGTCATCTGCATATCTGAGGTTATTGATATTTCTCCCAGTAATCTTGATTCCAACTTGTGTTTCTTCCAGTCCAGCATTTCTCATGATGTACTCTGCATATCAGTTAAATAAACATGGTGACAATATACAGCCTTCACATACTCCTTTTCCTATTTGGAACCAATTTGTTGTTCCATGTCCAGTTCTAACTGTTGCTTCCTGACCTGCATACAAATTTCTCAAGAGGCAGATCAGGTGGCCTGGTATTCCCATCTCTTTCAGAATTTTCCACAGTTTATTGTGATCTACACAGTCAAAGGCTTTGGCATAATCAATAAAGCAGAAATAGATGTTTTTCTGGAACTCTCTTGCTTTATCAATGATCAAGCAGTTGCTAGCAATTTGATCCCTGGTTCCTCTGCCTTTTCTAAAACCAGCTTGAACATCAGGAAGTTCACGGTTCACATATTGCTGAAGCCTGGCTTGGAGAATTTTGAGCATTACTTTACTAGCGTGTGAGATGAGTGCAATTGTGCGGTAGTTTGAGCATTCTTTGGCATTGCCTTTCTTTGGGATTGAAATGAAAACTGACCTTTTCCAGTCCTGTGACCACTGCTGAGTTTTCCAAATTTGCTGGCATATTGAGCGCAGCACTTTCACAGCATCATCTTTCAGGATTTGAAATAGCTCCACTGGAATTCCATCACCTCCACTAGCTTTGTTCGTAGTGATGTTTTCTAAGGCCCACTTGACTTCACATTCCAGGATGTCTGGTTCTAGGTCAGTGATCACACCATCATGATTATCTGGGTCGTGAAGATCTTTTTTGTACAGTTCTTCTGTGTATTCTTGCCACCTCTTCTTAATATCTTCTGCTTCTGTTAGGTCCATACCATTTCTGTCCTTTATCGAGCCCATCTTTGCATGAAATTTTCCTTTGGTATCTCTGATTTTCTTGAAGAGATCTCTAGTCTTTCCTATTCTGTTGTTTTCCTCTATTTCTTTGCATTGATCACTGAAGAAGGCTTTCTTATCTCTTCTTGCTATTCTTTGGAACTCTGCATTCAGATGTTTATATCTTTCCTTTTCTCCTTTGCTTTTCACTTCTCTTCTTTTCACAGCTATTTGTAAGGCCTCCCCAGACAGCCATTTTGCTTTTTTGCATTTCTTTTCCATGGGGATGGTCTTGATCCCTGTCTCCTGTACAATGTCACGAACCTCATTCCATAGTTCATCAGGCACTCTATCAGATCTAGGCCCGTAAATCTATTTCTCACTTCTACTGTATAATCATAAGGGATTTGATTTAGGTCATACCTGAATGGTCTAGTGGTTTTCCCTAGTTTCTTCAACTTATGTCTGAATTTGGCAATAAGGAGTTCATGGTCTGAGCCACAGTCAGCTCCTGGTCTTGTTTTTGCTGACTGTACAGAGCTTCTCCATCTTTGGCTGCAAAGAATATAATCAATATGATTTTGGTATTGACCATCTGGTAATGTCCATGTATGTCTTCTCTTGTGTTGTTGGAAGAGGGTATTTGTTATGACCAGTGCATTTTCTTGGCAAAACTCTATTAGTCTTTGCTCTGCTTCATTCCGTATTCCAAGGCCAAATTTGCCTGTTACTCCAGGTGTTTCTTGATGTCCTACTTTTGCATTCCAGTCCCCTATAATGAAAAGGACATCTTTTTGGGGTGTTAATTCTAAAAGGTCTTGTGGGTCTTCATAGAACCATTCAACTTCAGCTTCTTCAGCATTACTGATTGGGGCATAGACTTGGATTACTGTGACATTGAATGGTTTGCCTTGGAAACGAACAGAGATCATTCTGTCAATTTTTAGATTACATCCAAGTACTGCATTTTAGACTCTTTTGTTGACCATGATGACTGTTCCATTTCTTCTGAGGGATTCCTGCCTGCAGTAGTAGATATAATGGTCATCTGAGTTAAATTCACCCATTTCAGTTCATTTTAGTTCACTGATTCTTAGAATGTCGATGTTCACTCTTTCCATCTTCTGTTTGACCACTTCCAATTTGCCTTGATTCATGGACCTGACATTCCAGGTTCCTATGCAATATTGCTCTTTACAGCATCGCACCTTGCTTCTATCACCAGACACATCCACAGCTGGGTATTCTTTTTGCTTTGGCTCCATCCCTTTATTCTTTCTGGAGTTATTTCTCAACTGATCTCCAGTAGCAGATCAGTGGGCCCCTACTGACCTGGGGAGTTTCTCTTTCAGTATCCTATCATTTTGCCTTTTCATACTGTTCATGGGGTTCTCAAGGCAAGAATAGTGAAGTGGTTTACCATTCCCTTCTCCAGTGGACCACATTCTGTCAGATCTCTCCACCATAACCTGCCTATCTTGGGTTGCCCCACGGGCATCGCTAGTTTCATTGAGTTAGACAAGGCTGTGGTCCTAGTGTGATTAGATTGACTAGTTTTCTGTGAGTATGGTTTCAGTGTGTTTGCCCCCTGATACCCTCTTCCAACCTACTGTCTTACTTGGGTTTCTCTTACCTTGGGTGTGGGGTATCTCTTCACAGCTACTCCAGCAAAGCGCAGCCATTGCTCCTTACCTTGGATGAGGGGTATCTCCTCACCACCGCCCTTCCTGACCTTCAACGTGGGATAGCTCCTCTAATATAAGGTACCCCTACCGCTTGGCCAAGGACTTCGACAGGGTGAGGAGTCTGCCCGCAGGGAGATCAGGTCACAGACCTCTACCGGGCTCCCAGCATCTTTCCACTCTTCTACTTTGCCATTTCTAAATGTTGACTTTTTATCCTAGGCTTGTTACCTCGTGGTTACAACATGGCTGTTACAACTCCAAATAACACAACACCTCAAAATAAAAAGGGTAGGAAAATGGCCACAACTGAGAAAGAACTTTTCTGTCTATATGGTTTCATTAAGGAGAAAAACATCCCAGAATTTCCAGCTGACAGTTTTGTTTTTTTTTTTTTTTTTTTTTTTATTGGCTAGATTAGGTCAAAAACCTATCCCCAGTATGGCGACTAAATCCACCTTTCTTGAAATTCAGTCCTCCACTCACAGAAGTAAAGAAATAATCAGGGTTTGTTTATTGCAGGAGGAGGGATTACTTGGATAAGCAACCATAGGTTTTGTAAATGTTTAATACCCATTTGCAGACTTTCAGTGGTATGTGTTTCTCTTATACAAATATGTCCCCATTCATTTACTCATAGGAAAATATGCAGTTTTAATTATTCTATCCATATAGAAAATAAATTTGTACCGTCTTATATGGACCTTGATTCAGCCACTGTACTTATTTTCAAGTCTGAAAGGTGCTAGGGTGGATTTCATGGTTATAATACAACACAAAAACTGGTCTATCCAAAAATTAAACCCACACCTTCTGCCTCATTAACCTTTATGATAACCAACTGTGACAACATTCCCAAACTCAGTTATAATGTGCAATGTTCTATTCATTTTCTTTCAGTAGAATTAATGCACACATTCATGTGCTCACATGAGCTAGGCACAGGATTCAAAACTACCAAACGTGAAATCAGAAGATGAACAAAAGGACGTTCTTGGCTCCATTTATAATGTTGTCTCAGAAACTTAGGGGTGTATCCTTGAACCTCACTTAACAATTTAGCATATATAAATTTATCTAAATTCCTACACCATCCAGTGATATTTTTACTCCAGAAAAACCTTTACAAAGATAAATTTTCAACTACATTGAGATATCACCTCACACCAGTCAGAATGGCCATCATCAAAAAGTCTACAAACTATAAATTCTGGAGGGGGTATGGAGAAAAGGGAATGCTCTTACACTGTTGGTGGGAATGTAAATTGATACAGCCTCTATGGAAGATGATATGGAGATTCCTTAAAAAACTAGGAATAAAGCCACCATATGGCCCAGAAATCCCACTCCTAGGCATATACCCTGAACAAACCAAAATTGAAAAAACACATGTATCCCATTGTTCACTGCAGCACTATTTACAATAGGTAGAACACGGAAGCAACCTATATATCCATCAACAGATAAATGAATAAAGAAGTTCACAATGGAATATTACTCAGCCATAAAAAGGAACGCCTTTGAGTCAGTTCTAAGGAGGTGGATAAACCTGGAGCCTATTATACAGAGTGAAGTAAGTCAGAAAGAGAAAGATAAATATACACTAATGCATATATACACAATGTAGAAAAATCATACTGAAGAATTTATGTGTAGGGCAGCAATGGAGAAACAGACACAGAGGATAGACTTATGGACATGGGGAGAGTGAGGAGAGGGTGAGATGTATGGTAAGAGTAACATGGAAACTTACATTATCATATGTAAAATAGATAGGCAACGGGAATTTGCTGTGTGTCTCAGGAAACTCAAACAGGGGCTCTGTATCAACCTAGAGCAGTGGGATGGGGAGGGAGATGGGAGGGAGGTTCAAAAAGGAGGTGATATATATATATATATATATATATACCTATGGCTGATTCACATTGAGATTTGATAGAAAACAACAAAATGCTGTAAGGCAATTATCCTTCCACTAAAAAATAATTTTTTTTAAAAAAAAAAAGATAAATTTTCCTGAGATGTTGTGAGGAAACTCATTGTGTTGCATCTATAGAGTAACAGATAATTCAAGGACTTGATATATTTCTTGTTTCTAAAATGAGAAAAAAAGGTATTCTATTCATTTCAAAGAGCAATTCATGACTCTATCACTATTTATTAGCACTGGGAATGTCAGTGGTGGCAGATAAATATCTCAATAAAGCACATTGCTTAAATCAAAACCAAACAATGCCAAATGGTTATGTGCATTTAGTCTCTTCACCAATCAAGAAATCAAATCTCCAGTTTTATTTGGAGGGTACCTTTTTCACAGTGGTTTAGAATAGCTCCACACTGCAGACAAAATGATGCCAAATTTGAAACTGACAAGTGTATATCATTTCCTAATCTCAGTCCTTAGCTTGAAATCTTAGTTTCACAGTAACAATTAAAAATTATTTTAAAAATGGATTTAACCAATAAAAATAGACTTTATCTTCCTGCACAGTAAATTTTGAATCCATATTTATGTCACTCTGTATACAACACATTTCAGCAATGCCATGCGTCACTGTCAGACATGTGTGGGCCTGGGAAATGAGTAAGTTAATGATACCACTGAAATCACATGTTATTCTGCTATTAAACTCAGTCCCCAACCTGATTCTACCATGTTTAGACATGAATAGGGCAATCTGGATGACATGGAATGAATTTCTTATTAAATAAGAAATATTTCCAGTATTTTAATACTTAATAAAACAGTATCCATATACCTTCCGAGCTTCATATATATATTCTGAATTTATATATTTAAAATCATATAGCTGGACAAGATTTCAGATTTGACCTAGTTTTATAGTTGAAGAGGACTATTTATGACTTCCTTGCGATTTGGGAGCAAATCTAAGATGAAAACCCAATTCTTATACCTAGGTCAGTTTGTTTTTGTCATTGTTTTAACTCAAAATTCAATTCACCGGGGCTAATTACTTGAGAGATCTTATATGCACTGGAAACACGGTTCAAAGTTAACCAAATTTTTATACTAAAAATTATATATGAGAAAAATTAAAGAAAACAAATAATGAAAATGTATCATGTTCATAGATTGGAAGTCTTAAATCAATTAACTGCTCTCTGGATTCAGTACATAAAAGTACAACCTTGAAAGAATTTTTTGTAGAATTTTAAAATCTGATTCTAAAACCTTCAGGAAAGAGCAGAAGTCCAGAAAAAAAAGAACAGTCAAGGGAAATTTGAAGAACAAACCTGGGTGATTTCTCTACCAGAGAACAAAAATTTTTATAAAATATGATGGTTAAGATAGTGTATTATTGGCATAGATAATTGACCAGAGAAAGAAAATACAATCTATAATTTTAAAAATTATATATAACATATATATGTATATGATACATGTATGAACACATATGTATTTAATGGTGGTTTAGTCACTAAGTCATGTCCAACTTTTGTGACTCCATGGACTGTAGCCCACCAGGCTCCTCTGTCCATGGGATTTTCCAGGCAAGAATACTTGAGTGGGTTGCCATTTCCTTCTCCAGGGGATCTTTCCAACCCAGGAATCGAACCTGGGTCTCCTGCATTGCAGGCAGATTCTTCACTGACTGAGCTTTGAGGGAAGCCCCATGTATTCAACACATGATGTTAATATATACATCTGATTTGTGAGTAAGATATACTGCTGTATTCTGGAGGAAGGTTAATCTTAATGCATGGTGTTGGGTCAACAGTAATTAAGTTAATCCAATCCCCATCGTTATATAAAAATTGACTCCAGAGGGCTGCAGATATAAATATATAGGGTAACACCATAAAGCTTTAAGTTACAAACATAACTTTGTAGTGAAATAAGGAAATATTTCTGGAATAGGACCCAACAAAGAGTAACTATACAATTAAAAATGATAAATTATATTAAAATCAAGAACTTATGTTCTTATAGGTAACATTGAGAGTGAAAAGTCAATTCATAAAAAAGGAAAAAATATTCATAATACATAATCTGACAAAATATTCATATCTGAAATATGTTAATTTTTACAAATTAGTAAGAAATGGTGAGAATATCCAATTAAGAAAGTGGCAAAAGGTTTTTATAGATACTCACTACAAGAAAATATCCAAATGACCCTACTGTATGCTTACTGCACAGAAAAAGTGCTCAACTTACATTAGTCATTGTAAAATACAATGTAAAACAAGAAAATACAAGTTGAAACTAAAATGAGATAATATTACACACCTAATAGACTGGCAAAAATGAAAAATACAGAAAATACTCACTGTTGAGAAACTCAGACTCATAAACTGCTGGTACAAGTGGAAACTGGTGAAGCTGTTTTATAAGACTTTGTGACAGTATCTTTAAAACTGAATATGAATACATTATTAACTAGCAACCCCATTCTACTCAGTCATAATAGAAATGAATATCAAATGTTCATAGTAGCTCTATCTGCAATAGTCAAAGGGAGTAAAAGAAAAAACTACCAGGTATCTATCAACAGAATGGATAAATCATGGCCTATTCCCCAAAAAGTGAAATAATACACAAAAATTAGAATGAATAATGTAAAACTATGTACAAAACATGATAAATATCATAAACCTACTTCTTAGCAAGAGAATCCAGAAACAATAAACTTGCAATTCTATTGTGCAAAGCTTCTATAGAGAAAAAAACAATGTCTTCTGTTAGAAATCAGAGTACTGTTTACCTATGACCAAGTTAATATTGGCAATGGAGCAGGATTTAAGAAAGTGCAAAATAAATAAATGAGTTCAAAATAACCTTAGGTGTGATTTTTTAAATCACAGTTTTCTATGAAAAGCAAGCTTTAGAATCTATCCAATAACTGAAATTCATATGATAATAGTAATGTTACGCAGAGCTCAATATTATGGTTGCTGCTGCTACTGCTGCTAAGTTGCTTCAGTCGTGTCTGACTCTGTGCAACCCCATAGATGGCAGCCCATCAGGCTCCTCTGTCCCCAGGATTCTCCAGGCAAGAACACTGGAGTGGGTTGCCATTTCCTTCTCCAATGCATGAAAGTGAAAATTGACAGTGAAGTCGCTCAGTTGTGTTCGACTCTTAGTGACCCCATTGACTGTAGCCCACCAGGCTCCTCTGTCCATGGGATTTTCCAGGCAAGAGTACTGGAGTGGGTTGCCATTGCCTTCTCTGCAATATTATGGTTAAGAAGCTCTAATTGTATGATTTCAGGTGATCAGCAGGGGCCCCATGAGTTGCTATTATTTTTTGAACAAGAAACAAGCTATTTAAGGAATCCCCACACTGTTCTCCATAGTGGCTGTACTAGTTTGCCTTCCCAACAACAATGTAAGAGGGTTCCTTTTTCTCTGCACCCTCTCCAGCATTTACTGTTTGTAGACTTTTTGATAGCAGCCATTCTGACTGGCATGAGTAGTACCTCATTGTGGTTTTGATTTGCATTTCTCCGATAATGAGTGATGTTGAGCATTTTTTCATGTGTTTGTTAGCCATCTGTATGCCTTCTTTGGAGAAATATCTGTTGGCCCATTTTTTTGATTGGGTTGTTTATTTTTCTGGAACTGAGCTGCAGGAGCTGCTTGTATATCTTTGAGATTAATTCTTTGTCAATTGCTTCATTTGCTAGTATTTTCTCCCATTCTTAAGGCTGTCTTTTCACCTTGCTTATGGTTTCCTTTGTTGTGCTAAAGCTTTTAAGTTTAATAAGGTCCCATTTGTTTATTTTTGCTTTTATTTCCGTTACTCTTGGAGGTGGGTCATAGAGGATCTTGCTGTGATTTATGTCAGAGAATGTTTTGCCCATGTTTTCTTCTAGGAGTTTTATAGTTTCTGATCTTACGTTTAGCTCTTTAATCCATTTTGAGTTTATTTTTGTGTATGGTGTTAGAAAGTGTTCTAGTTTCATTCTTTTACATGTGGTTGACCAGTTTTCCCAGCACCACTTGTTAAAGAGATTGCCCATCACCAGATGAATGGATAAGAAAGTTGTGGTACATATACACAATGGAATATTACTCAGCAATTAAAAATAATGCATTTAATCAATTTTAATGAGGTGGATGAAACTGGAGCCTATTATACAGAGTGAAATAAGTCAGAAAGAAAAACACCAATACAGTATACTAATGCATATATATGGAATTTAGAAAGATGGTAATGATGATCCTATATGTGAGACAGCAAAAGAGACCCAGGTGTAAAGAACAGTCTTTTAGACTTTGTGGGAGAAGGTGAGGGTGGGATGATTTGAGAGGGTAGCATTGAAATGTGTTTTGACCAACCTAGATAGCATATTCAAAAGCAGAGACATTACTTTGCCAACAAAGGCTCGCCTAGTCAAGGCAATGGTCTTTCCTGTGGTCATGTATGGATGTGAGAGCTGGACTGTGAAGAAGGCTGAGCACCGAAGAATTGATGCTTTTGAAGTGTGGTGTTGGAGAAGACTCTTGAGAGTCCCTTGGACTGCAAGGAGATCCAACCAGTCCATTCTGAAGGAGATCAGCCCTGGGATTTCTTTGGAAGGAATGATGCTAAAGCTGAAACTCCAGTATTTTGGCCACCTGATGCGAAGAGTTGACTCATTGGAGAAGACTCTGATGCTGGGAGGGATTGGGGGCAGGAGGAGAAGGGGACGACAGAGGATGAGATGGCTGGATGGCATCACTGACTCGATGGTATGAGTCTGAGTGACCTCCGGGAGTTGGTGATGGACAGGGAGGCCTAGTGTGCTGCGATTCACGGGGTCGCAAAGAGTCGGACACGAATGAGCAACTGATCTGATCTGATCTGATCTGATCTGATTATCATATGTGAAGCAGATCGCCAGTCCAGGTTCGATGCATGAGACAGGGTGCTCTGGGCTGGTGCACTGGGATGACCCAGAGGGATGGGATGGGGAACACTTGTGTGCCCATGGCTGATTCATGCCGATATATGGCAAAAACCACTACAATACTGTAAAATATTTAGCCTCCAATTAAAATAAATAAATTCGGAGAAGGCAATGGCACCCCACTCCAGTATTCTTGCCTGGAAAATCCCATGGACAGAGGAGCCTGGTGGGCTACAATCCATGGGGTCATGACTGAAAAACTTCACTTTCACTTTTCACTTTCATGCATTGGAGAAGGAAATGGCAACCCACTCCAGTGTTCTTGCCTGGAGAATCCCAGGGACGGGGGAGCCTGGTGGGCTGCTGTCTATGGGGTCACACAGAGTCGGACACGACTGAAGCGACTTAGCAGCAGCACAGCAAAATAAATAAATTAGTTAAAAAAAGAGAAACAAGCTATTTAATGTGCATTTCTTTAACAGAAAAAAAGGTGGGGGAAGCATGTGAGCTAAATGCTGTGCTTTGGTTGTATATAACTTTAAAATAAATTTCTGATGTGGAAAAGAGAAGTGGCAGAAACTTGGACCTTCATTGTATGAATGGGTTTCATTTGGCTTATTAACATCTAGCTTGGAGTATCCCTTATCAAATTTACTTTTCACGGGAATTTTATGCAATATGGCTCTCTCTAAGCCATATTTCATTCACACAAATTATGATTGCATCAAAGTTTGTCTAAAGAAAACTAACCTAAAGTATTGATTCCTCATGGAAAAAAAAATTGCCATTTTTAAAACCCACACAAGTTATGTCTGTCAGAGTAACTAAACATAGCATTGACTTGTCATTCCAATCAGTCATGTTAATTGAACCTTCACAAATGGCTCAGGTTATGATTTAGAATAACTAACATATGATGACCATGTACATGAAGATAAATACCACACTTGGATAGTTTCTCCATGTATGTTTGTAGTATATGTGTTTGAGAGTTTCTATAAAAGCCATTTTAAATAGACATGAAATACGTTAATATTTTCCTTAGAAAACATTTTTAGATTTATTATGTTGGGATTAAAATCCTCCTCAACAGAATAACAAACTCCATATCAAGACAAAAGAGATTGTTAAAGAAAAAATAGAGGCTCTGAGCATTTCCTATTAACACAGTACCCTAAAAAATTATTGCTAATTAAGATTACCACATTTGCACACAAAAGATAGTACAAAGAATGTTTTATAATTTACTCCAAACAAAAGGGAAAAAAGGACCTTTTAAATATTCAGCATAAAGTTAACACTCTATAGAGTGGAAATTCAAAAAAAAAAAAAATACCCCTTTTTCATGTGATTAAACTGTGCAGCACATTAGGAATGCCAATTAAAATTCCAAATTACATTTTTTTGAACCAACTGCCAGTGGCATCCATCTTCCTCAAAAGTAACATCTGTGAAGCTGGCAGCATGGGACCAGATTTTTGGACACTATGGGATAGAATATCATAAGCTGTACGTTTTACTCGCCCCCCAAAAAGTCTCCTTGAACTTTCTTGGCCTACCTTTAACCATGCATTTTTGAAAATTTTCCATGACTTTATATTATCTTGGAATTTAAAGGCAGAGAAACTGCATCTTAGTCATATTATTTTCAAAGGGGTTTTGGACAAATACAGAAGCAAATACCTCCACATCATCAATTACACATTAAAGAGGTACCTTTCAGTCAATGTCAATTAAGCCCTCAAAAAAAGGACTTTTGCAAGCTAGCCACTTAAATGCAGAATCTAATGAGTTGGAGGGGATGGAAGATAAATCCAAGCTCTTTTCATGTGACAGGAATTCAAACATTTGATAACATCTACAATGGTTAATTTTATGTGTCAACCTGACTGGATTAAGAGATGTCCAAAGAGCTAGTAAAACATTATTTCTGGGAGTGTCTCTGAGAATGCTTCTGGAAAGGATTAGATTTTAGCATTTGGATCAGTAGGCTGAATAAAGTCCCCTTTTACCCATGTGTACAAGCATCATCTAATCTCTTGAGGGTCCAAATGGAACAAAAAGACTTAAGAAGGGATAATTCTCTCTCTCTCCTTGAGCTGGAACATCCTCACATGCCCTCTGATATCAGAGTCCCCAGTTCTCAGTCTGCTGATCTCTGGGACTTAGATGAAGACCCATCTCTGTGCCCCCTTCCCAACCTCACTACCCTGTTCTCAAGCCTTACTCAACTGAACTATATCACTTTCCTGAATTTCCAGTTTGCAGACAGCAGACTGTGGGACCTCTCAACCTCTATAACCTTGTGAACCAATTCCTCCAACAAATCTCTCTCTGTCACATACACACACACACACCCACATATCTGTGTCTCTATATATACTATTGGTTCTATTTAACTGGAGAAACTTCAATAACATAACACCAAAACATAATTTCTATCTCCACATATCATCCTGGTCTTCCCTTTTCCAAGCTAAACAGTCTGTTTTTTTAAACCACTACTGATCAGATGGTTGCAATCACCCTAATAGTATCAGCACCAAATGTAAAGACTGAAAACTAAGGCTCAAGCTCCCTGCCATCTTTATCAGACATTCAGTAGAATAAAAACAGAGAAGGGGTCCCAGTGGGAGTTAACCTGGTCTAGCTAATTACAATCAATAGAAAATACTTCCCCGGAACTCAAGGGAAATCTCCATTGGCATTTCTTCTTTCATAAAGATGGAATGCTAGAACTTAATGAGACATTGAGTATAAAGACATATGGTTTAGATACAGAATTTAAATGTCCTGTTCAATAGCAGCACATTATGTGTATATAGTGCCTTTTGCTTTTCAAAATACATTCTAATCCTGATCCTCACAGTTCTGCAAGGTCAGCAGAATAGATGTTATTATCCTTGACAACATATAGATGAGAAAGCTAGGGGGCACAGGGCAGTTTCCCTCATAACTCAGTCAGTAAAAAATCCGCCTGCAATTTAGGAGACCTGGGTTCAATTCCTGGGTCAGGAAGATCCCCTGGAGAAGGAAATGACAACCCACATCAGTATGGGAAATCCCATGGACAGAGGAGCCTGGCAGGCTACAGTCCATGGGGTTGCAAGAGTGGCTAATTTGCCACTAAATTAGCCACTAAACCACTACACAGGGTTCATAGAGGTAGACATTAGAAGTTCCCACAGCTAGTTAGGAATGAAAACAAATCCTCCACCCAGGATCCCTTCTCATACTCATCCTGACCACTTTTCATTGCCTTTTCATCTCATGGAGGTAAATGAATGTGCAGAGGGTCTATGGAATGCGCTTTGGAGGAAAGCTAGAAGACTCATAGTTGCAGATAGCAACTCCATTACCTTTGTGAGCCTCAAACTCCAGAACAGGGACTCATTCTTAGGGAATTTAAAAGCTTTCCAACTTCTTAGGAATAACTTGTTAAATCAGATAAAACAAAAATTTTATCCTTATACCAGAACACCTTTTAGCAGAAAGACAGTTAATGGGAGACACTGTTGTTCAGTCATTCAGTCAGTTCCATTCTTTGTGACACCGTGGACTGCAGCAAGCCAGGCTTCCATGTCATTCACTCTCTCCTGGAGTTTGCTCAAACTCATATCCATTGAGTCGGTGATGCCAGTCAACCATCCTATCTTCTATCTCCCCCTTCTCCTCCTGAGTTCAATCTTGCCCAGCATCAGGGTCTTTTCCAATGAGTTGGCTCTTCATACCAGGCGGCCATAGTATTGGAGCTTCAGCTTCAGCATCAGTCCTTCCAATGAATATTCAGGGTTGATTTCCTTTAGAGTTGACTGACTTTGATCTCTTTGCTGTCCAAGGGACTCTGAAGAGTCTTCTCCAGCACCACAGTTGGAAGGCATCAGTTCTTCAGTGCTCAGCATTGTTTATGGTCCCACTCTCACATCCACACATGACTGCTGGAAAAACCATAACTTTGACTAGACAGACCTTTGTCAGCAATATAATGCCTCTGCTTTTTAATATGCTGTCTAGGTTTGTCATAGCTTTTCTTCCAAGGAGCAAGCATCTTTTAATTTCATGGCTGCAGTCACTGTCTTCAGTGATTTGGGAACCCAAGAAAATAAAGTCTGTCACTGTTTCCATTGTTTCCCCATCTATTTGCCATGAAGTAATGGGACCAGATGCAATGATCTTAGATTTTGAATGCTGAGTTTTAAGTCAGCATTTTCACTCTTCTCTTTCACCTTCAAAAATAGGCTCTTCAGTTTCCCTTCACTTTCTGCCATAACGGTGGTGGCATCTGCATATCTGAGGTTACTGATATTTCCCCCAGATATCTTGATTACAGTTTGTGCTTCATTCAGCCTGGCATTTCATATGATGTATAATGCATATAAGTTAAATATTCAGTGTCACAATATACATCCTTAATGTACTCCTTTCACAATTTGAACCAATCCCTTGTTCCATGTCTAGTTCAAAGAGTTGCTTCTTGACCTGCATACAGGTTTCTCAGGAGGCAGGTATGGTTGCCCGATATTCCCATCTTTTTAAGAATTTTCCAGAGCTGTGATCCACACAGTTAAAGGCTTCAGCATAGTCAATGATGCAGAAGTAGATGTTTTTCTGGAATTCTCCTCTGTGTATTGGTTTTTTTATGATCCAATGGATGTTGGCAAGTTGATCTTTGGTTCTCTGCCTTTTCTAAATCCAGCTTGTACATCTGAAAGTTCTCATTTTACATACTGTTGAAGCTTAGCTTGGAGAATTTTGAGCATCACTTTGCTACCACATGAAATGAGTGCATCTGTGTAGTAATTTGAACATTCTTTGGCATTGCCTTTCTTTGAGATTAGAGTGAAAACTGACCTCCTCCCATCCTTTGGCACTGCTAAGTTTTCCAAATTTGCTGGCATATTGAGTGCAGCACCTTAATAGCATCATAGTTTAGGATTTGAAATAGCTTAGCTGGAATTCCTACACCTCCACTAAATTTATTCATAGTGATGCTTCCTAAGGCCCACACTTGACTTCATATTCCAGGATGTCTGACTCTAGGTGAGTGATCAGACCATCATGGCTATCTGGGTTATTAAGATCTTTTTTGTAAAGTTCCTCTGTGTACTCTTGCCACTTCTTATTAATATCTCCTTCTGTTAGGCCCATATGGTTTCTGTCCCTTATTGTGCTCATATTTGCATGAAATGTTTCTTTGGTATCTCTAATTTTCTTGAAGAGATCTCTAGTCTTTCCCATTCTATTGTTATTTGCATTGTTGACTTGGGAAGGCTTTCTTATCTCTCCTTGCTGTTCTTTGGAACTCTGCATTCAGATGGGTATATCTTTCCTTTTCTTCTTTGCCTTTAGCTTCTCTTCTTTACTCAGCTATTTGTAAAGCCCCCTCAGACAACCATTTTGCCTTTTTGCATTTCTTTTTTTGGGGGGGATAGTTTTGATCACTGCCTCGTATACAATTTTACCAACCTTCATCCATAGTTTTTCAGGCACTCTGTCTATCAGGTCTAATCCTTTGAAACTATTTGTCACTTCCACTGTATAATCATAAGGGATTTGATTTAGGTCATACCTGAATGGTCTGGTGTTTTTCCCTACTTTCTTCAATTTAAGTCTGAATTTTGCAATAAGGAGTTCATGATCTGAGCCACAGTCAACTCCCAGTCTTCTTTTTACTGTATAGAGCTTCTCCATATAGACTGCATAGAGCTTCTCCATCTTCGACTTCAAGGAATGTAATCAATCTGATTTGGTACTGACCATCTGGTGACATCCATGTGTAGAGTTGTCTTTTGTGTTGTTGAAAGATGGTGTTTGGTATGACTAGTGCACTCTCTTGGCAAAACTCTGCTAGCCTTTGCCTTGGTTCATTTTGTACTCCAAGGCCAAATTTGCCTGTTATTCCAGGTATTTCTGACTTCCTACTTTTATATTTCAGTTCCCTGTGATGAAAAAGACATATTTTTTGGTTCAGTTCTAGAAGGTTTTGTAGGTCTTTATAAAACCATTCAAATTCAGCTTCTTCAGCCTTAGTGTTTGGGCATAGATTTGGATTATTGTAATATTGAATAGCTTGCCTTTGAAATGAACCAAGATCATTTTTGAGATTGTGCTCAAGTACTGCAATTCAGATTCTTTTGTTGATTATGAGGGCTACTACATTTCTTCTAAGGGATTCTTGCCCATAGTAGTAGATATAATAGTCATTTGAATTAAATTCATCCATGCCTGTCCATTTTAGTTCACTGATTAATAAAATGTCAATGTTTACTCTTGTCATCTGTTTGATCACTTCCAATTTACCTTGATTCATGGACCTAACATTCTGGTTTCCTATGCTTTTGAACTGTGGTGTTGGAGAAGACTCTTGAGAGTCCCTTGGACTGCAAGGAGATCCAACCAGTCCATTCTGAAGGAGATCAACCCTGGGATTTCTTTGGAAGGAATGATGCTAAAGCTGAAACTCCAGTATTTTGGCCACCTCATGCAAAGAGTTGACTAATTGGAGAAGACTCTGATGCTGGGAGGGATTGGGGGCAAGGGAAGAAGGGGACGACAGAGGATGAGATGGCTGGATGGCATCACTGACTCGATGAATGTGAGTCTGAGTGACCTCCAGGAGTTGGTGATGGACAGGGAGGCCTGGCGTGCTGTGGTTCATGGGGTCGCAAAGAGTCGGACACGACTGAGTGACTGATCTGATCTGATCTGATCTGATGCAATACTGTTCTTTACAGCATTGGGATTTACTTTCACAACAAGACACATCCACAACTAGGCACCATTTCTGCTTTGGCTCCATCTCTTCATTCTTTCTTGAGCTATTTTTCCACTCTTCTCCAGTAGCATATTGTGGCACTTACTGACCTGGGGAGTTCATATTTCAGTGTCATATCTTTTTTCCTTTTCATACTGTTCATGGGGCTCTCAAGGCAAGGATACTGAAGACAGGTGGAGATGGTGGGGTAGAAGGATGTGCCCTCATGTTCTCCAGCAGAACACCAAAACTGCAACTAGCTCCTGAACAACCGTTGACAGGAGAATGTTGGATGCCGCCAAAAAAAGATACCCCAAGTCCAAGTGCTAATGAGAAGCTGCAACAAGATGGTATTAGGGGCATAATCTCTATTAAAATCAAACTTCATACCCGCCAGAGACTCTCAGAGGGTGCAAACAAAACCTTGTGTGAAACAGGACCGAGGAAAAGGAGTAGTGACCCCCACAAAAGACTGAGCCAGATCTGACTGTGAACATTTGAGTGTCTCCTGAGGAGGCCCGGGTCAGCAGTGGCCTGTTGTGAGGAGAGGGCCTGTGGCAGCAGAAGTCCTAGGAGGTGTGG
Organism: Tragelaphus eurycerus; assembly: GCA_935064755.1. NCBI lineage: Eukaryota > Metazoa > Chordata > Mammalia > Artiodactyla > Bovidae > Tragelaphus > Tragelaphus eurycerus. The sequence goes on along the minus strand of CAKXYN010000045.1, from coordinate 2,879,742 downwards.
CATGTGGTATAAGTCCTCTTGGAAGGGGCTGCCACTAGCCGCACTATAGAGCTGCTGAGCGGGTAACCCACAAACTGGAGATCAATTATACCAATGAAGTTCTCACACTGTTGCGAAAGTTCTAGGGCCCACAATAGATTTCCCAACCTGGGGATCAGGCAAAGGGACTGAGAACCCCGGGGAATTTGACTTTGAAGGCCAGTGGGAATTGATTACAGAACTTCCACAGGATTGGGAGACACTGAAGGACAACCAAAACAAATGTTTTTATCTTACTTTGTATCCTGGTCCTAGCTTTTGATCAGTCTCAGTTCTGATTTTTATTTTGTTCAGCATTTGACTGTTTTGCTTTTGCAATCATTTTCGTCTCTTCACCTCTCATATGATCTCTTAGCTTATTTTGTAAGCATTTATGTTAGATTTGAAATGTGACAGTAATAATAATTAAATTGCATTTATTTTCAAAAGTATTTTTTGAAAATCACATAATTTTTCAGTAAGTTAAAAAAAAACCCCGAGTCTTATTGATGTAGTTAAGGGAAAAGTTGAGGTGAGCAGTATTCTCATAATTTCAAATGATTCCAGAGAAACACCAAAAGAAGACTGTATAGACCTTCTGTGGCCTTGAGTAAAAAAAAATATTAATTTTTAGGTATTTTTTCTCTTGCCTCTTCTAGGTTTGAGAATTTTGTAAGTAAATCTAACTGTAAATAATTGATGACCCAGTGATAAATGTTGAGAAAGTTTTGACTTGATGATTAAATGTGACTTCTGGCTTCTTGCTATACAATTTGTTCAATTCTTATTCAGAGTAAGCCAGTTAAGAGACTGGCATTAGATTAGCTTAACAGTCATTACAAAAGCCTCCATCTTTAAAAATTCAAATGTTATTGAAATATTAAACATTTGAGCTCCTTCCTCATTTTTTTTTTTTTTTTTTTTGCTATGAAATTTTCCACTAGAGCACTAAGGTTTAAAATTTACATGTAAAAATTTAAGAATTAACTGTAAAGATTAAATGCAGGCATTATTGTTATCTTATGTAAATGATAATGTTGTCATGATTCTTTAAGTTATTATTCCTTGTGTTCTTTCTCTGCATAACATCATGTTCAAGTGTCCACCAAAAAAAAAACCAACAAAAAACAAACAAACAAAAAAACAAATAATTTAAGAGGCAAACCTAAAATGGGTAAATCCTACGTAAAATGCATAAATTGATGTTGTGGAATAATTTAGAAGTTATCTCATTTGTAGATGTTTAAATCTTTACTAAAAATGCCATGGTAATAGCACAAAGTCTGCTTCACTTGTTTTCAGAAAGAATGCTGAAGTGAAATGCAATTCCTACAGAATGGAAGCAGAACTTACTAACATGCACTTTTATTTCCTGTAAGTGGCAACATTGCTAGCAGTTAGAAACAACAAACAGCCAAGAGCAGGGGGAGAAAAAGGCAAAGAAGAATGTTTATTATTTTGAGAGGTTCATCAGGGAATGCTTTTATGTCAGGGGAATAAACACTACCACCCAGAAAAGGAAGCTTCATGGCTTCCAAGGTTCCCTGGTATTATTGAGAAAAGTTATTTTGCTTTATACACTTTTTATTCCTTAATCTTCACTCTTATAGATAAAGTGACAAGGGTGTGGTTCAGAGAATGGTAGATGAGATGGCAAATCAATGTTTTGGAGTCGGTGGTTAGGAATCATCTTGAAAAGAACAGAGTCTCTTTATGAAGAACACAAAAATACTACCCTCTACTATATGTTTTGAGTAGGAGGCATTCCTGTTTGGTTGGTTTAGGAACAGAAAAGCTTGACGCTGTTTATTTTACAGATCTCTTTCCAATAGAGCTGGGGTAATTTTACTACTCACAGTCCTGTTTATTAGACATAGCAGTTCTTTTGTAGTGTCAGCACGGCATTCAAAATTCATAAATCATTAGTGAGCCATTAAAAGGTCTCTGGTTGTCACTGTAATGTTCCCTAGATTCAGTCATTATGCAACCTAGGTTTTCAATGGAGGGTGATGCACAATAATGCAATACTTTACTTAAAATTTTTAATATGAACTGTATTCAATACAGAATATTTCCTGCACAGATAGGTTTAATAAAAACCATTATTTCTGAACTTCGGATTTAAATGTCATGACTGGCTACCTTGGCTGACTGGAAATTACCATTCCCCATTGAGAAACTCTAAAGGATCTGAGATATTCAGTATGACCAAAGCTCCTCCCTATAGTTAAGTTTCATCTCATTTTCTCTCTGGTCTCCACTCATTCCTTTACCTAATGGTGGTATGTACTGCCACAGATGAGAAAGTATCCAGCCCAACTGATACTCAGCAGAGCAAGGGTTTTCTTTCACCTTCCCCATCACTTCTTAATTCTCAAAACTGTTACCAATGAAACACTTATTGCTGCCTTTTCTGTGTTACTAGAATAAAAAGAATAATCAGTATCCCCAAGTCCTTTGCCCAGGAAACCATCTCCTGACCCCTTTCCTTATATGTGTGTAAAATGGGAAAACACCAGTGTGAAACTGTGGCAGCTTTCAGCTCGGAGAACCAAGTCATGAATCAGACAAAACAAAGAGAAAGAAAAGGTGTAGTTAAAAGGTAAAGAAACAAACAAAAAGACTGAATTTTGAGCTGAGGGTTTAAACACAGGGTAAGAAAAGAGCAATAGATGGGTTAAAGATAGAAAGTCCAGGACATAGTTGCAAATTAGAGGAAGGAAAATGGAGAAGGAAATGGCAACCCACTCCAGTGTTCCTGCCTGGAGAATCCCAGGGATGGGGGAGCCTGGTGCGCTGCTGTCTATGGGGTTGCACAGAGTCGGACACAACTGAAGCGACTTAGCAGCAGCAGCAGCAGAGGGAGGAAATACTCCGACTCCAGTCTGCTGGACTGCTTTACATCAGTCATTTGTATTTTGAAAAGTTGAGAAGTAAAACATGCCAAAGCCTGGAGATGGAATTATAGACTTAATTTATGTATGTTTTCAAAGTACATTGTGTTTAAAATAATACAAGGCACCAAACCTGCTGGGAGAACTGCAAGACTGCAAAGTCATTAGCATCTACCCTTTAAAGCTGTTAAAAAGGCAGTGCACCAGTCACAGTTGAGAGAGCTGCCAATACACTATAGAAGGACCATAGCCAGCTGAAACCCATGGAAGCTAAGGAGTCTGAAGGGCTGCAGAGCAATCAGCTACTGCCTCTAAGCCTCTATGCTTCCAAAGATTGCTTGTTCTAGAATTTATTCCTGGATTCAATCACCACTAGAGCCATTGGTGGCAATTAACACTTAGTGGTCACATGAAAATACCCTTGATTACAATTAGCCCTTATATATCAGTTAAAATAATAAATTGCACACATCCCAGTGAAGTTTACAACTGAGTTGTTTGAGCCTGACAATTGTATTTTGAGTGAAACCACTGTGAAATCTTGAGCCCTCCTATTCCTTGAAAGCTCGTCCTTCACTAAAAGTTTTGCCCCCTAGAGCCATGGCAGAATAGAATGACAGAAGTTAGATGATGATAGAGAAAATGAACTACTTCAGACATGTATTTTATATTCATGGATAAACTAAAGAAATAAGGAATGTGAAACTTCCGATTGGCACTTGAAATTTTAATTAGCTCTCAATTAACAGCTTATGGCAATATTCTCTACTACTGGCTTTTAAGAAAAGGTATAATGAGAGAGACAAGGGCTGAGTTTAAAGTAGCATTCTCAGTTTATTTTTTTTCCTTGACAATTAATATTTAGACTAAATAGTAAAATGAAATAGACAAGCCTTAGAACTCACAGTGTGGAGGCCCATGATTTTAGCTTTTGCCATTTTCACTTTGCCTTGCTTCATCTAGATTGGTGGGGGCTCTTGGAAAGATTGGATAGACACATTAAGCATTTTTATGCAGGTCTATGGCTATGATATATTTGTTACTTTTAGAATAGTGGGAAACATAGCTTCAGAGCCCAGGGGTGTACATTAGAATGTGACCTCTTGAATACTGCAAAATAGTGGGGAAATTTTGTATGTTTATGGTGAAATAGTTGGTTTAGTAAAAGCAGGGCTTCATTCATTATTTTAAAAATGATAGCTGTATACATGCCTATATAATGTTATATTTGATTATATAATCAAAACTTGCTGTAAAAACTCAGTGATAAAGAACACACCTCCATATTTTTCTTTTGCATGTAAAGGCTCTCCCAGGTGAAAAAGTCATGGGGATTTTGGAAACAATATCTTCTGTTTCAGTGAAAGTATCAACATAAGTAAAACAGCAACCTATGTGTCTAAATCTCTGGAGGAGGGTCCCAGGTTAGCAAGAACTCATCATGATGTAGGCTAGATTTAAGGGATTTGTTTAGGACATAGGAATTACAGGGGGGAGTGATGTTCTAATACAACAGTGGTGTCATTCAATGCCTTATTTCTAGCCCCTAAAAACTTTCCTCAGATTTGGGGATGGATCTTAAAGTTTGGTCTCTTGGAGGAGAGAGAACAATTTATTTAGGGCAGTATCGATTGCTGGAGAAGAGGTGGCTCTCTTCTTAAGAACTTCAAAGATGACGTTAGTCAGGAAATGGAAGAGGCAGTAAATGAGACTATTTTGGCAAGAAGGGAAGTTGGAGGTCTAAGCTGTGGTAGAATAAATCACAGAGCCATGAGAGACAGATAGTGACTGGTAGAAAAGAACTGACTTCAGCCAAATAACAGTGTGAGAGACACTGAGATACTAACAGGAGGAAACCGAGGAATCAGGGTATTTTAACTCCAGTGATGTTCCTGAGTGGATGGCGGGGCATCAGTAGCCCAGACATGGCTGCTCAAGTTTTGTGCTCTCAAACCCATCTGTCCAAAGGCTCTAATTCAGAGTAGCACCTATTTCATATAAAGTTGAATGGTAAGACATATTTTTATCTTTTATCTGAAAAAAAATTTGATAGTAGTACTTATTCTGGTTTCAGAAATGCTGCTATTTTACCAACTGATCTTTAACTTATATATCTCTACAATCTGAATTCTCTATCCACCATAAATCTCAGTTCATGCCATTGACAAGATACCTGGATGGACTCATCTCTGCCAGCCTTGGTAGGAACTTCTGCACATTTGGAAAACAAGTTTCCACAGTACAGACTGTTTATTGTGCTGGCCTCCACACATCCTTTTACAAGAAGGCTGAAGTGAATCTATTTGTTTAAATTCCCCTGTGGGGCAGCATGGGACAGCCTTTTCAAAATGGTGGGTCAACATGGCTCTGCCTGGACTGACTCTCAAAAGTTAGCTCCAATGATTAGATACAAACTATGTGTCACTGATGATGGTTTTCAAAAGTGAGGGTAGAGGAGATGGCCATGCATGAAAGCAGTCTTTGTGACACTTAAAAAAGATCATTTCCATATAGTGTACCTCAAAGTTGCCTGTGAATACATGCAGAAATAATCAGGTGTTGGGGTGGCAGGCCTCTGTTTCCCTCTCACCTCTCTGAGTGCAAGAGGAACAAGTTTTAACACAAATCACCAGGCAAAAAGCCCGAGACTTTTCCATGCTACCACCATGTCCTATCCATTCTCTTCAACCCAATAACTTACTCTCTAATTACAATAAATAAATGAGTGCACCTACAACTTCAAGGATATAATGGGATTACTTTTTTGGTAGATGAAATGCTTACTGTTACAGTGATTTGTGAACTTTGATAAGAACTGAGGGGTAAACTGGATAGAGACTGAAGTTATATTAGTTAAGGGCTGAGAAAGGAGACATAAAGAAATGGATTTATTAAATCACAATGAGCCTATTTTTCTTTGAAGGACTAAGAAAGTGGTAGCTTCTTTCAAAAGGCAAGCCATGATTTCTAAGAATGTCATGTGCAATAATGTAATTATCATATTGAAATAATATAAACACTGTACTTCCAAATTTGTTAATAAAAATTGGAGGTATCAGATCAGATCAGTCGCTCAGTCGTGTCCGACTCTTTGCGACCCCATGAACCGCAGCACGCCAGGCCTCCCTGTCCATCACCAGCTCCCGGAGGTCACCCAGACTCGCATCCATCGAGTCATTGATGCAATCCAGCCATCTCATCCTCTGTCGTCCCCTTCTCCTCCTGCCCTCAATCCCTCCCAGCATCAGAGTCTTCTCCAATGAGTCAACTCTTCGCATGAGGTGGCCAAAATACTGGAGTTTCAGCTTGAGCATCATTCCTTCTAAAGAAATTCCAGGATTGATCTCCTTCAGAATGGACTGGTTGGATCTTCTTGCAGTCCAAGGGACTCTCAAGAGTCTTCTCCAACACCACAGTTCAAAAGCATCAATTCTTCGGCGCTCAGCCTTCTTCACAGTCCAGCTCTCACATCTATACATGACCACAGGAAAGACTATAGCCTTGACTAGGCGAACCTTTGTTGGTAAAGTAATGTCTCTGCTTTTGAATATGCTATCTAGGTTGGTCATAACTTTCCTTCCAAGGAGCAAGCGTCTTTTAATTTCATGGCTGCAGTCACCATCTGCAGTGATTTTGGAGCCCAGAAAAACAAAGTCTGACACTGTTTTCACTGTTTCCCCATCTATTTCCCATGCAGTGATGGGACCAGATGCCATGATCTTCGTTTTCTGAATGTTGAGCTTTAAGCCAACCTTTTCACTCTCCACTTTCACCTTCATCAAGAGGCTTTTTAGCCCCTCTTCACTTTCTGCCATAAGAGTGGTGTCATCTGCATATCTGAGGTTATTGATATTTCTCCCGGCAATCTTGATTCCATCTTCTGTTTCTTCCAGTCCAGCATTCCTCATGATGTACTCTGCATACAAGTTAAATAAACATGGTGACAATATGCAGCCTTGACGTACTCCTTTTCCTATTTGGAACCAGTCTGTTGTTCCATGACCAGTTCTAACTGTTGCTTCCTGACCTGCATACAGATTTCTTAAGAGGCAGATCAGGTGGTCTGGTATTCCCATCTCTTTCAGAATTTTCCATAGTTTATTGTGATCCACACAGTCAAAGGCTTTGGCATAGTCAATAAAGCAGAAATAGATGTTTTTCTGGAACTCTCTTGCTTTTTCCATGATCCAGCGGATGTTGGAAATTTGATCTCTGGTTCCTCTGCCTTTTCTAAAACCAGCTTGAACATCAGGAAGTTCACGGTTCACATATTGCTGAAGTCTGGCTTGGAGAATTTTGAGCATTACTTTACTAGCGTGTGAGATGAGTGCAATTGTTCGGTAGTTTGAGCACTCCTTGGCATTGCCTTTCTTTGGGATTGGGATGAAAACTGACCTTTTCCAATCTTGTGGCCACTGCTGAGTTTTCCAAATTTGCTGGCATATTGAGTGCAGCACTTTCACAGCATCATCATTCAGGACTTGGAATAGCTCCACTGGAATTCCATCACCCTTAAATAGATTTAAGGGCCTAGATCTGATAGATAGAGTGCCTGATGAACTATGGAATGAGGTTCGTGACATTGTCCAGGAGACAGGGATCAAGACCATCCCCATGGAAAAGAAATGCAAAAAAGCAAAATGGCTGTCTGGGGAGGCCTTACAAATAGCTGTGAAAAGAAGAGAAGCGAAAAGCAAAGGAGAAAAGGAAAGATATAAACATCTAAATGCAGAGTTCCAAAGAATAGCAAGAAGAGATAAGAAAGCCTTCTTCAGTGATCAATGCAAAGAAATAGAGGAAAACAACAGAATGGGAAAGACTAGGGATCTCTTCAAGAAAATCAGAGATACCAAAGGAACATTTCATGCAAAGATGGGCACGATAAGGGACAGAGATGGTGTGGACCTAACAGAAGCAAAAGATATTAAGAAGAGGTGGCAAGAATACACAGAAGAACTGTACAAAAAAGAGCTTCAAGACCTAGATAATCATGATGATGTGATCACTGACCTAGAGCCAGACATCTTGGAATGTGAAGTCAAATTGGAGGTATAAGCATTACTAATTATTTCTCTGGATATTTTATGATATTTTCTATTCATAGATACTTTATCCATGAAGTTTCTACTGCTACTGCTGCTAAGTCGCTTCAGTCGTGTCCGACTCTGTGCGACCCCATAGACGGCAGCCCACCAGGCTCCCCCGTCTCTGGGATTCTCCAGGCAAGAACACTGGAGTGGGTTGCCATTTCCTTCTCCAGTGCATGAAAGTGAAAAGTGAAAGTGAAGTCGCTCAGTCATTTCTGACTCTTAGCGACCCCATGGACTGCAGCCCACCAGGCTCCTCCATCCATGGGATTTTCCAGGCAAAAGTACTGGGGTGGGGTGCCATTGCGAAAGAAGGGGTAAAAATAACAATTTTAAGTATAACAGTCTATCACCTCCAAAATAATCACAAACCACCAGACAATTTTCTGCTTTATTTCTACTGGTATCAAAAGAAGTGACATTTGGAGAAGTCATGGCATTTTACTCAAAAATTCCGAACGAGTACTGTGTTTATGGTTTTCCTTCTTCCGAGTATACAGGAGGCATATTCCTGCCTAACTCCTTAAAGTTAGGTGTGGACATTTGCCCTGGCACATAAAATTAACAGCCAGTTCACAATTTCCATGTCCCTTTACCCTGGCACAGCAAACACTGATAATCCAAAGGTAGACCCTTGTGAACTTGCATTTCTGAGTAAGAACAATAAGGAGCAGAGACCACAGCTGCCCCATGAAAGATATGTAGCATGAGCAACTTCAGTTGCTTTGCAGACACTATAAATTTGGGGTTATTTGTAACTACTAACTGAAGTATCCCGCTCAGTATAATTACTTAACTTCTTTGCACCTGGGCATTTATTAGAAAACAGAACTTTAAGGTCAAACAAACAGGAGTTCAAATCTGATTCTGCCCTTTTGCTGCTGCTAAGTCACTTCAGTCGTGTCCGACTCTACGACCCCATAGATGGCAGCCCACCAGGCTCCCCCATCCCTGGGATTCTCCAGGCAAGAACACTGGAGTGGGTTGCCATATTCTCAACTTTTCTGAACTTGCATTTCATCATCTATGAAATATGTTTAATGATAACTACATCCCAAGGTGGCTGCCTCAATTACAATGGAGACATATAAAGAACTGAACATAGTTGCTAGCGTGTTTTATTAAGCTACACAATATTTGGCAGCTTTTATTATAATTACCTTCTAGAGAAAACTGTAGCTTAAGCTATTTCAGGTTACTTATGATGACATCAAGTTCTAACTTGAGGCCAGGTTTTTAGTTAATGTTTCCACTAATGTAACCCCATGCACACTACGAATGTTATAAAGCTACAGATTTAGGCCAAATTATAATAGCAATTTTTATGAATCCATTTCAGCATCCTGAGCTTAGTAATTTTGATAAATGGTTCCTTCAAAAACTTGGCTTTGGTAGTGACTGAAAATGGTTGAGAGAGCTGTGTTTAGAGCTGACTAATTGTACAACAAAGTTCCCATGGAAAAGCTCAGAAAAAAAGGACCTTAAAATATTGCTTTAATGGCAGATCTATTCACTCTTAGTACAAATGTTTCTTGTTTATTTTTCATTGACATCAAGTCCCATTTCCAAGACATTTATTATTAAAGGAAACAGATTAAGAATAAAAATAGAGTGGAAAATAGTGACCAGCATACGATGGTGCTGCTTTTGGAAATTTGTACTCTTGGAGACCACTTGATTCTTAAAAGTAATCAAATTCACAATGGCAATAAGAAAGGAAGTGTATGAACTTGTTATCATAACAGATATATTCATTTATCATCAAGGTCACTTAAACAGTTTCCAGTGTCTATGATAATCATCTTATTGACAAATTGATAGCAGCATTCAAGAAGTGCAGGCAGAGTAAATAGACCACGATTGTTGGATGGTTAGATGCTTAATATTGTGCAGTAGAGAAAAAACATAAAGCAAAAATAGTTGCTCCAGGAGCTATAATCTAATTGAGAAATCAAAATATATATTCCTTCCCCTTTTAAGGTTAATGTGTGCAGTTCAGATGATAAAGAGGATGATTTACACAAATTGTTTTTAGAGTGTGGTTCAGGAATTCCTAGGGGTCACTGAGATCTTTTAAAGGATCCACAAGGTCAAAATAACATCAGGATATTTTGCTTTTTCTCTTTCTTTCCGAGTATATATGGAATTTCTAGAGGCTATATGATACATGATAATATCATCTTTGTGATAGCAAATGGAATGTACATGTTTGTATTTCTGTGGTTTTAAAATTCTGTTTTAATTTCTAATTGATAAATATGAATAGACAAAATTGTATAAACAAAAGCTCTTTGAGTCCTCAAAAAATTTAGGTGAGGTAAGTAAAGCTATCCTGAGAATCACTGATTAATCTAACAGTCCTTCCATTTTTAAAGGTTATTAGCAGATATTCTTTTAAGACACGAAATTGGAAGGCCGAATGACATGATAGATTTTGAGTTGCTTGTAGATTAAATGAAACTAATTGATACACACATAATCAAATGCTTGTCACTGTACTGTATAACAGTTAAGAATAGATCATTTTATACTCAGTCACACACACACACATATACTCCACAAGAGTAAGATTATCTGACAGAAGAAAGCAGCTTTCAGATCCTTGAGAAGACTGCGGAACTCATACCTTGCTGTTACCCATGCGTTTTCTCTTTTCTACAGAGAGTAAATATAACACCAGCTGCTGCAGGAGGCCCTCTGTCCCCTGGTCTACACCTCTCTTTTAATGGAAATTACCTTTTTTTTTTTTTTTTCCATTTCAAAATAAAGATGTCCAAGGAGTGCCTTATACAGAATACAGAATTGAAAATGTACAAGTAAACCAGATTTCCCTCTATGAGGGGGAAAAAGCGGGGTGCAAAGAACTCTTTCATCATATTGAATTTACTCCAATCTGCTATTATCTTTCTCCCTATATCTGCAGATTCCTTTCTCTCCATTATATCAAAGAATGTCTGGCATTTTAATGTCGTTTAATGTAGGCTATGTGGCATCCCACTCTAGTACTCTTGCCAATCCCATGGACAGAGGAGCCTGGTGGGCTGCAGTCCATGGGGTCGCTAAGAGTCTGGCCTGACTGAGCGACTTCACTTTCACTTTTCACTTTCATGCATTGGAGAAGGAAATGGCAACCCACTCCAGTGTTCTTGCCTGGAGAATCCCAGGGACGGGGAAGCCTGGTGGGCTGCCGTCTATGGGGTCGCACAGAGTCGGGCACGACTGAAGTGACTTAGCAGCAGCAGTATGGTATCAGTGGTAATAGTTTCATCACTTCGTTTAACGTGATGCATCCATCAAAGATTAGACTTTTCTTCATAAACTCTCCTGGAAGTGCTGTTGTGGCTCTCATCAATACAACATTAAGGGTTCGTTAGGACAGATAGTATTATAATCTATATTTTACGGGGAGGAAACAGAGACTGAGGAAAGTCAGGTGACTCTCCCAAGACTAGTCAGTGGAGAAATCAAAATTCAAAACCAACTTTAGACTCCCAATTCAGTGCTCTCCTCAAAAGCCTACTATTTGTCAGTATTTGTGTTAGGTACATGGTACACAAACACATTTCTGCAGTAAATCAACATCTTCTGCTAACTCTGCACATATGGCAAAACATTTAGTACATCTAACATACTCAGATACTCTAAAGAACGCTGAGGTATGCAATGTCCAGTGGCTGATATGATCATTCCAAAATTAACTCAATCAGTATAAATGAGATTATTGAATTTCCTCACAATTCTAGCTTTACTTTAGTATTTATTATAGGACTAGTGAATGGATCCTAGGCTAATTTGGTGGCAGTCACCTGGATCTGCTTATTACATTTAAAAATAAATATTGGAAAGGATAAATGCTCTGTTCTCATGCTGCAATAAATCCCTGTGTTGGTAATCTGATGAAAATATTTTGGGTTTCTTTCTATTAGCCCAGCTGGAAGAAATTCAGGCTATATTTGCTATCTGTTTGGAAATAAATCATAAAGTTCAAATGGCATTTATATCCCAAAAAGAAGGTAGCTACTGTTGAGAAGCAGAAAAATGAAAATATTATTCTCTCCAAAGAACTTTTCACATGTGCACTCAAACATAAACCACTTTACCTATTTCATTATAATTGCAATAAACTCCAAAGCTTTGGGAAGAGAGGTTTTACTCTGCTGTATTGAAAACTGAGGTGCATTTGTACACTGAGAGGAAAACACATTATGTTTTCAATGAGAAAATTACACTCATGCCACTCACTGTGCCCTGAGAATTAGAATAAAATCAGTGGTAGTTTTTGAAGGTATTAAGGAAAAGTTAATATAATGCTCAAAACATACAGTTGTGCTTTAGTGTCAGTCAAGTGGATGGCTTATTTCCTTAACTATAATTTTTTTAAGTAAAAAAAAAATTAACCCCCTTAATGCATCTATAAATGCTTTAGCATTTAATCAGAAAGTTTTGTAATTGAACTAAAAAATTGACCTCTATGAGTTAAGCTGTTGAGTGTTATTTCTGCTTAAATGCTTTGGTGATGAAAGAAAAGAAAGCTTGGGGTGTTATAGTGTCTTATATATAAAAGTCAGCTATCTTCTTTAATTCTTATATTAATATCTCTGCAAAGTAAGTTTTTAACCAGAACAAAGTACACTGGTGTCTAAGTTTTTAACCAGAACAAAGTACACTGGTGTCTTTAAGATTTAATATATTGAAAAATGTAATAAAACATTTGTGAAATTAAAAAATGAAAAGTTCCATTCAATGTCAAGGAATATGTTTAAGTAATTAGAGACAGAGATTTTCATCTGGAGCGGCTTTAAAAGTGATTGAGTCTAATACCTTATTTCACTTTGGAAAAGCTGTGCCGCAGTGATTCGTGTGACTTGAGTGCCCCTCCACAGTAGTATCACTCATGCTATTTCCATCATTTGACAGTCGCTGACTAAGCAGAGTGTATACCGGCGTCTGTGAGCTATTTTTCTGATAGCTGCTATAAAAGGAAGTGTAAGATGAAATTAACTTGACTTTACTTTTATCTTGGACTGATGACGATAAACATAAGTAAGGCCCAGACAAGATGGACAAAGAGGAAACAGATTTTTAAGTACCATCTAACGACCCTACATTCAGGCAAATAAAAATTCTACTAGATATGTTCATGAACAAGCTAAATACTACAAAAAGCAACTCTTCAAAAGCAATAAGAAAGGCAGGCAGGCAGGCAGAATAACAGCAAAAAGGAAGAAGGAAGAAAGGAAAGATAAAAGAGTATGTTCTGGAAAAAATATAGACCTTCAAGAAATAGAAGAAAAATTCATGCCAATTCCATTCCTTTAGGAATGGAAAAGAACTTAAAGAATATGAAGCAAGAATAAAAGAATAAAGAAAATTTAAGACAAAACTGACACCATTAAGAAATAATAAATGAGATACAGTACGATACAGGCAGTAACCTAGAAGAAACTAAGGTGACTTCTTTAATGAAGAGGAAAAAGAATCATGGTAAAATATTTGGAAATCACAAAATTGTATGGAAAACTGTTATAGTGTTTTAACTCACACCATTTCTTTGAAATTGCTGTTATCAAGATGTTCATATCACTGAAGCTAAAAGTCAATTCTCAAGCCTCCTGTTACTTCACTAGCAGCATCATTTTACTTATCTATTCATTCTCCCCATCAAAACATCTCCCTCATTTGATTTCCAGGATACTCTACTTGCCTTGCTCTTCTCTTTCACCAGCCTCTGCTTCTCAGTATCTTTGCTGGTACAACCTCATCTAAAATGGATCTTAGTCCTGCACATAAGACTCACGTATTAACTGTCTTACTTGGAATTTTAATTTCAAACTTTACACATCTAAAACCAAGCTCCTAATATCCCCCCAAATTGCTTCCTCTGAAGACTATTCCATCCAATTTAATAGGTACTCTATTCCTGCTTTTGTTCAGGCCTAAAACTTGAAGTTACCCTTAATTCATTCCTTTCTCTCATATACCACATCCAGTCTATCAATTAAATCCTGTTGACTACATAACTCAAAATATATACAGAAGCACCCCACTTCTCACTACTGCTATCACCCGGTATAAACCATTATCTTTCACAGGTATTATGCCAGTAAACTCCAAACAACTTGTCTCCTTTCCAGACTGACATATGCAAATCAATTTTAAAATAGAAGTCAGATTATGCCATTCCTAGTTTAAAACTCTCCAGTACATTTGCAAGTTATTCAGATTCAAAGTCTAAATCTTCATTAAGATCTTTGAATTACTTTGTGATTTGACACACCATTACCCCTGTCTTTATCTCCTGCTACTCTAACCACACTGGCATCCTCACTGCTTATTGAATACACTTATTATCTTCCTGTCTCAAGTTCCTAATAATTTACTTTATCTGGTCTCCTCACATATTCACATGTCATGTTCATAAACATCTAGTTCTCCATTCTTTTCTGAGCATACTGAAGCTTACACCTCATTGGGCTCCTGTTGTCTGAGGGGCAAGGGGTAGCATGTGACTATTTATAGGCAATTAAATGTAAGTGAAAGTAATGCCATTTCTGAGTCAAGCCCTATATGACATTCTTATCTTTCTTTTCTCTTGCTATGGTAAATACAGAATAATGTGCTGATTTGGAGAAGGCACGAGATTCCAAAATGTATAATCAAAAAAAAGAAACATAGACAGAAAATCAAGTAAAGCAGACCTACATTTGGCTTTATAAGCAGAAGGAATTTAATGTAGGGCATCGTGCTTAGTTGCTCAGTTGTGTCTGACTCTTTGAGACCTCATGGACTGGAGCCCACCAAGCTCCTCTGTCCATGGAAGCAAGAATACTGGAGTGGGTTGCCATTTCCCTCTGTCCATGGAGGCAAGAATACTGGAGTAGGTTGCCATTTCCACCTCCAAGGAATCTTCCCAACCCAGGGATCAAACCAAGGTCTCCCGCATTCCCTGCAGATTCTTTAACATCTGAGCCACCAGGGAAGGCCCAGTGTAGGGGACTAGGTTTTTACAAAATCAATGTTAAGTGCTAGAGGAGAAACAGACAGAAGAGACCACTGCTACCTTTGCAGTTTACCACCATCACTGTGATGCCTAGAAGAAGGAAATCGCTGTTCTTATGCTAGGTAGAATTGTGGGAGCTACCCCTGCAATCAGATAGCCTTGGAACAGAATAGGTTACCTTCAAGGAAACACATAAAGCCTTCTACAAATCCTCACATTTGCAAGAGCCCATAAATCTACGCTACTACTTTCAGAAAATGGCTTCTGACCCCTGTTCCCCTGTCAGTTCTTATGAGAGTACATCTCCTTGGCAAAGTATGGCAGAATTCAGATCCTTAGAGACAAGAAAGTCTGAGAAATGTAGGTCCTACATTTTTAGCCCATTAGAAAGAAGGAAGATCTATAAAGGGATAATTTTGCTGAGAAAAAAGTAGCACAATTCCCTGCTTTGGTTAGTCAGCATCTATATTCTAATAACATTATCCTTGTAAACAAAAAAGATGTAGAACAACTTTCTCTAACTAACATCATGCAGTCAACTCTTGTAAGATAAAAATGTGCTGACTCCAAACTGGGACCCCAAGACTCATCCTCTATGTGATGATTATTTCTTCCAATTTAGTTACAACTCGCATTCATAAAAATACAATTTAATCTATGGATTAAGTCAACAATAACTTTATTATAGTGGCAGGAAAAGAACATCCACAACTACAAATTTCCTCCTTCCTGAAATTGAAATTGATCATGAGGCCATAACTGATATTTTATCTTGTTTTCTAACACATGTTCTGGGTGTCCTTACCCTTCATCCATCAGCTCAGCTGGTCATGATTCTTCCTTAGTAGACTAAATCAAATCTCCATTCTTGAAGTATAGGGACTGTAGTGGACCTGCCCATATGCTGCTGTTATGTAGACGAATTAGCTCTTCAGACCTGAGACTGCTATCCTTAGAAATGCCTGATAGCAAGGTGAGTTGGGTAGTACCTGAGAACTTGGATTTTGGGAAGGGTTCCCACCATTACCTGATAAGAAAAGCTCAGCTCACTATACCTAAACTGTTCAAACAATGTGGTTTATCTTGAACATCTGCTTTTCTTTTTTTTCTATGAGTCTGGAATTTTGCTGCATATCTAGTAGATGCATAAGTGATAAGCCCCCAATAAAAACTGTGGAAACTGAGTCTCTGCTGAGCTTCCCTGGTAGACAGTATTTTGCTGGAATAATTAAGTGCACCTTGTATGACTTCAAAGGAACTGCTGCTGCTGCTGCTGCTAAGTCGCTTCTGTCCTGTCCAACTCTCTGCGACCCCATAGACGGCAGCCCATGAGGCTCCCCGTCCCTGGGATTCTCCAAGCAAGAACACTGGAGTGGGTTGCCATTTCCTTCTCCATCAAAGGAACTAGACTCCTGCAACTTGTGCCTGGTTTCATCTGGACTTTATTCCATGTGTCTTTTCTCTTTATTATTTTTCCTTTTGCTGCAATAAGTATTTATGAATAGTACCTTGTACTGTGTTATGTGTGTCCTCTGGGCAAATGACTGTGACCTTTTATTATTTTTAAAAACCATGTTTTAAAATTTGTTATCCAATCATAGCATCCTATATAGTCCCCTTACATAGAAACAAAGAGCATATTTGTGAAAATTATCTCATCTATCATTATTATGCTTTTTTTTAAACCAGAACAAAGCAAATTTTAAGTGTTTAACTCAGTGAGTTTTATGATATATATGTAACCCACACAAATCAAGACAACAAGTATTTCTAATGCCCCAGAGAATTTCCTGTGTGCCTGGGCTGGAAGAAGCACAAGCTGGAATCAAGATTGCTGGGAGAAATATCAATAACCTCAGATATGCAGATGACACCACCCTTATGGCAGAAAGTGGAGAGGAACTCAAAAGCCTCTTGATGAAAGTGAAAGAGGAGAGTGAAAAAGTTGGCTTAAAGCTCAATGTTCAGAAAATGAAGATCATGGCATCTGGTCCCATCACTTCATGGGAAATAGATGGGGAAACAGAGGAAACAGTCAGATTTTCTTTTTCTAGGCTCCAAAATCACTGCAGATGTTGATTGCAGCCATGAAATTAAAAGACGCTTACTCCTTGGAAGAAAAGTTATGACCAACCTAGATAGCATCTTCAAAAGCAGAGACATAACTTTGCCAACAAAGGTCCATCTAGTCAAAACTATGGTTTTTCCAGTGGTCATGTATGCATGTGAGAGTTGGACTAGGAAGAAGGCTGAGTGCCAAAGAATTGATGCTTTTGAACTGTGGTGTTGGAGAAGACTCTTGAGAGTCCCTTGAACTGCAAGGAGATCCAACCAGTCCATTCTGAAGGAGATCAGCTCTGGGTGTTCTTTGGAAGGAATGATGCTAAAGCTGAAACTCCAGTACTTTGGCCACCTCATGCAAAGAGTTGACTCATTGGAAAAGTCTCTGATGTTGGGAGGGATTAGGGGCAGGAGAAGAAGGGGACGACAGAGGATGAGATGGCTGGATGGCATCACCAACTCGATGGACGTGAGTCTGAGTGAACTTCAGGAGTTGGTGATGGACAGGGAGGCCTGGCGTGCTACAATTCATGGGGTTGCAAAGAGTAGGACACAACTGAGCAACTGAATTGAACTGAACTGATCTTATCAATACTTTCCCAAAGTTAAACACTGTTCTGACTTCTAACTTCATTGAACGGTTGTGTCTGTTCTTAAAAGTTTGCAAATGAAATCATATAGTGTATAGCATTTTATATCTGGCTTCTTTTATTCATTATATCTGTGCGATTGACATATATTACTATATGTAGCAGTAGTTTTTAAATTTCTGTCAACAGATCTTAGGCAATTCTTCTGAGGTCATATATGGAGTTTAAGAGCAGACAAAGCAAAACACATCGGTACATGGGATCCTAGACTTAGCCACACTTGCAACTTCTTTGTACCTTGAGGAGCTGCTTAGCACAATTTAAGATGTATTTGATCTCAGGCTGCTATACCTGCCAATTTTATGGAATAATGAGAAGGACAATACCCACTGATGAGAAGCTTCTTAGAATGAGGGCTCAGGAGTAAAGCTTTATCTCCTTCACAAAAATAGAACAGTTATTTGAATAAGGCATGACTTTGCCCACACCAAATCCAAAGGGTCTGTGTTATAATTCTACTATTGGGGCTTGAAAGATATTCTAGTAGGCATTTCTAACTACCATAACAATTTCAAGTACCATTGGATATGCTGGGTCAGAAAATTCCAGTGTAGAACCAGCTTCAGAGCATTTTCTTGCTCTTGCATCCTCTCAAAGCTGAATTAAATACTAAGTGAACTGTGGAGCACATTCAGACATCCTTCATATTGCCTTTAATATTTAAAAAGTGTCCACAAACTTTCAGTGTTGAGAAAGGGTGAAGGGTGCACATTGTTTTCCCTTGGAGGTGATATTGCAATGTAAACTTTGCCATTGGAGCTCTAGAAACTTCCCAAGGAAGTAATGCAAGAGTTTTCATGAGGCATAATCATCTCTACCCTCTTGCATCCAGGAAACTTGTTGATCATTTTCAAACAGTAAAATGTCAATATAGTAGACCACACATATGTCTCCAGTAGATGTGGAATGGCAAGGTGATTAAGGTTTCTGAATACTAGATTAAAACAAAGAGCCAGAGGTAAGACAACAAATATATGTTCCCAGTACATGTAGGATGGCAGTTTGATCACGGTCACTGGGTACTAGACTAATACAAAGAGTCAAAGGTGATACAATGAGGGTGTGCTGCTGCCTGCCAGATGAAGGCAAATTGCTTCTGGTGGTCTCTGCTAATCAATACAGAGAAAATAGCTTTTGCCAGATCAATAGCTGCAGACCAGGAACCAGAGCCCGAGTTGATTTAGTCCACCTAAAGAAACAATATTTGAAATAGTAGCAAGACTTGATCTAGTTTATTATGATAATAAACTGTCATTCTCCAAGAACCTATTTTTCTCCTGTACTGGCCAAAAAGAATCATCATACATACTGTTTTTAAGTCTTTGAAGATGACACCAATCTATGATATTTCCAGAGATACACTATTTTCTCATTTAAAAAATTATACATAAGTATACACCTTGATAAATTTTAAAGAACAAATATAACCAGCTACCAGATTGTCAGATAACAGAAGAGTACTAGTGTCTCAGAAACCTCCTTTGTGCTCCCTTTCAGTCACTACCAACCCCAAAGGTAACCACTATCGTCACTCTAACAAAATAGGTTAGTTCTACCTGTTTATGTAATTTATATAAAAGGAATAATATATAATGTACTCTATTATATCTTGCTTCTTTCACCCTGTATTTTACTTGGGAGATTTATTCATACTCTTATGTGGAGTTGTAGGTCTTTAATTTTTATTGTTGTGTAGTATTACATTCGGAGAAGGCAATGACACCCCACTCCAGTACTCTTGCCTGGAAAATCCCATGGGCAGAGGAGCCTGGTAGTCTGCAGTCCGTGGGGTCACTGAGGGTCGGACACAACTGAGCAACTTCACTTTCACTTTTCACTTTCATGCATTGGAGAAGGAAATGGCAACCCACTCCAGTGTTCTTGCCTGGAGAATCCCAGGGACGGGGGGAGCCTGGTGGGCTGCCATCTATGGGGTCGCACAGAGTCAGACATGACTGAAGTGACTTAGCAGTAGCAGTATTACATTATGCAAATATATTATGTGTTATTTTACAACCTACTATTAGTGGGCATTTGGATCTTTCCGAATTTTTGGCTAATTCAAATAGCATTTCTATGAACATTCTAAGACATATCTTTTGGAGAATATCAGTATACTGATGAGTATATAAGTAGGAACACATTTTCTGGCTCATGGAGCATGTATATGCTCAGATTTACTAAATATTGCCAAATATATTTTTTTTACCAAAGTGGTTGTGCTAATTTTCATGACCACTAGCAGCATATGAGATTTCTAGCTGTTCCATGTCCTCACCAACACCTATTCTCTATCATTGCTACCATGTTCATTTTCAACCCTTTTGGTGTGTGTGTTTCAATAGAAATTTCACTAAAAAATCTCATTAAAAACAATTTAAGATAGAGAAAAATTATTTACTAATATTGAGAATCTACTATCCTGTTAAAGTCAGAGAACATGGTGATCCCTCAAGTTATTCATATTATAGGAACATTTTCTCCCATCACAAAGTTTCAAGACAAGATCAGCAAACCTTTTCCTATAAAGAACCAGATGGTAAATATTTGAGGCTTTGAAGGTCATGCAGTCACTTGCAACTATTGAACTCTGTATCACAGCAGGATAACAGCCATAGATAATATGTGAATGAATGGATGAGGCTATGTTCCAAAAGAACTTTGCTTACAAGAACAGGTGGTAGGCCATGATTTGCTGACCTTCTACTCTCAGGAAGAAACATCCTGAAAAGAATTTGAATTTTACTGCAATTAAAAGCAACAAAACAACCGTGTGATTACTTTGGCATATTTTTAACATTTGGGAGTAATAACTATATCATGAAATATTTCATGCAAGAATGAGCATGATAAAGGACAGAATGCTAAGGACCTAAGAGAAGCAGAAGAGATTAAGAAGAGGTGTCAAAAACGCAAAGAAGAACTATATAAAAAAAGGTCTTAGTGACCCAAATAACCACAATGGTGTGGTCACTCACCTAGAGCTGGACATTCTGGAGTAGGAAGTCAACTATGCCTTAGGAAGCATTACTAGAAACAAGGTTGGTGGAGGTAATTGAATTTCAACAGAGCTATTTCAAATCCTAAAAGATGATACTGTTAAAAAGTGCTACACTCAATATGTAAGCAAATTGGGAAAACTCAGCAGTGGCCACAGGACGGGAAAAAGTCCATTTTCATTCCAATCCCACACAAGGGAAATGACAAAGAATGTTCAGATTATCATACCATTGGGCTCATTCCACTTACTAGCAAGGTTATGTTCAATATCCTTAAAGCTAGGCTTCAGCAGTACATGAACTGAAAACTTAGAGATGTACAAGCTGGATTTCAAAGAGGCAGAGGAGCCAGAGATCAAATTGCCAATATTCATTGAATCATGGAGAAAGCAAGGGAATTCCAGAAAAACTACTTTTGCTTCATTGACTATGCTAAAGCCATTGACTGTATGGATCACAACAAACAGGAGAAAATTATTAAAGAAATGGGAATACCAAGCCACCTGACCTGCCTCCTGAGAAGCTTATATGCAGGTCAAGAAGGAACAGTTAGAATTGGACTGGTTCAAAATTGGGAAAGGAGTATATCAAAGCTTGTATATTGTCATCTTGCTTATTTAACTTCTATTTAGAGTACCTCATGGAAAATGCTGGATGAATCACAAGTTGGAATCAAGATTGCTGGGAGTAATATCAACAACCTCAGATATGCAGATAATACCACACTAATGTCAGAAAGTGAAGAGGAACTAAAGAGACTCTTGATGAGGGTGAAAGAGAAGAGGGAGAAAGCTTACTTAAAACTCAACATTCAAAAAACTAAGATCATAGCATTTGGTCCCATCACATCATGGCAAATAGAAAGGGAAAAAGTCGACACAATGATGGATTGTAACATTTTCATGGGCTCCAAAATTACTGTGGATAGTGACTGCAGCCATGAAATTAAAAGGCACTTGCTCATTGGAAGGAAAGCTATGACAAATCTAGAGAGCATATTCAAAAGCAGAGACCTTTGTCACTTTGCAGACAAAGGTCTGTATAGACAAAGCTGTGGTTTTTTCAATAGTCATTTGTGGATGTAGGTGCTGGACCACAAAGAAGACTGAGCATCAGCGGATTGATGATATCTAATTTTGGTACTGGAGAGGACTCTTGCAAGTGTATTGGACTGCATGAAGATCAAAGCAATCAACCCTGAATATTCATTGAAAGAACTATTGCTGAAGCTCCGACACTTTGGCCACCTGATGCAGAGCCAACTCATTGGAAAAGATCCAGATGCTGGGAAAGACTGAAGGCAAAATGAGAAAGGAATGCAGAGAATGAGATGGTTAGATAGCATTACTAACTCAATGGACATTATTTGAGCAAACTCTGGGAGATAGTGAAGGACACGGAAGCCTGGCATGCTGCAGTCCACAGAGTCACAATCAGATATGACCTGGACACTAACAACAACAAATCAATATTTACCTTAGTGTCTCCTGTGATTTTTTGTAAACATGAGATCTTGAAAAACAGCTGTTAATTTTCATAAACCAGAATCTGAAAGGATATGTAAAAAATATATACCCCAAATTGTCTTTTTTTTTTTTATGTTTCTTACTTCGCATTTTTTGTAACTTTTAAAGGCAATCTGTGCTTTGGGGATATTTCCTAAGATACTTATATTGGAAGATCACAGAGAGATTCTTCTATATATACTAAATCATTTTATTTTTATAGGGTTGGTATTCTTACTTGGCTCCAAGTTGCTGCACTACAGAATTATTAAAGCTATATCAGGATCAAAGATTTAGTAAATTACTATGAATTATTATGCAGATGAAAACAGTATACTCATATGAGAGAGTGCCAGACTGCATAATAAGAAAAAAATTTAACGTAGAATTCTGAAGAAGAGGTGAATATTTCTTTTTCTCACACTGTCAACAATGAAATAAATCAAGAACAAGCAAAGAATTTGAGAGAATTATTGAGGCCATAAGAAATGTATGTCATAATGATGTTTCACACTACTTGTCACTATTCCTCATGGTTGAATGACTAATGGAGATTTCTGATACCCAAGTCAAATAATTTCATATGTAATTTGAGTTGATTCTCCAGCAGAAAAAAAAAGAGGTTAATTATATTTTGTAGCATTTAACTGGAATAAAATGGCCCACTTG
The DNA here is from genome assembly GCA_935064755.1 of Tragelaphus eurycerus. Classification (NCBI taxonomy): domain Eukaryota; kingdom Metazoa; phylum Chordata; class Mammalia; order Artiodactyla; family Bovidae; genus Tragelaphus; species Tragelaphus eurycerus. The sequence continues at coordinate 2,856,859 of CAKXYN010000045.1, read as the reverse complement.
ACCTTATGAAGCAATGAAGAGGTCATGAATAATGATAGAAGAGGCATAAAACAGACACAATACCCCGGACAACTGTTATGGAAATAGACCAGGAACAATGAACAGTGTAAAAACAACATGAAAAGAACATACATATAAATTCACAATAATAATTATCATAATAAATTTCATTCCATTGCTCCCACTATCTCACTTATTTTTCTGTGCTATCTATATCAAATTTTAATTTCCCACTGGCCATCTGTAGAATGTAAAACTTTATAAATACTTTGACTATTTTACTATCCTGTGATATACATGTATTCTTATCATAAAGAGGAAATATTGATATTTCAGTAAGAGTTGATGATTTCTCCAAAAACTCCTACCAGGTGATTTTTTAAATTCTGATTTCCAGCTTCTGAGGGACAATGCTAGTTGAATGTGAGGGCTAATATTTTCTTATAATATACTTTTATCCATTTATTTGCTTCTTTCTAACATCACTGATTTGACGTGAAAAAACAAAAGCTCCTAGGAGATGTCAAAACATTTACCATTGAGGATATACAGATCCTAGAAAAAGAAGTTATTCTCAAAAGATTAAAAAAGATGAAAACTGGCAAAAGATATTTTTACCATTTAGTTCAAGGCCTATGTCAGCAGATTGTACCTGAAGGCAGTGGCAGCCTCCTTGGAGCAGTGATACAATTTAATAGGCATCAAAAGAGCACTTCTCTCACTGGGTTTGTTATTATATTTATCTACACTTTCCTCCCCAAAAAAGTATCATAGCAGATAACTAACAATGGGGAATCATAATAGATTAGGATTATAACAGACATTAGACACTATATAGTACAATGCATTAATCCCCTTAAAAGCACTAAGTATTGAGATGAAAATAACGTTGAACTTTATCAAGAGAAATTTCTTGAAGTTAAACTTTCCAATTATGTACATACAAGCTAGACATTTTTATGAAAAGTTTTTAAAGCTAAAATTGGTTTTCTAGTTTTCACTCACCTGAAAATAATTACTGACCACTTAATATGTGTCAAGCATTATGACTAGCACTTCACTTGTATTTTTCATTTTAATTCTTAACCTCAGATATGCAGATGACACCATCCTTATGGCAGAAAGTGAAGAGGAACTAAAAAGCCTCTTGATGAAAGTGAAAGTGGAGAGTGAAAAGGTTGGCTTAAAGCTCAACATTCAGAAAACGAAGATCATGGCATCTGGTCCCATCACTGCATGGGAAATAGATGGGGAAACAGTGGAAACAGTGTTAGACTTTATTTTTCTGGGCTCCAAAATCACTGCAGATGGTGACTGCAGCCATGAAATTAAAAGACGCTTACTCCTTGGAAGGAAAGTTATGACCAACCTAGATAGCATATTCAAAAGCAGAGACATCACTTTGCCAACAAAGGTTCGCCTAGTCAAGGCTATGGTCTTTCCTGTGGTCATGTATGGATGTGAGAGCTGGACTGTGAAGAAGGCTGAGCGCCGAAGAATTGATGCTTTTGAACTGTGGTGTTGGAGAAGACTCTTGAGAGTCCCTTGGACTGCAAGGAGATCCAACCAGTCCATTCTGAAGGAGATTAGCCCTGGGATTTCTTTGGAAGGAATGATGCTGAAGCTGAAACTCCAGTATTTTGGCCACCTCATGAGAAGAGTTGATTCATTGGAGAAGACTCTGATGCTGGGAGGGATTGGGGGCAGGAGGAGAAGGGGACGACAGAGGATGAGATGGCTGGATTGCATCAATGACTCGATGGATGTGAGTCTGGGTGACCTCTGGGAGTTGGTGATGGACAGGGAGGCCTGGCGTGCTGCAGTTCATGGGGTCGCAAAGAGTCGGACACGATTGAGCATCTGATCTGATCTGATCTGAATCACTTTCCTGGTGGCTCAATTGGTAAAGAATCCACCTGCAATGCAGGAGACACAGGTTTGATCCCTGGGTCGAGAAGATCCCCTGGAGAAGGAATGGCAACCCACTTCAGTATTCTTGTGTGGGGAATCCCATGGACAGAGGAGAGGAGCAGGCTACGGTCCATGGGATCACAACTTAGCAATTAAACCATCAAACCACCAATCACTTAATGAAGGTGTAGGAGCTAAAGGTTGGACATTTAAATGAACGGCTTAAATTTAAATTTTATACAAATTTGGAAGCTACAGCCAAGATCTGAATCCAAATTTGCTTGCTATCAGAACTTCAGTGTTATTTAGTATGCTATATGTCTCCATGATCTATACCAAGACCCTTTAAATATTTGACATCAGTTAATGGAGCCTTTGTGATGTTCCCTCAAGCAAAGTGTACTCAGCTTTGTTTTTCTTTTTTCTCTAATAATTTACCTGTCTTTCACAAAATTCGTCTTTCCATTTGTGCACAATCTTTAAGTGTAGGCACTATAACTGAATAATAATAATATAGATGTGTTCTAACTCATCCAGCATAGGGAAAGTCATGCTCTCCCTTCTGGTCACTTCATTTCTAATTAAGTTGGACAGGAATCTTGTTACTTTAGAACACTGAAACGTGCTGTTCAAAAATGACAACATATTCTGTTGTATGTGTGCATGTGTATGTTTCAGAACCAAGAGTAAGATTTAAACTTTTTCCCAATTACATTTTATGATTATACACATAAATAATTTCAACCTGCTAAATATCTCAAAACAACAACTTAATATGCATGACAATAGTACATTATCTGCCATCTGTAGATTTTGTAAGTCACTTGGGGTCTCAGTTACTGATGAAAATGTTGAATATACATTTCTAAGGAACTACCTTGCTAATTTGTTTTACATGTACTTATGTGAGGTTAGGTTTTTTCATTGCCTTTGGAAGATAGAAAAGTACACATAGTTTGCACAAATAGTAGTATATGTATGTGGGTAATTCAAGCAAGCAGTTGGAAATCTAAGCTGGAGTTCAAGAGGGAAGACATTTGTAAGATACTGATTAGCTATAAATCTGCATAAGGGTGATGGCTGAATTAGAAAATAGTCAAGGATGTGAGTATAAAATAAGAGGTAAATGTTACTTGAATATTATAGAAATCTTGGTGATCATATGTAACAAGAAATGTTTAAAGAAGAGAAAATGGAGACTAAAAGAAGGGAATAGTATACTTTCCACTGTTAGGCAAATGTCACAAATATGGCAAAGAGCAAAACAGGGATAAAGAAGAGTTTATGGAGCATGTATAGACAAGTCTCCAAAAATACACTCTGATGATCTCAATATAATTATCTAAAGGGAAATAGCATAGGGTGCATACCAGTATCTACATTATAACACTGAACATTCAAGATGATGCTTAGATGCTAGGCAAGAATGTCTAAAACCCTTATTCCACAGAAAGTGGTCCACACCATCCAACTATGGTGCATAGGAGAAATAGCTTAAAGATAGAATCAAGGATTATCTCCTGAAACTGAGGCTTCCGTGCTAGTAACTTACTTGTGCATATGTGTATAAACACTCTATGCCCTGTGGCATTCATTCTAAGGCTAGACTGTTTTGTCTTATGAAGGAAAATCTGACATCATGCCTTTGGTATACATCACTTAAATGTGAACGGCCACCAGGTTTCACAGGATATCACAATGTGATTGATAAAAAGAGCATTTTTAGTAGAATGCTGACAATAGAGAACAAGTTGCAACGTGTCAAAGGGAGGGTGATAGAGGAGCAGAATGAGAAAACAGAGACAGTGAATGAAGATTATTCTGAGGAGGACATTGAAGGGGAATTGAGAATGGTGGCAGTACATGAAGAGGAAAATTTGGTTGTCTCTCTCTCTCTCTCTTTTTTTAATGATGAGGAGTGAGGGGATGAGCTTATCTGTAGATTGAAGGGATGTCCTTAGTACTGAAGAGGAAAGTATTGAAGAGAGGAAGTAATAGAATAGTATTCCAGAGAAGATTATAATAATGACAACAAACTGCAGAGATCTCTAAGACTCATAACACCATGGCATAATCCAAGGTCACATTCAGTTCTTTTCAGCACAGAATCCTATATCTACATAGTTATGGGAGATAACCTGTAACTCTTAAAGGTATCACTATCAGGAAAATCTTCCCAAATTATATCAAGTGTAATCCCTGCAGGACGGAGGTTTTGTTCTCATTTCCCCCTGTATAAAATGTCTCTATGATAGACAGGATGGAGCCTGTCTTCCAGCTTTCAGTCAGTTCATTTCAGTTGCTCAGTCTTGTCTGACTCTTTGCGACCCCATGTATCGCAGCATGCCAGGCCTCCCTGTCCATCACCAACTCCCAGAGTTTACTCAAACTCAGTACATCAAGTCGGTGATGCCATCCACTCATCTCATCCTCTGCCGTCCCCTTCTCCTCCTGCCCCTAATTCCTCCCAGCATCAGAGACTTTTCCAACGAGTCAACTCTTCACATGAGGTGGCCAAAGTACTGGAGTTTCAGCTTTAGCATCAGTCCTTCCAATGAACACCCAGGACTGATCTCCTTTAGGACGGACTGGTTGGATCTCCTTGCAGTCCAAGGGACTCTCAAGAGTCTTCTCCAACACCACAGCTCAAAAGCATCAATTCTTTGGCACTCAGCCTTCTTCACTGTCCAACTCTCACATCCACATATGACCACTGGAAAAACCATAGCCTTGACTAGACAGATCTTTATTGACAAATTAATGTTTCTGCTTTTCAATATGCCACCTAGGTTGGTCATAACTTTCCTTCCAAGGAGTAAGCATCTTTTAATTTCATGGCTGCAATCACCATCTGCAGTGATTTTGGAACCCCCCAAAATAAAGTCTGACACTGTTTCCACTGTTTCCCCATCTATTTCCCATGAAGTGATGGGACCAGATGCCATGATCTTAGTTTTCTGAACATTGAGCTTTAAGCCAACTTTTTCACTCTCCACTTTCACTTTCATCAAGAGGTTTTTTTAGTTCCTCGGATTTACTGCAGTCAATGTCCCCAGGAAATTTGGTGATATTACATCACCAAATCTGTAGGAGGACTTCTCTTTACAAACTTATCTTCACAGGATCGGAGGTTGGGTTTTGGTTAAAATCCTGGGAGGTTAAAAAAGATGCTAGGAAAAAAAAATCTAGCTTCACTAAAGGCCATTTCTGGCAAACTAATGCTAATTGTATTTGGGTTTTATGTTGTTTTAATGGTGTGGACTCAGTGAAAAGAGCAATGAGATAAGATATCCATACACAGTTGCCCTCCCACAGGAAGGACAAATGTAATCTTTGTAACTTTTTTATTTATTTTGTATTTTGTATAGCTGATTAACAAACAATGCTGTGATAGTTTCAGATAAACAGCAAGGGACCCAGCCATACATACACATGTATCCATTCTCCCCCAAACTTCTCTCCCATCCAAGCCAGCACACAATATTGAACAGAGTCTTAAATGAAAGAAAGTGTCTGGCCTAGGAATACAGAATATGGATCACATGGGCAGAGAGGTTAAAAAAAAAAATCCCATAAAGGCAATTAGAATTTCAGTGGTCACTCTTAACAAAATTTGTAAACAGCAGTCTGAAGATGCTGTGCTGTACTTAGTTGCTCAGTCATTTCTGACTCTTTGAGATGTCATGGCCTGTAGCCTGCCAGGCTCCTCTGTCCATGGGGATTCTCCAGGCAAGAATACTGCAGTGGTTTGCCATGCCCTCCTCCAGGTGATCTTCCCAATCTAGGAATCGAACTGGGGTCTCCTGCATTATAGACAGATTCTTTACCAGCTAAGCTACCAGGGAATCCCCCGAAAAGCATTTATTCATTCTGATTTATTTAAATCAGAGATGATCAAGTTTAAGACATTCAATAGGCATTCTATTATTCTTTGAAATTGGTTATGCATTACATGGAGAGAGGAATCCACAATTTCTGTATTCTTACCACTTACACATTTATACATTGAGTGTATTTCCACTATTATTCAAATTCTCATTTTATATATACACACACACACACACACGCAAACACATACATGCACACACACATTTCCTGCTGTTTATTGTATTCCATTTAAAAAAATTCTAATCATTTTTTCTCCAGGTAGGGGGTAAATCCTTTTATGAATTTCCTTTGGGGGTAGTAGAAATAAGCACATTTATTTTCTCTCCCTACAGGACAAGAGATAAAACAGCTGCTATCTTTTTATAACTCTGTTTCTCATTTATCACATGCCATGATACAACATTTACCCACTTCACAATATACTTCACTTATTTTGTTTTTGAACTTTTCTTTTTCCATATCTTTTCCTATATTTACTTATTTATTCAATCATTTGTTCAATAAAAATTATCTATTTAGTGTTTTCTTAAAGATGAAACATGGTCTCTATGCATAGCCTTTGGGGATGGTGGTAGGAGGACAAGTGATACATATATGAAACAATAAAATCTTGGTAAGATGATAAATTCTGCATGAGAAAAAGTATCATAAAGCTAAAAATAATGAATGATTTCATCAGAGTGGAATTGTTTTGCAGGCAAGGGTATGTCTTGAGAAAGTTTAAGCAATTCTTTAAAGGAACTGAATTTAGACTGAGATTGAAGAACTGAGTGTGGGGATACAAGATAACTGGGAAAGAATACACATGAGAAGCAGTCATATCATATCCAAAATTCAAAGGATTTGTAGAACATAACTTATAATGATTCAACGAATTAAAATGATCTGCTGAAGTCTGGACTACTAGTAAAACAACAACACTATTAACAGCTTTAACATAAGGCTGAAGTATAGGTCAAAATGGCAGAGTAGGAAGAGCCTGAGCTCACCACCTCCTACAGATACACAAAACTACAACTACACATAAAACACCTGTGTCCTGAGAATGACCTGAAGACTAGCAGGACAGATTTCCTACAGCTGAGGACATAAAGAAAGGTCAAATCAATATGGATGGGAGTGGCAGGGATAGGGTCTAGGCACTTCTAGTGCAGTGACCACAAGTGGGAGAAATATCACAGACTGCAGGGGTCCCCTTCAGGACCAAGGAGCACAGGTGCTTGGCAAGCTCCATATCCCGCATCAGGAAGATGATCTTCCATAATATCTAGCTTTGAAAATGGAGAGAATGGAGAGAATGCCAAGGAGAGCCAGAGGGCTGTGGGAAATCAAGACTCTACTCTTACAAGGCTTGTGAATAAAACTCACGTAACTCCAAGTCCCAGCATAAAGGCAACAGCTTAAAAAGTACATGGGCCATATAAGAAGACTTGTTGAAGAGTTTAAGGGTATTTGCTGGTAGGGCAGGGACCTCATAGAATTTGCTCTGGGAATAGACTGAGACCAGTGCCATTAAAAAAATTTTTTTAATCTTGTTTCACCTAGCTGACCCAAGTACTGGTGGGAGCCATTTCTTTCACTCTTCATTATCCTAGTTAATACCATGCATCCACCCCTACTCAGCACTCCCCTGAGGACTTGCCCTTCCAAATTGGCTACCACCCTGTCCTACCCAGAAGGCAACCCTATAAAGTCACAGCCAGTTGTAAAAAGAGCCAACCCTGTATTACAGAATGCATTTGTACCATTTGGATCCAGGCCTCATAGACAAATTGTATGGTAGCCCTGGTGGCTCAGTGGTACAGAATCTGCTTGCAAATCCAGGAGATGCAGGTTCAGTCTCTTGGTGGGGAAGATCCCCTAGAGAAGGAAATGGCAATCAACTCCAGTATTCTTGCCTGGGAAATCCCATGGACAGAGGAGCCCTGCAGGCTGCAGTTTATGGGGTCACAAAAGAGTCGGATACAACTTAACAACTAAACAACAGCAACTCATAGACAGGAGGGGTAGGGATCATGTACCTAATATATAGAAACAAATATAGAGAATTATGCAAAATCAGGAGACAAAGGATTATCTTCCAATGGAAAGAATAGGATAAAACCTCAGGTAAAGAGTGAAATAAAATGGAGATAAGTGATTTATTAGATAAAGAGTTCAAAGTAATGGTCATAAAGATGCTCACTCAACTCAGGAGAAGAATGGATGAACTCAGTGAGAACTTCAATAAAGTTTCAGAAAAAACAAACAAACAAACAAAAAACAAAAAAAACCTGGAACTGAATAACACAATAACTGATATGAAAATGCACTACAGTGAATCAATAGGAGATTAGAGAATGTAGAACAATAATCAGTGATCTGGAAGACATGGTAGTGGAAATCACCTAATTAGAATATTAAAAAATATTTTTTAATTAAAAAAGGGATGCTGTATGGGACCTTGGGAAAACATCAAGTTTGCTAACATTCACATTATAGATACCTCAGGAGAAGAGAGAGAAAAGGAAAGAAAACCTACCAAAGAAATAACAGCTGAAAAATTCCTTAACCCAGCCGAGCAAACACCCAAGTCCAGAGAATGCAGAGAATCCCAAACAAGATGAACACAAAAAGTTGCACATCAAGGCATATTACAATTAAAACGTCAAAAATTAGAGATAAAGGGAGAACCTTAAAAGCAGCAAGAGAAAAATAGCTTGTTATGTATAAGGGAACTCCCATTAGACTATGGATGCTTTCGAACTGTGGTGTTGGGGAAGACTCTTGAGAGTCCCTTGGACTGAAAGCAGGTCAAACTAGTCAATCTCAAAGGACATCAATCCTGAACATTCATTGGTAGGACTGAAGTTGAAGCTGAAGCTCCAATACTTTGGCCAGCTGATTCGAAGAGCCAACACTTTGGAAAAGACTCTGATGCTGAGAAAGATTGAAGGCAGGAGGAGAAGAGGATAACAGAGGACAAGATGGTTGGATGGCATCACTGACTCAATGGACATGAATTTGAGCAAGGTCTGGGAGATAGTCAAGGACATCTTTTTGTCCTTGTGACACAAGGAGTCTTGAAGAGTTGGACACAACTGAGTTACTGAACAATAGACTATCAGTCAGTTTTCCCACAGAAACATCACAGACCAGAAGAGCTCCACTGATAGGTTGTTTGAAATGTTATTCACAATAGCCATGATATGGATGCAACTTAAGTTTCCATTAATAGAAGAATTGACAAGGAAGATGTGAAGCACATACACATACACACAATGATGTATTACTCAACTATTAAAAAGAGTGAAATCATGACATTTGTGACAACACAGACAGACATCGAAGGTATTATGTTGAGTAAAATAAGTCAAAAGGAGACAAATACCATATGATTTCATTTATACGTGAAATCTTAAAAAACAGAAAAGTGAAAGTGAAGTCGTTCAGTCATGTCTCACTCTCTGCAACCCTGTGGACTGTAGCCAACCAGGCTTCTCTATCCATGAAATTCTACAGGCAAGAATACTGGAATGGGTTGCCATTTCCCTCTCAAAAAAAGAAAAAAACCAGAACAAATAAGCAAACAAAATAGAACAGAAACTGACTGACAGATACAGGTAACAAACTGATGGTTGCCAGAGGAGTGGGGAGTGGGGAGTGAGAGGTTAGGCCAAATAGGTGAAGGAGATAAAGAGGTACAAGTGAAAGTGTTAGTCATCCAGTCCTGTCTGACTCTTTGAGACCCCGGGGTCTCAAAGACAAAGACCATATGATTTCATTTATACATGAAATCTTAAAAAACATAAAAGTGAAAGTGAAGTCACTCAGTCGTGTCCTACTCTTTGCAACCCTGTGGACTGTAGCCCACCAGGCTCCTCTGTCCATGGAATTCTCCAGGCAAGAATACTGGAGTGGGTTGCTGTACTCTTCTCCAGGGGATCTTCCCAACCTGGGGATCAAACCCAGATATCCCACATTGCAGGCGTATTGTTTATCATCTGAGCCAGGGATAAAGTTCCAGATAAAAAATAAATAAGTCACAGAGAGGTAGCATAGTACAACATAGGGAATACAGCCAATAATTCTGCAGTACCTTTGCATGTGACAGATGGTTACTAAACTTATTGTCATCATCAATTTGTAATGTACATAAATGTCAAATCACTAGGATGTACACCTGAAACTAATATAATATTATATGAAACCTATACTTCATTCTTTAAAAAGGCAGAGGGAAAACTCATGAGAAGGAAGATCTTGAATTTAGTTTTGGGTCATACTATGTGTAAGTTGTGGGAAGGATACCAGATGAAGATAGTCTCAAAAAGGACAGGAATTATCCAATTCCAAAATTCAGATTTATCAAAACTGAAGATATAAAAATGAATGACATGGATTATGCATAAAATGCACATATTTCTGTGATGAATTTAGCATATCTTCTCATTTTAGAAATTAAGAAATTGGGCAAAGATGTATGCCATGATATATTTAGAGGGTCAGTGATACAGACAAGAGAAAAATTTATGTTTTGAGCTTTCTTCATCAAACTGTTGTTATATGTTTCTTAAGTTTGAACAGTCAGGGTTGGATCAGAGAAGCAGAATCACTATGAGTATTACAGAATGTAAGATTTATTGTAGAAATTAATCTCTATGCAGTCATGGGAGCTACTTAGGCAATCTAGTGTAAAGCTGTTGCCCCTACAGCTGGTGTTTTCCCATCATCAGCAGGGCTGGAGGTTGGGAAGGAAATGTAATGTGCATAGAGGGAAACAAGGAAAAGCTAGAATTCCTGAGTAAAACAAATAGGAACCCCCAAAGACAAACTGGTACCCATGTCTCTCTTGCACAACCTCCAATTAGAGTGATGCAGATGGTACACATGATAAGCTGGCTCTCTTTCCTCCATAATTGGTCATGTCCTTGGCTCAGAATTCAGAGAAGCTGATCCAACGGGAGGAGCTGCAACAGAACCTAGGAAGCTGATGACACAAACACTGCCCCCACACAAGCAAGGTGAACCAGCACACCTGGCAAAGTGCATGAGTTTCAGTGATACATAATTGGCTCTAACCTGACCTACTGAGCATAAAGAGATGGCAGCTGCTTAACTTTCACTTCTCAAGCCCTGAGTTAATTTCTCTTGTGGCCTAATAGGAAACAAACAGGATGGGAATTCTTAAAAATGTAGTTTCAACTTAGCTGACACAACACAAAGCCACCATAGTCTATTCTTGACAATTCAGCACTATATGAGCTTAAATAATTCTTTTAATCATGCCTAAGATTTCCAAATAAACACAAGAACCAAAGTATGCTTTCACTCAGTATGATGCAAGTATGCCATATACAACCAAAAACATCTGACCCTTCCCCCTAAGAAAAAGATTATCAGGTCCATTTATTCATCTTTGGACAATGCTTATTCTTTTTCTAGGTGAATCATTCTTCTCTTTTGATATCTGTAATTTAAATAAAGATATTTGATGATGGCAATTGTTAATACAGTCTATGTTAAATAGGAGGATGTGGTAGAGAAAGAAAGTGGACTTATATTACACATATATTATTATAAAAATGAAGAAATATTCATAACTATTACAGATCCTGGTTTTTGCAACTTATCATGTGGTTGATCTGATATTTATCATTTATTTTTTCTGTTACCCATTCTAAGTTCTTTTTTCTTTCAGTAAGCACTTTAGCTGATCACAGTTTCTTGCCAGGTGAGGTGACCCAAGATCTAATTTCTTAAATGTCTGGGACATTAATAGTGCTGCCTGTTGGGCTGTAGCTTTTTTGTTGTTACTGACTGATAGAGTACCTGAAGAACTATGGACGGAGGTTTATAACATTGTACAGGAGGTGGTGACCAAATCCATCACCAAGAAAAGAAATGCCACAAGGCAAAATGGCTGTCTGAGGTGGCCTTACAAATAGCTGAGAAAAGAAGAGAAGCAAAAGGCAAAGGAGAAAAGACAGACCCATTTGAATCCAGAGTTCCAAAGAGTAGCAAAGATAGATAAGAAAGCCTTCTTGCTTTCGGCTCGGAGGAGGCAAAGGTGCAACTTTCTTCCCTCGTCCGGAATCCGGGTTCATCCGACACCAGCTGCCTCCATCATGCCGCCTAAGTTCGACCCCAATGAGATCAAAGTCATGTACCTGAGGTGAACCGGTGGGGAAGTCAGTGCCACGTCTGCCCTGGCCCCCAAGATTGGCCCTTTGGGTCTGTCTCCAAAAAAAGGTCGGTGATGACATCGCCAAGGCAACTGGTGATTGGAAGGGTCTGAGGATTACAGTGAAACTGACCATTCAGAACAGACAAGCCCAGATTGAGGTGGTACCTTCTGTTTCTGCCCTGATCATCAAAGCCCTCAAGGAACCACCAAGGGACAGAAAGAAGCAGAAAAACATTAAGCACAGTGGAAACATCACTTTTGATGAGATCGTCAACATTGCCCAGCAGATGCGGCATCGGTCTCTAGCTAGAGAACTTTCTGGAACCCTTTCTGGAACCATTAATGAGATCCTGGGGACCGCCCAGTCTGTGGGCTGCAATTTTGATGGCCGCCACCCTCATGACATCGTAGATGATATCAACAGTGGTGCAGTGGAGTGCCCCGCTAGTTAAGAACTGCAAAGGAAAAAGAAAAAGGATCATTTGACAACCAGTGGGGGAGAAAAAGAAGAAAGCCTTCTTAAGTGAATAATGCAAAGAATTAGAGGAAAATAATAGAATGGGAAAGACTAGAAATCTCTTCAAGAAAACTAGAGATACCAAGGGAACATTTCATGCAAAATGGCACCAGTATGGACTTAACATACTGGTGTTAAGAATAAGACCAGTATGGACTTAACAGAAGCAGAAGAGATTAAGAAGAGGTGTCAAGAATGCACAGAACTGTGCAAAAAAGTTCTTAATGACAAGGATTACCACAATGATGTGATCACTCACCTAGAGCCAGACATCCTGGAGTGTGAAGTCAACTGGGCCTTAGGAACCATTACTATGAACAAAGCTCATGGAGGTGATGGAATTCTAGCTGTGCTATTTCAAATCTTGAAAAATGATGCTGTTAAAGTGCTGCATTTAATATGCCAACAAATTTGGAAAACTCAGCAGTGGTCATAGGACTGGAAAAAGTCAGTTTTCATTCCAATCCCAAAGAAGGGCAATGCCAAAGAATGTTCAAACTACTGCACAATTGTTCTCATTTCACACATGCTAGCAAGGTAATGCTCAAAAATTCTTCAAACTGACCTTCAAGAGTACATGAACTGAGAATTTCTAGATGTACAAGATGGATTTATAAAAAGCAGAGGAACCAGAGATGAAATTGCCAACATCCACTGGATCATAGAAAAAGCAAGAGAATTCTAGAAAAAAAATTTACTTCTGCTTCATTGACTACGCTAAAGTCTTTGACTGTGGATCACAACAAACTGTGGAAAATTCTTAAAGAGATGGGAATACCAGACCATCTTACCTGCCTCCTGAGAAATCTGTATGCAGGACAAGAAGCAATACAGTCCAGTTACAACTGGACATGGAACAGTTGACTAATTCAAAATTGAGAGAGTAGTACGTCAAGACTGTGTATTGTCACCCTGCTTATTTAACTTCTAGGCAGAGCACATTACTCTAAATGTTAGGCTGGATGAAGCTTAAGCTGGAATCAAGCTTGCTGGGAAAAATATCAATAACCTCAGATATGCAGATGAAACCACCCTAATGGCAGAAAGCAAAGAGGAAATAAGGAGCCTCTTGAAAAAGGAGAGCGAATAAGCTGGCTTAAAACTCATCATTCAAAAAACGAAAATGATGGCATCCAGTCCCATCACTTCATGGCAAATAGTTGTGGAGAAAAGTGGAAATGGTTACAGACTTTATTTTCTTGGACTCCAAAATCACTGAAGATGATGATTACAGCCAAGAGATTAAAAGGTACTTGCTTCTTGGAAGAAAGGCTCTGACAAACCTAGACAGCATATTAAAAAGCAGACACATCATTTTGACAACAAAGATCCACACAGTCAAAGCTATGGTTTTTCCAATAGCCATGTACAGATGTGAGAGTTGGACCATACAGAAGGCTGAGCATGGAAGAATTAATGCTTTTGAACTGTGGTGCTGGGGAAGACTCTTGAGAGTCCCTTGGACAGCAAGGAGATCAAACTGGTCAGTCCTAAAGGAATCAGTCCTGAATATTCATTGGAAGGACTGATGCTGAAGTGGATGCTCCAATACTTTAGCCACTTGATGTGAAGAGCTGACTCATTGGAAAAGACTGTGACGCAGGGAAATACTGAGGGCTGGAGGAGATGGGGGGCAACAGAGGATGAGATGGTTGCATAGCACCATCAAATCAATGTACATGAGTTTGAACAAACTCCAGGAGATGGTGAAGGACAGGGAAGCCTGGCGTGCTGCAGTCTGCAAGGTCACAAAGAGTCAGACACAACTGAGTGACTGAACAACAACAAAAACCAAGGGCAGGGACTTCAGAGGATGTTTGTTCTAAACATTCTCCTCCCTAATTTCAGTATGTGAGGCATCCTGGTTTTCCCTTAAATGTCAGAATCAGTCAACCCATCCAACATCCCTCTTCCTTGCCTATCGATGGACTGGTATGAGAAGCTCAAACTGGCCAGGTAGTCAATACTTGTGTGAGTCTGAATCCAATTTTAGGTACCAAAATCTTATGTAGTTACTATTGCTGCCTATAAAAGTGCACAGCCTTGTAGTATAAAATAATAACTATTTATTTTATTTTGCTCACCATAAGTTGGAAAGGGCCCACTTGGGAAATTCTCATTAGGTTGCAGTTAGCTGTTGGCACAGGTGGCAGTGGGCTGCCGGGAGCAATGATTATAAAGAATGGCTTACTTACGCAACTGGAAGTTCACACTGGAATTCAGATGGGCTAACTCCAGTGCCTATCCACCCTCTGCTCAGCAGTCTTAGGTGACCGTATTTTTTTACATGGTGGCTAGCATCCACCAGCAGAGAAGGCAATGGCACCCCACTCCAGTACTCTTGCCTGGAAAATCCCAGTGATGGAGGAGCCTGGTAGGCTGTAGTCCATGGGGTCACTAAGAGTTGGACATGGACACGACTGAGTGACTTCCCTTTCGTTTTTCACTTTCATGCATTGGAGAAGGAAATGGCAACCCACTCCAGTGTTCTTGCCTGGAGAATCCCAGGGACGGGGGAGCCTGGTGGGCTTCTGTCTATGGGGTCGCACAGAGTCAGACACGACTGAAGCGACTTAGCAGCAGCAGCAGCAGCATCCACCAGAGTGAATATCCTAATACAACTAGGAAGAAGCTACATGGTCTTTTTCAGCTTGTCTTCAGAAGTTAAATATCATTAATTCCACTTTACTCTATTGGTCAAAGAAGACACAGGCTTAACTTATTTCAAGAAAAGGGTGTGTTGACCCTAACTTCTGATGGAAGAATGTTGAGGAACCTGGGATCATATTAAAAAAAAAAAAAACTATGATAATGGATTTTGATTACTTTCATATTCTATAGACTCCTGTTCATTTAGACTACTCACAATTTTCCAATAACTGTGTGTTTTTTTTCAAGTATGAGCTGTAGTACTTATTGTGCTTTGTCCTCCAATAACATCTTAAGCCTGTGTCTTTTCCTACCAGGATTTTGCTATTTTTAGATTTTGCTTTAATTCTAATTCATTCCTTTATTTTTTAAATTCATTCAACAAATATTAAGGTGCTTCAGATTTCACAAAGCATATTCAAATGCCTTTTCCTAAGGTGAATTTTTCCCTTTCTTGAGTCATCAAGCTATTCATTAACCTTAAATTGTCCTCTCTATCTACTGTCTTAAATTATAACAAGTCTGGTTTATGTTATTTTTCTTGTACTTGTTATATTTTTTAAATGCAGTGAATATATCTTGTATTTATACCCCTAAATTTATGAAATTTTACTGAATAGAAGTTATTAGTGGCATAGATAGCTAGATGATTAGATGGCTGTCTGGCAGGACAGGTGGACAAATAGGTAGCTGATAGCTGGATGAACTAATAGAGGAATATAATGACTTCATTTTAATTTATCACAGTAAATATTAAGATCATCCTTTAATGCTTTATTTGTACAGAAATGGATTAAGTTCAAAAGTGGCTTTACTTTTTCTACTGTAGTATAAAGCTTCACTTATATAGAATATCTTTACCAACAATATAGAAGTTACATGCTGCAATGACCCCCTTCCTAACACTCACATCTCTTTCAGGTATATACCAGATGGTACAGGGATCCTGGGCTATAAAATGAAATGAGAATTCTGAGCAAGTTCAAAGTCTAGAAGAATTCTATAAGTCAAGCTAAGCTAGTTGACTGCAATACTGAAATAATTTTTTCTTTCAAAATTTTATTGGGTAAATTAACATATTGAATGCATATTTTGTGCCTGGTACTATGATAAATGCTCTTAGAATCTATGCATACCTATATTTGGATGGGTATATAATGCATATTTATTTTTTGTGAATGTTGTTTGTCTCAGAATCTGTTAACTGTGTCTGTCAAATTTAGATAACATTATAATAATACTTCTCTTGGAATTAATTGTGAATATCAGCTAGAATGAAACATCTCAGGTTAAAAAAAAAAAAACAACAAAGCTTTATTCTGCAAAACTAAACTTTAAACTCAAATGTAAACATATGAAAAATTTTGAAAGGATATGTTCTGTTAATTCAAGTCAGTTTTATTAGCAACAAATATCTGTAAATTCTAACTAAATAAATGACCAGCTTCTCAAAAGCTATAGTTATTTCACCTTACCTTAGTGTGTATCACTTCAGATCCTTTACCATCCCTATATGACCACTGAAGGCATTCTATAAATACTTAGAACTAAGTTTGTATGAATGAATTCACACATAAATGAATGCAAAAATAAATACAGGCATGTTTCTTTATGTAGGTAAGCTTGCTCTGAGAAATCTTTGTGTTGTTACTTTCCTTAGCAATTCTTTCTTTAAAGATGAGATAAAATTTGTGGTATGAATGATTAGTGATTCCAAAGGAATCAAGTTTAAATTAATAAAGACGTTTTATTCATCACTACACTTGTGTGTGATCAACCATATTGTCTGGTTTAGAATTCTTTGAAGGAGCCATGTCAAGGCCTCTGTTGCTCTGCTTGTTCCTTGGAGAGCTCCGTACACATGGTGTTATTTAATTCCTTGTGACAATGCTTATGACATGTGGTCAGAAAATAAGTTAGGTGACCTTGGACGCATATGCTGTTTAATTCCCAGTGATACTTCTGAGACATGACTTAACATACCAGCCTGGGACTTCAGAAAGAAGTGAGAACTTGAGTGATTTAGTCAAGCCTTGAAAAGACCTGGTGCTGTTTTAAATTTTCACACCTAATTTAATGCAATTAAGCATGACTGACACTTCTTTTCAAGAAGGAATTAGAAGCAAGGTGGCAATGAAAAAGAGTAACTTCTCTGCCCTAAACAGACAGCTCTCTCAGGGTGAAGTTGAGCTCATTAGCAGGGCAGGATGTCAACAGTAAGGGTGGAACTCTACTCTCAGCTGCTGCCATTTAGTTTATTATCATAAGCACAATGCTGTCCTTCAGTATAGAGCTACAGAAGATTGTTCTTTGGTGGGGGGGATTTTTTAATTGAATGAGATTTGTTGCAGTCATATTTCAAACTGACCCTCAAAATGTCAATCATTTACTTTCAGGTAATGAAATCGATCTACTGTATTTCTGTGCAGTACATGGAATAGCTTAAAGCTCAGTAAACATTTTCTTTTCACTTTTTTCTGACATGGCCAAAATTAAATAGTGATTTATTGTCAATACTTTGCAAGGAAGCTTATAAACTTAAAGTATAGTCTTTCCACATCAGCCTTCTCTTACCCACTTAAAGGAAATCTTGAAATGCCTAGCTTTACAACATTTTAGTTATTATATTTACCATACTCTTCTGCTGATTTTACTGGGCACATTTCATATGCTTCTGGATATACTTTTTTTATATTATCTTTAAACTTTGAAAGGTAAAATTTAATAGTTACTCAAATCAGGTGTATCTATTGAAATGTCAAATATTTTGACAAAATTACTGCTTGATATTCAATCTCACAGAGAAAACAATCCCAGAGTTTATTGTTGCCTGTAGGAGTTCCCATCCTGCTGTTTTCCTTCCATCTTCCTTCCACAAGTCTCCCTGTGCAGGTCTGTATGTATCACTGAAAGAAGAGCTGGGGACACCTCGAAATGGTTGCTATGGGAATGGGTGGCATGAAAGTTCCTACTTAACAATCTGGCTCTTGGAAATAGTATTGAGGTTTGAAACAAAATGATTGAAATCTAGCTGTGTACAGAAAAATGAAGGTAAATATAAAATCTTTGTCTTTTGGATCTATATACTTAATATAAATTCTGGCTTTAGAAATATTTTGTAAACATTTTCCTCATTTATTGTAAGCAGTAAACCCTTATTTCTCTGACAACAGATATAAAACAAATGATTTACATAAATATCCTATAACTAGGCACTTTGATTACAGAAGATGATTATTATTTGAACAAAGTGAACAAATCATTTGTGGCAGTGGGTTTTCATTAGAGAAGACAGTAAAATCAGTAGACAAATTGCTGCTGAGGAAGTCTGAGCAACAGGATGTGCCATCCTATGGTAACTGTACTTTGTTAATAAGTCAACAGAGCAATGTTATAGTCTTGACTTTCTGATTGTCAGAAAGACATAAGTGGTCATTGTTCAGACCAGTCTGCCACTGTCACAGGCTGGGTTCCTGGGGAGCAGAGATACAGATGTGTGGGATTAACATGCAGCAATCTATTGAAGAATACTCACAGTATAGGTACCTGGGAGGAAACGAAGGAAGCCAAATTAGGCAGAAGGAATAGTTGAACTTTGTTGCAATTACAGCAAAGACCCAGTCAGTCATATTGGGAGATCTAAAGCTGGGATTGCCCTATAAACTTATGCCAGTTTGGGGCAAGAAGACTAGATTTATATCTCTGCATCAACCAGTCATTAGATGTGAAATGCACTCTTGATAGGGGCATGACCTGTCAAAATCGAATAATTTTGGGGTCATAGTCCAATATTTTTGGGTTATTCAACTCTCCTCATCCAGAGAGGAACTCACCTGAGAGAAGTTAGCCACCAACATTCCCAGTTGCTGGGAAATGAATGCCATACTCCTAGAAGGGAGACCTGTGCAATGAATCATAACATTCACTACTGCAACAAAAGTGAGTGCACACACCAATGGCACAGCAATCCTTGGGAGGATCTATCATAAAAACATAGAGGCAGTAACATGTAAAGAATTATATGCAGAGATATTTATATTAATGCTTTTATAATAAAAATTTTATGAAGAAAATCTTAATGTGCTTAAATAGGTGAATAGTCAAATGCATTACAGTGCGTTCACACCATGAATAATTATAAAGCTAGTGAAGATAAATTAGTATATAATATATTCTACTCTAAAAGGAGCTTCACAATATGTAAGAAGAAAGTTGTGGAAAATGTTTGGTTTAAATTTATTCACATTATCTGTTTTGTAAGAAGTAAGCACAATTTAAATTATGCATTATAAAAGTGGCTATATACGCTTCCACATTCATGGAAAATAACATGGAAGGATTCATATGTACATGTTAGTCGCTCAGTTGTGTCTGACTCTTTGCAATCCCATGGACTGTATATAGCCAGCCAGGCTCCTCTGTCCATGGAATTTTTCAGGCAAGAACACTAGAGTGGCCATTCCCTTCTCCAGACGATCTTTCAGATCTAGGGATTGAACCTGGGTCTCCTGCATGCAGGTGGATTCTTTACTGTCTGAAGCCCAGAAAGATTCATATCAGAGAGTAAATATTTACTGGGTTGTTAAGAAACTATTACTTGTTTCTTTGTATTGGTTTTCTTGTTATATCAACATGTTTTAATTGAAAAAAAAGATGGAAATGGAAAAAAAAATTCATTAATGTTGGGGATCCTATGTGTCTCATCACGTATGTAAGTAATATTTTAAAAGTTGACTGTAAATATTAAAAGTCATTTTCCCCTGGTTGTTTATACCCTTCTTCAGGTTCCAGTGTTTTGATTACCTGAACATCCTTTTCACAGAACATGTAAATAGTATCATAAAAAGATAACTATCTATATACCACAATATTAGGGGAGATGAGCCTCTCAAAAGTCAAGTTATTCTTCCCTAAATCTAATATAACTTTATTATTTTACATATGAAGAAAATAAGGCCCAGGTAGGTTAAATGAATTGTTCAAGGTCACAAGTTTGTTAGTGAGCAAGGTTAAAGTGAGCAAGTAGGTTAAATGATTTGCTCAAGGTCACAAGTTGGCAAGGTTAGATCCCAGGTAACTGTTCTTCCTGTTATATGGATATTTGTACTCATCTGTATTCCCATGAACACCTTTTTATTTTCCCACTTAAACCTATCCCCTTTACCTGTTGTGAAGGATTATGTTACTACCATGTATATCCAACTATTTATTCCCTTCTCTTGTAATATAAGCTCATGTTTTGCTGTTTGACCTGCAGCACCTGCCTCCCTAGAGAAGAAGATCGTGAGCCTATGGTTATGCTTGGCCATGTGACTTGCTTTGACCAATGTGTTTATACCACATCTAGGCAGAAACTTTAAGGGCAATTTGAAAATTAGGCTCCACCTCTTGTTCTCTGTTCTCTGTTTTGAGACTAACATGTCCCAAATAGGTTGCTCCTTCAACTTGACCAAGTGATAAAAAGGCACCAAGAGCAGATCCATACAACAGAACAGCAGCAATTGACAGACAATGTGGTTGAGAAATGGTTTGGTAAACCACAGACATTTTGGGGTTTATTATCACAGAAAAATTAATACACTCTATAGCTGTTGCTCCCACCAACATTTTCTATCTCAATAAATGAATGCCATCTACTCAGCCCACTTAAGCCAAGGGGACTTTTAAATATGCAAATTATATCATATTGGTTCCTTGTCTAAAACCCATCAATGGCTGCCCATTACACTTCAGAGGACTTCCAAAGTCTCTCTGCTCATCAACAAGACTGCATATGATTTACCTTTATTTCCTACCAGTCTCCTTCTTGCTGACCCTGATTCTTGTCCCACTTGTCTTCTTTCTGTTCATAGAATATGTGAAGTTTGTGTCCTATGCCTGGTTTCCTGATAACAGATCTGGTTAACCCCTTATTACTAGAATTCTGCCCAAATACCTTCTCCACAAAGAGAGTTTGTATGAACAAGCTAAATAATGTTGCTTTCAGTTCATGCTAGTTACTTTCTAGCACATATCTTATTTTCATATACTAAAATATTTAGAGACACAGATAATTTTTGTTATCTCCTTTAAAGAACTTGCCATAGTTTCTTTTGCATACTTATTTGAGTATTGGTCTTGCCCCTTAACTAGACCCAAGAGATATTGGATTAGATCTGGGTTTTGAGGAAGTAGGCAGAATTTAGACAGGCCAAAAAGATGAGAACAAAGGTGCACAGAAGGCAAATCATTTCACTCATTTTTGTGTTCTCTACAGCACCTGCTACGAGGTCTCACTCAAAGCTGACATCCAATATATATTAGTTGAGTTGAACTGAAATCTAAACTCAGAAAAAAATAAAAGCAATAAGTATACTTTCTTAGGTTTTCACAAAAATATGTTTGATTATTGTAGATATAGACTCTGGCAACTGCTATTAGGGCCTGACAAATATCTGTATTAATACTGATTCTATAAATGGTATAGTAATTCATGCTAGAACTGATGGTTGCATTTTCCATCACTGCTGAGTTTCAATGAGATAGGAAATTATTCCTCAAATCTTGTTGAAATGTTTGCATGGGATGGAATTTTTAATACTGCTGCTTTATTTTAGAGTACATTCTAGTTTGTAGGAATAAATAGTGTATATCAATGTATTAGATTATAATGGTTATGCTTGTGAGTACAGTGTTCTAAATATGATACTGAAATTTCAGATACACATACATTAGAAGGCACAAACATGTGGGCTAATAGATGGACCAAAAGATGTGCTTATTTTGCCTTGCATGATATTTAAAACTTATTTCAGCAAATACTCATTGAAAAAATGTATCATAAAAGTATGGATTTCTGGATTATTTTGAAAAATAAACATCTTGTAACACTGAATATGTACTCCATGAAATTAAAATACGCTTACTCCTTGGAAGGAAAGTTATGACCAACCTAGATATCATATTCAAAAGCAGAGACATTACTTTGCCAACAAAGGTTCACCTAGTCAAGGCTATAGTTTTTCCTGTGGTCATGTATGGATGTGAGAGTTGGACTGTGAAGAAGGCTGAGTGCCGAAGAATTGATGCTTTTGAACTGTGGTGTTGGAGAAGACTCTTGAGAGTCCCTTGGACTGCAAGGAGATCCAACCAGTCCATTCTGAAGGAGATCAGCCCTGAGATTTCTTTGGAAGGAATGATGCTAAAGCTGAAACTCCAGTATTTTGGCCACCTCATGCAAAGAGTTGACTCATTGGAAAAGACTCTGATGCTGGAAGGGATTGGGGGCAGGAGGAGAAGGGGATGGCAGAGGATGAGATGGCTGGATGGCATCACTGACTTGATGGACGTGAGTCTGAGTGAACTCCAGGAGTTGGTGATGGACAGGGAGGCCTGGTGTGCTGCGATTCATGGGGTTGCAAAGAGTCAGACATGACTGAGAGACTGATCTGATCTGATGTTAGAATGCTATGCTATGCTATGCTAAGTCACTTCAGTCGTGTCCGACTCTGTGCGACCCCATAGACGGCCGCCTACCAGTCTCCTCCATCCCTGGGATTCTCCAGGCAAGAACACTAGAGTGGGCTGCCATTTCCTTCTCCAATGCATGGAAGTGAAAAGTGAAGGTGAAGTCGCTTAGTCGTGTCCGACTCTTAGAGACCCCTGCCCTATAAGGTACTGTTTTCCATCTTAGATAAGACATGTAATTTCCAAATGACTTGCTAAACTCTTATATATCTTGTCTTTGAGTCTAGGATTTCAACAATATATATACAATTTATGCTGCTATTTAATAATAATAAAATATTTTAAATTGATGACTTTTAAAGATGTCAAAAAAATAAAAACACTTATTGGAGGTCTATGGGGCAATTACTGTGTTGTAGAGTATTCAAAGGAGAAGGCAATGGCATCCCACTCCAGTACTCTTGCCTGGCAAATCCCATGGATGGAGGAGTCTGGTGGGCTGCAGTCCATGGGGTTGCTAGGAGTTGGACACGACAGAGCGACTTCACTTTCAGTTTTCACTTTCATGCACTGGAAAAGGAAATGGCAACCCACTCCAGTGTTCTTGCCTGGAGAATCCCAGGGACAGGGGAGCCTGGTGGGCTGCCATCTCTGGGGTCGCACAGAGTCAGACACGACTGAAGTGACTTAGCAGCAGCAGCAGCAGCAGCAGAGTATTCAAAAATACAAATACATGTTAAAGGCAAGACTCTGTTCTGGTTGCCTATAATCTACTGAACTAAAACAGAGATAAGAGAATCGAAGATGAAATAACTGATAAATCTACTTCTAATCAGTGCTGTGCGTATAGGGAGGTAACACCAGAGCCGAGGTAGTTGGTCACCAACAGAGGTGGGATGTGATCGTGATTTTGAAGGAATGAGTGGGATTCAGATATACAATGAATATAGTAAAAAAGATACATAGTATTCAAGTATTTTAAAGAATAGAGGGTGGTTAGGTCAGATGATAGAATGAAAAAATGATATGAAGTAACAGTAGATGTAGCTAGAGGAGTTTTATAAGATAAAATTCTGGAGGGTTCTTGAATAAGACTGATGCTGTATTTTTGGACAATAAGTTGCAGGTCATCCTATGTTTGAAAGGTCTAGAATACAGCTGCCTGCAAGCACATTCTTTAAAAATTAACTTCAAGTCTGTGCTGCAGAAGGTAGACTTGGGTATATTAATAGATCAGCCTGGATCTTCTACATCAGTTGAAGGATGTTGGCAGCATAATGGAATCAATATCCAAAGTCAGCCAGAGGCTGTATCTAAGGTTCTAAAGGACATGCATGGAAGGGATAATAAGAGCTCAGGCTTGTTACACTATCATGAAATCTGCCAAATTGGTCTCAAACATATGCCTAATGGGTTTATGCTATAAGAGCCTAATTAGAGATTAAAAAATAAGTTAAACTGTGAAAAACTTGATTCACAGAGCTATTTAGTTCTAAAAAAAAAAATGCATAATGAATATAACTCTGGAGGTAGAATGCTCTCCATGGAGGTAATGTGGCTTGTAATTAAGAGCTCAGTCTTAATACTCAAAGAGACACTGCTTCCTAACTGTACTCTCTCATCTTCTAGGACTCTGCATCACATAGGAGTGACTGGCTTCTCGGCTTCGTGTATCACATAGGCTCTCTGTGCTTCAGGTTTCTCAACTATAATATGAAGGCTAAAATTATTATTTACCTCATAAGATTATTGTGAGATCAAATGAGAGTAATACACATAAAGTGCTTAGTACTCTGCCTGTAGCAGAGGTTATAATTTCTATAACCTCTTATAATTTCTTTGCTATATAAATTATAGCAAAGGTTATAATTTCTATTATTGCAACAGTTCCCTACCATTCCAATCTTAATTTTCTTCTCTCTTCTGTTCATTCTAGACACTGTCA
The DNA here is from genome assembly GCA_935064755.1 of Tragelaphus eurycerus. Lineage (NCBI taxonomy): Eukaryota > Metazoa > Chordata > Mammalia > Artiodactyla > Bovidae > Tragelaphus > Tragelaphus eurycerus. The sequence continues at coordinate 2,832,337 of CAKXYN010000045.1, read as the reverse complement.
TAATGTACACGTCTGATCTTAAATCTTTTTTCAAAAAAATTAATAACTCCCCCAATGTCTAGTAATAACTTCCTCCATTCCTTACCCTAGACTTCCTGAGACCTGCCTTTGGTGTACATTTTTCTAGAACATCCTCATTGAACCTAACTTGACATATCTTAAATTTTTCTCAATAGGCTCTGTGTTGGCTATTCAAAGCCAATAACTTCATGGAGATTCATCTGAAGGATCACTACTACCTGCAACCCCACTACAAAGTTCATTCACCCCTTATCCATTTTTTCTCAATTTTTTTTTTAATCTCATCATCTGGTCACTGAGCCCAGGAGCTGCACATCCTGGTCCACCTGTATCCCAGGGTTCTAATCTCACTTAAACTTCATCCCAAGGTCCAACTGTTGCCCACTTCCTCAATAAATTTCAATCCATTCCAAAACAATTCTCCATCATATCAATAACCTCAGATATACAGATAACACCACCCTAATGGCAGAAAGTGAAGAGGAAGTAAAGAGCCTCTTGATGAAGATGAAAGAGGAGAGTGAAAAAGCTGGCTTAAAATTCAACATTCAAAAAATGATGATTATGGCATCCAGTCACTTCATGGCAAATAGATGGGGAAAAAATGGAAACAGTACAGAATTTATTTTCTAGTGCTCCAAAATCACTGTGGAAGGTGACTGCAGCCATGAAATTAAAAGACACTTGCTCCTTGGAAGAAGATCTATGATCAACCTAGACAGCATATTCAAAAGAAGAGGCATCATTTTGCCAACACATGTCTGTCTAGTCAAAGCTATGGTTTTTCCAGTAGTCATGTACAGACGTGAGAGTTGAACCATAAAGAAGGCTGAGCACCAAAGAACTGATGCTTTCCAACTGTGATGTTGAAGACTTGAGAGTCCCTTGGACAGCAAGAAGATCAAATCAATCAATCCTAAAGGAAATCAGTCCTGAATATTCACTGGAAGGACTGATGCTGAAGCTGAAACTCCAATACTTTGGCCACCTAATGTGAAGAACTGACTCACTGGAAAAGACCCTGATGCTGGGAATGACCGAGGGTAGGAGGAGAAGGGGACAGCAGAGGATGAGATGGTTGGATGGCATTATCAATTCAATAAACACGAGTTTGAGCAAACTCCGGGAGATAGCAAAGGAAAGGGAAGCCTGGTGTGCTGCAGTCCATAAGGCTGCAAAGAATCAGACACGACTGAATGACTGAACAACAACAATCATGATGGACTTTTCTCCCTGACATTTCTTTCCCCTACATAGAAGCCTTAAAATTACCTAGATGGTATTTATAACAAAAATAATCTAAATTTATTTTTATGGCGTCATTTGTCTTGAGGTTTGATGGTTAAAGGAAGTTTATCATTGTTCTAAAAGCAGTGTCCCCTTTTTCCTCTTGCCTACAATTCAGCAAACACTGAGGGTCTGCAAAGCTCCAGCTTTATTGTGGGTTGTGCTAGAAACAGAGGAAAGTTTCTCTTCTCACAGCCCACAGTTCTCTGTTCTGAGGCAGCTCAGTTAAGTTCAATATTTTTCAAACATAATTTTAATTACTGCCAAGGTAGAATACTTTCTTACATTATAACCACACACACACATGCACACACATAATGGAAGAAGCAAAGGAGGTCAAACATGCAAAAAAGTAATCACAACGCACTGTGACAGTCACTGTGGTCAACCTGCATACACATTGTCTAGTTGTCTTAGTCATCCTACTTTCTATATCATCTGGCAGAGCATCTCTGTAAATTAGCTGCTAAATAAATACATGCAGAATTAATAAACCTGTTGGTAGAATTTAAAAATTAGCTCTTTACTACTAAGACATTTAAATTGAATTCATAATCTAATTAAAATATTCAATTGCTAAAACTTACTAGTTATATTTTGTTTAATATAGTAAGCAAGTTCTTCCAATGACAAAGATTAAATGAAATACTGATAGAAAAATTTTATATATGAAATCACTGCACCTATTAAAGGATTTACTTTAAAATATTTCAAATTATATTATATACTCCTTGGATATAATTTTGCTCAAATTTGTGGCATATACCTTAATCTCACCTCCTGAATTTCAGTCACCCTTCCCCATTCATCAATCAGACTTAATACTACAAGAAAATGAATACTTATCAAATTCTATTAATAAGAGTGAAATTTTTTCTTATATAAAATAGGATTTAAAAGCTGTCAGCTTCTAAATATCTCAGCTTCTACAATGATTTTTTAATTTCTTCTTGGACATAAATATACAAATAGCCTATTCCCAGATCTTCAAAGCACCAATAACTCGAAATAACTTTACATGCCCTGTTCTTCCTTCACTTGGGCCATATTTCCTGATATTTAGGGTGGTAGTTTCCAAATCCATCAGATCAGATCAGATCAGTCGCTCAGTCATGTCCGACTCTTTGCGACCCCATGAACTGCAGCACGCCAGGCCTCCCTGTCCATCACCAGCTCTCGGAGGTCACTCAGACTCACATTCATCGAGTCAGTGATGCCATCCATCCATCTCATCGTCTGCCATCCCCTTCTCCTCCTGCCCCCAATCCCTCCCAGCATCAGAGTCTTCTCCAATGAGTCAACTCTTTGCATGAGGTGGCCAAAATACTGGAGTTTCAGCTTTGGCATCATTCCTTCCAAAGAAATCCCAGGGCTGATCTTCAGAATGGACCGGTTGGATCTCCTTGCAGTCCAAGGGACTCTCAAGAGTCTTCTCCAACACCACAGTTCAAAAGCATCAATTCTTCGGCGCTCAGCCTTCTTCACAGTCCAGCTCTCACATCCATACATCGCCACAGGAAAGACCATAGCCTTGACTAGGTGAACCTTTGTTGGCAAAGTGATGTCTCTGCTTTTGAATATGCTATCTAGGTTGGTCATAACTTTCCTTCCAAGGAGTAAGCGTCTTTTAATTTCATGGCTGCAGTCACCATTTGTAGTGATTTTGGAGCCCAGAAAAATAAAGTCTGACACTGTTTCCACTGTTTCTCCATCTATTTCCCATGTAGTGATGGGACCAGATGCCAAATCCATAGCTATCTCTAATTATTATGAATTCATAATTTGGATCTACTTATTGGTAGATTATTTAATGGCCAAACATTATTTAATGGCCAAAAGCTATAAATCTCTTAAATCAAAGGGTCAAAATTTGCTGTTAGAAAAAACCAAAATTTAAAAACATAACTTTTACAGGAAAAAAATACACTTGTGGGATCATAAAGTCTACTGAATACTTTCAGTAGTGAGCAAATTATCTGCTTTCTGCAACTGGTATGTTCTCCCTACTAACACATACAAAAATGTTTAATATGTCAAGTGTTACGGGGTAGATGAATTACATGTGATGAAGATGTTAACTTTACAGTCTAAATCTGTTTTATTTCTCAAGGGAACACAGATAAATGTTTGCCAATAGAGTAATCCAGGAATTTGGTGAGGAAGGATGTTAGAAGGCAATTATTTCAATAATGCCACTCCTCAAACTGAAAGTTTATCAAAGCTAGTAATAACATGGATTTTTTAATCATGATATCCTCAGTTATGTACATTTATTCATTCAATAAACATATTTAATAAGCACTTACTGAGTCCTAATGTAATCTAAACAGCAGGCTAAGGTTATTGAGAACTAGAGTAAAATATCTCTAGCAGCAGAAATTTATATATAATATGGTGGTGGCAAAAATCCAGGTATCACATGAATCTGCTAAAGTTTTACCAGCTGCAGTAACAGGATAGTTTTAGGTAGCACACAGTTGAACTTTTTTCTCATTGTAAATATCTCAAAACACTTTGTTAATGCAAGGGAAAAAAAAAAGGGTCAACATCATGGTGCTGATTATCATTTCTCCATTTAAATAAATTTATGTTACAAATAGATTTAATTTAATAAAGTATATTTTATATATACTTGTATCTATCTATCAAAAAGTTGTGAAGAATTTTATACTAATGACTCAAGTTTGGGGAATCTTGACTGCTGCTGCTGCTAAGTCGCTTCAGTTGTGTCTGACTCTGTGCGACCCCACAGGCTGCAAGTATCAAATATTGCTCTCAACCCTTGGATTTTCTAAGCCAAGGACTGAACTTTCAGAGACTTAAATCCAATAGGGGAAAAAAAATGTATTACAGTGCAAATAATTACTATGTTCAATAATGTCATTGTTCAGTTGTTAAGTCATCTCCAACTCTTGTGACCCCATGGACTGTAGCCCGCTAGGCCCCTCTGTCCAAGGGATTCTCCAGGCAAGAATACTGGAGTGGGCAGCGATTTCCTTCTCCAGGGAATCTTCTCAACGCAGGGATTGAATCTGGTCTCCTGCATTGCTGGTGGATTCTTTACCACTGAGCCACCTGGGAAGCCCATATTTAGTCACAACCCTTTGTTTTTTTGTGTTCAAGTGAGGTGTTTGCTTTTCTCAACTCCAGCTAGCTGGATAAAATTTTTTTCAGGGGAAAAAGGGAGACTGAAAAAAATAGAACCTTCCCAAAGAATACCTAGTTTACTTACTCTTGTGAAAGAGAACTATACTCAAATTAAACTTTGACTTGGAAATGTAGAGCTGGATTACTCCATTATCAAATATTTGGGTATTTGGGGAGTGAGTTTGACCTGAACCCAAGGATCTGAACTACTAAGCAGTGAGAACTTACATACGAGCCAAGGAGGCAGTAAGAGTAACAGAACTAGCTAGAGTAAAACAAATTTTTCTACCCAACTCAGTGTCCAAAAGGATTGTCACATATTCAGTAAGTACATTAATGAGCCGTGATGATGTTAGACATCAAGACAATATATAAACTTTGCCCAATATATGCTATTTAAGAGATAAGAAAGCAAATATAAGAATTTTCAAGCTCATTAATCATACCAACTAAAATTGCAGTACTAAGCAATCTCATTACAACATAAGAACAAAATAAAAGCTACTTCTTCACATTGACTTAAAAAAATCTTCAATCTGAGACATGATGTAATCCATTTCAAATAATGTGGGCTTGCTCTTTTTCACAAATTCCAATTAAGTTACTTACCTTCATCCCAAAAATTTGCAATGCATTTATTCATGTTAAATTTTATTTTGTGGGATTTAGCTTACAGTGATGATTGCCAAGATTCCTTTGAACCAGACTTGTCATTCAACATAGTTTCTGTCATTTATGACATTTTTTGGTGTATTATTTTCATAAGAAATGTCTGCTGTTAATGCAAATAGCTTAATAGTTGAACAGTTAAATAAATTCTCCACTATGTAGAGAAGTGAATGTTACAATAATTCTCATGTGCTTGTCATCTGTAAGTCAATTCCAGCAAATTTCAACTTTTGCCAATGTCATTTTATTTATTCCCCTCCTTACCAACAATTTATATCTTTGCACCTAAATAACTTAGTGTATAATATTGCAATAAAGCTGAAAAAAATAACTCAGTGTACATTTATAAAAAGCAAGACTTTTTTTAAAACTTTACAATATTGTATTTGTTTTGCCATATATCACCATGAATCTGCCACAGGTATACACGTGTTCCCCATCCTGAACCCTCCTCCCTCCTCCCTCCCTGTACCATCCCTCTGGGTCGTCCCAGTGCACCAGCCCCAAGTGTCCAGTATCGTGCATCGAACCTGGACTGATGACTCATTTCATATATGATATTATACATGTTTCAATCCCATTCTTGACATTATCATATTTCTGAAATTCACAATATTTTGTTAATACCATCTAATACTTATTCCATGATAAAATGTCTATATAGTTGATTTGTTCAAGTCAGATCCAAACAAAATTTGCACAATTGCATCTGGATTATATGTTTTAAAAGTCTTTTAAATTTATAACAATTCTTTCATTTTTTCATATCAACTTATTGAAAAAAAAATGTCATAATATTTTCCACCTTCTTGCTGTAGGATTTGGGTGTTATCTGTATGGCTTCTCTATCCCCTATATTTCCTATAAGCACAATTAGAGACTTAATCAGATACAGGTTAATTATTGGTGGAGCTACTCCATAGGAGGTGCCATGTGTGTCTTAATGCATTTTGCCAGGAAGAATATATTTGTCCATCTGGGTAAGATTGAGTAGCTGGTTCAGTTGTTTCATCAATTAGCTTCTCTATCAATGTTTCTCCTACTGTTTGAGCATTTCTTGGTGAGCATTTCCTAAATCCACTATTTTATTGTGTTGCTAAATGATAATTTTTTTCCGATTTGACCATTCCTCCTTAAGAAATTACCTGAAAATACCTTATTTTTTTTTTTTCTCAAATGTTTGGCTACTCTGAGATATATCTGTACAAGAGAGGCAGAAAAAGTGCTAAGTTGTTTCCTTTATTTATTTCCAAAATAATGAGTAGGTGCAACCAAGCAACCTCTCAATATGATGTGTTTTTAAAATATTATTATGAAAAAATATATAAGTAGGTATGTTGATACTTTGTGGTCTTTTGTGGGCAGGGTGGCATGCTCAAATAGTCTCCTCTTTGGTCCTTTGAAAACACTTGAAGTTGATCTTTCTCTAATTTCTCAACTTTATTTTAATGTCACACAACATGCTATTATATTCATAAGTATCTTAGTATCTCTTAAAAATAGGGACTCTTTTTCAAACATAAGCACAATATTTATAACCAAATAATTTCACAATAATTCCTCACATATGATGACAGAAATGAGAAAAGTTTATAAAGTTTCAGCCACTTTGTCTTATTGTGGGATTCTCTAAAGGGCAATTTTGTCTTCACAATTTCCCTTTGGGTTAACGGAGAGTTTGTTGAACATGAATCGATTAATTTTTCCCTCTGTCCAGTCAGGCTTCTCCTTCCTTTCACATGTATTGATCCTTAATAAACATATTTAACCCCAACTGCTATTTCAGCATCTGCCTTCAGGGAACCAAACTATGGCACAAACACTCCATGAATTTGACCCTCAAACTGCTTGACTACCTGATCCAATTGCAAGAATAATCTCTCAAAATTATGTTCTACCTACTATATGCATTGTTATTGATGCACTGCTAGTCTATAAATTCATATAAATGTATGTAAAGCTTAGACTACCTTATTTTTATTACCAATAGCTACACCCAAGATTTTTTTAAAAAGAAAAATAAAGTGAATATTTTTATCCTTTCTACTTCCTAATCATGAATTCCTTGATAACATAATATTAATCAGAATATAGGTTTTTCTTATTTTAGAATATCAGAATTTCAGCTTCAGGTGGTAAAGAAACTTGAAGGAATTTCAAAATGCATATTGGACTAATTACATTTAGAAGAACTGGTATCATTTTGCATTTTATGTTTAAACTAATGGCAAGAGTGCAAAGGAACACATATCAGTCATAGCCACTGGGTTTTTGCCTATAAAGTTATGTGTCTTTTTCATAAATTATCAAATTCAACTTCATTGTAAAATACTTTTGCAAATTTTACAATGGGTTTAGTTATTTGAATGTATAGATTTATTACAAAGTATATTTGCTTAGAGTCTCAAGATAACACCAAAATGAAAAGCTTAGCATGTCAAGCTTGGTACAAGACCTATGTGGCACATAAAGCAAAAATGTCATTTATTATAGACTAGACTGAAAGAGATAGAAAAAATTTTTTAAATGATGACTCTTGCTGCCTCTGTCTTTGGTTATAATAGTCATTTTTTTCACAACTTGCAACCCCATCATCTAAATAATACTGGAAAGCTTATGGGTCATTTGCTCAGGAAGACACAAACTCATCCTGAAAAAAGTTATGCAAAAGTTATATTGGTGTTGGTAACCAGAAGTGAATATACAAATAAAGGATATACTGATATTACATCTTCTCCCTTGATAAAAGTGTAAGACCACCACATAATATATTTTCAGTAATGGATACTATCAACCTAGTGGCATTTGTCTATTCTGCTCATCAGAGAAGCCTACTTTCCTCACACACCATTTCTCAACCCTCACTAAAATCTGTTACAAGGAAAGAGAATGCAGTATTAGGAACAGTCTATTTCACCAGTATCATAGTCAGCTCCAATGCTCACTCCAATGGTGAAGATTATCCTTCCCACCTAATAGATGCTTTCCATTTCAAGAGAATTGCCGATTTAAGAAAAATTAAAAAAAAAATATTTAAGAGTTGTGTGCAGGTGGAGTCAAGATAACCTTTACCATGGAAAGAGAATGCCATCTAGGATATTGGAGGAATGCCAGGTAAAGTATTGTCTATTCTGCCCTGAGCATTGAAGGATGTTTTCATTCAGTTACAATAGCCCTGTTTAAAGGGCCAAAAGTTACTACACATAATCAAGCATTATCCCTGGTTTCTTTCTTCCAATTTGTCCTTACATTAATTAAATCTTTATTCTTAAACTGGAAACAGACACTTTCCTATAAATTTGATTCTCTCTTCCAGTTCCTAGCAATTCTCCAGACTTCTCTTTTATACCCCAGCATTTCTTCTCTCTCTTTCTTTATTGCATGAACACTTTGTTATCTCACTTAAGTCAGATTAATACTTTCACTCTGGATATTGGTCAAGCCAGTCTCAATAGTGCAGATTTGACTATGGGAAATACTAATGCACACCACACCCAAGATTTAATCTTATAATACTTAAAACTGAGTGGGATAAGCACTTTGTTCAAAATAGTTTAAACATGGTTCCTTAGTTAAGAAACCTTGTGACCTTAATATTCATCCAGAGTTCTACCTTATCTCATTTTGTAATTCTTTTTTCTTTTAGTTGCTGAACATTTTTCTTTATTATTGGAATAAATAATACTTTTATTGGAAATGCAAATGCTTCCAAAATGTTTAGATTATAATCTTCTAGTGAATAATATTTTTCAGTGGCCATCAAAATTTTCTTAAAATGTGTATGATTTTAAGCTGTGAGAAAGTAGTCTATTTTTATTCAATCAATCAGCCAACAACTATTTGAAAGTTGACTGTGTGCAGTGAGGGAGAGGAAGAACAAATATGGAATCGGGAGTCCTGGGACAAATCTTATCTTCATTATGATATCTGAAACAGCCTCAATCGACTCCATATTTGCAATATTAACTACTAAATAGAAACTAGATAGTATTTTTCCTTCATACCTCACAAGGCAGGGGACAAGTGAGATCATGCCTATGTGAACCCACCGTGTGAAATGTAAAGCACTGTCCACAAATTCAAGATTTTAGTAGCACATTGTGTGAAACACTAGATGGGTGTTCGTTGCCTAGATACTTAGTGCAACAACAGGTCTCCCTGCTGCTCTATAACCTTTTTTCACTACCTCATTTGTTGGGTGGGAAATGAAAAAGTGCACAGGAGAAAGGAATGTAAAATTAAGAGCCCATGAAAGTCTTGCTAGGAACATTTGGAAATAAGTTTGCTATTGTGAAATAAGCTTTCCTCCCACCGCCTATTAAAATACATTTCCTTATCTATTGATAGTTGTCCCTGAAATTTTCTGGAGGAACTTTTTTCAAATAAGCTTTCAGTAATACAAGGCTATCTTAATTTACAAAACCCATAAATTTTGATGAATGAACATAGCTCTGCACGTACATATGATGATAGATTTAATGAGTCAATGAAAAGTAGTGTACTTGCATAATTTAAAAAATTTTCCTACCCAAAAGAGGCATAATATTCTGCTTTAAACCATTTTGTTTCAGAGTTTTGTCAGAACTGGAAAAAACTGCAGTGCTATTAAAGAAAAGGCTTTTGTAAAATCAATGAAAAATATTAATATTATACTAGGGAAAAAACTTTCAACTATACTCCAAAATATTATTCCTACAATACTATTTAGGCTATTGGAAAAGAAAGAAATTCTGTTTGGGGAAGGCTTATTACATTTAAAATATCATTAAATTTTAATGTGCAAAATTAAGTATATAACTCAAGCTTTGAGCAAAGCCACATCTAGCCTCTTGCTCAGCAGAGAGCATTATACCATGAAGCACAATTTTTCTTCATATTTTTATAGGATATAATCTGAAGTAACCTTGCCTCTAACTCTTTAGAGTTAATTTTTATGAATGTTTTTAATTAGGGAAAATGTTTCACAAGAGTAAGGATCTGGGCACTTACCACATGCAGATAGAGTTTTTTTCTCTGACATGAATTTTAAAAGAAGCACACTGACAAACACTTCACAGTAGTGTTGAAATAGTAAAAATGAGAATGTAAGCTCAGCAAAGGGACATATAGAATATCATGCCAACAGATTTTGCCCCATGGATACATTTGTTCATGAAGCAAAGTGGACAGAAAGAGTATTAAAAGCCCAAGAAGTGAATCTTCATAGTGACAGATTGGTGCTATCATTGGCTTGCTCCCAATCTGAATGTAGAATTTTCATACACTTTGCCTGATCTTGAAAATATAGTTAAATACAGTATTGGAATCTAACATCAGAAAACTCTACAGGACCAGAAAGACTGAAAATATAATCAGCAAGTCAAGTGGTAGGCTCCGATTTGCCAAGATTGGAAGAAGGGAAGTCGGATAGTTTTACACCTCACTTCTAGAGTGGAAAGTGAAAGTGAAACTCAGTCATCTCTGACTCTGCAACCCCATGAACTATACAGTCCATGGAATTCTCCAGGCCAGAATCCTGGAGTGGGTAGCCTTTCTGTTCTCCAGGGGATCTTCCCAACCCAGGGATCAAACCCATGTCTCCCACATTGCAGGCAAATTCTTTACCAACTGAGCTATCAAGGAAGCCCTGGACTAATGGACTCATATATAATGGCCCTGGACCCCAGGTAACAGTCATAGAGAGGATTGGGAGAAGCAGATGGACACCAAAATTCTGGAAAATCCTACTAGTACAGCTCACATTTCCAGTTTTCTCTCCCACTTACCTCAGTCTTAGAGATAACTGAACTGGTCTTAAAATTAACCAGGCTTTAAGCTTCAGAGAAGAGGAAAAGATTTTAATAAAATCAAATTAAACAGTGAAAGGGCCAAAGAAAAATGCATTCTCATTGTTCAGGAGGGAAAAGTTAAAGAACTGTTATTTAGAATATGTTTATTTCCTGTATTTTGCATATATTAGATAGGATGCTCTCTGCTTTAACATAGTATTTGTGTTAACTATGTAGGAAAAATGAAATATACCTTATATATTTTTCTTATATCCAGCAGCTTACTGAAGTATTTCATTGGTTTTAATAATTTTTTGTTGCTACCTTAGCTTTCTAGTTAAACAATCACATCATCTACAAATACTGAGTGTCTCTCCCTCATTTCCAACGCTCATAGTTTTCATTTCTTTTAAGGACTTAACTTACTAAGATCTCTTCCAAAACAGTGAGCAGAAATGTTGACAGTAGATGTTCCTGCCTTCTTCCTGATATTGAAGAGAACAATACAGAAAATTATTAAGAATAATTGTTTTAGGTTTTTGTTAGATATTTTTATGAAGTTTAAAACTATTTTTTCTACTGTCAATTAGTCAAAATATTTTATAGTGAGTGACCACTGAATTTTAATAAACTTTTTTTTGCATTTACTGAGATGACATGCTAATACAATAAATTCAGTGTAATATCAAACTACCATTTCAGTGTTAGGATAAACCAAAATTGATTCTGATGTATTTATCTTTTGAAATACCCTAGACACAGTTTGCTAATATTTATAAGTGTTTTAATTATATTTCTGAGTGAAATTAGACTAAAATTTCCATCCTCTCTTATTTTTCTAGCCATTATTAGGGAATGTTAATATCTTAGAGTAATTTCCAGAACTTTACTCTTCTATAATATAGAAATTTTGTATAAGTTCAGAGTTACTTGTTCTTTGAAAATTTGATAGAATATGGGTCTGGTAGTTTCTTTGAGCTAAGATTTTAAATGCAAATTCATTTTATTTAATTTTTATAAAATTATATACACATTCTTTTTCACCAAGAGTCACTCCTGCTAAATTATAGCTTTAAAGAATGTTTCCAGTTATTCTGTTTTAGTATCATTGATATATAGCTATTTATATTCTTTTATTGACTCTTTAATTGCTGATATATTTATAGATATGGTCCCTTTAAAAATCGTAATGAATTTTTTATTTATGCCTCTTCCATCTTTTCCCAAATCAATCCTACTTGAGTTTTGTCTATTGTACCAGTCTTTACATAATTTTTTTTTTTTTTGTAGATCTACTTGATCTTTTCTTTATTTTCTATTTTACTATTTCTACTGTTAAATTTTACATATCTTTACTTCTAATTTCTTGGGCTTACGTCATTACATTTTTCTAACTTCATTTTAATTTTAGGACTGCTTTACTCTGCAAGTTACAATGGGCAGTATTTAAATTACTAGTAAATTTTAAAATACTTTAAAAATGTATATTACATTTCTTGGTCTATTATTTAGATGTGTTTCTTAACAAATATATATGGTTTTATATATGTTTTATCTAGTTCTAATACAAATACTTTTGATTGGAGAAAGGTGTGATTATATCTATATTTGAATTTTGTTGAAAATCCCTTTATTACCTAGTTTATGAGAAATTTTGTAAAGGTTTCAGTTATATAATAAAATCATATATTTGTTTAAAACATATATATGTTTTAATTTTAGCTTTAATTAAGGCAAAATTGTTACTGTGTTACTCAATAATTATTGAATGCTTGTTATTTCAATAATTGACAGAATGTTGGGGAAATCTCTTCCTATATGGAATTTTTATGTTTTCTTCCGTGTAGTCTTGTGAAGTTCTGTTGTATATGTTTTTGAAGATACACTATTTGGTACATACAATTTCAGAATTGCTGTATCTTTCTAGAGAATTAAAAACTTTCATCATTTTGTAGTGAATTGAGTTTTGTTTTATAGGAATGACTTTGTCAGCATTTAATCTGATTAAAACTGGTACTTGCTATTTGGATAGTATTTTCCTGCAGTATCTATTTTCACTCTTTTATTTAAATGTTTCCACATTCTTGTATAGTCAATCTCTCTTATAAACAATATATAGAATTAGAGTAAAATGAGTTTTATCACAATTAATATGTGGTCATGCTCAGTCTTGCCTGACTTTTTGTGACCCCCTGGACTCCAGGTTCCTCTCTCCATGGGATTTCCCAGGCAAATTACAGAGAAGGTTGCCATTTCTTTCTCCAAGGGATCTTCCTGACCCAGGGATCAAAACTGTGTCTCCTGTGGCTCCTATATTGCAGGCAGATTCTCTACTTACTGAGCCATCAGGGAATATACACATAAAAACACAAAATAAGGCCACTTCAATTTAATAAGAATAAACTTGAAAAACATTAAAGATTTATTGAAAATTATTAAAAGCCCAGGAATTAGTCAGCTAGAATAGCTAAGAAATTTTGAGAAAATAATAATTGAGGGTTTGAAAACACAGACTTTACAGTGTAGTATGAAGACAAAATAATTTAAATACCTTAATATTCTCACCAAAATAAACAACCTAGCCAATTTAAGAAAATAAAAACTCTATCCCAAAACCCATAAATATGTATAAGAATTTGATATATGATTGAAGGAAATATTAGTTTTCCAGAAATGTCATTAAGTAGAATAACTGTGATATAAATTTTATAAAAAGAATAATATAAATGATAGCTGGAATATATAACAGGAATAACTGTTTAATGAATCAAAAAGAAATATACAATTTTATTTATACTTTTTCTCACTCTATATTCCCAAATAGATTTTAGATTTGTTAAGAGTATCTAAGTAACCATTAAGAAAATGATATAACTAGAAGATGACATGTATAAAAAGGAAACTGTATAAATTATCAGAGTTGCTCTGAGAGCTATTGTTTTTAGTTACTTAGTGTGTCCAACTCTTTGTGACCCCAAGAACTGCAGCACACCAGCTTTGCCTGTCCTTCAACATCTCTCTCAGAGCTAAACCCATAAGCGTAATATTTTAACATACAATAGCCCCTATCACAAGTAAATACAGAGGAAGTATTGACATTCCATTCAACTAACAAAAACTGTAACTCTTCTTTCCTATTTGGGGCAATTACAAATAGGGTGGAGAGAATTAGTGAGAATTAGGAAGAGATGAAATAGACAAAGTTATCAGGATAGTGATATTTTTAAATAAATCATAAAAATATCAATAATGATCCATGGAAAGTTGCATGCTCTTTTACTTTCTATCTGTGTGTCAGTTTGGATAAATTTGAATAAACTTTATTCATTTAACAAATATCTATAAGGAACTTACCAGTTGTGAGACACTATCAGACACAAGATATGGTATAAATAAGAGTTTCAGCTCTTATGATGTTTATATTAGGGTAGACCCTTACTTTTCCAAACTGTACAATAACTCAGAGCATTAAGATTTATAATAGATAATATTTGAAGTGCTTATTATTATTAAGCTTGTAAGGAATGATTACTCAAATACAAGGTTAGATACAAGAAAAGATTATTTGAGAGAGAATATCTGAAGCACTACCATCTCACACACTTCACTTTTCTTCTTGTACTAGATATACACAAAGGTATACAATTCAGACTACACCAAAGTGAGTTCCTACAGTCTTTTGTCTCCTGTCATGACAAGAAAGAGCTGGAAAGAAATAACGCTATTTTGTTCTCTCTACATATTAATTAATTAATTAATTAATCTTTCAAGATTAATATGAACACTGCCACTTCTTTTTTTCCTTAAATATGTATTTATTTGGCTGTGCAGGTCTTAGTTGTGGCATGTGGGATCTAATCCTGACCAGAGATTGAACTGGGACCCCTGCATTGGGAACTTGGAGTTTTAGCCACTGAACCACCAGAAGTCCAGAAAGTTCTTAAGCTAACATCATTCTCCACAACTTGGCAATAAATGTCTTCCACTGAAGCAAAGACCATCTTGCATCTGACAACTTCTCATATTCCCATAATATCTTTAGTTACTGTCTCCTCATTGAATTATACTGAATTTTTATATCCCCAAATAGTCAATATATATATATATATATATATCATCTCAGTTGAATAACTTCTTTTTTTTTTTTTTTTAGTTGAATAATTTCTGAAGAACACTTTCTCAAAATCAGGGTGGAGCACTAATCTTTCTTGGCTATTTCCCACACCACCTTTTATCCCTGCCTGTACTTTGGAGTGGTCCATGAGCTAAAGATGCGGTAACCCTACTGTGGCCACCTGGTCTCCATTGGAAGGAGCCAAGAAGGAATATTGGTGCCCTTTGAGCTTTGCTACAGACTTCCTTTCTCCAGCTTCATCATCTTCCAGAGCTAGAGACAAGAGGGGGCCACAGAACGTTTGATGCACCATTTAAGATCAATTCTCTCAATCTCTATGTCACCATTACTAGATGAAGTCAGGCACCTGGAACACAGTATAATTTGAAACTGCCTCAGCTGCTCTCCTATAGGCTCTCAAGCCTCTCCATCAGTGCCTGCCTTGAGATCATGAGGACAATCCCATTTTGCCCCTTATCCCTGAATGTATCCTCATCACCAGAAGCTAAGAATTCCCAGGTCATCCCTCATCCTCAAAACTAATCCTAAGATTGCCTTGTATTGCCATCAGCTCTTCTGCCTCCATCCTCTAAACCCATCTACCTCCTGAAACACTTTCACAACTGGATCCTTTGAACTGGTGGCCAGTCATCAGCAGAATCTCCCACATCCTCCAACCCTTCTGAAGGTTTCCTTCCATTTCTTATTTAACCAAAATCAGTTTAAGCCTATCATCCTTACAAGAAGGGAAAATTTACCCTCACCTTTCCTGTCTCCAGTGTTCCAGGTGGAATGGATTCTTCCTCATTGCCACTTCCAGAGCATTCTTCTTCAACTCTATACCTTCTTAGCTTTGAATCTCCTGGCAGAGCTGTCATGGTCACTCACTTCTTGATAATTTGAGCCCCTTGTATATTGCTGTCACTCTTTCCAACAACACCCCTGTTTTATTCTTGGTGATTTCAATGTTCATGCATGTGGTCATTTAAATTCTTGGCCATCCAGGTCCCTGACTTTTTCTCTTCCAAAAATTTAGTTATTCACCCTGCATCAGACATTCACAATCCTATTCTTACAAATTTTGGCATTATCTGTATTACTATATTCCGTCCAAAATTATAATTTATTGCATTTTCATTCATCTACCTGTCACTTCATTGCCTTCAAGCTAACTCAATTTTGTTGTTCAATTCCAGTAAGTGTTTAATTAGACCCAGATACAGACTTATTGATCCTAAGCTCCTTTTCATTGGCCCTAGTCACCCTCATGTCCTTCCTTTTTACTCATTAAAAACCATGTACCATAATTACAATCACCTACTTTTATTTATTGCTGCCTTCAGCATTCCTTTCTTTACAATAGTCCCTGACATAAATACAATTCTGATTAAATCTAATTCTCTAAGTACTCTTTATCTAGACATATGCAATTAAATATGACTGGAGAAAAACAGATAAATGTATTCTCTAGTTTAAATTCATTTCATGACCAAAATTTCAAGTTACTCTTAATGTTGCTCAACAATCCTGCCTCAGTGTAGTAGTACATTTACTCTCCCATTCTCTTTAAGGAAAAATGCACATTTTGCATTTTCTTCAAATCACTAGGATCTTTAGCCAAACTTTACCTTAGGGAATTACATTTATTCCTACTCCACTGAGAAGGCAGAGACAATAGAAGATCTACAGGTTCCATCAGTATACCTAACCACCTCTCGATCATTGTAATCACATAAATGATGTTTAAGGTTAAAACTATGGTTACAAACTGTACTCTTACCTTTGTTCTTAGTATGGAAGAACTGCTCATTTCCCTACTCATAACCAACCCCCACCTTGTGACTAGAGTTCATCTTCTCTCACCTATGCAAACATCTACTCTTTCAGAAATTCTTTCTGGTCCTTACTTCATTAGTTGTTCATTCTTTAGTGATTATTCCAACTGACCAAAAATATAATCTAAACTGTTCTGTGGGTACCACTTCATTTCTCTGTTCTCCCTTTCGTCAAACTTTCTCAAGCATTTATGTTGGATTGGTCAAAAATGTTTGTTTGGGTTTTAATGTTTCAAATTCCTCTATCCTTATTCTCTTTCAAACTTTAAGAAAATGTATGCTCTTACTGATTCACACACACACAAAATACACATATTTTCAAGGTAAACAATGAACTTAATAGTGCTAAATTCAATGATCAGTCTTCATCCTATATACTTAACAGCAACATTGGACTTAAATTATCTTCACCAAAATATTTTCTCCCCTTCTGTGCCACACTCTTGGTTTTCATCCTACCTCAGTGGGGTCTTTTCTGTCTGCACTTATCAGTCTATATACCTCTTCTCTTTGACACTCAAACCTTTTATATTAATAAAATCATGTAGTTTTATTTTTTTAGTTTTATGTTTGACAAGCTATTTTTAAGATTATGGCTTGCAAAGTTATATTTCCAGTCTATATCTCCCTCTTCACTCAAGACTTGTATGTACAAATATTTTTTCAATATCCTTCCTTGGGTGGCTAGTAGGTATCATAATCTAAACATTTCAAAAAACCAAATTTCTGATTTCCCACCAGCCACAATCTGATCCTCATACACTATCCCAAACACAAAAAGTTGAAATGTCATATTTTTATTTAACTGCATGAAAAATTTTGAGGTTTATTTTTTATTTCATTGTTTTTATCCTACTTCACAATCTATATCAAACCCACATCTCCCGTATTGCAGGCAGACTCTTTACCATCTGGAGCCACCAGGGAAGGCCTGACTTTAAAATATAGCAATAATGTAACCATTTTTAACCATTGCCAATGCTACTGTTAATGTCCAGATAATCAGTTTGTTCAGCCTGGTTATTGCAGTAACTCATATGTCTCCTTGCTTCCCTTCCCTTCTCACGTTCCCAATGCCCATTCTCAATGGAACACCCAGAATGACTGTATTACAAATAAGTCAGATGATCTTATGTATCTACTTAAATTCCTCTAGTGATTTCCCAATACATAAATCAAGCCAGTGTCTTTACAGTGATCTACAAGGACTCAGATGAGCTGCCCATCAGTACCCCTCACATCTCCTCTTCTACTCTGATCCAAATTCAGTCTATTCCAATCACCTCCAATGTCTCTAAGCTTTAACTTCCTTCTTTCTGGAATGACCCTGTCAACCTATCTAAAAGACCTGTTCCTTTAGCTTCTTTAAGAGAGGCATCCTTTGCCATCTACATAAAATGGTGCCCTTCTTTCATATCCCATAATACTTCCCAGTTTTCTTAATTTACTTTAGTTTCCTTTATAACACTCACTAATATCCGATTATTTATTTGCATATTTATTATATGTTTTATCACTTCAGTTTTTTTTTTTTTTTTTTTTTTTGAGAGAGAAAGGGAGTCAAAAGCCAAGGGAAAGTGGGCAAAGGAAGGGATCCACGAGGATGGGAGGGAAATGGGAAGGAAGAAGGAGGGTGATGGTGGGGAGGAATTATTTTCGATCCTGCTGATGGTTAGTACAAAGTGAGTTGGGCAGCACATTCCATGGGGTGTCACATGGTAACTGGCATTTCTTTGGGGAGTAGGTGGACTGCTGGCCTATGGGGGTGGCCCAGGGCTCTTCCACAACAGAGAACGTCAACAGTATCTAGCAGGGGCTTGTTTCCCTTCCTTGTGTCTATACCCACTTCATATGTGAGCCTCATAAAGAATATCTTAAAACGAAAGTATTTTTGAGGCAGGGAAATCAGAGAAAAAGAGAAAGGAAAAAAGGAAGGCAGAATTGTATCATCTTCTTCATTCTTTTTTTTTTTTTTTTTACCAGCTTTTGGCTTTGTTGATTTTTGCTATGGTCTCTTTTGTTTCTTTTGCATTTATTTCTGCCCTAATTTTTAAGATTTCTTTCCTTCTACTAACCCTGGGGTTCTTCATTTCTTCCTTTTCTAGTTGCTTTAGGTGTAGAGTTAGATTATTTATTTGACTTTTTTCTCATTTCTTGAGGTATGCCTGTATTGCTATGAACTTTCCCCTTAGGACTGCTTTTACAGCGTCCCACAGGTTTTGGGTTGTTGTGTTTTCATTTTCATTAGTTTCTATGCAAATTTTGATTTCTCTTTTGATTTCTTCTGTGATTTGTTGGTTATTCAGCAGCATGTTGTTCAGCCTCCATATGTTGGAATTTTTAATAGTTTTTCTCCTGTAATTGAAATCTAATCTTACTGCATTGTGGTCAGAAAAGATGCTTGGAATGATTTCAATTTTTCTGAATTTGCCAAGGCTAGATTTATGGCCCAGGATGTGATGTATCCTGGAGAAGGTTCCATGTGCGCTTGAGAAAAAGGTGAAATTCATTGTTTTGGGATGAAATGTCCTATAGATATCAATTAGGTCTAACTGGTCTATTGTATCATTTAAAGTTTGTGTTTCCTTGTTAATTTTCTGTTTAGTTGATCTATCCATAGGTGTGAGTGGGGTATTAAAGTCTCCCACTATTATTGTTTTATTGTTAATTTCTCCTTTCATACTTGTTAGTATTTGTCTTACATATTGCGGTGCTCCTATGTTGGGTGCATATATATTTATAATTGTTATATCTTCTTGGATTGATCCTTTGATCATTATGTAGTGACCTTCTTTGTCTCTTTTCACAGCCTTTGTTTTAAAGTCTATTTTATCTGATATGAGTATTGCTACTCCTGCTTTCTTTTGGTCCCTATTTGCATGGAAAATTTTTTCCAGCCCTTCACTTTCAGTCTGTATGTGTCCCCTGTTTTGAGGAGGGTCTCTTGTAGACAACATATGTAGGGGTCTTGTTTTTGTATCCATTCGGCCAGTCTTTGTCTTCTGGTTGGGGCATTCAGGTCATTAACATTTAAGGTAATTATTGATAATTATGATCCCATTGCCATTTACTTTATTGTTTTGGGTTCGAATTTATACACCCTTTTTGTGTTTCCTGTCTAGAGAATGTCCTTTAGTATTTGTTGGAGAGCTGGTTTGGTGGTGCTGAATTCTCTCAGCTTTTGCCTGTCTGTAAAGCTTTTGATTTCTCCTTCATATTTCAATGAGATCCTTGCTGGTACAATAATCTGGGCTGTAGGTTATTTTCTTTCATCCCTTTAAGTATGTCTTGCCATTCCCTCCTGGCTTGGAGAGTTTCTATTGAAAGATCAGCTGCTATCCTTTTGGGAATTCCCTTGTGTGTTATTTGTTGTTTTTCCCTTGCTGCTTTTAATATTTGTTCTTTGTGTTTGATCTTTGTTAATTTGATTAATATGTGTCTTGGGGTGTTTCTCCCAGCAATCTTGATTCCAGCTTGTGTTTCCTCTAGTCCAGCATTTCTCATGATGTACTCTGCATATAAGTTAAATAAACATGGTGACAATATACAGCCTTGACGTACTCCTTTTCCTATTTGGAACCAGTCTGTTGTTCCATGACCAGTTCTAACTGTTGCTTCCTGACCTGCATACAGATTTCTCAAGAGGCAGATCAGGTGGTCTGGTATTCCCATCTCTTTCAGAATTTTCCACAGTTTATTGTGATCTACACAGTCAAAGGCTTTGGCATAGTCAATAAAGCAGAAATAGATGTTTTTCTGGAACTCTCTTGCTTTTTCCATGATCCAGCGGATGTTGGCAATTTGATCTCTGGATCCTCTGCCTTTTCTAAATCCAGCTTGAACATCAGGAAGTTCACGGTTCACATGGCAGAAAGTGAAGAGGAACTAAAAAGCCTCTTGATGAAAGTGAAAGTAGAGAGTGAAAAGGTTGGCTTAAAGCTCAACATTCAGAAAACGAAGATCATGGCATCTGGTCCCATCACTACATGGGAAATAGATGGACAAACAGTGGAAACAGTGTCAGACTTTATTTTTCTGGGCTCCAAAATCACTGCAGATGGTGACTGCAGCCATGAAATTAAAAGACGCTTACTCCTTGGAAGGAAGGTTATGGCCAACCTAGATAGCATATTCAAAAGCAGAGACATTACTTTGCCAACAAAGGTTCGCCTAGTCAAGGCTATGGTCTTTCCTGTGGTCATGTATGGATGTGAGAGCTGGACTGTGAAGAAGGCTGAGCACCGAAGAATTGATGCTTTTGAACTGTGGTGTTGGAGAAGACTCTTGAGAGTCCCTTGGACTGCAAGGAGATCCAACCGGTCCATTCTGAAGGAGATCAGACCTGGGATTTCTTTGGAAGGAATGATGCTCAAGCTGAAACTCCAGTATTTTGGCCACCTCATGCGAAGAGTTGACTCATTGGAGAAGACTCTGATGCTGGGAGGGATTGAGGGCAGGAGGAGAAGGGGACGACAGAGGATGAGATGGCTGGATGGCATCACTGACTCGATGGATGCGAGTCTGAGTGACCTCCGGGAGCTGGTGATGGATAGGGAGGCCTGGCGTGCTGCGGTTCATGGGGTCGCGAAGAGTCGGACACGACTGAGCGACTGATCTGGGGTGTTTCACCTTGTTTATCCTGTTTGGGACTCTGGGTTTCTTAGACTTTAGTGATTATTTCCTTCCCCGTTTTATTATTATTATTTCCCATTTTTATTTTATTTTATTTTATTATTTTTTATATTATTTATTTATTTTATTTTATTTTATTTTTATTATTATTTTTTCCCATTATTATTCCCATTTCCCAATTATTTCCCATTTTAGGGAAGTTTTCAACTGTTATCTCCTCAAGTATTTTCTCATGGTCTTTCTTTTTGTCTTCTTCTTCTGGGACTCCTATGATTTGAATGTTGTAGTGTTTAATATTGTCCTGGAGGTCTCTGAGATTGTCCTCATTTCTTTTAATTTGTTTTTCTTTTTTCTCCTCTGATTCATTTATTTCTACCATTCTATCTTCTAATTCACTAATCCTATCTTCTGTCTCTGTTATTCTACTATTTGTTGCCTCCAGAGTGTTTTTGATCTCATTATTGCATTATTCATTGTATATTGACTCTTTTTTTATTTCTTCTAGGTCCTGGTTAACCTTTCTTGCATCTTCTCAGTGCTTTTCTTCAGGCTATTCATCTGTGATTCCATTTTGATTTCAAGATTTTGGATTCATTTCACTATCATTATTCAGAATTCTTTATCAGGTAGATTCCGTATCTCTTCCTCTTTGGTTTGGTTTGGTGGGCATTTATCCTGTTCCTTTACCTGCTGAGTATTCCTCTGTCTCTTCATCTTCTTTAAATTGCTCAGTTTGGGGTGTCCTTACTGTATTCTGGCAGATTGTGGAATTTCCGATTGTGGCGTTTCCTCACTGTGTGTGGGTTTGTACAGGTATGTTGTCAAGGTTTCTTGGTTAGGGGAGCTTGTGTCGGTGTTCTGGTGGGTGGAGCTGGATTTCTTCTCTCTGGAGTGCAATGAAGTGTCCAGTAATGAGTTATAAGATGTCTGTGGTTTTGGGGTGACTTTGGGCAGCCTGTATACTGGAGATCAGGGCTGTGTTCCTGTGTTGCTGGGGAGTTTGCTTGGTACGTATTGCCCTGGAAGTTGTTGGCCCTTGTGTGGTGCTTAGTTTCAGTGTAGGTATGGATGCTTTTGATGAGCTCCACGGGGTTTTAGTTTATTGCCTGTTGTTTCCAAGGCGGTTCCCTCTGTTATAGCTTCTTCTGTTCGCTGGTCTCTTCAGTGTCTGATTACTGCCCTGATACAGAGGGGGCGGTGGCGGACCTTTTTTTTTTTTTTTTTTAAAGCTCACTTGTTCAGTCGTGCTGTGGGGAGGCGGGGACGCTGCAAATAAATAACACTGGCATGTGCTCGCAGTGCCTCAGCCACTCTGGGCTTGCCCCCCTCACGGTGCATGTAGCCTCCCTGCCCACACTGCTCAGGCTCTAGGTTGCTCCACCAGGAATCATCTGCGGCTGGCGCTGGGCTGCTTGTACCTCCCAGGTCCAAGCCACTCAGGTTCAGGCACTCGGGTGGTCCTCAGAAGCACAGACTCAATTGGACCTGTGTTTTGTGCCCTTTCCAGATCTGAGCAGTACAGGTGATGAGGTATTTAGCGAGTGCAGCTGCTGCAACTTATTGCCTCCCTGCCGCTCGATTTTCTCGGTGTACAACCAGCATACCTTCTCAGGCGGATGTTGACAGTCCAGAGCCCCAAGAAGCCTTAGTTAGCAAAGAAGCCTGCTTACAGTTTTGTAGATAATGTCTCTCTGGGGCTGCGATTGCCCGCTTCCGGCTCTGGCTGCCTGTCACCGGAGGGGGACGGTGTGCAGCCAGCTATCTCTGTACAGTCCTTTGTTCCGTGTGTGGGCCTGGCGGCATCTTAGCTTAGGGCTGGCTTTTCACGTGGTAGATATCCCACAGTCTGGTTTGCTAGCCCAAATTATTTCGCCCAGGTAGCGCTAGGGATATTCAGGCCAGATCCTTGCTCTAAGCGATGCAGCCTGCGCCGTGCTTCCCTGCCCAGCCCCTGCTTGTTAATGGCAGATGCAGGTGCCTGCGCTGCTTCTCCCCTGGGGGAGTTACCGCAGGGCTTGTAATCTCCTTTCAAAGACAATGGGTTGTCTTTCTGGGTGCCTTATGTCCTCTGCCAGCATTCAGAAGTTGTTTTGTGGAATTTACTCAGCGTTCAAATATTTTTTTTTGATGAATTTGTGGAGGAGAAAGTATTTTCTCTGCCCTATTCCTCCGCCATCTTAGCTCCTCCTCCTATCACTTCAGTTTTTATTAAAACTATAGCTTCCTGATAAGAAGTCCATGGAATTCTCCAGGCCAGAATACTGGAATGGGTAGCCTTTCCCTTCTCCAGGGGGTCTTCCCAACCCAGAGATAAAACCCGGGTCTCCCACATTGCAGATAGATTCTTTACCAGCTGAGCCACCAGGGAAGCCCAGGTACTGGAGTAGGTAAGCCTATCCCTTCTCCAGCAGATCTTCCCAACCCAGGAATCAAACTGGGGTCTCCTGCATTGCAGGAGGATTCTTTACTAATAGCTCTGAGGGAAGCCCTTATTATATGTTTTATCACTTCAACTTTTATTAAAATTATAGCTTCCTGATAAGAAGTCATAGCTCTTATGACTGTGTCACTATATGACACTTAGTAGGCACTCTATAAAAGTTTATTGAATGTGTGAATGGATAGGTACAGTGTGTGCTCAAATGTTATTGCATGATACAATCAATCCTGTTCTCTTACAAGCATCTATAACAAAGTCTGTATCATGTATGTATCATGTCAGCATTTAATTATAAAGTTATTTTTTATCAATTGTTACTACTAAGAACTTTTCATGTATGGAGACCATATTTTAGATTTATATTTGCCACAGTACTTTAATTACTGCTCAATTATTGATAGAAGCTTATAAAATCTTGTATATAGGTTAAAATACTCATTGATGGTGTGGATCTAAAAGCACCAAGAAAATGCAACTAATTGTCTGTGGTATTTGTTTCCCTCTCTTCTTCCTGCTATTTTTTTAAAGCAAAGTCAATTAAGAAGTAATCTCATTAAGAAATCTTGAATTCTCAATTCTACTGTGTTCTATCCTATCATCCAGAGAGGAGCTTGCTGCTGCTGCTCCTAAGTCGTTTCAGTCGTGTCCAACTCTGTGCGACCCCATAGATAGCAGCCCACCAGGCTCCCCTGTGCCTGGGATTCTCCAGGCAAGAATACTGGAGTGAGTTGCCATTTCCTTCTTCAAGGCATGAAAGTGAAAAGTGAAAGTGAAGTCGCTCAGTCGTGTCTGACTCTTAGCGACCCCATGGACTGCAGCCCACCAGGCTCCTCTGTCCATGGGATTTTCCAGGCAAGAGTACTGGAGTGGGGTGCCATTGCCTTCTCCAAGAGAGGAGCTTATCAGTGATGAAATGTGGAAGAAAAACAACTGAAGCAAAAAGAGAAAAAAAGGCAGAAGAAGGGAAATCAGAATTGGAATTCCTACTGCATGTGCAGATCTTTGGGACTTACTCTGAGGTACTATTGATCAATTGAACATCATGCAATAGATTGCAGTATCTTGAGCTTCCATCTAGTTGGAATATTCATTCAACTGGGATGAGGCCATGTGGACTTCAAAATGGATTAACATACCATATAGATATCTGTATATATAAGATTAAAGCATTTTAGAAATTCTGTAATTTGGCATATGACCAAAGAAATAATATGGCAAGCTTGAATAACCACACTGTTGTAATATAATCAGGTAAAAAGGATTCTAAGAGTATATTTTCTTTACTTTAATGTAAAAGGAAGTTTCACTCCTTTTCTTGCCTATTCTTGAATTTAATTCACCCCTTGTCCATAGATGTTATCTTACATGTGACCCAGTAGTTCATCACTGTAATTTATACCATTTCCTTGACAGGGATATAAACCGCCTCTCCACAGGAGCATTTTACTCCACAGGAGCATTTTACTTAAAGACATATATATATCAAGTCACCTTTCAACCGTCTTTTCTCCAGGCTAAATGATCTCAACTGCTCCATCTTTCCTTCACAGATTTTACTTTCTTTCATAATAATTTCCTTAAATTCTGTTTTTTCTTTCTTAAATTTCTAGATAGGAACACATAACTGGACACATCATTTCAGAGGATCTAAATCATGCACAATGAAAAGTAGTAAGAGCCCCGACCTAAGGGATGAAAGGCCTGGATTGTAGTAATTTCAATTATTCATTATAGCTGCCTTGGGCAAAGCACTTACCACCCTGAGTCTTAACTTTTACAAGTTTAAAAACCAGAGAAACATCCCATTTTATCTAATGGAGACTTTGGAGTAGAAAAATGTTTCTTGAAATATAAAGCATTTTGTAACTATATATTGTATTTTCTGCTAAACATGGACTAAAGGGAAATAGTACCAATTAAATAAAAGCCATAGAAGGATTTTTTACACACTAATATCTGAATACTAATTTTCTGTTTTGGGGAGAGTTGCAAATTATCATATAAAATGTGAGTCTTTGAACTTATTTACTAAGACATATTTAATTTTTAAAAATGTGTATTATGCTCTTCATTTCATTAAAGATAGTAATAGGAAGGAGGGAATAATATAAAAAGATAACTAGTTAACTGCTTGTCTTTGTTTAAACTGTTTTCCCATTCAAGATGTGACTACATTTCAATTGTGTGGAATTAAACATAAATGGGTATGTATTCAGCAGGGTGCAGGGGAATTAGAAAGAAAAAAAAATCTCCTTATGTAATGGGTATTTTGTGGATGATTTTCTTCCCAGCATGCTAAAAATGTAATCACCAAATGTGATATATAAATGCACAGAGTCTGGAGTTTCCTCTTTACAATCCTCCCATCACACACACACCCCTCTCGTGTTTACACACTTAGTTTCTGTTTAATATGTTATTCAAATGAAGTATTCCTCTTGTTTCTTTTTCACCCTGTCTCAAGGCATTTGATATTTAAAAAATTCATTTTCTAAAACATGCACGATATAAATACTAGAAACAAATTAGACACCCCCCATCCCCCCTACCCCCGCAAATAATCTGAGTTCTTTGAGTCCACTGAAGTTCATTGACCTACACGATATGGAAACTGTAGAAGCACATAATTCACAGATCTCTAGTCAGTAGCATAAAATTAGTAGAACCTTGGGCAGAGCAGGCAAAGAACAGAACTGTTAGGGGAAGCACACTGACTGAAACCGCACCCCTGGCCAGGCACCAGAGTAACCATTTGCATGAGTTGTTTTACAAGAGGTCTTGGTAAGGAACAGGGAACTAATAAGCCACCACCAACTGGAAGAGTTCAGGGAAGGTCAAAAGGAGACACCACATGTCTGACTACCTCCCAGAATCCTTCTCTTTGGCATCTATCTTGGCTAAACAAGGCATACACCACCAGAAAAGACTCAGTCAGAATGACTGGCTAAAGACAACCCAGAAACTAATCCCATCACCATAAAACCCGAGACTGTGGCAGAGCTGTTCTCCTGGGTTCCCTTACCCTACTGCTCTTTACCCAGGTGCCCTTTCCCAATAAAATCTCTTGCTTTGTCAGCACATGTGTCTCCTTGGACAATTCACTTCTGAGTGTTAGACAAGAGCCCAGTTTCAGGCCTGGGAAGGGGTCCCCCTTCCTGCAACAGAACCACCAGACCTTTCCATGGTGAGGATTATGAACGACTCCTAAGAGAGTGAGAGGTACATCTTTATCTCTTCAAACGTCATACTTAGCCTAAATATCTTGGAATAAATTTTTAAACATCTCCATTTCCAACTTCTTGCCCTACCTTAGTCATCCAAAATAATAGTTTTGTTGGCTTTTGAAGGCTGAAAAAGTAAAATGAAAATAAAAAATTTTTTGCAATGCTATGGGTAGAAGGTTATAGGAAAAAAAAAATCTGTATAAAGTTCTTTGGTTAAAATACCAGGAACTCACTTCAAGCTACTCAAAGCAAAATAAATATATTATGAAGAATATTGTGCTCAATGACCACCACTTGAGGAGTGTTGAAAGTTCTCAGAAAAAATGATTTTCAGCTGGGTAGACACCCAGACCTGGGTGTCTCAAAGAACTAGACAAAGGAAAATAATAAAGCATATGTTTTGTTCCAAGAGTCTCACCTCCATTCCCTTTCTCAGAAATTATTTTTTATTCTCTTTCAATATCCACTCTCTTCCAAAGTAACTGTGAGTCTCATGCTTCCTAGAAAGTCTGCTTTTCAAAAATCATTCTATTTTAACACCTAATATCTCTCAGCTTCAAAGTTCACACTTCCAAATGGGAGCTAAAGATGCCTGCATCCCAGAAGTAAGATAACACCAACACAAGACAATATATGTGAGAAATGTATCACAGTGCTTAGTGTATAATCTATGCTCAGTAAAGAACTTTATTTTTGCTTTCTAATCCTTAAATCATATTCACAAGCTAGTGACATAATGTGGGATTTTTCTCAAGGATATATGGATGAAGAAGAAAGTCTTATAGAGATTTTATATATTTACCTCTTGGAGTGGATACCATAAAGAACACTAATAAAAATGTGCCAACAGTATATTTATTATCAGAGAACAGTTAGAGTTGAATGGACAGCTACAACGTTCTATTGCTTTGAACACTCATGCTACTTTCAACAAAAATGCCCTTCTGGATATATAATTGTAGGTAACATACAAGGCAAAAATTCTAGTGTGGTTAATTATTTATACTTAATTACTTAGTTGTGCTCAACATGTGTTTCTCCCGGGGAAAATCATAAAATTTACAATTACATATGATTTTTACTTAATTTCCCCAGTGGTTCTGGATGACTAAGCCCCTATATAACTTCTGTTTGTTTTTCTGACAATTTATCAATATACCACACAAAGTTATAGAAATTATTCTACATTGCATGTGACATCTTTCAGTTAAACGATGGAAAATCATGATCTTTATGTCAACAGCACTCAAAAGATAGCTAATTAGATTTTCAAATCTTTAGGCTCTATAGAATTCAAAAGTCAGACACTGGGAATTATTAAAAGAAAAGAGACTGACAGTTCTTTCTACAGACTTTATTGATTACAACAAGATTTTTATAAGCCCACACAGTAGGGAAAAAAGTACTCTAAATATTTTGCTATGAAGACTTCAGGGGCTTTTATATAAGATGCCAAGGAAATGTTAAAGCCTTTCATAAATCTCCAGTAACAGAATTCAAAAAATTGGTGTATTCTACAAATAAGCAATGAGCACTATACTTACAAACAGATTACCCACTGGACCCATTACTTAATCACTCTTCAAAAACATGGCAAAGAGGACCAATTTCTTAAGAAACTGCAGTAGGTTACTCACCACCAAGCGATGAATGTTACTGGTAGCATTGGGGGTGGGGTGATATTGTAATAGGCAAACAAAAAGAAGACATTTTTTGGAAGCTATGGTTTTAGAGTATCTAAAAATAAAAGAAAATCCAAATATATTTCTAGTCTCTCTGTAATTGGAACAGTCTTAAAAACTTCAAGGGAAAAAGACTAATATTTACTCATTTATTATCATCTGCAATGATGAAAGGAAGTAAATTGAATGAGAGAAAAAAGACCACTTGGTGAGACAATGCCTTTTTTCCTCTAGCTTAAACACATTTATTTCTTCTAAAAATATTTTATGTTCTCAGCTGTGCAATTTACAAATATGAATTGAACTATACAATTTCAACCTTGTGGGGGATGACAAAATTTATATTTCCTATTTTATATATGTTGGAAATTAAAACTATACTTAGCAATTTCCTTGAACTTCAGTTGGATGACTTGATGAGAAGCAAAAGGCATGACCACTCTTTCAAATCAACACAGCTATTTTGTACCCTGCTGATTTTCTTACAATTCTAGAATAGACAGAAAGGGAGAGTGTTATTAAAAAAACCTCATAAGAAGTTTCATTAAGCAAGAAACTATCACCCAGGAAGAACTCAAGCAGATCTCCATTAGAAATATAGGAATAATGAAGAGAGATAGTTTTAGATTTGTTTCTGTGACGATACAATGTTTGAAAACATCCTTTGTTCTTCACTTCCAATTCTAGTCCTTTTTAAACCATTTCTCCATTTTGGCTGCATCTGCTTGTTCAGAAAGAAAGTCTCTCTGCTGTTAAAAGCCCAGCTCGAAAAGACCACCAAGTGCAAAGCACATATTTGATAAAGGACTTGCATTCAAAATATAAAAAGAACTTTTAAAACTCAACAGTAAGAAAACAAGAATCCACCTGTAATCCCAGAGACCCTGGTTTGATTCCTGGGTTGGGAAGATCCACTGGAGAAGGGATAGACTACCCACTCCAGTATTCTTGGGCTTCCCTGGTGGCTCAGCTGGTAAAGAATCTGCCTGGAATGCGGAAGACCTGGTTTTAATCCCTGGGTTGGGATGATCCCCTTGGAGAAGGGAAAGGCTACACATTCCAGTATTCTGGGCTGGAGAATTCCATGGACTGTATAGTCCCATGGGGTCTCAGAGAGTCAGACATGACTGAGTGATTTTCACTTTTCAAGAAAACAAACAACCCAATTAAAAAGTGAACAAAATTTCTAAACAGATACCTCACCAAAATGATGTACTGATGGCAAATAAGCACATGAAAAGATACTTAGTATCATATGGTATAAGGAAATTGTGAATTAAAACAACAATAAACTACTTCATATTTTCTAGAATGACTAAATTCCAGAAAACACAACACCAAATGTTGGTGAAGGTATGGAACAACAAAAATTCTTACTCATTGCTACAGGGACTGTAAAACAGAATGCAAAATGCTACAGCCACCTTGGAAAACATTTTGACAGGTTTCACAAAGCTAAACACAGTCTCACCATATGATTGAGCAATCATACCCACCTAGTTTGAAAACTTATATTCACACAAAAACCTACATGAGAATATTTACAACAGATACTTTATTTGTGATCACCAAAACATGAAGCAACCAGGATGTCTTTTGGTAGATAAATGGATAAATGGGGGTACATTCAGAAAATTGAATGTTATTCTGTGATAAAAAGAAATGAGTTACCAAGTCATGAGAAGGTTGATGAACCCTACTTGTATATTGCTAAGTGAAACAAGCCATTCTGAAAAGGCTACATGCCATATAATCCCAATTGTGTGATCTTTTGAAAAGACAAAACTACATAAACTAAAAATATCAGTGGTTTCCAGGGCATGTGAGTGATGGGGGATGAATAGGTAGAACACAGGGACTTTTAGGGCAGTGAACCTATTCTGTAGGATAATGTAATTGTGACCACATGACCTTATGAATTTGGCAAAATCTATCAAACCATGCAACAAAAGTTAACCCTCATGTAACTATGGACTTTAGTTAACAATGTCAATATTGGTTCATCATTTGTAGCACACATATCACACCAACCCAAGATGCTAGCAATGGAGGGAACCTAAGACAGGTGAGGAAGAGTATATAGAAATTCTTTGTATTTTCTGCTTCATTTTCCTGTAAACCTAAAACTACTCTAAAAATAGAGTCTATTAATTAAAAAATAAAGAAAAGGCCACCAGGAAAAGATTTGTAGTAAAAAAAAAAAAAAGGATAAAAAACTTTAGAATTCACTTTTTATAGCAAGAAAACATAAACCAGAGAAACTTTAGGGTCTTGGGACTAGCTTATTATAAGACTGAGCTCGTTAATTTTAAAGAGGAACAAGGGAAGCCATAGTCAGTTTGGGCTTGAATGCTGTCAGAGGTAGGGACAACAAGCATATGAATAATTTTTCCTCCAAAAGCTGGAAGATTAAAGCTAGTCTATAGACATCATTGGCAAAGAAGCAGTAGTCACTTATGTTAGTCAAAAGAGGGTATGTTCAAGTCATTTTTGTGGTCATGGAAAAGTTTTGTTTCTGTCTTCCAAAACATGGCTATAGAGTGGACTTGCCAAGAATGGCCTATATTTTCTGATCATTCATTTTAATTTGGATTATCATGGCTTAGACATTACTGAGCCTGTTTTCCACTTGCTCATTATAAGAACATGACAACAATTAAATCACACCAAGTCTTCCTTGATAAGCTAAAATACCTGAGGTGCTTTCCTGATTAGCCATCCGATGTTATCTAAGTAGCTTACAAACCTCAACTGGCTATTTCAAAGAATGTCTGACTTTTACTTTACAACCAGATTTCAATCATAGTTATTATTCAGAATACTTTGAGATGCAAGGAACATAAAATATGAATGGACGGGCAAACAATAGGAAGAAATTATTAGTCATAGCAAGATATATACTTATGATTCTTCTAGGTTTGGTGAATTCTGAGGCTTAACGACACTATTAAGGACTCAGGTTTTCTTCATCTTCTCCATTCTACAATCCTCAATGTGTTGGCTTTTATCAATAGGCTTGTCTCCTCATGGTCTCAAGATGGCTACAAGTACCCTCAAGCATTATATCCCCACACAATAATAAAAGAGAAAGACTGCACTTTGTCCCACCTTAAGCCTGAGAGTAACTTTTCAGCATCTCCCTCTTTATGCATCTTGTATTTGCAACATTGTTTTATCATCTGAAATAAAAATATAGGTGTCATTGCATAGGTTCCCTATGTCTGGGACTAAGTCCAGCAGATATTCTTTGAATTTAGACCAAAAGTCAGCAAATATTTTCTGTAGAGGGGAAGAGAGCAATATATTAGGTTCTGCAGATCATATACAGTCTCTATTACATATTCTTGTGTTTTGTTTTTCTTTACAACTCCTTAAAAATGTAAAAAATACTCTTAGCTTTCAGGATAAGCAAAAACTGGCTTTCAAAAATGATGATGATAAACTATACTATGTTTTATGCTTTTATCATGAACATAATTCAATTCAACAAATAATCATTGAGCATTTTCTATGTGCCAGGCATGGAGACTGCAATTATGCATAAATGAGCCAGGTTCTTATTCTGACAAGAAGTACTGTACTGAGAAAGTAATTATATAATTACAGGAAATCACTGAGTACAGTAAATCTTTAGATTTCAGAGCTCCCTTATAAAAGAGAAGTAGCACCCAGAAATCTTGTTTTAAAGCACATATTCACAAGAATGTTCCTTCTTTACCTGTTCTTTTCAAATAGCATGCATTCCTTGATTATCTTCATGTCCAAGCCTGTGTGAATAATTATGTGTTTCTATTATGATAACAATTTTTCTTTCTGTTGGGTTCATCTTCTTTTGACTGTTCCCCTTCAATGTGTTCCATGAGTAAGTTTATATTCTTCTTTGAGAAAGTGGGGACAATCTTTGCATATGCAGTCAGGAACCAATTCCTTATGTAACACTATAGAGCTTGTGATCTTGGTGGAACAGTTAGGGTGGCATCTCTATGGTCCACATCTCTCATGAGGGTGCATATATCATATCCTTGAAAGATTGTAGTTTCACTTTAGGACAAGTTTCCAATTCACAAAGTTGAAAGAGTACATATATGTAAGTTTATGAATAAAAGAGATGAGTGAGTGAAGTGGCTCAATCATGTCCGATTCTTAGTGACCCCATGGACTGTAGCCTACCATGCTCCTCCATTCATAGGGTTTTCCAGACAAGAGTACTGCTATGCTATGCTATGCTAAGTCACTTCAGTCATGTCCGACTCTGTGTGACCCCATAGACAGCAGCCCACCAGGCTCCCCTGTCCCTGGGATTCTCCAGGCAAGAACACTGGATTGGGTTGGCATTTCCTTCTCCAATGCATGAAAGTGAAAAGTGAAAGTGAAGTCGCTCAGTCATGTCCGACTCTCAGCGACCCCATGGACTGCAGCCTACCAGGCTCCTCCGTCCATGGGATTTTCCAGGCAAGAGTACTGGAGTGGGGTGCCATTGCCTTCTCCGAAGAGTACTGCAGTGGGTTGCAATTTCCTTCTCCAGAGGATCTTCCTGACCCAGGGATCAAAACTTAGTCTCCTGCATTGCAGGCAGACGCTTTACCTGCTGAGCCGCCAGGGAGGTCCAAAAGAGATGTGATACCTTAATCAGTTTTGGACAAGAAGCAACCCCAGGATTTCAGGGGTGGTTTACATGATCATTTTTTCCACCTATGTGACATGTATGCTGAAGGTGGACTATGCCTGTGTTGGGACTGGTCAGCTATTCACCATCATTTCATTCTGGAATACAGACTGAAGCAAAAGCCCTTATCTGGGACATTTTGATTTTATGGCAGAGGACAAAAGAGAAGACCAAGATGAATCGAGAAATCATATTTAGAGATTCTCCATTATGCTCTTTAGATGTAGCCAAGGATGATGATGATATAATAAAGATAAAAGTTGGAGGATCAAAGGTTTACTAATATCATGAACAGTCACAGGGTCTTTGTTCCAGGCTCCTTCTTTTATCTTGACAATACAAGGTTTTCAAAAACAGGGTCTTTCTAAAAAAAAAAAAAAAATTCTATTTTATTACAGTTAGCTCCATAACCACTCCTCTACAATTTCTTTTCAGCATAGTTCTTTCTCCTAACTTAATTTCCATACTTTGAGACTATCAGATTTTGGTGGAATTATGTCCTTTTTAGCAGAGCAATTTTCAGAGTCCAACAGAAAGACCACCTTAATCTACTCAAAAATCATAATGTGGTGCATAACAAGGCCGTGATTGGTATTTAGACTGTAGTTCAAGAGATTTCCTAACTTTTATGTTTTACTGATGGGAATTGAAGAACCATTCCATTTTACAATTCTGCAAGTTTCAGAAATGCTGGGATCTGTATCTCCTTTCATCCCTACCTTCAAACATCAGTTCTTTTCCAACCTCAGCTTTCTTGCAGTGCTTTCTCAAATGCACCTAATAACAACCAATTCATGCTAGTAATGTACTGTTTTGAAACCTTTTTCCCCAAAGCCACAGCCCTTTACTGTATATCAGCTGTCTTCCAAACAATCTCAAACAAAAATGTTACAAAATATTTTGGCACTGTATACCAATTTTCCAGTTTCCAATAATAGTTTCTCTTCCCCGAGCATCCAGAAAAAAAAGCTTTGTCACATATATTAGGCATTTTTGTTACAGCAGCCCACAAGGTTTAGCAGCTATTTGCTCAACTGGACAATTCTGCTGCTGTAACAGATAACCCCCATAGCTCAATGGATTACCTCAGAAGCATTTTGTTTTTCTCACGTTACATGCAAACTATGGTTGGGCTATGGCTGCTGTGTCAGTGCTTAACTCTGCTTGATTCTGCTGTGGGCCCTCTCATTTCTGGACTCACTGTGGAGATATCTTCCCTGCCTGGGACATGCTTTTATGGCAGCAGGCCAAAGCAAGAAGTTAAAATGAACCGTGAAAGCTTTTTCAAAACCTATGTCATATTTGTTCATATCCATCCACCATAAGAGGACAGGAAGTATGTCCCACCAGAGGGATGCATCAGGTCACAGGGCAATAGATGGTGGAGAGGTAAAGAGAGGGAATGAATACACCTTTTTTAAAATCTTTTTGATGTGGACTATATTGAATTTGTTACAATATTGCTTCTGTTTTATGTTTTGGTTTCTTGTCTGTGGGGCATCTGGTATTTTATCTCCCCAACCAGGGATCAAACCTGCACCCCTTGCTTTAGAAGGTGAAGTCTTAACCACTGGACTGCCAGGGAAATCCCTACATTTTAATACTGTTGTTGCTGTTTAGTCACTAAGTCGTGTCCAACTCTGTGCGACTACATGGACTGTAGTCTCCCAGGCTCCTCTGTCCATGAGATTACTCCAGCAAGAATACTGGAGTGGGTTGCCATTTCCTCCTCCAAGGCCTCTTCCTGATGTGGGATGGAACTCACATCTCCTGCTTGGCAGGCAGATTCTTTACCATTGAGCCACCTGGGAAGCCCCATACAATGTAATATAGTTTCAAAAATGCTTTGTAGCAGGAAGCTCCTTGTAAGAAGTACATTTCATGAATGAGTTACTCCCTGGATCATAAGAAAAGCTCTCAAATAGGATAGAAAGAATCACAATAAGGCTTTCCATTCTTCATTTACCTTTGTAAGTTTAGGAATAAAGTGCTCAAATAATCAAGATAGCATCTAAAGTAAGTTAAATAGTTCATTTTCTTCTTCTGCTATCCAAATCATCTCCTTCCCCTGACTTCTCTACACTATCTTCATTGGAGGAGATAAAGGCATTTTCATGATTAAAACAGAAAGTTGAAGACCTGTAGTGGTTTTTCAACCACTACAGTGGTCTTTCTTAAATGACATCCACATAACATATGCAGAAGGTGTTATAATTAGGCCCATTTGTGTATGAACTCTGTGGAGTGTACCATCCCTAAAGAAATTTCTACAATTGCTCATCTGTCAAACAAGTACCTGCCTCACTAGATCCTAAATAAGAATGTTAGTAAAGATGTAAAAAACAAGTAGGAAATTCAGTTTTAAGGCTATATAAAAATTGTCTCTGATCTTTAAATCATCCCTTACATATACCTCTCCCTAGAAATTCAAATATTTCTTATTTACATGAAATCTCCAAGTTAAACAACATTTTTAATAAACCAAAGCATATCATTCTTTATCATACAGGTGATGTGTTTCTATAACAGATATTTAACCCTATTCTCTCTATATGTTTTTCCACTTTTATTTTAATTTAAAGGCCTAAAAAGGTGTTTGCCATCATTTGGAAGGGACTGGCTTAGGTTCAGATATTGTTAGAAGAAAGGCAGTTTCTACTTTGGTGGCAGAACAAACTACTTTCCATTTGTCCTTGGAAAGTACATGTACAGAGAAAGCCATTTAGAAAGATTTCAAAAGAAGATTTGATGCCAAGTGCCATAGTAAAGCAAACTCCACTGAAACTACAGTTTTGTACTTCAAAAAGTTAATAAGCCTTTAATAAAACACATTTCCTGTTGAGATAAGTAGAGCTAAGTATTTTCATTCTACAGATGAGGGATAGCAAGGTGAGGAAGAGTATAAAGTAATTTGCCCAATGTCAAAGAAGTCCGAAATAGATCTTGGAATAGAGCCCTAATAGATTATAGGGAAAAAGAGAATAATAGAAATTATAAACCACTCACTCATATTATAGTGTTTCTATTGCGGAAATAAATAGCCTCTGTCACGAGAACCTATTTCAGTGGAGAATACAAATTTAAGTAGCTGAGCATCAAAATTAATAGAGAATGGTCACAGTACCCACATCATTTCAATGCACATATTAAACATAAAAACTAGAAAATTTACATTATCATAGAACTCACGATTTCCCTAAGCTCTTCTATTTGCAACAGAAACAGCCACATCATTCATTTATTTACCAAGAAGTCATTCCGAGGGCAAAGTATGTCTGTTAATTTCACATATAAGGTTAAAAATTCTTATTATTATTTATCTGCCACATAATGCAACTTTATCATTGCAGGTAAAGATAAAAGCAAAATATAGTTTAGCGATAAGCTCATTGTGGAAACTTATGAAGGATCAGACTGCTGAACATTATCTATTAAAGATATAACTTTTACTAATAAGAACTTTTACATTTTGTGTACAATTCTGGGCATGCATAATAAATATGAATATGGTAACCAGAAGGGTGATAAAGGACATTGTGCTTGGATTTTCCTGAGATATTTGGATCTTTCTAGGAAAATTTATGGAAAGTCCATTTTCATATCTATTATGTATGTCTGTGGCACCAACAATCATAATGCCTTGGCCCTCTGGCTAGACCATAAATTAAATACACAAATCATCTTTGCCTCACCTCAACCTTGAGAGGGCATGCTCACTCAATTTCTAAAGAAATGCCATAAAATGTGCTTTCATGACTATTTTAATGCTTCATGATTCAAGCAACTATTTTAGCAGGTCTCAGGAATATCTTAAAATACGACCTTACTCTTTCCTCTTAGTTACAAATTAATATAACTCACTTACCTGTCAAAATCACTTAAAATCTTTGTAAATAAGACTTTTGATCTCTGAAATTTAAGTCACATATTTTTTCTAATATCACAATAAAATCTTAGTGTGTGTGTGGGAGTCTTATTTATAATACTTATAAATAAATATTACTATATTTATTTATAATTAATATGCTAGAACTTACCACCTTAAACACTTTAAGTGAATTCTGATGATGTTACCTTTTTCAAAACACTAGCCATATCAGGGTAAATACTCATTAGTTTTGGGTTTCCCTTTTTACTCAGTCATATCTGACTCTGTAACTTCATGGACTGTAGCTGCCAGGCTCCTCTGTCCATGGGATTTCCCAGGCAAGAATATTGAAGTGGCTTGCCATTTCCTTCTCTGAGGAATCTTCCTGACCCAGGGGTTGAACCTGCATCTCCAGGGTCTTCTGCATTGCAGGCAAATTCTTTACCACTGAGCCATCAGGGGAGAACCCTTTATAGTCATACTTTACTTTTAAAAAATGGTGTGTCCAATCTATCACTCACATTTTACCAGACTAACTTCTAATTAAAAGTAACCTGTTTCCAAAAATTAAGGTTTCACTCTGTATTACCATCCAAGACCAATGTACTCAAGGACTGATAGCATTTCCAAAACAGAAATTCAAAAACATTTGAGAAAATAACAATATAATTAGCATAAAATTAAGTTACAAACAAAGATCCCAAAAGTCCTTGGAACACAAGTCCTTGTGCCTATGCTCAAGTTCAAGGTAGAACCCTGACCTCTGACTTAAGGCATCAGCTCCAAGCTTCTACAGGATGCTAAATCACTTTCCACAACACTGGAGAAATCCACATTCTTCTACTAGTTTCTTCACAAAGGATAATTATAATAATAGTAGTAATCATTAATAATAATTTCAATTTCTATTTATAATGGGCTAGGAAGGCAATGGCACCCCACCCCAGTACTTTTGCCTGGAAAATCCCATGGACGGAAGATCCTGGTAGGCTCCAGTCCATGGGGTCACTAAGAGTCGGACACGACTGAGCGACTTCACTTTCTCTTTTCACTTTCATGCATTGGAGAAGGAAATGGCAACCTACTCCAGTGTTCTTGCCTGGAGAATCCCAGGGACAGGGGAGCCTGGTGAGCTTCTGTCTATGGGGTCTCACAGAGTCGGACACGACTGAAGCGACTTAGCAGTAGCAGCAGCAAGTACTTCCTAAATGAAATATTTCCTGTAATCTTCATAATAATTCAATTTAACTCTCACAACAATCCTATAAAGTAAGGATTTTTTGAATTTCATTTTATGCATAATGTCTTCAAAGCTGAGATGGGACTTCACTCTAATGCTATTATTGATTTGGCCCTGGTCATCTGTAGAGAGGTCCTAGACAATGAGTATTTGCAAATCACTGTAAAAGAATAATCACCCCTTCATTCATTCTTCATGCCCATTTAGGAATCACTCAGATAATGGTTCCTGGAATTTCTTCAGTAATAACCATTTTTAAACTTGTCAAATTCTTGGTTATGCTTTTCTTATGTCAGGATTTCTTATTTTTTTTTTCTAAAAGATGAACATTTTAAAGTTCTAAGAAGTTAATAGTATATATATTTTCCTGAACTAATTTGGTTATGAAATCTTTCTTCCTAGAAAATGTCTTATGTTTACTATTAAAAGGAAAATGCCTTCTCATCTCACATAAGAGATAATAACCCTAATAAGTCTGAATTATTGAGTGCCACTCTGTTATGCAGTGTTACACCCAATAGAAAGATAAATCCAAACTTAATATTCAGAAAGTAATGCATGGCTTTACTAAATCTCTAAAATTGATAGCAGAGGGGTAATGATATTAAATTTACATACAACAAAGTTGATTTAAAACTTCCATACACTGTTGGTGTACTCTGTCAAATTCCCATGCTATCCGTTAAAAAAAAAATCTATTTGCTTTCTTCCTTCAAAATGCTCTAGAAAAATCTCAAATCTGTGCTAATTCTATTTCCTTCTTCTTCAATTTCTCCTTCCTGTCAACTTCCAAATTAATTTTTTGCATGAGTATCTTCCTTGCTGTATCAGGATGCTTTCAGCTGCAAGTAAATAAATATAATTTTAGACAATAATCACTTAAATAATGAGGAATTCACCTTTACACATAAGAAGAATAGAGGCAAGGTGAGGGCACAGTGGTTATTTAACAGCTCATCAATGTGAGGCTTTCAGTTTGGTTGGTCTGCAATTTTTTTTTTTTTTTTTTTAATGGCAATAAGATGGTTGCAACAACTCCAAATATTACTTTCTTATATCAAAATATCTAAAGGTAGGACTAGGACTAAGCCCCTTATTTATGACCCTTTTTAAGAATAAAGTACATTTTCTCAGAAATATCCACTAATATTCTAATATCTCATTAGTTAGGATTTTGACATGTACTCATGAACAAATTAACCACAGGAAGGAGTAATGGAGGGCTTCCCAGGTGGTTCAGTGGTAAATAATTCACCTGCACATGCAAGAGACACAGGAAATGTGGGTTTGATCCCTGGTTTGGGAAGATCCCCTGGAGGAGGAAATGGCAACACACTCCTGTATTCTTGCCAGGAAAATCCCATGGGTAGAGGAGCTACAGTCCATGGGGTCACAAAAGAACTGGACACGACTTCGCAATGAAACAACAAGAGGAATGGAATAACTATTATTAGCTGGTCAAGTCATGAGGCTGGTGAAGAGCCCATGTAGTACCTGACAAAATGTTGATTTGTTCAGAAAGAAGAAGAAACATACTCAAGTAAGAAACCATTAGCAGCTATTACCTTCCCTGTCTAGGGAGAGAGAGAAGCTAGGTAGCTTCTCTCTCATTCTTGAAATACATCACTATTCACCACTCCTACCTGGGGTCCTACAACAGATCCTACAAGCAAATGAAAACCTTTATAAGGAGACAAGGAAAGATAAAGTTAAAAAAATTATACAGTAATTTTTCTAGGCCATATATGTATATATAGCATGGATAATATTAATGCATAAATTTTATCCTATCATTTCCATAGCCTGCCATTTTTCTTTTAACAGTAGGTTGCTAATCTTTCCATGAAATGAAGTCTCACAAGGTCATTCTTACTGACTGGCAATTTTGTGACTACAAAAATTATTAAATCATTTGTAAATTTTTTGCATGTACTTTGCCTATTTTTCTTCAGGTTTCCTATTCACAAAAGACCTCTAATGTGCTAAGGATATTAACATTTTTTCATACATATTGTAACTATTTTCTCAATTTCAATTTTGTTCTGTATTTTTTCACATAAGAAGGATTGCAGTTTTAATGGAGTTAAATCCATCACGTTGTCCTTATAGAGTCAATCTTCCATGTAACTCTTAAAATGCACTTTCTATCCTAGGATTACATATGGTTTCTTGGTCTTTTTTTTTTTTTTTTTATACCCAAAATATACTTTAAAAGCATTGACCCTGGAGCCAGTTTGCCTAGGTTCAAATCCCAGTCAGCTACATATTACATGTGTCATTTAGAACAGTTAAATTCATTTTGACTTAATATCAAGTTACTTATAACTCACAATACTTGACTCTTCTTCTAGTATTTTTATCACATATTTTACAGGTAAAGTTTCAATTCATTTGGATTTAATTTGGTACAGAATACAAGTTAGAAGGATAACTCTTTATTTTCAAATGGTCAGTCAATTGTCCCCAAACCACTTAAGTCAAATAATAATTCTTTTCCTGCTGATTTAAAATGTGATCTTTATCATAAATGCATTCCTTATCTGAATTATGTGTTTCTGGGCTTTCTATTTGTCTCATTTCCTTGTGTTTCCTATAGTTTTTCATTTCTTTTCATACTATGCATTTTTGTCCAAGAAAATTTGCTGAGGCCCAATGTGGATGGTAATTTCTTACAAAGTTTCTTTTCCTCTTTCTGTCATTGAAAAAATTAATCTTGGCCCTGACATTTTCTAGTATTAACAGTACAATTCACATTATTGTTGACATTTTCCTAGTATGTCTTTATTCTCACTTTAATGTTTTACTTTATATGTGTCTGAAACATTTTATTTAGCTACATTTATTATATGAAGCTTACAGTTGGGCTTTGATTTTTTACCCCATCTGTTTATTTATACATATTGAAATATTTTCTTTAATGTCAAGTTTTCTGTTTCTAATCCTTTGTTTTCTTTCCTTTAATAAATGAAGGGTTTTTTGTTTTGTTTTGTTTCCTGTGTATGTTTGTATGCATTTATTTAGACAATATGATATTTCAGATACTTTCTCATCTGGTTTTAATTCTACTAGCTATAGTGCTAACTTTATATAATAGGTTTAAAATCTTAATTTTTCATTAACATTGATACTATTTATTAACTAATCCTCACTATGAATGATAAGATACGAGCACCGTCCATGGGACTTTCACCTCACTCCCATCAGTCAGCAATAGACATCAGATCAAAAATTTGGTTATACTCCTACACTGTAGCACAGGAAAGCTTTGGAAGAAGAGATAATATATCTGGTTATGAGTAAAATCATCACTGCATTTACCCTAACACTCTTTCCTCAGTAAAGTAATCCAAGACCCAGAACTTAGTATGGCTTAAAGAATATTTTGTTGTGCTTGTAAACCTCTGGGATTCTCAGATACATATATCTACATATGAATAATATATATATATTTTTTAAGAAAATCAGTCATGTCTGACTTTTTGCAACCCCATAGACTATACAGTCCACAGACTTATCCATGTCAGAATACTGGAGTGGGTTGACATTTCCTTCTCCAGGAGATCTTCCCAACCCAGGGATCGAACCCAGGTCTCCCACATTGCAGGCAGATTATTTACCAGCTGAGCTACAAAGGAAGATATATGTACCTCTGGGATTTTCAAATTCATATATCTATATATGAATAATACATTAATATGAATATGTATTCTCATATATATATAGGTATATACATATATATACATGTACACACATGCATATATACACACACATATATGAATAAGGTAGCACTAGAATAATTATCTTCAAACCCTTTACACAAATGCTGCTAAATCAGAAGAACTATCATCATGATGGGTACTCAGGTATAATTTTAGAATTTCAGAAGCAGCTAAACCAAACACTGAGTGTGAATATGTTTAAAAAAAAATTATTTCCCTTTTAATTTTCTACCTGTTTTGAAATCGCCACATAATCTTATTTTTTCTCAATCTATTTTCAGTACATTTTGGGATGTAGGAGATACAAGTTGTGGGACTTAAAAATTAACACTTGTCACTGTTATTTTTATTAATCCTTCAGAGAAATGAAATACCTTTATATATGTTATAGAAGCAGACACAAGCTTAAATACAGTTTGTAAGAAGATATTTAAAATGTGATTCATCTGCTACTAATCTCTTAACCTCTTCTGCAGCATATTGTCACTGAACAAGGAATAATTTAGAAGGCTTTAAGAATCTGACTACCTGCCATAAACATTTCAGATTAAAGACCCTGGTGCTTGTTCGGAACAGTCCTTGTTCCTCCCAGTAGCTGCATTTCCACTTTAAGAACAGAAAGAGAGTTGATGGTAAGCTGCTACTGCTACTGCTAAGTCACTTCAGTCCTGTCCGACTGTGTGCGACCCCATAGACAGCAGCCCACCAGGCTCCCCTGTCCCTGGGATTCTCCAGGCAAGAACACTGGAGTGGGTTGCCATTTCCTTCTCCAATGCATGAAAGTGAAAAGTGAAAGTGAAGTCGCTCAGTCCTGTCGGACCCTCAGCGACCCCATGGACTGCAACCTACCAGATTCCTCTGTCCATGGGATTTTCCAGGCAAGAGTACTGGAGTGGGGTGCCATTGGTAGGCTGCTAAGGGAAAACATTTTTAAAAAAGAAAACTATGTATTGGATACAAACAAAATAAAACTTTAGTGAGTCTACTTAAATATGTGTGGCTTTTTCTTTAAATAACAGCTGTATTATAAAGCACAACTAGCTATTTACTCTAGTTAAGCTCCTTCTTGTTGGCCAGTCACAAAGTTGTGTCCAACTCTTTGCAACCCCATGGACTGCAGCACACCAGGGCCCTCTGTCCTCCACTATCTCATGGAGTTTGCTCCAATTCATGTCTATTGAGTTGATGATGCTATCTAACCATCTCATCCTCTGCTATCCTCTTCTCCTTTGGCCTTCAATCTTTCCCAGCATCAGAGTCTTTTCCAGTAAGTCAGCTCTTTGCATCAGGTGGCCAAAGGATTGGAGCTTCAGCTTCAGCAACAATCCTGCCAATGAATATTCAGGATTGATTCCCTTTAGGGTAACTGGTTTGATCTCCTTGAAGTCCAAAGGACTCTCAAGAGTCTTCTCCACCAAAATTTGAAAGCATCAATTCTTTGAGGCTCAGCCTTCTTTATAGTCCAACTCTCACATCCATACCTGACTACTGGAAAAACCATACCTTTGACTAGACGGATCTTTGTTGGCAAAGCAATGTCTCTGCTTTCTAATACACTTTCTAGGCTTGTCATAGCTTTCCTTCCAA
This sequence comes from Tragelaphus eurycerus, assembly GCA_935064755.1. NCBI lineage: Eukaryota > Metazoa > Chordata > Mammalia > Artiodactyla > Bovidae > Tragelaphus > Tragelaphus eurycerus. The sequence goes on along the minus strand of CAKXYN010000045.1, from coordinate 2,788,438 downwards.
GGAGAAAGTGTCTTTTAATTTCATGGCTGTAGTCATTGTCTGCAATGATTGTGGAGCCAAGAAAATAAAATCTGTTACTTCTTAGCACCTTAAATTTAAACAGGAGCTCATATATGTATGAGCTGAAAAAAAAAAATCTTTTTTAGCCTGATCAAAATGAGATAATGACTTCAAATTCTATGTATTTCCCTTTCCAATAAGTGTTCATAACTCTTTTTCTGGAATTCCCTCATGGGGCATTTGTTTCATATGTTTGGTTCCCAACACCATAATACAGTTTTCTTTTAAATTATGATGGAAATATCCATGAAGATTTCCCCCCAAATTGGGGTATGTCTAAGAGCTATAGAGATCATAACTACAAAAGTTACAAATAATCATTTGATAGTTTTATTAATATCAAACATCACTACCTTTTCCTGCTAAAAATACCTGATAGCTAAGCTCATTAAATTAAATAGAACAGAGTTTTGTTCATTTCAAAGAAAATATATACTTAATATTCAACTTAGGTTTTGTCCACAATTTTGTACTTTCTAGGATTTTTTTTTTTAATTTTAGATAATACCATAATACTTCAGTTGAAATTAAAAATAACAATAGTTTTCTTAATCTTCTTTTGGCGGTGCTGTTGTGATTATAAGAATTACTTAATTGAATATTTTCTGGCTTCAGTCAATCTGAACCTTTGCTGTGTATTATTCAAGGCAAAAATTTCTTAAACCACAGAATAATTCATTCAATATGATTTTATCTGATGATTTTCTGTATTTAGAAAACAAGGCTATACATATCATGAAGGCAGTTTGCTTTACTGTCTGTCTGATGTTATCTTTTATTCATCATCATTTATGCAGTGCCTAGAATAATTCTTTGTGTATACAAGACACCAATAAGTATCAATGATGAAGGAATTGAGCCACTAAGGACTTGCCTAACTTGTAGTGTCACTTAGCAAGTGAGTAATGATGACTACATTTGTTAATTCTGAGACTTTAATGACAAGCCATGGAACATAGGGTCCTAGTGGATAAAAATCTGACAAGCAACTTCAGTAACTGCAGTAAATACAGAGATTGCACTAAGCATTATGGGAGGATGCTGAGAGATGCCTCACATACTAGGCCAGAGGAATTGGATACACACACTGAAATCTGAATCATGTATGTGTTAGATTGCTTCAGTCCAACTCTGCTACACAATGGACAGGCTCCTCTGTCCATGGGATTCTCCAGGCAAAAATACTGGAGTGGGTTGCCATGCTCTCCTCTAAGGGATATTCCTGACCCAGGGATCGAAACTGAATCTCTTACATCTCCTGCACTGGCAGGCAGGTTTTCACCACTAGAACCACACAAAGGTATTATTCAGGTGAAATGAGAAAGACAACAGAAGTGGTTGATGCAGGGCATTGAGACAGAATCCACTGGTATATGAAAAATACTTGCAGAAAGATAACACAGAATGTTTAGAGTACTTGAAGTAGCTTAATAAGTCTGGAGAACAGACTGTGAAGAGGAGAGAAGTGAAAGGGGAGACTACACAGGTGACCTGGAGCCAGATCTCTAACTTGAGGAAGAGAGGACTCAAGTCTGGACCACGTCACACCAAGTCACACCAATTTTAAGGTTGCTTAGGTTAGGGTTCATAATGGGAAATCCATTAGGCACATTCAGTTTGGCTTGAGAATTCAAAGTCATATCTTCTTGGTCTCCAAAATATCATCTTATAGTATGGTGTATTGACTGATGCAGCAGACTTCTCTTAAAAGCCTGTTTCCAATAACCAGAAATAGCCTATAGAAACAATATCTTCAATAGACTCCCAGGGCTTTGACTATATTCAGAGTAGTATATATTATATATATATATATATATATATATATATATATATATATATATATACACATATACACATATTTGATACATATATATAATATAAATATATATTATAAATATATATTATGTGTAGTACATATGTAATTTATATCATGTGTAATATATAGTCTCTCTGGTGAGTGACATCAGAGGTTAGGCAACCTCTCTAGAGTAAATTCAAGGATGCCTCCTTTCCTTCATTCCTTCATCATTGGGTAGTATTTATTGATGGCTGATACATACATACAATGTATGTATCGTATGTATCATGTATGTACGTACATACAATACGTACATACAATACATACATACAATGTCCTGCTTTGGATCTAATGGGTACTGATTGCTCTTGCATGAAACTCCTTCACTATTATTGCTCTCAACAGATGGATGTAGCAGTATAAATATGAGAAACTGAATATTGCCTGATTTAAAACTGGCCTCTGGTTGCCTTCTTCCCCTCCTCTTTTTCCTCTTCCTCATCCTCACTATTCTAATGATGAGGACCTTGACAACATCTCACAGACCCCCTACTGTCAGAATTCATCAAGTACATGATCTATAAGGATGCTGCATGAAATCTCAGCATGAATGCAAATTTGGCTCCCTCTTCTCCTCTGAGCTTCTTTCAAAGGAGTTTTGGTTTAACTCAGAACAGCTTAAATATCCTGAATTGTCTAAACACAGAAATATATTTATTTACCATATCCTCAAAACTCTGACCAAACGTCTCTTGGAGACAGTTTTCCTTAAATGTGTGGAAAGAACAATTTATTTTTATACAGCAGTGGAAGAAAGGCCAAGAACTGATAACTGATTTTTTTTTTTTTTAACTCTGGTAAAAGTAAAGTCTGACACATGCTCACTCGCATTGCTAAAATGAAGACAAGAAATGACAAGTGGCTCCAGAGGAACTGGTTTTAGACTATTTGAATCTGAACCAGTCAAGGGAAAAAAATCTACTAAAAAACTTTCACCAAATATGTCATAGTATCTCAAAGAGGATCCTTACATATAAGAAGTTAAAAGTTTTCTTTTTTTTTTTTTTATTGCTAATAATTCACTGCTGCATGCCGAAGCAATTCTTAACAATACAGAAAACAAGACAATTTTAGGAGCAGGTATGATGGTCTTGGATAATTGAAAAGTCTCTGTCCATAAATCCAGATGAGCTTGCTTAGCAAGAGAGTTTAATTTTGGTCTGGAGTCAATCAAGAAGTGATTATCAGTTCTGTGTAAAAAGCCTATCTATTACTTGCTACCTGATAGCAAAAAGAAAAGGATTTAGACTGAGAAGAAGACACAGCTGCCAAAAAGCTATTTGAAATTTCAGGAATGGAGGAAAATGGACTGAGCATATAGAGTTTTTCTTTCCTGTGCTTTAAAGCTGTGGTCCTCAACCATTTTGGGACCAGCAAACAGTTTTGTGTAAGAAAATTTTTCCAAGGATGGGTGGGAGGTGGGGTTGGTTTCTGGATGATTCAAGCACATGACATTTATTGTGCACTTTACTTCTCTTATTATTACATCAACTCCAGCTCAGATCAGCAGGCATTATATACCAGAGGTCAGGGATACCCGCCTTAAAGCACCCAGATTGGACAGAGAAGGCGAAAATACTGTAGAAGTAGAATTGCACCGGGTAAACAGGTGGTTAGAAGACCTGTCTTTTGGTCCTGGCTAATTATATGATCTCAAGAATGTCACTTAATTTACCTCAGCCTTGTATTCCTCAACCATAAAAATGAAAAATATTGAATTAGATAGTCTCTAAGCTCTAGTCTATAAGCCTCAGGAAAACAAGGACAAGTTTCCTTCTTTAGCTTCTGTAACTAGCAAGGGGCCCAGCAACAACAGGAATCCAATAAATACTTCTTATGTGAATAGAAAAACTATTTGTTACATTTCTCCTACGGGAAGAGCATCATGCTTATTCATATATATTCTAAAGATTAAAATAGTTATTAAAATAAATTGAGAGGATACACTGAATTAGGGCTTCCCTGATAGCTCAGTTGGTAAAGAATCCACCTGATGTAGGAGACCCCAGTTTGACTCCTGGGTTGGGAAGATCTACTGGAGAAGGGATAATCCACCCACTCCACTATTCTTGGGCTTCCCTTGTGGCTCAACTGGCAAACAATCCATATGTAATGCAGGAGACCTTGGTTCGATTATTAGGTGGGGAAGATCCCCTGGAGACGGGAATGGCCACCCACTCCAGTATCCTGGCCTGGGGAATTCCTTGGACAGAGCTGGGGGCTATAGTCTATGGGGTTATAAAGAGTTGGACAACTGAGATTTACATAACTGAAGTAGCCACACATAAGTGGAGATATTAAGTTTAATTGAAATAGCACTTTGACATAGACTCAAACTAGTAAGTGTGATGAATTGTTTTCCAGAAGATTTGTCTGGATATAACTTAAGTAGATATCTTACTCAGGAAGTGAAATTTGTTTCAGCTGAAACTTTAACATTAAAAATGGTCAAAAGCAAGATAAAAGATAAGATCAAATCATCTGTTGCACTGAAGTCTAATAGTATTTTTTTCCCTGTAGGTCCCATCCAGATATGAGCGTGGGGAGTAGTAAAAATGATATTTTCATAAAAGTTTCACATGCCTATAATAGACATGCTATTTATTTTTCACAAAATTTCAGTTTATACTAATTCCCCTTTCAAAGAGATGGAGTATGTTGCTAAGTCATTTGTGACACTTAGTACAACCAAAGCACTATGGATATAGGGTGATGGCCCCAGAGACAGTCAGAATGTAAGTTAGCAAGAGGAGACAATTGCAAGAAGGAAAGAGGAAAATCTCAGCAAATGCTACATCTTCTTCTTGGTCAATGATATCTTGACTTCTGGCTACCCTTACATTACAAATACCTCATTTGATGGTTGAAAGTTAAGGTGATTTAACCATTTTACCAATGAAATTATATTAAAGACAAATATAAAAGTCATTTATGTTGATAAGAAAATTCTCCTAACAAAGATACAACAGATAATGATGACTACACAGAAGACTCAAGGACTTCCCTTGAATGTTCTTCTATCCAGCATTTTAAATGTGGGACTACAAGTTGAAACAAGACCCTCAACCACCTGCTGATTTTATTGAGACCTCAGAGTGAAGCTCCTTTAGTGTTTCTACATCAAGTAGTCTCACCTCAAGCTTTTTTAATTTAAAATATTAAAATAGCCTAAAGGAGAATTTGGGTAGTCAAGATTCAACACAACACAACAGAGAACATTCTTTCCTCTTGGCTAACAGGAAAAGTTGAGAGGTAATTACTTTCATACCAAAGTCTATGGTAGCAAAAATTTTGAGCTTTACTTTACTAGCATGTGAGATGAGTGCTGATGCTAAAAAAAAATAGTTTATTTTTGTCCAGTCATAATGTCTTTATGGAAATGAAGAGAAGGATATATTCCCTCCCTAGAAGATATTTCCTTGAAAATGCATACGGTACTTCTTATGTTCTATTGATCAGAACTTAATTATAAGATTACACCTGACAGTAAGTATAGCTAGGAATCATGGTTTTTACTGTAACTGGTCAATGATGCTGTAAATATGTGAAATAAGGGAGAAGGTTAGAAGCCTATAACACAACCCTTATATTTAAGATGAATCATAAATGTTATTAAACTACCCAAGATATAATAACTGCATAGCTAAGACAATCAAGACATATTAAATATAGACCTATTTTTTAATTGTTAACATGTGAACCCATTTTTTAGGTCCTTGATTAAAGGATGACATTAATAATGCTGGGCTGGATGAAGCACAAGCTGGAATCAAGACTGCTGGGAGAAATATCAATAACCTCAAAAATGCAGATGACACCACTCTTATGGCAGAAAGTGAAGAAGAACTAAAGAGCCTCTTGATGAAAGTGAAAGAGGAGAGTGAAAAAGTTGGCTTAAAGCTCAACATTGAGAAAACTAAGATCATGGCATCTGGTCCCATCACTTCATGGCAAATAGATAGGGAAACAGTGGAAACAAGGTCAGACTTTATTTTGGGGGGCTCCCAAATCACTGCAGATGGTGACTGCATGAAATTAAAAGCTGATTACTCCTTGGAAGAGTTATAACCAACCTACACAGCATATTAAAAAGCAGAAACATTACTTTGTCAACAAAGATCCGTCTACTCCAGGCTATGGCTTTTCCAGTAGTCATGTATGGATGTGACAGTTGGACTGTGAAGAAAGCTGAGTGCCAAAGAATTGATGCTTTTGAACTGTGGTGTTGGAGAAGACTCTTGAGAGTCCCTTGGACTGCAAGGAGATCCAACCAGTCCATCCTAAAGGAGATCAGTCCTGGGTGTTCATTGGAAGGACTGGTATTGAAGCTGTAACTCCAACACTTTGGCCATCTGATGTGAAGAGCTCACTCTTGAAAAGACCCTGATGCTGGGAAAGATTGAGGGCAGGAGGAGAAGTGGACAACAGAGGATTAGATGGTTGGATGGCATCACTGACTCAATGGACATGAGTCTGGGTAAACTCTGGGAGCTGTTGATGGACAGGGAGGCTCGGCGTGCTGCAGTCCATGGGGTCACAAAATGTCAGACACGACTGAGAGACTGAATTGAACTGAATAAAACTGATGTTCAGATATAATATAATAGAGTTTCTTTGGTTCTATTTTTAAAAGCAAACATTCCCCAAAATTTATCCCATAAATGCATCCCCTTAATCACAAAGGAAACCAAGTCAGAATTTCAAATTTAATACACCCACAAAATTAACCATTTTAGACAATAGTTTTCTAACAGAGAATCAGGAAGTCCATTATATTCAAAAGGGTAATATATGTCAAATTCTATCACAGCATGTTATCGGCAGTGCTCAATAAATTTGATTATTTTTCCCTCTAAAAATATTATTCACTTATTTTCCATGATTCCATACTCTCCTGGTCATTCTTTTTCTTCACTGGTCTCTTACTTTTTTGTTTCAGTTTTCCTTTGCTACTTATACATTGTCTCTATGACCACAAAAAAACTGGAAAGGTCCAGAGTTCATGTCTTAGATCTTTGCTTATCTTTATCTATACTTATTTGCTTGGTGATAGTGTCTGGTTTCACGACTTTACAGACAATCTGCTACTGACTCCAAAATGTATATCCACCACGTAAATGTACCTCTAAATTCCAGACCTGTATATCCAATTGCCTTCTCAATATTTTTATTGGATGTCAAATGAGTGTCTCACACCTATCATGCCCAACTGAAGACTTTGGCTCTCCTCATTGCAAATGACTTCTCTATTGTCTTTTTGAGTTTATATGAATGATAACTCCATCTTTCAGCATTTCAGGCCAATAAATCTTAAAAGTAATCCTTCACTCCTCTTTTTTTTTTATCACTTCCACATCCAATCCAATAGCAAATAATTTGGGTTCTTTGGTCTATCTCCACACAGAAGCTGGAACAATCTTTAATAACCAGATCATGTCAGTCCTATGAGGGAATCTTTTCAACATCTTTTTTTACTCAGCAAATTAGTCTCTACTATGATCTCCATTGGAGAAGGCAATGGCACCCCACTCCAGTACTCTTGCCTGGAAAATCCCATGGACAGAGGAGCCTGGTGGGCTGCAGTCCATGGGGTCGCTAAGAGTCGGACACGACTGAGCGACTTCACTTTCACTTTTCACTTTCATGCATTGAAGAAGGAAATGGCAACCCACTCCAGTATTCTTGCCTGGAGAATCCCAGGGATGGGGGAGCCTGGTGGGCTGCCGTCTGTGGAGTCACACAGAGTTGGACACGACTGAAGTGACTTAGCATAGCATAGCATGATCTCCATAGGCTGGATGGCATCACTGACTCGACGGATGAGAGTCTGAGTGACCTCTGGGAGTTGGTAATGAACAGGGAGGCCTGGCGTGCTGTGATTCATGGGGTCGCAAAGAGTCAGACACGACTGAGCAAATGATCTGATCTGATCTGATCTGATCTGATGATCTCCATATTCAAATGCAGAGACATTACTTTGCCAACAAATGTCCGTCTAGTCAAGGCTATGGTTTTTCCTGTTGTCATGTATGGATGTGAGAGTTGGACTGTGAAGAAGGCTGAGCACCGAAGAATTGATGCTTTTGAACTGTGGTGTTGGAGAAGACTCTTGAGAGTCCCTTGGATTGCAAGGAGATCCAACCAGTCCATTCTGAAGGAGATCAGCCCTGGGATTTCTTTGGAAGGAATGATGCTAAAGCTGAAACTCCAGTACTTTGGCCACCTCAGGCGAAGAGTTGACTCATTGGAAAAAACTCTGATGCTGGGAGGGATTGGGGGCAGGAGGAGAAGGGGCCGACAGAGGATGAGATGGCTGGATGGCATCACTGACTCAATGGACGTGAGTCTGAGTGAACTCCGGGAGTTGGTGATGGACAGGGAGGCCTGGCGTGCTGCGATTCATGGGGTCACAGAGAGTCGGACACGACTGAGTGACTGAACTGATGATCTCCAAAACTTATCAAATCAGGTTGCGCATTATCACTTCCTCTCATGCCCTAGTTCTCTGTGGTTTTGCTCACTCCTGTCAGCCACAATTGTTTACTTTGATACCTTATACACAGAAAGAATATCCTTACCTCAGTGATTTTGCCTTTGCTGTTTCCTTTCCTTAAAACTTCTTGCTCTGTATATTCGCAGGGTTAACTCCCTTACCCTGTTCATGTCTTTCTCCAGTGTCACCTTCTGGTAGGGTGTTCACTGTTTGAAAATTAGCCCTTCACCCATCATATAATCTAAATCCCTCTTTCTTGCTTTGTTTTTCTTGCAAGCCCATTTCACCAACTAGCACTGATAAGATGTATTTGGTTTATTTTCTGTTTTCTCAAACTAGAAATAAGTACCAGGAAAGCAAGATATTCAAGGGGTGAAGATTTTACTCATCTTTAGTGCCTAAAGTAGAACTTATAACATAGAAGATGCATAAAATTATTAAAAACACATTTTATATCTTAGCTTAAAAAGCATAAAACATGACCTGTGTGAACTCCTCATATCTATCCTTCTGTTTGCTAAGTCAGATCCATAACTAATGGAGACTTACTAATTTATAATTTGCCTCATTTTGTTCTTTGCCTTTTCTTAATTTTGTTTTATATATGTGTTAATAACATATCAGTTGGATATGGATCCATATCAGACTAAATATTTGCTCTTTGGGCAATTTACCAATGCATGCATTTTAGTGGGTGTTTTGCAACTCCATGGACAGTTGCCTGCCAGACTCCTCTGTCCATGAAATTTTTCAGGCAAGAATACTGGACTGGATTGCCATTTCCTACTCCAGGAGATCTTCCTGACTCAGGGATCAAACTTGTGTCTCTGGCATCTCCTGCTTGGGCAGGTGGGTTCTTTAACACTGTGCTACCTAGGAATCCCTATGCATTTTACTTAACTTATTACACATGGCTGAATGAATCAAGTGATTCATCACTGTTAAGTCCCTTGATTACATAGAAATAATGCAGCATTCTACAGCTCTTCCTTGCCTAGATACTTAAGATTATATGACATATATTCTCTTTCAATCTACATTGTCTTCTATTATTTGGTGGAGATTTTTTGCATTTTTCTTCAGAGTAAGGAACATCTTGTATATGCCCATGTGATACTAAAAAGTAATATAAGGACTAAGTATATCTAATAATTGTTTCTGTGCATTGAAATCATTTTCTGGCATTACAGGAGATGTAATGGTCTATTGTACAATATGCTTTCATTTCATTTATAACCAAACTGAACAGGAGTGACAATGTGGAAATGAATAGAGTTTACTCCTGTTCAGCTTGAGAAATTGCATCTGACATGAAGTGAAAGGAAATATGTGGGAGTGCTGAATCCAAAAGAAAAGTTAAAGAAAAGAAAAACAATGAAATTTTGTCAAAGGAAAAAAATGCCATTTTTTGGCTCTCTCCTCAAGGAAAAAGCATATATATCAAGTTTATTACCAATTAAAAATATCAGCATCTTTTGCAACCTATTTTTATTATAGTTTCAGATCAGATCAGATCAGTCGCTCAGTCGTGTCCGACTCTTTGCGGCCCCATGAACCGCAGCACGCCAGGCCTCCCTGTCCATCACCAACTCCCAGAGGTCACTCAAACTCACATCCATCGAGTCAGTGATGCCATCCAGCCATCTCATCCTCTGTCGTCCCATTCTCCTCTGCCCTCAATTCCTCCCAGCATCAGAGTCTTCTCCAATGAGTCAACTCTTCGCATGAGGTGGCCAAAATACTGGAGTTTCAGCTTTAGCATCATTCCTTCCAAAATAATCCCAGAGCTGATCTCCTTCAGAATGGACTGATTGCATCTCCTTGCAATCCAAGGGACTCTCAAGAGTCTTCTCCAACACCACAGTTCAAAAGCATCAATTCTTCGGTGCTCAGCCTTCTTCACAGTCCAGCTCTCGCATCCATACATGACCACAGGAAAGACCATAGCCTTGACTAGGCGAACCTTTGTTTGCAAAGTAATGTCTCTGCTTTTGAATATGCTATCTAAGTTGGTCATAACTTTCCTTCGAAGAGGTAAGCGTCTTTTAATTTCATGGCTGCAGTCACCATCTGCAGTGATTTTGGAGCCCAGAAAAATAAAGTCTGACACTGTTTCCACTGTTTCTTCATCTATTTCCCATGTAGTGATGGGACCAGATGCCATGATCTTCGTTTTCTGAATGCTGAGCTTTAAGCCAACCTTTTCACTCTCCACTTTCACTTTCATCAAGAGGCTTTTTAGCCCCTCTTCACTTTCTGCCATAAGGGTGGTGTCATCTGCATATCTGAGGTTATTGATATTTCTCCAAGCAATCTTGATTCCAGCTTGTGTTTCTTCCAGTCCAGCATGTCTCTGATGTACTCTGCATATAAGTTAAATAAACATGGTGACAATATACAGCCTTGATGTACTCCTTTTCCTATTTGGAACCAGTCTGTTATTCCATGTCCAGTTCTAACTGTTGCTTCCTGACCTGCATACAGATTTCTCAAGAGGCAGATCAGGTGGTCTGGTATTCCCATCTCTTTCAGAATTTTCCACAGTTTATTGTGATCTACACAGTCAAAGGCTTTGGCAGAGTCAATAAAGCAGAAATAGATGTTTCTCTGGAACTCTCTTGCTTTTTCGATGATCCAGTGGATGTTGGCAATTTGATCTCTGGTTCCTCTGCCTTTTCGAAAACCAGCTTGAACATCAGGAATTTCACGGTTCACATATTGCTGAAGCCTGGCTTGGAGAATTTTGAGCATTACTTTACTAGCGTGTGAGATGAGTGCAATTGTGCGGTATTCTGAGCATTCTTTGGCATTGCCTTTCTTTGGGATTGGGATGAAAACTGACCTTTTCCAGTCCTGTGGCCACTGCTGAGTTTTCCAAATTTGCTGGCATATTGAGTGCAGCACTTTCACAGCATCATCTTTCAGGATTTGGAATAGCTCCACTGGAATTCCATCACCTCCACTAGCTTTGTTCGTAGTGATGCTTTCTAAAGCCCACTTGACTTCACATTCCAGGATGTCTGGCTCTAGGTCAGTGATCACACCATCATGATTATCTGGGTCGTGAAGCTCTTTTTGTACAGTTCTTCTGTGTATTCTTGCCACCTCTTCTTAATATCTTCTGCTTCCGTTAGGTCCATACCATTTCTGTCCTTTATCGAGCCCATCTTTGCATGAAATTTTCCTTTGGTATCTCTGATTTTCTTGAAGAGATCCTTAGTCTTTCCCATTCTGTTGTTTTCCTCTATTTCTTTGCATTGATCGCTGAAGAAGGCTTTCTTATCTCTTCTTGCTATTCTTTGGAACTCAGCATTCAGATGTTTATATCTTTCCTTTTCTCCTTTGCTTTTCACTTCTCTTCTTTTCACAGCTATTTGTAAGGCCTCCCCAGACAGCCATTTTGCTTTTTTGCATTTCTTTTCCATGGGGATGGTCTTGATCCCTGTCTCCTGTACAATGTCACGAACCTCATTCCATAGTTCATCAGGCACTCTATCTATCAGATCTAGGCCCTTAAATCTATTTCTCACTTCCAGTGTATAATCATAAGGGATTTGCTTTAGGTTATACCTGAATGGTCTAGTAGTTTTCCCTACTTTCTTCAATTTCAGTCTGAATTTGGCAATAAGGAGCTCATGGTCTGAGCCACAGTCAGCTCCTGGTCTTGTTTTTGCTGATTGTATAGAGCTTCTGCATCTTTGGCTGCAAAGAATATAATCGATCTGATTTCGGTGTTGACCATTTGGTGATGTCCATGTATAGAGTCATCTCTTGTGTTGCTGGAAGAGGGTATTTGCTATGACCAGCGCATTTTCTTGGCAAAACTCTGTTAGTCTTAAGCATAATGTATATTTTTCATGTGGTATAGTCTCAAATCACTAAAGACAATATGTTGCCATATTCACTAATATAAGCTCTGTTTCAGAAATATGTAATATTGACATTACAGCATAAACACTCTTCACTGGGCAAAGCACTTAAAATAGTTCTTGATTTAGAGAAAATTTCTAACTGCACTCTAAATTGGCAGAATAAAAAAGCCTAAGAAAGAAGTAAATTTGAAGACACTGAGTACATCTAAATATGGTGTGGTTAAAATTTATCGTTCTATTTAACATTCAACATCTTTTTCTATTCTCTAATTAGCAGTGTCTTGTATTTCTTTCCCAAAGCCATTATTTCTCCTTTCACAATCTGTTTATGATTGGCTAGTTTTGACTCCTTTTCTGATTGTTACCGACTGAATGTTGGTGTGCTCTCAAAATCTGTATGTTGACACCCTAACCACCAGTATGATACTATTTAGGAGGAGAACATTAGGGAGCTAATTAGTTTAGATGATGTCATGAGGGCGGAGTTCCCCCAGTGGTATTAGCATCCTTATAAGAAGAGGAAAGGAGAGAACCATCTCTCTCTCTGTTCTATGTGATAACAGAGAGATAAGGTAGCCATTGCAAGCCAAGATCCTGACCATGCTAGCACCTAGATCTTGAACTTTAAGCCTCACAAACTGAGGAATGCATTTCTGTAGTTTAAGCCACCCAGTCTTATGACCTTCAGATGCATTAGATCAGATCAGATCAGTCGCTCAGTCGTGTCCGACTCTTTGCGACCCCATGAACCGCAGCACGCCAGGCCTCCCTGTCCATCACCAGCTCCCGGAGGTCACCCAGACTCGCATCCATCGAGTCAGTGATGCCATCCAGCCATCTCATCCTCTGTCGTCCCCTTCTCCTCCTGCCCTCAATCTCTCCCAGCATCAGAGTCTTCTCCAATGAGTCAACTCTTCGCATGAGATGGCCAAAATACTGGAGTTTCAGCTTTAGCATCATTCCTTCTAAAGAAATTCCAGGATTGATCTCCTTCAGAATGGACTGGTTGGGTCTTCTTGCAGTCCAAGGGACTCTCAAGAGTCTTCTCCAACACCACAGTTCAAAAGCATCAATTCTTCGGCGCTCAGCCTTCTTCACAGTCCAGCTCTCACATCCATACATGACCACAGGAAAGACCATAGCCTTGACTAGGTGAACCTTTGTTGGTAAAGTAATGTCTCTGCTTTTGAATATGCTATCTAGGTTGGTCATAACTTTCCTTCCAAGGAGCAAGCGTCTTTTAATTTCATGGCTGCAGTCACCATCTGCAGTGATTTTGGAGCCCAGAAAAACAAAGTCTGACACTGTTTCCACTGTTTCCCCATCTATTTCCCATGCAGTGATGGGACCAGATGCCATGATCTTCGTTTTCTGAATGTTGAGCTTTAAGCCAACCTTTTCACTCTCCACTTTCACTTTCATCAAGAGGCTTTTTAGCCCCTCTTCACTTTCTGCCATAAGAGTGGTGTCATCTGCATATTTGAGGTTATTGATATTTCTCCCGGCAATCTTGATTCCAACTTGTGTTTCTTCCAGTCCAGCATTTCTCATGATGTACTCTGCATATAAGTTAAATAAACATGGTGACAATATGCAGCCTTGACGTACTCCTTTTCCTATTTGGAACCAGTCTGTTGTTCCATGACCAGTTCTAACTGTTGCTTCCTGACCTGCATACAGATTTCTTAAGAGGCAGATCAGGTGGTCTGGTATTCCCATCTCTTTCAGAATTTTCCATAGTTTATTGTGATCCACACAGTCAAAGGCTTTGGCATAGTCAATAAAGCAGAAATAGATGTTTTTCTGGAACTCTCTTGCTTTTTCCATGATCCAGCGGATGTTGGCAATTTGATCTCTGGTTCCTCTGCCTTTTCGAAAACCAGCTTGAACATCAGGAATTTCACGGTTCACATATTGCTGAAGCCTGGCTTGGAGAATTTTGAGCATTACTTTACTAGCGTGTGAGATGAGTGCAATTGTTCGGTAGTTTGAGCACTCCTTGGCATTGCCTTTCTTTGGGATTGGGATGAAAACTGACCTTTTCCAATCTTGTGGCCACTGCTGAGTTTTCCAAATTTGCTGGCATATTGAGTGTAGCACTTTCACAGCATCATCATTCAGGACTTGGAATAGCTCCACTGGAATTCCATCACCTCCACTAGCTTTGTTCGTAGTGATGCTTTCTAAGGCCCATTTGACTTCACATTCCAAGATGTCTGGCTCTAGGTCAGTGATCACATCATCATGATTATCTGGGTCTTGAAGCTCTTTTTTGTACAGTTCTTCTGTGTATTCTTGCCACCTCTTCTTAATATCTTCTGCTTCTGTTAGGTCCACACCATCTCTGTCTTTCATTGTGCCCATCCTTGCATGAAATGTTCCTTTGGTATCTCTGATTTTCTTGAAGAGATCCCTAGTCTTTCCCATTCTGTTGTTTTCCTCTATTTCTTTGCATTGATCACTGAAGAAGGCTTTCTTATCTCTTCTTGCTATTCTTTGGAACTCTGCATTTAGATGTTTATATCTTTCCTTTTCTCCTTTGCTTTTCGCTTCTCTTCTTTTCACAGCTATTTGTAAGGCCTCCCCAGACAGCCATTTTGCTTTTATGCATTTCTTTTCCATGGGGATGGTCTTGATCCTTGTCTCCTGGACAATGTCACGAACCTCATTCCATAGTTCATCAGGCACTCTATCTATCAGATCTAGGCCCTTAAATCTATTTCTCACTTCCACTGTATACTCATAAGGGATTTGATTTAGGTCATACCTGAATGGTCTAGTAGTTTTCTCTACTTTCTTCAATTTCAGTCTGAATTTGGCAATAAGGAGCTCATGGTCCGAGCCACAGTCAGCTCCTGGTCTTGTTTTTGCTGATTGTATAGAGCTTCTCCATCTTTGGCTGCAAAGAATATAATCGATCTGATTTCGGTGTTGACCATCTGGTGATGTCCATGTATAGAGTCTTCTCTTGTGTTGTTGGAAGAGGGTATTTGCTATGACCAGTGCATTTTCTTGGCAAAACTCTATTAGTCTTTGCCCTGCTTCATTCCGTATTCCAAGGCCAAATTTGCCTGTTACTCCAGGTGTTTCTTGACTTCCTACTTTTGCATTCCAGTCCCCTATAATGAAAAGGACATCTTTTTTGGGTGTTAGTTCTAAAAGGTCTTATAGGTCTTCATAGAACCTTTCAACTTCAGCTTCTTTGGCATTACTGGTTCGGGCATAGACTTGGATTACTGTGACATTGAATGGTTTGCCTTGGAAACGAACAGAGATCATTCTATCGTTTTTGAGATTGCATCCAATTACTGCATTTCGGACTCTTTTGTTGACCATGATGGCCACTCCATTTCTTCTGAGGGATTCCTGCCCACAGTAGTAGATATAATGGTCATCCGAGTTAAATTCACCCATTCCAGTCCATTTTAGTTCGCTAATTCCTAGAATGTCAACATTCACTCTTGCCATCTCTTGTTTGACCACTTCCAATTTGCCTTGATTCATGGACCTGACATTCCAGGTTCCTATGCAATATTGCTCTTTACAGCAATTAAATGCATTAAGATGCATTAAGTTCAGATGCATTAAGTCTGGTCAATTTGTCTATATGTTTCATGTTTCTGGCTATAATGATCAAATCATGGAGGATTATCTGGAATAATTCAAACAATTAAGTTAGATCTGGATACTTTTAGAATTCCCTCCTTCTCAGCTGGAATTCCTCTCTGAACCATATCACAGATAATTATTTCAATATCTACTTTCTCAGTTCTCTCCCAAATAGTACCTCACTATTACCATCTAAGAGGCAGCATAAGAAAGTTAATTGTTTATGTGTGATACATCCATTGTCTTGAAACAATGAATTTGTTAAGGCAGCAGAACTTAAAGCTCTCATATTTAAATTCTAATTGAGAAAGTCTCTCTTATTAGGGAGTATAAGATTGAAAGAATGTAAAGATGGAGCTATCAGCTCCCATGGAGTCTATTAATTCTTGGATTGCAGTGTAAATGATACCTCCTCTTAGAAGCCTTCCTTGACCACTATCTTAATCCATTTGTACTGCTATCACAAAAATATCATAACTGGGGTACCTTATAAACAACAGACATTTACTTCTCACAGTTCTGTAAGCTGGGAAGTCTAAATTCACAAGACTGACAGATTCAGTGTCTGGTGAGAGCTTGTTTCGTCATTGACTTGACTTCTCTCTATGTCCTCACATGGCAGAAGGGCAGGGATCTCTCTGAACCCTCATTTATAAGGGCACTAATCCCATTTATGAGGGTTCCAATGTTATGACCTAAAAAGTTCCTAAAGTCCTCACTTCAAAATATCTTCATGTTAGAGATTAAGTTTCAACATATGAATTTTGAGGAAACACAAACACTCAGACCTCAGCAACCTCCATAAATTAAATCTCTCTACTATGGATACTCAAACACATTCCTTTAGCAGGTATCATAGCTATAATTTTAAAATTATGTTTCTGATTATTTTAAAATGCCTGACTTGCCAATTAAACTTAAAAAAACATGAAAGCAGAAACCATGTTTGGTTTGTTTATTGTTTTATCCTCAGCACTATGTCTGGCCTGTAGTATGTGTCAAATAATTGTGAGATACATGAAATAAATGAATGATCTTAAAAAATAAAATACTCTTTTTATAGTCAATAAATGTACTCTGCACTTAAAAATTTTATCTATTAAAGTCACAAACTATAATATAATAAAAAAAAGCTTAAAGTACCATGTACATTCAAGTTTCTTAGTAATAGGAAAATGGATGTTTATTTTTCTGTTATTTTTTATTTCAAGGAGATGTAGTTACTTGAATTTCAATGACAGTTATTTATATATCCTGCTATCAAAGATAG
Source organism: Tragelaphus eurycerus (assembly GCA_935064755.1). Classification (NCBI taxonomy): domain Eukaryota; kingdom Metazoa; phylum Chordata; class Mammalia; order Artiodactyla; family Bovidae; genus Tragelaphus; species Tragelaphus eurycerus. Next base: position 2,771,276 of record CAKXYN010000045.1, on the reverse strand, counting down.
CAGTTCTGAAGGCATAAATAATTTTTACATGCTAAGTCACTTCAGTCATGTCCAACTCTTTGTGATCCTATGGACTGTAGACTACCAGTCTCTTTTGTCCATTGAATTTCCCAATTTTGAGACATATGAATAATTTTAAACCCCATTTTTATAAATATGTTTAAGATGGTAGAAAGTGGTTACTGAAAATTTTCTAATAGAATACTTCTTAAAATAAGTTTCTGATCTATTTTAAACAGGATAAGTATATTTCTTCTGGCCAAAACTTTAAATGGTTTTTGGAAACTGAAGTTTTTGAATTACTGTATTACCTGAGTTTTCCTTATTACTCAGTTATAATCAATTCTAATAGACTAATTTAAAAACACTCTGCTCAGGTATTTGAATGGTTCAAAATTCAATAGCATATAATGGAATAATTATTTACATGTATAAATAAAATCCCTTAGAAATCACTATGTGCCAGACAAGACAAGTGTGTATTTACTCCTGAGACAGACATCAATGTAGAATATTAAACAAGCCAAGTGAAAATTGAATGCAACTAATGGCTTAGGAACTATAAATATTATCTTGAGTAAGCTGACAAATGGCTGACTGATTCTGCATTGCATGGTAAGCATGCAATGAAACTGGAAATACTTTGGCAAATATTCAGAAATCTTTGAGCACTTTCCCAAATATTCTAGAGGTTCCCACCAAATAAACATACTGATACTAAAAGGTGCATAGAATAAACTTCCCTCACCTTACAGGAACTGGAGGCTCTGCTTTGCCTTATAAGTGACAGCTGAAGAGAAGACTCAACATTCTTCCAGTACTTAGTTTTATAAACAATAAATTCTAAATATTTCCATTTATGAAGAGATGTATGATGGCCAAAGCAGTGAGTAAATAAATAAATGGAACTAAAATTATTCTATATCCCATTACTGCAGAAGATATAGGAAGGGAACCAAATGATCTCTGATAACAAAACCTAGGCTATTTGCATACCACCATCTTTGTTAAATGAATGAAGTGAAGGTGGTCCATCTTTTTTCTTATATACCAAGCTTTTACTTTTAGCTAAAGAATATTCAGAATCTTGCTTCTAATTATAACAGATTCAGTCTTTATAGATACTACAAAAGAAAACAGTAAAACACACAGAGATACACAGAGACACACACAGAAGATGAAAGTCTTAGGTTCTAATACTTATTTTTGAAAAGTATTAGCTTTTAGTTTCCTTTTGGGGCACTTATTTTATGCCAATTTATAAAGAAGACACAGAATTACTAATAACAAAAGGACTAATAGTAAAATACAGGCTTCCTTGGTGAATCAGTCAGTAAAGAATCCACCTGCAATGCAGGGGACCCAAGTTCAATCCCTGGGTCAGGAAGATCCCCTGGAGAAAGAAATGGCAACCCACTCTAGTAGTCTTGCCTGGGAAACCCCATGGACAGAGGAGCCTGGTGGGCTACAGTCCATGAGGTCGTAAAAGAATCAGAAATGATTTATTGACTAAACCGCCATTGCCACAAAGAGAATATGAATTAAGACAAAGTACAAATAAATAGCTCAGTATTTGCCAGTAAAAGAACTGTGGAAGAAAAATAAATAAATAGAAGAGATAAGAAAAATGTCAAAGATACTCACTGTGAACACACTGGGGTAGCAGAGTGCCTGAAATTCTAGACACTTAATCAATATTTAGGTATAACCTAAATCAAATCCCTTATGATTATACAGTGAAAATGACATATAGATTCAAGGGATTAGATCTGATAGATAGAGTGCCTGAAGAGCTATGGATGGGGCTTTGTGACATTATACAGGAGGCAGTGATCAAGACCATCCCCAAGAAAAACAAATGCAAAAAGGCAAACTGGTTGTCTGAGGAGGCCTTACAAATAGCTATGAAAATAAGAGAAGGGAAAGGCAAAGGAGAAAAGGAAAGATATACCCATTTGAATGCAGAGTTCTAAGAATAGCAAGGAGAGATAGAAAGGCCTTCTCCAGGGATCAATGAAAAGAAATAGAGGAAAACATTAGAATGGGAAAGACTAGAGATCTCTTCAAGAAAACTAGTTATGGCAAGGGAATATTTCATGCAAAGATGGGTACAATAAAGGAAAGAAATGGTATGGACTTAATAGAAGCAGAAGATATTAAGAAGAGGTAGCAACATACACAGAAGAACTATATAAGAAAGACTTTCATGGCCCAGATAACCATAATGGTGTGATCACTTACCTCGAATGAAAAGTCAAGTGGGCCTTATGAAGCATCACTATGAACAATGCTAGTGGAGGTGATGGAATTCTAGTTGAGCTATTTCAAATCCTAAAAGATGATGCTGTGAAAGTGTTGCATTTAATATGCCAGTAAATTTGGAAAACTCAGCAGTGGACACCGACTGGAAAATCTCATTCTAATCCTAAAGAAAGTCAATGCCAAAGAATGTCCAAACTACACACAATTGCATTCATCTCACATGCTAGCAAAGTAATGCTCAAAATCCTCCAAGTCAGGCTTCAACAGTATGTGAACCATGAACTTCCAGATGTTTAAACTGGATTTATAAAAGGCAGAGGAACCAGAGATCAAACTGACAGCATCTGTTCGATCAGGGAAAAAGGAAGATAGTTGCACAAAATCATCTACTCCTGCTTTATTGACTGCACCAAAGCCTTTGACTGTGTGGATCACAACAAATTGGAAAATTCTTAAAGAGATGGGAATATCAGATCACCAAACCTGCCTCCTGTGAAATCTGTATGCAGGTCAAGAAGCTACAGTTAGAACTAGACATGGAACAACAGAATGTTTCCAAATCAAAAAAGGAGTACATCAAGGCTGTATATTGTCACCCTGCTTATTTAACTTATATGCAGAGTACCTCATGAGAAATTCTGGGCTAGATGAAGCCCAAGCTGGAATCAAGATTGCTGGAAGAAACATCAATAACCTCAGATATGCAGATGACACTATACTTACGGGAGAAAGCAAAGAAGAGCCTCTTGATGAAAGTGAAAGAGGAGAGTGAAAAAGTTGGCTTAAAGCTCAATATTCAGAAAACCAAGATCATGGAATCCAGTCAGATCAGTTAGTTCAGTTCAGTTATTCAGTTGTATCCAACTCTTTGTGACCCCCATGGACTGTAGTATGCCAGGCTTCCCTATCCATCACCAACTCCTGGAGCTTACTCAAACTCATGTCCATTGAGTCTGTGATGCCATCTAAACATCTCATCCTCTTTTGTCCCCTTCTCCTCTTGCCTTCAATCTTTCCCAGCTTCAGGGTCTTTTCAAATGAGTCAGTTCTTCACATCAGGTGGCCAAAGTATTGGAGATTCAGCTTCACCATCAGTCCTTCCAATGAATATTCAGGACTGATCTCCTTTAGGATGGACTGGTTGGATCTCCTTGATGTCCAGTGGAATCTCAAGAGTCTTCTCCAACACCACGGTTCAAAAGCATCAGTTCTTCGGCACTCAACTTCCTTTATGGTCCAGCTCTCACATCCATACAAAACTAATGGAAAAATCATAGCTCTGACTATGCAAATTTTTGTTGGCAAAGTAATGTTTCTGCTTTTTAATATGCTGTTTATGTTTGTTGTAACTTTTCTTCCAAAGAGCAAGTGTCTTTTAATTTCATGTCTGCCATCACAATCTGCAGTGATTTTGGAGCCCAAAAAAATAATGTCTGTCACTGTTTCCATTGTTTCCCCATCTATTCGCCATGAAGTGATGGGACCAGATGCCATGATCATAGTTTTCTGAATGTTGAGCTTTAAGCCAGCTTTTTCACTCTCCTTTTTCACTTTCGTCAAGAGGCTATTTAGTTCTTCTTCATTTTCTGCCATAAGTCTAATGTCATCTGCATATCTGACGTTATGGATATTTCTTCCAGCAATCTTGATTTCAGCTTGGGCTACATCCAGTCCAGTATTTTTCATGATGTACTCTACATATAAGTTAAATAAGCAGGGTGACAATATATAGCCTTTATCTACTCCTTTCCCTATTTGGAACCAGTCAATTGTTCCATGTAACTGTTGCTTTTTGACCTGCATACAGATTTCACAGGAGGCAGGTCAGGTGGTCTGGTATTCCCATCTCTTTGAGAATTTTCCAGTTTGTTGTGATCCTCACAGTCAAAGGCTTTGGCATAGTCAATAAAACAGAAGTAGATGATTGTCTGGAACTCTCATGCTTTTTCCATGATCCAGTGGATGTCGGCAATTTGATCTCTGGTTCCTCTGCCTTTTCTAAATCCAGCTTGAACATCTGGAAGTTCACCATTCATATACTGTTGAAGCCTGGCTTGGAGAATTTTGAGCATTAGTTTGTTAGCATGTGAGATGAGTGCAACTGTGTGGTAGTTTGGGCATTCTTTGGCATTGCCTTTCTTTGGGATTGGAATGAAAACTGACCTTTTCCAGTCTGTGGCTACTGCTGAGTGGCAAATAGATGGTGAAACAATGGAAAGAGAGAGACTTTATATTTGGGGGCTCCTAAATCACTGCAGATGGTGACTGCAGCCATGAAATTAAAAGACATTTGCTTTTTGCAAGAAAATCTATGACCAACCTAGACGGCATATTAAAAAGCTGAGACACTACTTTGCCAACAAAGGTTCATCTAGTCAAAGCTATTGTTGCAATAGTCATGTATGGATGTGAGAGTTGGAGTATAAAGAAAGCTGAGCACCAAAGAATTGATGCTTTTGAACTGTGGCATTGGAGAAGACTCTTGAGAGTCCCTTGGATAGCAAGGAGATCCAACCAGTCAAGCCTAAATGAAATCAGTCCTGAATATTCATTGGAAGGACTGATGCTGAAGCTGAAACTACAATACTTTGGCCACCTGATGTGAAAAACTGACTCATTGGAAAAGACCCTGACACTGGGAAAGATTGAAGATGGGAGGAGAAGGGGATGACAGAGGATGAGATGGTTGGATGACATCATCGACTTGATGGACATGAGTTTGAGTAAGCTCCTGGTGTTGGTGACAGACAGGGAAGCTTGTCATGCTGCAGTCAATGGGTTCACAAAGAGTCAGACACAACTGACTGACTGAACTGAAATGAACAATATTTACTCGCTAATAAATGACTCTGAGTCAAAAAGAGAATTATTAAAAAGTTAGGTGCCAGTCTAGAGAAGAGTCCTTTGTCAATAGGTTTAATAACATAATGAATATTTTTTAGGCAACTCAATGTCCCATACATTGCCCAAATACTGAAAATACAAAAAAGACATTAAGACAGGTCATAAACATGACATAAAATATGAGGAAGACAAAGACATGTAACAATGACTTGTAACACAAGAACGCTTGAACACTAAAATAAAGGATTCCTAAGTGGGAAGGATCTGGATTAGATCAGAGACGTAAGGAGCAGAGATGTCATTTTAAATTAGGCCTTGAATGATTGTATGAATGTTTCATTTGGACAATATTTAATAATTCAGAAAAAAGGTAACCAAAATAATTCCTTTATATGCAACCAAATATATACCTAAACAGAAGACACTGGAGAATATTCTACTGCTGAAATTGCTATTACTACTATAATATACATTTTACTGTTGTCTATGCATGTTGATAACACTGAAAGAGGAGAATAAAAAAGCTGGCTTAAAACTCAACATTCAAAAAACGAAGATCATGGCATACAGTCCCATCACTTCATGGCAAATAGATGGGGAAACAACGGAAACAGTGACAGACTTTATTTTCTTGGGCTTCCAAATCACTGCAGATGGTGGTGGCAGCCATGAAATTAAAAGAGACTTGCTTCTTTGGAAGAAAAGCTACAACAAACATAAACAGCACATTAAAAAGCAGGAACATTACTTTGCCAACAAAAATTTGCATAGTCAGAGCTATGGTTTTTCCAGTAGTCATGTATGGATGTGAGAGTTGGACCATAAATAAAATAAAGCTGAGTGCCAAAAAATTGATGCTTTTGAACTGTGGTATTGAAGACTCTTGAGAGTCCCTTGGATTGCAAGGAGATCAAGCCAGTCTTTCCTAAAGGAATCAATCCTGAATATTCATTGGAAGGACTGATGGTGAAGCTAAAGCTTCAATACTTTGGCCACTTAATGTGAAGAGCTGACATTGGAAAAGACCATGATGCTGGGAAAGATTGAAGGCAAGAGGAAAAGGGGGTAACAGAGGATGAGATGGTTGGATGGGATCAATGAATCAAAATCAATGGACATGAGTTTTAGCAAGCTCCAAGAGATGGTGATGGGCAGGGAAGCCTGGCATGCTGCAGTCTATGGGGTCACAAAGAGTTGGACATGACTGAGTGACTGAACAATAACCATGCATTTTCAGTTGCTAAGTCAGGTCCAGCTCTTTGAGATCGAAGGACTGTAGCCTGCCAAACCCCTCTGTTCATGGGATTTCTCAGGAAAGAATACTGGAATGGGTTGACATGTTCTTCTCCAGGGGATCTTCTCCTGTACTTGCTTTCTCCTATTGGCTTACCATATCTACAAGTGCACATGGAACAACTCCCTCTGAAAGAAATCTAGAAACTGGCTGAAGGATTCATAAGCATCAGATCAACAAGAAAACACCGACATCAAAACGGTTGGAGAGGCTGAGAAGACACACTCTTGCCATAAACCCTATCCCCAGCACAGCGACATGCAGTCAGGAGGGAACTTCCAACTCTAACTTCTTCTTGAAGAGGGAAAGGTTAGCAAATCCAACTATATGCCAATAAAAAATAAACACAATACAAAATACAAAAAGATTATACATAAAGATTATATACAATGGAATACTACTCAGCAATAAAAAAGAATAAATTTTTGCCATTTGTAACAACATAAACAGACCTAGAGGGTTATGCTTAGTGAACTAAGTCATACAGAGAAAGCCAAATACCATGTGTTTTCACTTATATGTGGAATCAAAAATTAAAATGAATGAATATGACTAAACACAAACAGACTCATAGATACAGAGAACAAACATGCTTACAACAGGAAAGGGGAGGGAGAAGGGGCTAGATAGGGTAAAGGGATTAAGAGGTGCATTACTAGGTCTAAAATAAGATATAATGATATAATATGCAGCACTGGGAATATAAAAATATTTTATAACTTTATATAAAGTATAGTTTATAAAAATATAACTTCACTATGATGTACACCTGAAACTAATATACTATTTTAATTAACTTTCAGATCAGATCAGATCAGTCGCTCAGTCGTGCCCAACTCTTTGCGACCCCATGAACCGCAGCACGCCAGGCCTCCCTGTCCATCACCAGCACCCGGAGATCACCCAGACTCATACCCATCGAGTCAGTGATGCCATCCAGCCATCTCATCCTCTGTCGTCCCCTTCTCCTGCCCTCAATCCCTCCCAGCATCAGAGTCTTCTCCAATGAGTCAACTCTTCGCATGAGGTGGCCAAAATACTGGAGTTTCAGCTTTAGCATCATTCCTTCCAAAGAAAGTCCAGGATTGATCTCCTTCAGAATGGACTGGTTGGATCTTCTTGCAGTCCAAGGGACTCTCAAGAGTCTTCTCCAACACCACAGTTCAAAAGCATCAATTCTTCGGCGCTCAGCCTTCTTCACAGTCCAGCTCTCACATCCATACATGACCACAGGAAAGACCATAGCCTTGACTAGGTGAACCTTTGTTGGTAAAGTAATGTCTCTGCTTTTGAATATGCTATCTAGGTTGGTCATAACTTTCCTTCCAAGGAGTAAGTGTCTTTAAATTTAATGACTGCAGTCACCATCTGCAGTGATTTTGGAGCCCAGAAAAACAAAGTCTGACACTGTTTCCACTGTTTCCCCATCTATTTCCCATGTAGTGATGGGACCAGATGCCATGATCTTCGTTTTCTGAATGTTGAGCTTTAAGTCAACCTTTTCACTCTCCACTTTCACTTTCATCAAGAGGCTTTTTAGCCCCTCTTCACTTTCTGCCATAAGAGTCGTGTCATCTGCATATCTGAGGTTATTGATATTTCTCCCAGAAATCTTGATTCCAGCTTGTGTTTCTTCCAGTCCAGCATGTCTCATGATGTACTCTGCATATAAGTTAAATAAACATGGTGACAATATACAGCCTTGACGTACTCCTTTTCCTATTTGGAACCAGTGTGCTGTTCCATGTCCAGTTCTAACTGTTGCTTCCTGACCTGCATACAGATTTCTCAAGAGGCAGATCAGGTGGTCTGGTATTCCCATCTCTTTCAGAATTTTCCACAGTTTATTGTGATCTACACAGTCAAAGGCTTTGGCAGAGTCAATAAAGCAGAAATAGGTGTTTTTCTGGAACTCTCTTGCTTTTTCCATGATCCAGCGGATGTTGGCAATCTGATCTCTGGTTCCTCTGCCTTTTCGAAAACCAGCTTGAACATCAGGAAGTTCACGGTTCACATATTGCTGAAGCCTGGCTTGGAGAATTTTGAGCATTACTTTACTAGTGTGTGAGATGAGTGCAATTGTGCGGTAGTTTGAACATTCTTTGGCATTGCCTTTCTTTGGGATTGGGATGAAAACTGACCTTTTCCAATCTTGTGGCCACTGCTGAGTTTTCCAAATTTGCTGGCATATTGAGTGTAGCACTTTCACAGCATCATCATTCAGGACTTGGAATAGCTCCACTGGAATTCCGTCACCTCCACTAGCTTTGTTCGTGGTGATGCTTTCTAAGGCCCATTTGACTTCACATTCCAAGATGTCTGGCTCTAGGTCAGTGATCACATCATCATGATTATCTGGGTCTTGAAACTTTTTTTTGTACAGTTCTTCTGTATATTCCTGCCACCTCTTCTTAATATCTTCTGCTTCTGTTAGGTCCACACCATCTCTGTCCTTCATTGTGCCCATCCTTGCATGAAATGTTCCCTTGGTATCTCTGATTTTCTTGAAGAGATCCTTAGTCTTTCCCATTCTGTTGTTTTCCTCTATTTCCTTGCATTGATCACTGAAGAAGGCTTTCTTATCTCTTCTTGCTATTCTTTGGAACTCTGCATTTAGATGTTTATATCTTTCCTTTTCTCCTTTGCTTTTCGCTTCTCTTCTTTTCACAGCTATTTGTAAGGCCTCCCCAGACAGCCATTTTGCTTTTTTGCATTTCTTTTCCATGGGGATGCTCTTGATTCCTGTCTCCTGTACAATGTCACGAACCTCATTCCATAGTTCATCAGGCACTCTATCTATCAGATCTAGGCCCTTAAATCTATTTCTCACTTCCACTGTATACTCATAAGGGATTTGATTTAGGTCATACCTGAATGGTCTAGTAGTTTTCCCTACTTTCTTCAATTTCAGTCTGAATTTGGCAATAAGGAGTTCATGGTCTGAGCCACAGTCAGCTCCTGGTCTTGTTTTTGCTGATTGTATAGAGCTTCTCCATCTTTGGCTGCAAAGAATATAATCGATCTGATTTAGGTGCTGACCATCTGGTGATGTCCATGTATAGAGTCTTCTCTTGTGTTGTTGGAAGAGGGTATTTGCTATGACCCGTGCATTTTCTTGGCAAAACTCTGTTAGTCTTTGCCCTGCTTCATTCCGTATTCCAAGGCCAAATTTGCCTGTTACTCCAGGTGTTTCTTGACTTCCTACTTTTGCATTCCAGTCCCCTATAATGAAAAGGACATCTTTTTTGGGTGTTAGTTCTAAAAGGTCTTATAGATCTTCATAGAACCGTTCAACTTCAGCTTCTTCGGCGTTACTGGTTGGGGCATAGATTTGGATTACTGTGACATTGAAAGGTTTGCCTTGGAAATGAACAGAGATCATTCTGTCGTTTTTGAGATTGCATCCAAGTACTGCATTTCGGACTCTTTTATTGACCATGATGGCCACTCCATTTCTTCTGAGGGATTCCTGCCCACAGTAGTAGATATAATGGTCCTCTGAGTTAAATTCACCCATTCCAGTCCATTTTAGTTCGCTAATTCCTAGAATGTCAACATTCACTCTTGCCATCTCTTGTTTGACCACTTCCAATTTGCCTTGATTCATGGACCTGACATTCCAGGTTCCTATGCAGTATTGCTCTTTACAGCATTGGACTTTGCTTCTATCACCAGACACATCCACAGCTGGGTATTGTTTTTGCTTTGGCTCCATCCCTTCATTCTTTCTGGAGTTATTTCTCCACTGATCTCCAGTAGCATATTGGGCCTCTACTGACCTGGGGAGTTTCTCTTTCAGTATCCTATCATTTTGTCTTTTCATACTGTTCATGGGGTTCTCAAGGCAAGAATACTGAAGTGGTTTGCCATTCCCTTCTCCAGCGGACCACACCCTGTCATCTCTCTCCACCATGACCCACCCATCCCAGGTTGCCCCTCCGGCATGGCTTAATTTCATTGTGTTAGACAAGGGTGTGGTCCTTGTGTGATCAGATTGACTAGTTATCTGTGAGAATGGTTTTAGTGTATTTGCCCTCTGATGCCCTCTTTCAAGACCTACTGTCTTACTTGGGTTTCTCTTGCCTCGGGCGTGGGGTATCTCATCCCGGCTGCTCCCGGCTGCTCCCGGCCAGCGAAGCACAGCCATTGCACCTTACCTTGGACGAGGGGTCTCTCCTCACCGCCGCCCTTCCTGACCTCGGTTGTGGGGTAGCTCTTCTCGGCCGCGCTTAGTGCACTGGCCCTCATCGCGGTCCTTCCTCGGTCGTGGGGTAGCTCCTCTCGGCCGCGCGCTCTTAGTGTGCGAGGCAGCCGGCGGGGCGCTCTTAGTGCGCGACGCAGCCGGCGGGGCGCTCTTAAATTGTGCGCCGGTCACGGGCAGGCGCGGGCGCTCTTAAATTAACTTTACTTGAATTTAAACAGACACACAAATTAATGGGACAGAATACAGAGTTCAAAAATAAGTCCACAGATATATGGTTAATGACTTTTCAACAAAGTAGTCAAGATACACAACTTGGAAAAAATAATCTCTTCAATAAATGGTGTTGGGAAACTGGACAGTCAACATGCCAAAGAATGATATTGGATTCTAGTCTTATACCATACACAAAATCAACTTACAATGGATTAAAGACTTGAATATAAGAACTGAAACCATAGAACTACAAAAAGAAAACAGAGGTAAATTTTGTGTTGTCAGTCCTAGCAATGACTTTTTTTGAATTACACACAAAAGCGGAGACTACAAAAGCAAAAATAAACATGCAGGGTGATGGCAAACTAAAAACTTCTACTCAACAAAGGAAACCATCAACAAAATGCAAGGGCAACATACAAAATGGGAGAAATATCTGCAAATTTTACATCTGACAATGATTCATATACAAGAAACTCAGACAACTCAATACCAAAAAAAAAAAAACTTATTTAAAACATAGGCAGAGGATTTGAATAAATATTTTTCCAAATAAGACATACAAATGGCCAACAGGTATACGGAAAGAGCTCAGCATCACTAATTATTCTGGAATGCAAATCAAAACCATAACGAGATATTACCTTGTACTCGCAAGAATAGCTATTATCAAAAAGATAGATAACAAGTGCTAGTTAGGATATGGAGGAAGGGAAACCCTGTGCACCATTGTTGGAGACTTAAAATAACACAGCCATTATGAAAAACAGTATGGAGGCTACACAAAATATTTAAAATAGAAATACCACATGATCTAGCAATCTCACTTCTGGATATATAGCCAAAGAAAACAAAACTACTCTCTCAAAGAGATTTCTGTTCTCTCATGTTCATTGAAGTATTATTTACAACAGTCACAACATGGAAACTACTATTTACTGATGCATGAATAGATTAAAATGTTGTGATACACACACACACAAAACCGGAATATTCCTCAGCCATAAAAAGGAAAGAATTCTGCCATTTGCAACCTGGATGGACATTTATAGTTTTATGCTAAATGAAATGTAAGAGATAAACAAATATTGTATGATCTCAGTTCAGTTCAGTCATTCAGTTGTGTCTGACCCTCTGGGACCCCATGGACTGCAGCATGCTAGGCTTCCCTATGGAATATTAAAAACTGAATTCATAAAAAGTGAACAAATTGATGGCTGCCAGAAGCAGGCAGTGGGTGGGGGAAATGGGTGAAGGTACTTAAGAAGTACAAAATCCGGTTATAAGACAATTAAGTTCTAGGGTGTAACATATAGCATGTTGACTGCAGTTAACAATAGTATATTGTATATTTGAATTTTTCTAAGTTTAGATCTTAAAAGTTCTAATTACAAAAAAAAAACTTGCCTCCATGGTGAAAGATATTAAATTTATCTAGTAATCATTTAGCCATATATATGTATTTATTTATAATTACTACATTATAAAACTTAATTTGTCAATTATATCTCAATAAAACCAGAAAAATAATTTTCACTTCCTTCTTCTCTGTATTGTCTTTTGAAACTTATGGTCCCTTCTGTCCCCTCTCACTCTTCCTGCATCAATTGTCCACTTAAGTTTAAATTTTTCTAGCAGAAAGTTGATTGTCCATATTGCATTATCTTGGTTCTCTTACCAAGTATATAAGCAGATGTTTTGGAGTCCCTCAGCTAGAGTTGAGTTTCCAGGTGGGCCTATGGATTATTCACTCAGTTATCCAATGAGAACTGGAAACAAGATGATGTGGCTTATTTCTAGCAGCACTTTTTTTGGTCAAATAAATTTATGTGTTGTTAGCATTTTCAAGTTGGCTATTTCAGAAATTTCTCTGCAACTATGAAATTTTCTACAAAATTAATTAACTTACAGAGGACTCAGGTCTTCTGTAAGATGCCTTACTTGGCAGAAAAATTAGGATCCACTTAAATGGTTCATTTTACCTCCCATTTTGTGTTTCATGTGACTATGACACTTTGTTTCCCTGAAGAGATGAGAAAAGACCAAAAATCAAATTTACCATTGCCCTGCTTCCCACTCAGTACAAACCAACTTGCCTAAGAGACCCTGGAAGTCAGTAGAACCTTAAGGTTAAAGTTGTTACTTGAGACTCGCTAGTATTCGTTAGACAGATAAATAGCACAGCCAAGAGTGTCTGAGCTAAGTTAAAATTCATGGGAGTTTTCCTTGGATGCTCGAGATAGCATGGTTTCCCTATCTCAAGAAATCACAAAGATGGAAGTAGGTTATAATTCACTAGATTTTAAGTCAACAAATTATGCAAAACCCTGTAAAGAATAAACAGGAAAACATCTGTGCCATCCTACTTGTTGTCTCAAATTATACTCCATCATCTTGCATTATGCCTTACAGATCATTTGTTTATTTTATAAATTAAAAATTATTCAAAATAACATTGTAATCAGAATGGTAGCATATTCCCTCACCAAGTTGTTCCTCAGAGGACATATGACTTTTTATATTTGATTAACCTCACTTCTATTAATGGCTTAACAATATGTTTCATAATCATCTTCATTTAAAACAGAAAGTCATAAGACTTGGAAGCCTATATTGGCAAATAAGAACTTGAAAGCCTGCACTAAGGGGGAAAAACAACAACAACAACAACAAGTAACTAGCACAGCCAAGAAAAATTTTGTTAATTATCTTATTTAGCATGTTACCAATGAAAACTGTATTATGTAATGCTCATAGCATTTACATCTGTGTTATGGTTTCTCGTATAACTTTATTTTTTAATTGCAGGATGATTGCTTTACAGAATTTTGTTGTTTTCTGTCAAACATAAGAATGAATCAGCCATAGGTATACATATATCCACTCCCTCTTAAACCTCCCTCCCCATCCCATCCCTGTAGGTTGTTACAGAGCCACTGTTTGAGTTCCCTGGGTCATACAGCAAATTCCCATTGGCTATCTATTTTACGTATGGTAATGTAAGTTCCCATGTTACTCTCGCCATACATTTCTCTCTCTCCTATCCCTCCCCTCAACCCATGTCCATAAGTCTGTTCTCTGTGTCTGTTTCTCCATTGCTGCCCTGCAAATAAATTCATCAGTACCATCTTTCTAGATTCCATATATATATATGTGTGTGTGTGTGTTCAGTTCAGTTCAGTTCAGTTGCTCAGTCGTGTCCGACTCTTTGAGACCCCAAGAATCACAGCACACCAGACTTCCATGTCCATCACCAACTCCAGGAGTTCACTCCAACTCATGTCCATCGAGTTGGTGATGCCATCCAGCCATCTCATCCTCTGTTGTCCCCTTCACCTCCTGCCCTCAATCCCTCCCAGCATCAGGGACTTTTCCAGTGAGTCAGCTCTTAGCATGAGGTGGCCAAAATACTAGAGTTTCAGCTTTAGCATCATTCCTTCCAATGAACACCCAGGACTGATCTCCTTTAGGATGGACTGGTTGGATCTCCTTGCAGTCCAAGGGACTCTCAAGAGTCTTCTCCAACACCACAGTTCTAAAGCATCAATTCTTTGGGGCTCAGCTTTCTTCACAGTCCAGCTCTCACATCCATACATGACCACTGGAAAAGCCATAGCCTTGACTAGACAGACTTTTGTTGGCAAAGTAATATCTCTGCTTTTCAATATGCTATCTAGGTTGATAATAACTTTCCTTCCAAGGAGTAAGCGTCTTTTAATTTCATGGCTGCAGTCACCATCTGCAGTGATTTTGGAGCCCAGAAAAATAAAGTCTGACACTGTTTCCCCATCTATTTCCCATGAAATGATGGGACCAGATGCCATTAACTTTGTGTTCTGAATGTTGAGCTTTAAGCCAACCTTTTCACTCTCCACTTTCACTTTCATCAAGAGGCTTTTGAGTTCCTCTTCACTTTCTGCCATAAGGGTGGTGTCATCTGCATATCTGAGGTTATCGCTATTTCTCCCAGCAATCTTGATTCCAACTTGTGTTTCTTCCAGTCCAGCATTTCTCATGATATACTCTGCATATAAGTTAAATAAGTAGGGTGACAATATACAGCCTTGACAAACTCCTCTTCCTATTTGGAACCAATCTGTTGTTCCATGTCCAGTTCTAACTCTGTTTCCTGATCTGCATATAGGTTTCTCAAGAGGCAGGTCAGGTGGTCTGGTATTCCCATCTCTTTCACAATTTTCCTCAGTTTATTGTGATCCACACAGTCAAAGGCTTTGGCACAGTCAATAAAGCAGAAATAGATGTTTTTCTGGGACTCTCTTGCTTTTTCCATGATCCAGCAGATGTTACCAATTTGATCTCTGGTTCCTCTGCCTTTTCTAAAACCAGCTTGAACATCTGGAAGTTCACAGTTCACGTATTGCTGAAGCCTGGCTTGGAGAATTTTGAGCATTACTTTACTAACGTGTGAGATGAGTGCAATTGTGCGGTAGTTTGAGCATTCTGTGGCATTGCCTTTTTTTGGGATTGGAATGAAAACTGACTTTTTATAGTCCTGTGGCTACTGCTGAGTTTCCAAATTTGCTGGCATATTGAGTGCAGCACTTTCACAGCATCATCTTTCAGGATTTGGAATAGCTCCACTGGAATTCTATCACCTCCACTAGCTTTGTTCATAGTGATGCTTTCTAAGGCCCACTTGACTTCACATTCCAGGATGTCTGGCTCTAGATGAGTGATCACACCATCATGATTATCTGGGTCATGAAGATCTTTTTTGTACAGTTCTTCTGTATATTCTTGCCTTAGTATACAATATTTATCTTTCTCCTTCTGACTTTCTTCTCTCTGTATAATAGGCTCTAGGTTCATTCACTTCATTGGAACTGACTCAAATGCATTCCTTTTTATGTCTGAGTAATATTACATTGCATATATGTACCACGGCTTCTTTATCCATTCATCTGCCAATGGACATCTAGGTTCTTCCATGTTCTAGCTATTGTACATAGTGATGCAATGCACGTTGATGTACATGTGTCTTTTTCAATTTTGGTTTCCTCAGGGTGTATGCCTAGGATTGGGATTGCTGGGTCAGATGGTGGCTTTATTCCTAGTTTTTTAAGGAATCTCCATACTGTCTTCCATAGTGACTGTAACAATTTACATTCACACCAACAGGGCAAGATGGTTCTTTTTTCTCCACACTCTCTCCATCATTGATTGACTGTAGACCTTTTGATGATGGCTGTTCTGACTTTGTGGGGAAAATCTTTTTTTTTTTTTTTTTTTTTTTTTTAAAAAAAAAAAGAAAAATGATGAAAATTTTCCTTTTTTTTTTTTTTTTTTTTTATTTTTTTTTTTTTTGGGTATTTTTTTGTTTGTTTTTTTCCCCTTTTTTTTTTTGGTTTTTTTTTTTTTTTTTATTTGTTTTTTTTAGGTGGTTTTTTTTTTTTTAATTTTATTTTTTTTTTTTTTTTTTTTTTTTTTTTTTTTTTCCCCCCTTTTTGGGGTTTTTTTTCTCTTTTTTTTTTAATTTCCTTTTTTTTGCAAAAGCTTTTAAGTTTAATTAGGTTACACAAGTTGGAATCAAGATTGCTGGGAGAAATATCAATAACCCCAGATATGCAGATGACACCACCCTTATGGCAGAAAATGAAGAGGAATTCAAAAGCCTCTTGATGAAAGTGAAAGTGGAGAGTGAAAAGGTTGGCTTAAAGCTCAACATTCAGAAAACGAAGATCATGGCATCTGGTCCCATCATTTCATGGGAAATAGATGGGGAAACAGTGGAAACAGTGTTAGACTTTATTTTTCTGGGCTCCAAAATCACTGCAGATGGTGACTGCAGCCATGAAATTAAAAGACGCTTGCTCCTTGGAAGCAAAGTTATTACCAACCTAGATAGCATATTCAAAAGCAGAGACATTACTTTGCCAAGAAAGGTTCACCTAGTCAAGGCTATGGTCTTTCCTGTGGTCATGTATGAATGTGAGAGCTGGACTGTGAAGAAGGCTGAGCCCTGAAGAATTGATGCTTTTGAACTGTGGTGTTGGAGAAGACTCTGAGAGTCCTTTGTCTGCGAGGAGATCCAACCACTCCATTCTTGAGGAGGACAGCCCTGGGTGTTTTTTTGAAGGAATGATGCTAAAACTGAAAATCTTTTTATTTTGGCCCCCCCAGGGAAAAGGTGACTCATTGGAGAGGATTCTGATGGTGGGGGGGGTTGGGGGGAGGAGGAGAAGGGGATGACAGAGGATGAGATAGCTGGATGGCATCACTGACTCGATGGATGTGAATCTGAGTGACCTCTGGGAGTTGGTGATGGACAGGTAGGCCTGGCATGCTTTGATTCGTGGGGTCGCAAAGAGTCGGACACGACTGAGCAACTGATCTGATCTGTTTATTTTTGTTTTTACTTCCATTATTCTAGGAACTGGGTCATAGAGAATCTTGCTTTGATTTATGTAATCAAGTGTTTGACCTATGTTTTCCTCTAAAAGCTCTATAGTTCCTGGTCTTACATTTAGGTCTTTAATCCATTTTTAATTGTAGGTAACTACTAATAATTCCAGGAGTGATGTCCATGTGTTTCACACACCTGGCCAATGTTAGCAATTGTGTGTTTATAAAATATCACTTACTGACCACAACAATAGACCATACCACATTTATCATGCTCTGCTGACTTATAGTCCCTGTGTGTGTGTGTATGTGTGTGTGTCAGTTGCTCAATCGTGTCTGACTCTTTGCGACCCTTGGACTGTAGCCTGCCAGGCTGCCCTGTTCATGAGATTCTCCAGGCAAGAATACTGGAATTGGTTGCCATTCCCTTCTCCAGGGGATCCTCTCCACCCAGGGATCGAACCTGGGTCTCCCATACTGGAGGTGAAGTCTTTACCACTGAACCTTTGGGGAAGTCCCTCCTCTCCCTGCAGGTCCCTCTAATATTGTTTTCACAAAGTGATAAAAACATGGTCTCACGCTCTTGGAGTGTGATCAATCATTTTCGATCAATTCTTTACCATATGAGCCGCCAGGGAAGCCTGGATCTCTGCAATGCCAAACAAAAAGGTTCTCATCTCTTAAGATGAAATAACAGTCAAATTTAGTCCTCATCCTGTCTTCTGGTTAGGTTTAAACAGCTAAAGCTTTGTGCCTTCAGAATCATAAGGTCTTTATTTCTACTCTGACAGGTTTACAGTCAGTCTTGTTGGGAATCAGTCTTCCTCATACACTCCATTCTCCCTTTGTAAATTTTCAGCTGGAGAAGAGGTTTGACTTAACAAGTGATGCATCATTTTCTACTCTGAGTAATTTGACTTCCTCATGGTCTAATGCTATCAAATCTCCTTGGCTGCTATTACAATCACTCTACGCCAAATGTGTTTTCTTAGTGTTGATATTACAGTTTATGAATTTCAATTTTAGGTTATATACTGGAATAAGGCTCAAAATTAAAGTTAGTTTTGTATATACTATTTTCCTTGAGATAAAATTAAACTATAACAATCTAGCATGAAAATAAAAATGTTTTATTGACTCAGTTATAGACCTAACCTTGAGGCTTAACCTCAAGAATTGACATAAAAATCACTTATTACATATATTGGTGTTGTGATAAATATGCAAAGAGAACAATTTTAAAGCCAGATTTCCTTATGAATTTAGAGTTTAAAACATTTTTAAAAGACTCTAAAGACATATGAATACTTAGAAAATAATATACATAGGTATAAAATTGTATGTAACTTTATGCACAGAAATACATTTTGGTTACAATTTTGTTGAATAAAGAATCTTTTATATGTACTTATGTGTGAACATATGTATGATTAGAAAGATATATAGAGATGGATTTTCACGATCTTTAAAGTATAGAATAAATTTCAGTCAATATGTCTTTACTTAAAATATTTAAGTAAAATTTTTCAGACATTGCTACAGAATATCTGAGATTTGTCTTTAAGACATTTTGACTCTTCAAAAAATATTTTGTTCATTACAAGGATGCAGCATTTTATGAAAGAAATGTTGTGTTTGAAATAGTGGTCTGAATCTACCAGTCCAATTTTGTCCAAGACTGTGGTTAAAACAGAGCTTCCCTGATGATTAAAACAAGAACATGTTTTGTAAATATGTGTGTGTGTGTGTGTGTGTGTGTGTGTGTGTGTGTATAAAGAGAGAGAGAGGGAGATTGTAATACCCAAGGAAAATTGAGGAAAGGAATACAAAAAAAGAACATGTTTTTTTTTTAAAAATAGTTTTAAGGGCTTAATATGGATATTTATATATTTCTTAATTTTTTCTGCTTCAGATAAAGGAAGTAGCTATTCTGTGAGTTAGAAAAGCAAATTAACTAAAATTTATTAATTGACTGAAAGAATAGTAATAAAGAAACAGACTAAGAAAGAAAGGATGTTTGGCTTCTAAAGGTTAAACAATCCAGCAACTCGTTGACACCATGGCCCTAAAATTTTAAGCCACATTACAAGACTATTTTTTTGTTGCAATATAAAACTTAGGATAAGTTAAAGAAAAATTTAAGTATCAGTGGGAAAGGCAACGGCACGTGTCTTGAACATGTCTTTCTTTTAAACATTTCTCTAGAAATGAGATGAGAAAATATACCAGTACAATACAGTGGGGAAAAGACGGTGTCTTTAATAAATAGTTCAGAGGTAATTAATATTCATATGAGGTATGTAAAAATATCTTGACCCCGCTATCTCTTACCATTTATGAAAAATAAATACAAAGTGGTTTTCATGCGTAAATGTAGAAAGCAAATCAATGAAACATTTAGAGAAAAACAGGGAACATCTTTTGAACCTTACAGTAAACAAAGTTATCTTATATAGGATATAAACACACCAACAATGACCAAAAATGGATCAATTTAACTGTTAAAATTACTTCTGCTTATCAAAAAAGACCCCTACGTATGAAAAGGCAACGCCAGAGAGTGTCAGAAGACATATATACCATGTATGTTCAACAAAGATGCATATACAATTTTGCAAAAAACTCAAAATCATAAAAAGCAACTCAACAAAAATGCAAAAGAAACCTAAAACAGACAAACTTAAAAAAGAGTAGATTCAACTATTTAATAAACATATAAAAAGCTGATCAGTTCACCAGTTATCAAAAAAATAAAAGTTAAAACCTCAAACATCAGTAAACAGGTTCCAAAATGGCCAAAATGATAAAAACAGAAAATAGGTATTGACAAGGATATGGAAAAAGTCACACTCTCAAGCAATGCTTATCTGGAAGCTTCCTCTAAAACTGAACAAGATCATAATATATGACCCAGAATTCCACTCCACCTAACAGAAATACATTTACAGGTTTTCCAAAAAACATACACTGAAATGTTCATAGCAGCACTATTCACAATAGCCCTAAGTCAGAAATTATTCAAATGTTCACCCAAATAAATGAATGAATGGCATATTTGTCAAATGAAATACTACACAACAATGTGAATAAATGGACTATAAGCTTCTTTCAATATTATGGATGAAATTCAAATGGTACTGAGAAAAATTTAGAGTCGAAGAATATATTTATTAGTAAGAAAAGAGACAATATTAGATTAATATTACAATATTAGATTAAGGGCTAGCTTTTTGTTGTGAGACATATCTTATTAATAAAAGCCTTGATAAAATATTTAAATGTTAACATGCAAAATAGCATATTCAAAGAAACAAATAATGATACTTTGGCCTCCTAACACAACCTATGCTTAGGATTTGAAGCATATCAAAAGTTAAACCTTCCCTTCATGAGACTAAATCCAAAGTTTGAATTTCAGGCCCAATTTACCATTTGAAAATTTCCTTCAGTGCAGTTAGAAATAACAGAAGCCACCTGGCTAGAACTAGAGACAACAATTCAGCAGAAGACTTAAGGAGGCTGAAGCACTTCTCTGTCCTGCATCCATCAGATGCCCAAGCCAAATGCGAATTAAGCTCTGTGACCTACGTGCTCGGCCTGCCACAGATCCTGGAATCAAATGTAGGGAGATTTTTAGAGTTGAAATGTAGGGAGATCTTTAAAGAGTCCTATCCAGGAGTTCGGCAGTTTGATAATATCAGTCCTGTAGTTCTTGATATTTCTCTAGGCCAGCATTATTATTATTTTTTTTAACAGCTTGTTCTTTTATTAACATACAACCTGTCTTTATAAGCAGCTCTGGCCTTCTTCTTGTAAAACAATTCTCCCCTGGTAACCCAGTTCCCTCTCACGGCTGTGCTTGGTGTGATCTGTCCAGGAGCATCCTGTTGATGTGCTGCCTTCCATCTCGGCATTTTCCAAGCAGACGATCCACTCTCCTTATTTCTATTTTCCAGAGGCCCACAGTCTGTGTGGTTCTGACTAGATTCGCTTAGTGCTGATAGCCAGCGTGTGCCTGGATAATGAACTATTGCCTATTCCCAAACTTGACTGAAACTCTGATTTGTCTGCAAGCCAGGACGTTCACCTGTTCCTCCTCACCAGACCTCTGTGTCCCTGCATGGACTTCTCCAACTCTAGTTTCCAACTTTTTCAACTGTCTCACCTCACCTGAGAAGGTATCCTAAGGCAGCCAGAAGTGTGATAAACATTATACATTGACTTTCTAGAATCCCTCATACTGCTGACTTTTGAGAAGAATGACAAGCCTTTGGATCCTTCTCAACTCTTGGTCACAACCATCTCAACCAGACCTTTCTGAAAACTCCAGCAAGAAGGTGAAAGAAATGAAGAACACAGTACATTTATTTTTGACTCAGCCACACTGAGGATGCAACAGGACAAGAAACACCCTGGAATTCTCCATCCTTGACAATATTTTCCAAATCCTGACCCACCTGGGCTTGCGTCAAGGCATTGAGATGGAAATAAAAGATAGGAAAAGCTGAGAAAAGCAAAAGAAAATGTGAGAAACAGAAAGCCGAGTATGAGATAAAAGGAAGAACATGTCAGAGCAGTTTTTCACTGCTGCTTCTCATTCAGCTGTTATTTTGAAGTCACCTTTGTAGAAGACATTACTGCTATAACCACTTTCTGCACTATTTTCTTATTCTGGCTTTGCCCTGATTAATCAGTCACTGTGTATCCATTTATCTTTGCTTTAAAAAAAGTATGAAGAGCCAGGTTTTGGCTGTCCTCAGTTCAGTTCAGCTCAGTCACTCAGTTGTGTCCGATTCTTTGCAACCCCATGAATTGCAGCACACCAGGCTTCCATGTCCATCACCAACTCCCGGAGTTCACTCAGATTCACGTCCATCGAGTCAGTGATGCCATCCAGCCATCTCATCCTCTGTCATCCCCTTCTCCTCCTGCCCCCAATTCCTCCCAGCATCAGAGTCTTTTCCAATGAGTCAACTCTTCACATGAGGTGGCCAAAATACTGGAGTTTCAGCTTTAGCATCATTCCTTCCAAAGAACATCCAGGACTGATCTCCTTTAGAATGGACTGGTTGGATCTCCTTGCTGTCCAAGGGATTCTCAAGAGTCTTCTCCAACACCACAGTTCAAAAGCATCAATTCTTCGGCACTCAGCCTTCTTCACAGTCCAACTCTCACATCCATACATGACCACAGGAAAAACCATAGCCTTGGCTAGATGGACCTTTGTTGGCAAAGTAATGTCTCTGCTTTTGAATACGGTATCTAAGTTGGTCATAACTTTCCTTCCAAGGAGTAACCGCTGTCCTAGACATTGACTTATTCTCAAACCTTACCATGTGACTTTGGAAATTATCACTAAACCATGTTGGTTTCCTTATTTTAAAATGGCTTACTTGAATTAGATCAGGAGTTCTCTATACTTAGGGGAGTAAAATTTCATTTATTTACTAAAGTCATAAGGTTCAGGAGAATAATTAGGGTATGTCCATGACTTAGTCAGAAGGAAATGAGGGACAAACAATTGACTGCCAGAACCATGGTGAAGACTCTGGATTCCAGAGTTGGATAGTTATTTGAATTCTTACTTTCCCATTTGCTCATCATGTGATATCAGACACAGATTCAAGCAGCCTCAGTTTCCTCACCTATGAAATGCAGATAATATTAGGGTTGACTCCATTAGGATATCACTCAGAACATAAAAGACCCTCAATAAATACTTACCACCACAAATATTTACTTTGAGATCTACTGGTCTACCTAGAAAAGTCCCAGAATAATGGAAAGAACAGTGATGCAAAAGTGAATCAAGACACAGTTTCAGATCCTACTTTGGCTTCTTGGTTACTCTGGTACCTTGGATAAGTGACTTAACCTGACACTTTCTTTTCTAGGAAATGTGATTAAAATAGAAATGTCTAAGGTATCTTCCAATTATAGATACTACACTTACCTTACCTGTTATGTTGGGAAAAGTCTTTAAATACCTGTGGGGCTCAGTAGTGGCTGAATCTTACCTCAGGTAGTTCAGCACCAAGACTTATCATAAGAGCTTCAGGATCCTATGTTATCATAAACATATGTTACAAATAAAGAATTCTGTTTAAAAATGTTGTTTATCATGCTATTTTAAAGTTTATAATTATCATGCATTTCTTTCTGTCAGGTTTACTAAATAATTTTGTTTAAAATAGCAAAGGAAGTATTTTATTATTAAATGTGTACTGGATAAACTTTGAAACCATTAATAAAAAGATATAAAAAGTAGATAAAACTATACTAAAAGCATCAGTACAATAAAGTTGCATGTATTTCACTATACATTTATTACCTTCCATCTTTATTTTGAATTTGTAATTTCTTCTCATTCGTTTTTGCATGAAATAATTAATAAACCATGTAGAGCAGAAATTTTCATTATATATGTATGTGTAGATACATACTTGGGTGTGCATAAGATATATTAGAGATATATTATCTTTTATAGAGATAAAGAAAGATATTCCTATTTGAATGTAGAGTTCTAGAGAAGAGCAAGGAGAGATAAGAAAACCTTCCTAACTGAACAATGCAAAGAAATAGTGGAAAACAATAGAATGGGACAAGCCAGAGATCTATTCAAGAAAACTGGAGATACCAAGGGAACATTTCATGCAAAGATGGACACAATAAAGGACAAAAATGGCAAGGACCAAATAGAAACAGAAGAGATTAGGAGGAGGTAGCAAGAACACACAGAAGAACTATACGAAAAAGGTCTTAATGACTGGAATAACTTCAACAGTGTGGTCACTCACCTAGAGCCAGACATCCTGGAGTGTGAAGTCAAGTGGGCCTCTGGAAGCATCCCTACAAACAAAGCTAGTGGAGGTGATAGAACTTGAGCTAAGCTAGTTCAAATCCTAAAAAATGATGTTTTGTTGCACTCAATATGCCAGCAATTTTAGAAAACTCAGCAGTGGCCGCAGGACAGGAAAAGGTCAGTTTTCACTCCAATCCCAAAGAAGGGCAATGCCAAAGAGTGTTCAAACTACTGCACAATTGTGCTTATTTCACATGCTAGCAAGATTATGCTCAACATTCTTCAAGCTAGGCTTCAGTAGTACATGAACTGAGAACTTCCAGATGTATAAGCAGAATTTAGAAAAGGCAGAGGAAAATGAGATCAACTTGCCAAAATCCATTGGATGATAGAAAAAGCAAGGGAATTCTAGAAAAATATCTATTTCTGTTCCATTGACTATGCTAAAGACTTTGACTGTGTGGATCACAACAAACTGGAAAATCCTTAAAGAGATGAGAATACCAGATCATCTTACCTGTTTCCTGAGAAGCTTATATGCAGAACAAGAAGCAACAGTTAGAACCAGACAAGACTGGCTCAAAATTGGGAAAGGAGTATGTCAAGGCTGTATATTGTAATCCTGCTTACTTAATTTATATGCAGAGTACATCATGTGAAATGCTGGACTGGATGACTCACAAGCTGGAATCAAGATTGTTGTGAGAAACATCAACAACCTCAGATATGCAGATGTTATCACTTTAATGACAGAAAGGGAAGAGGGAACAAAGTGACTTTTGATGAGGATAAAAGAGGAAAGTGAAAAAGCTTAAAACTCAACATTCAAAAAATGAAGATCATAGCATCTGGTTCCATCACTTCATGGCAAATAGATGGGAGAAAAGTCAACACAATGACAGATTTTATTTTCTTGGGCTCCAAAATCACCATGGATGGTGACTGCAGCCACAAAATTAAAAGACTCTTGCTCCTTGGAAGAAAAAATATGAAAAACCTAGACAGCATATTAAAAAGAACACACATCACTTTGCCAACAAAGGTCCATATGGTCCACATGGTCAAACCTATGTTTTTTTTTTTTTTTCATTACTCATATATGGATGTGAGAGTTGGACGTTAAGGCAGAGCATCAAAGAACTGGTGCCTTCCAACTGTGGTGCTGGAGAAGACTCTTGAGAGTCTCTTGGACAGCAAAGAGATCAAAGTAGTCAATCCTTAAGGAAATCAACTCCTAAAATTCACTGGAAGAACTGAAGCTGAAGCTCCAATACTTTGGCTACCTGATATGAAGAACCAACTCATTGGAAAAGACCCTGATGGTAGGAAAGATTGAGGGCAAGAGGAGAAGAGGGTGACAGAGGATGAGATGATTGGATGAAATCACTGACTCAAAGGACATGAGTTTGAGCAAACTCTGGGAGATCGTGAAGGACATGAAAGCCTGACATGCTATAGTTCATGGGGTCACAAAGAGTCAGACACAACTTAGTGACTGAACAACAACAACAATAGAGATATAAATAGGTGCTCTTATCTACATATACACACACACAAACACACAATTTTTAGGCTCTGCTGCTGCTAAGTCGCTTCAGTCATGTCCGACTCTGTGCGACCCCATAGATGGCAGCCCACAAGGCTCCCTTGCCTCTGAGATTCTCCAGGCAGGCAAGAACACTGGAGTGGGTTGCCATTTCCTTCTCCAATGCATGAAAGTGAAAAGTGAAAGTGAACTCACTCAGTCGTAGGCTCTAAGACTTGCCGAAAAATAATCTGTAAGAAAAGAGATATTGCACAAAACCACTAAGAAAATACATCTACTTCACATTAATTTTAATTCTGAAAGTTCACGATCACTTTCTACTGTATTTGGAGAATAGCCATTGGATTTCAGAGGTTCCAGCACTTACTGAGATCACATAGTCAAAGCACTCATATCAATGTATATTTTCTTTATTCTCTCACTCTTCCTTCATCCCCTCTGTTCACTTTTTCTCTTTGTAATGCTGTATATATTTGTTTTCTACTGATGGACAAGCAGCAACCAAAACTTTAGTATTTTAAAATAACACACATCTTTTATCTCACCACTTCCATAGGTCAGAAGTCAAGGCACAACTTTGGGAAGGTCCTCTGCTCAGCCTTCCACAGGTCCTCATCTGAGAGCTCAACTAGGTAAGAATGTGCATCTAGCCATTAGCTCTTAGAAGAATGCATTTCACTGTGCCTGTTGGGAGACACCCTCATGCCCAGTGGTTCCCACAGCTCCTAGCTGTGTGGCCCTCTCCATAGACAGTTCACAATTTATCTTTTTATTTCTTCAAATCCAGCAGAAGAATCTCTGGGTCCACTCTGCTAACACAGCATCTTACACAACCTAAACAAAACTGTAGGAGGAACATTTCCACACCTGGCAATATAATATAATCTAATGAAGGGAATGACCTTTGGCACAAGGATTTGATTCATTGGGAACCAACTTAGGGTGTGTCTGCTACACTGTATGATAGTAATTTGCTAAGAACTCCTTTCCAAAGATCACTAGTAACCTACATTGCTGACCTTCAGCCATAAAACAGAGTCCACTGAGATTTTTATTTAAATCATAAGCAATGTTTTTAACTTCAAAAAAGAAACTAATGCTAATATGTTGACCCCACTTGAACTTTATCTCCACAGGGTCATTTAAATATTTACATCTACTGTTTTCACAAGTTTGATTGACAAGCACTTTATAAAATATTGATGCTGTCAAAAAACAGCATGGATCTCATGAGAATATCACTTTTTTGCTTAAAAATTATACCAAAAAGTCATTCTCTGTAATGACAATGAAGATATACTTCTACTTTTCCATCTCTTTTAGAAGCCAAGATGAATATTATTTTAGTACAGCATTAGTATTTGCAGAAATTTGTGAAAGTGGAGAGGATAAAGAATTGAGAGTGCAGAGTGTAAAAATGAGATTTATTAGTATAGTTTTCAAATTTCCCCAATCTTTCCATAAAACAAATAACCAGAATATGGAAAAAAAAAAAAAAAACAAAACAAAACAGTAAACATCTGAGAAGAATCTAGTGACAAAATATTCCTATTCCTTGTATTGAACTTCTGAGAGTACAAGTTGGTGGTGTCAAACCATCACTGGTAGCATGATCTGTGCAGGACGAAAATATTTAATAGTATAGAGAAAGGGACTCCAGTGGTAGAAAGAGCTCAGAAAAAATAAGTTGCCCCTCAAAAAATTACACGCAAAAAGAAAGAACTCTCTTTCTGGAATACTTAGCCATCCAAAATTAGGGACACTCCTGAAAGTTGGATAAAGATATACTGGCTCCAATTTGAGACTGAGTTCCAAAAAAAGGAAAATATCAGGAGGCACTAGTTAAGTTTGCCTATGAAGGAGTTTGGAATTATTGAACAAAACTCTCTTATGGAAGAACAGAATCTAAAGGGGTAAAAAACAAACAAACAAAACTTCTGTGAATAGATGGAAAACAGACTGAGGAAAAAATCTTAGGAATAAAGGAGCAAGAATTTTCAGATTCTGAGTAGCAGATGGGAGAAGAACCCCAGGAAGGAGTTCTTAAAACTGTGGATATGGTCACACAAGGAAGATATATTTTTAAGTTTTATGATGGAAGAGGGCTATCAAGAAATAAAGTTACCCTGATCCACAATCATAACAGCAACATCCCTCTAAAGAATAGAAAACCCATGTCAATAAATATGAATAACCAAAATAGTTTAATAAATATTTATTTATTAATAAATATTTATTAATATTACTAATAAATACATAATATTATGTGTGTTTGAATCAAAATTTGAAAATTTAACATAACACATATAAGTATAACTAAGAAAAACATAATTCATTAAATTCATAATTAAAAAGAAACTTTCTAAATATAATAAAATCTCTATTATTCCAATTCAGAAGTTAACAATTAATGGGAACACTCTAGCAGTATTACCAATGAAGTCTGCAACAATACAAGTTATGCTGCAATACCTAGTATCTTCAGTTGTGTTTCACATTAAATTGGAGATATTATTTAACCCAGCTGGGATGTGTATGTTTATCTCCTAAGAATTTGGAGGGCTACATGCAGAAGTTATCATATTACAACTAAAACCCCCAAAGAGTCAATTAAGATCTATTACAAGCCATAAGAGAGTTTATAAAGTGTCAAGATATAAAATTAACATTTCCAAACTATAGCAATAACCACTGTCAATACATAATTGAAAGGAAGGCTCTATTTACATTAAAATGATGACGATGATGATGTATTTAAGCAGAAACATTCAAAAGTGCATTAAAGACATGAAGAAAAAATAAATGCTCATCAAAGAAATGAAAGATATATGGCCAAATGGAAATGTATACCACATTCGTAAATATGAAATTTCAACTTTATAAAGGTGTCAATTCTAGTTTTGTAAATACAATCAAAGCCCCATCAAATACCATGATATTGTTCTTTGGAAAAAAGGCAAGTTGATTATAAAGCTCATAAAAAGAATAAATGACCAAAGTCAGCAAACAAAATCATGAAAAAGTACTCCGTGAGAGAATTTTATACCTGATACTAAAACCTCACATGCACTCAAAAAAAAAAAAAAAAAAAAAAAATTCCTTAATATATTTTCATTGTCTAGCTCTGTCCATTGAGAAAACCTGAAAGCAATATCAACTCATGAGCAAAGGATATCTTCAGGGCCCAGATTGTAGTCTCTAAATATTGTTTCTCACTAAAACAAAAGAGTGCTCTTAGGAGAAATGGCTGATGACAGGTCTCAGGTGGGAAATACAAAAAATGATCCCAGGGCAGCTGATCTAAAGGTTACAGGAGCCAACCTAGCGGTATTGCACTGATCTAAGGCACCTGAGATTGAACATCAGCCAGGTAAAAACTGCAGTGTATTGAAACACTTGATAAAGTAAAACCTAGGAGACAGAAATAATACGTTAACTGATTAAATATAATAAAACTTGCTATAATACAACTTATTAATATTAGCTTGAAAATTGACCTTTTAAGAGAAAAATTAAAAAATATACTAGCCAAATGAGTTCTTTAGAGAAGAAATAGCAAATACCCTCTTCCAACAACACAAGAGAAGACTCTATACATGGACATCACCAGATGGTCAACACCGAAATCAGATTGATTATATTCTTTGCAGCCAAAGATGGAGAAGCTCTATACAATCAGCAAAAACAAGACTAGGAGCTGACTGTGGCTCAGACCATGAACTCCTTACTGCCAAATTCAGACTTAAATTGAAGAAAGTAGGGAAAACCACTAGACCATTCAGGTATGACCTAAATCAAATCCCTTAAAATTATACAGTGGAAGTGAGAAATAGATTGAAGGGCCTAGATCTGATAGATAGAGTGCCTGATGAACTATGGAATGAGGTTCGTGACATTGTACAGGAGACAGGGATCAAGACCATCCCCATGGAAAAGAAATGCAAAAAAGCAAAATGGTTGTCTGGGGAGGCCTTACAAATAGCTGTGAAAAGAAGAGAAGCAAAAAGCAAAGGAGAAAAGGAAAGATATAAACATCTGAATGCAGAGTTCCAAAGAATAGCAAGAAGAGATAAGAAAGCCTTCTTCAGTGATCAATGCAAAGAAATGGAGGAAAACAACAGAATGGGAAAGACTAGGGATCTCTTCAAGAAAATCAGAGATATCAAAGGAACATTTCATGCAAAGATGGGCTCGATAAAGGACAGAAATGGTATGGACCTAACAGAAGCAGAAGATATGAAGAAGAGGTGGCAAGAATACACAGAAGAACTGTACAAAAAAGAACTTCACGACCCAGATAATCATGATGGTGTGATCACTGACCTAGAGCCAGACATCCTGGAATGTGAAGTGAAGTGGGCCTTAGAAAGCATCACTACAAACAAAGCTAGTGGAGGTGATGGAATTCCAGTGGAGCTATTCCAAATCCTGAAAGATGATGCTGTGAAAGTGCTGCACTCAATATGCCAGCAAATTTGGAAAACTCAGCAGTGGCCACAAGATTGGAAAAGGTCAGTTTTCATCCCAATCCCAAAAAAAAGCAATGCCAAAGAATGCTCAAACTACCACACAATTGCACTCATCTCACATGCTAGTAAAGTAATGCTCAAAATTCTCCAAGCCAGGCTTCAGCAATATGTGAACCGTGAACTTCCTGATGTTCAAGCTGGTTTTAGAAAAGGCAGAGGAACCAGAGATCAAATTGCCAACATCCGCTTGATCATCAAAAAAGCAAGAGAGTTCCAGAAAAACATCTATTTCTGCTTTATTGACTACGCCAAAGCCTTTGACTGCGTAGATCACAATAAACTGTGGAAAATTCTGAAAGAGATGGGAATACCAGACCACCTGATCTGCCTCTTGAGAAATCTGTATGCAGATCAGGAAGCAATAGCTAGAACTGGTCATGGAACAACAGACTGGTTCCAAATAGGAAAAGGAGTACGTCAAGGCTGTATATTGTCACCATGTTTATTTAACTTATATGCAGAGTACATCATGAGAAATGCTGGACTGGAAGAAACACAAGTTGGAATCAAGATTGCTTGGAGAAATATCAATAACCTCAAATATGCAGAAGACACCACCCTTATGGCAGAAAGTGAAGAGGGGCTAAAAAGCCTCTTGATCAAAGTGAAAGTGGAGAGTGAAAAGGTTGGCTTAAAGCTCAACATTCAGAAAATGAAGATCATGGCATCTGGTCCCATCACTACATGGGAAATAGATGGAGAAACAGTGGAAACAGTGTCAGACTTTATTTTTCTGGACTCCAAAATCACTGCAGATGGTGACTGCAGCCATGAAATTGTTCCTTGGAAGGAAAGTTATGACCAACCTAGAGAGCATATTCAAAAGCAGAGACATTACTTTGCCAACAAAGGTTCGCCTAGTCAAGGCTATGGTCTTTCCTGTGGTCATGTATGGATGTGAGAGCTGGACTGTGAAGAAGGCTGAGCACTGAAGAATTGATGCTTTAGAACTGTGGTGTTGGAGAAGACTCTTGAGAGTCCCTTGGACTGCAAGGAGATCCAACTGGTCCATTCTGAAGGAGATCAGCCCTGGGATTTCTTTGGAAGGAATGATGCTAAAGCTGAAACTCCAGTATTTTGGCCACCTCATGCGAAGAGTTGACTCATTGGAGAAGACTCTGATGCTGGGAGGGATTGAGGGCAGGAGGAGAAGGGGACAACAGAGGATGAGATGGCTGGATGGCATCACTGACTCGATGGATGTGAGTCTGAGTGACCTCCAGGAGTTGGTGATGGACAGGGAGGCCTGGCGTGCTGCAGTTCATGGGGTCCCAAAGAGTCGGACACAACTGAGCGACTGATCTGATCTGATCTGATAGTTAATAAATGCAGATAAATGATAAAGTTAGAAAAATCACCATTTTGCAAGCTAATTAAATAATGGATATGAGTAATAATCGAGGATTTTAATTACTAGTAAAAAAGGTGGTGTGAATGTTTTATCAGAGGAATCAGGCTTTTACTACTGAACAGTAAAAATCACTAAAAGTGAAGCCTCCTAAGGTGATGAATTAAGAAGTACAGAGCACAACCTACATCATGGCATAACTGAATCTGACTTCAGTTACTTCACCATATATTGCTACAATTTTGTAAGAAATACAGGGGTTGCCAGGACAAGGTAAATGATATCTCAAGGAAACAATCAGCCAAAGTCAGGGTATAGGATATTCTACAAGATAAAAGACTCAATTTCTCCAACTAAACTGTGGCATGGAGGAAAAAAAGGTTCTTAGAGCAGAAAACACTTAAGAGATATAAAAAATCAAAAGCAATATAGTATCTTGCTTGGATCCATATTGGAGCCAACTGTAAAAAGACATTTTAAAGACAATTAGGAAAACTTCAACAAAAATTAGGTAGTAAATGGCATTAGGAAATTATTGTTAATTTTGTTACCTGTAATAATGCTGGTTATATTACAAAAATAAGTGCCTTTTTCTCACTAGAGATGGATACTCATATATTAAAGGGTGAGTTAATATAATGCTTGGGATATGCCCTAATATAGACCTGATAACACAGTAATCCTTGTTTTCAGAGTTGCTAATATTAATTTTTATCACCATCAAAATATATGAAATTCCTATATGCCACAATATCCAGCTTCCCAGGCAGACTATCATATCTTATTGCTATAATTGGCCAGTGTTCCTGATGTTCCAGTTATCTATATTCATGAAATTTCCACTGTGTTCAGAACATTGCATATGTTTGTGTTTAAAACACTGCATTTGTCTATTGGAAAAGAAATGAAAGTGAAAGTGATGACCAGTTGACCTATAAGAGTTTACAATTTTTCAGTGGGGCTAGAACACAGTATTTTGAGAAATATATGACTGAAATATATTTAACAGAAGGTATCCATATACAGGAATTCTGTAGAATTATTTCCCATTTGGAGGAGACCATTGCCTGAAGGCAGTTGATTTCTCCTACATCTGTTTTAGGATTATTCTTTAAAAACAATAGAAGTGGGTGAGGACTTATAAATTATATCAACCTACACTAAAACTTGGGAAGGGGAAGACAGTAAAGCTCAATTTGCTGCTTAAGGTACAAACCATTGTTGGAAATCACGGTAAGGAGGTCAGCAGTGGATGGTTACAATGCTATCTCTAAGATACGTGGGCTGCAATAGCTGGAGGAGCTATTGCAAATAACAGAACAACTCTTCCTTTTCCACTGCTGGCTCTGTTCTCAGAGAGCCCCAGTTAGGTCTAACTGCAAACTCTACCCACAGAGGATAGATGCAATTGCCTTAGGCTCAAGCAGAGCAGTGGAAAATAACAGAATCCCATAACACATCCCCAAACAGTAAGTGCCTGAGGAACTCGCCAGCTTATTAGGTGTTCCTACAGTTTTTCTAGGTTGAAAGTCTTTCTAAGTACTGGTTGCACTGAGCGGTTACACTTTATTTAAACATCTGTTCACTCAAAATGCTTATGATGCATGTAATCTCTAAGCAAAAGCAGAATTCTGCTCTCTGGAGCTTCCAGCTAAGTGAGAGAGACATGCTTTCACCAAATTATCACACTGATGAGCACATAATCACAAACTGTTATAAGGAAAGACATTTCTTCATGAGAATGGATCGAGGGAATCCTTTTCTAGCTGGATGGTTTCAAGAAAGGTTTTCCTAGGGAATGCCACTTAACAGAGGCTTGAAAGAAAAGTGTGCTCTGGGCAGGGTTAGCATAGCAGAAACTTTTCAGGCAGAAGGGACTGATGGAGTCAAGTTGCTGCCACCAGGAGGCCAGATGGGCTAGGGTGCAAAGAACTAAGGAGAATGATGAAGTTTGAGAACGAGGTAAGCTGAACTCTACAGAACACTGTAGCCGCCTTAAGGAGTTTGAATTCTAAGAGCAATGGGAAGTCATCTCATAATATAAGCAGTGGGGTGATAAGATCAGATTTATATTTTAAAAAGATTAGTTTCTGTGTGGAGAATGAATTGTAGAAAAACTTGAAAAGGTTGTAAATGGGTGTTGCCCATGTCCAAGCAAGAGATTATAGAAAATGAAGCAAAGTTGGTGGCAGTAGGGGTGAAGAGAAGGCTGAAAAGACATGTTAAGAAGGTGTAACTGACAGGTCTTGTAAGAGATTAGATTGAGGAAGGTGAAAGAAGTGAAGTGAAGTAAGGCAGAGGGAGTCATCAGGAAGCCCCTAGATTTATTTTTTCTTTTCCATTATGGTTTATCACAGGATATTGAATATATTTCCTGTGCTATAAAATAGGAATTTGTTGTTTATCCATTCTATATATAATAGTTTGCATCTACTAAACTCAAACTCCCCAGGTATTCCTCCCCTACCCCTTCCCACCCTGGGCAACCACAAGTCTGTTCTCTCTGCCTATGAGTCCATTTCTGTTTTGTAGACAAGTTCATTTGTATCATTTTTTTTTTTAGAGTCCACATAAAAGTGATATCCTATGGTATTTATTTTTCTCTGTCTGATTTACTTGACTTAATATGATACTCTCTGGGTCCACCCATGTTGCTGCAAATGGCATTATTTCATTCTTTTTTA
Source organism: Tragelaphus eurycerus (assembly GCA_935064755.1). Taxonomy (NCBI): domain Eukaryota; kingdom Metazoa; phylum Chordata; class Mammalia; order Artiodactyla; family Bovidae; genus Tragelaphus; species Tragelaphus eurycerus. The sequence continues at coordinate 2,737,187 of CAKXYN010000045.1, read as the reverse complement.
TGGCCAACATTCTGTTGTATATATGTACCACATCTTCTTTATCCATTCGTCTCTCAATGGACATTTAGGTTTTTTCCACATCTTGGTTAATTATAAATAGTGCCGCTATGAACATAGGGGTGCGTATATATTTTTAGATTATAGGTTTGTCTGGATATACACCCAAGAGTTGAATTTCGGGGTCATATGGCAACTCTGTTTTTATTTTTTTGAGAAACTGCCACATCTTCACCAACATTTGTTATTCGCAGATTTTTTAATGATGTCTTGTTTGTGCAACTTAATAAATGGGAGCCAATTTGTGGAACATGTGGAGAAAATTATATTTAGAAATAAGTCTGAGATATGTTAAATACAGGATACCTTCTTTGAAATGTCAAACAGGCAAATGGATATTAAAATATAGAAAAAGGTCTAGAAATTTGAGAGTCATCGGCCAGATGGTAAATAAGGCCAGAGGCATAAATGAGATGTACTAAGGGGAGGGAGTAGAGAACACGGCCTTCAGTGAGCTGAATCAAGCCAACAGGGAGGATTCCTTTTTTAAAAATTGTTCAATTTTTACCAGCCAAATGTTTTAAATTTTTCTGAATTTAAAAGTATCAATATTTAGATATTGCATGAGTTTTCCAATTCAACAATTTTCCCTTACTTCAGCCATTTTAACACATTTGCAATATCTGCTGATTTTCACAATATGGCTTGATAAAGAAGAGGATGTAGGATAGTCTTCAGGAATTTCATTTATATAGGACATTTGAGTAGAGACATATGAAGCCTGCAAAGAAGAATGAAAAAATGGCTGAAGTAGAAAGGTTAGCCAAGAAATCTTTTTTTAGAAGTATTAATATCTTTATGAAAAATTTATAAAATTATACTATGAAAATGATATTTTTACTCAAAGATGTATATGATAGCATCTGAATTATGATCATTTATATATTATAAATATTCATTTCAAATATATATGATTTTTTCTGATGTAACAAAGAATACAAAATATATAGGCTAATGGGGGAGCAGATGTTTAAATGATGTATATAGTTTTTTAATTTAAACTGCATCTTACTGTCATTTTCTCTAATTAGAATAATCTGAACTTTAAATATAATAGAAATTGTTTCATTAGGATATCATATGTAATTCTTCATTGCTTCATGGTCTAATTATGAAAAAGTAGAAAGTCATTATAGAATTTCAAGCATCACCATCTATGAAAAGATACGAGATGAAAAATATTGAAAATGTATGGAAGCACTTGTCTGAAAAAAGTCATTTTACTGTAACTACAGAAAGAGTTATTAGAATGACAAAGAATCATCATCCATCTGCAAACTTTATAGTAATTTACAGTGGCATTTGTCCTTTCACAACAAATTTATTTTCCTTAGCTTTAGGCAAAGGCATTATGATATGTTTAATGCAATGAATTAATGAGTATTCAAATTAGTTATATGCTAATAATAATCTTCTTATGTAATGCTCATCTTTCTCCATTATTTTTAATAGTGGTTGAATTATAAATCAGAAGAAAATTAAGTATGTTAAAAATTATCATTCAGAAGCACTGTAACAAAGCAGTTAAGAGCAAGCACAGTAAAGGTCCAGACCTGCCTGGGTTCCAATGTCCAGTTATTTTCCAACCGCTTAAATATTAATATTTAGGTGTCAGTTTTCTCATATGTAAAATGGGATAATAATGGTAACTACTCTTGGGGTTGTCAAAGAACCAAATTATTCACTACAAATGCTCAGAATAACATCTAGGTATAATAAACACTTGTTATCTTTTATGATTACTTCTCTTGTTATTTAAAGTCAAAGCTTCTGTTTCCCATTAATAAAATTATAAGCAAGATGATACCTAAATATACCTGAGCGATGCTATTGATTGAATGTTTATGACCTCTGAAAACTCACTTGTTGAAAATCTAATTTCTGATGGTTCTCTGAGGTGGGATCTTTGGGAGGTGACTGGGTCATGAGGATCAAGTTCATAAACCGCATTAGGGTCTTTACAAAAGGACTGGAGATAACTCCTCTCCTCTTTCACCAAATGAGGACACAGCAAAAATGCAGCAGAAAGCAGGTCCTCATCTGGCACTGAATCTCTCTGAGCCTTATCTTGGAAGACTTCCCAGCTTCCAGACTGTGAGAAATTCATTTCTGTTGCTTATAAGCTGCCTAATCTGTGATATTTTGTTATAGTAACTCCAAAAGATCAAGACAGGAGAACAATGCTATTCATTCCACTCATATAAGCTACAGAAACACTATAAAATGACATTTTGTGAAAGGCACAACAGATTTTAATAACATTTTGCACTTAGTCAACCAAATATTGTTGGGTATCTACTATGTGCTAGGCAATATGCTATGCCTAGGGATACTGATCAATCTCTACTTGCCCTAGCACAGTTCATATTCTGATGAGACAGACATTAAATAAACCCCCCTCTACCTGCCTCATGCCCCACACAGAGTCTCTTTCTCTCAGATTCACACACAAACAATAATTTTACATTTTGAAAGAAAATTATTAAAGGAAAACATAGGGCATCATGTGAGTATACTAGGAGGACATGGTTCCTGTTAGGCATTGACACAGGATGAAAATATCACTTCAATTCTGAATAAGGTAGGCAAAAATACAGTCCGTAGTTTACACAGTATGTGTGTGTGAAGACAAACAAGTGCATGTGTGCATGCACACGGCACCCAAGGCCTCTGGTTTCGGTAAAAGCCCTTTTTATTAGACATTAATGATATTTGGGTTAACACAGTGCTTGATTTATACTGTAAGGACTAGTTTAAATTCTATAAGCATTTCTTTCAACTATATTTTGGAAAAACTCAGAAAATTACAAAAAAAATAAAACCACACTGAGTTGAGGAGAGAAAGAACATATATAAATAGATTCTGTCACAATTGGCTCTCTCATTTGTGTAGCACAAAGTACCACATTAGAGGCAGCAGACCAAGTTTTGTTTCCTTGAGCTTCACGACCCAGATAATCATGATGGTGTGATCACTGACCTAGAGCCAGACATCCTGGAATGTGAAGTCATGGGGGCCTTAGAAAGCATCACTACGAACAAAGCTAGTGGAGGTGATGGAATTCCAGTTGAGCTATTCCAAATCCTGAAAGATGATGCTGTGAAAGTGCTGCACTCAATATGCCAGCAAATTTGGAAAACTCAGCAGTGGCCACAAGATTGGAAAAGGTCAGTTTTCATCCCAATCCCAAAGAAAGGCAATGCCAAAGAGTGCTCAAACTACCACACAATTGCACTCATCTCACACGCTAGTAAAGTAAAGCTCAAAATTCTCCAAGCCAGGCTTCAGCAATACGTGAACCGTGAACTTCCTGATGTTCAAGTTGGATTTAGAAAAGGCAGAGGAACAAGAGATCAAATTGCCAACATCCGCTGGATCATCGAAAAAGCAAGAGAGTTCCAGAAAAACATCTATTTCTGCTTTATTGACTATGCCAAAGCCTTTGACTGTGTAGATCACAATAAACTGTGGAAAATTTTGAGAGAGATGGGAATACCAGACCACCTGATCTGCCTCTTGAGAAATCTGTATGCAGGTCAGGAAGCAACAGTTAGAACTGGACATGGAACAACAGACTGGTTCCAAATAGGAAAAGGAGTACGTCAAGGCTGCATATTGTCACCATGTTTGTTTAACTTATATGCAGAGTACATCATGAGAAATGCTGGACTGGAAGAAACACAAGCTGGAATCAAGATTGCTGGGAGAAATATCAATAACCTCAGATATGCAGATGATACCACCCTTATGGCAGAAAGTGAAGAGGAACTAAAAAGCCTCTTGATGAAGGTGAAAGTGGAGAGTGAAAAGATTGGCTTAAAGCTCAACATTCAGAAAACGAAGATCATGGCATCTGGTCCCATCACTACATGGGAAATAGATGGAGAAACAGTGGAAACAGTGTCAGACTTTATTTTTCTGGGCTCCAAAATCACTGCAGATGGTGATTGCAGCCATGAAATTAAAAGACGCTTACTCCTTGGAAGGAAAGTTATGACCAACCTAGATAGCATACTCAAAAGCAGAGACATCACTTTGCCAACAAAGGTTCGCCTAGTCAAGGCTATGGTCTTTCCTGTGGTCATGTATGGATGTGAGAGCTGGACTGTGAAGAAGGCTGAGCGCCGAAGAATTGATGCTTTTGAACTGTGGTGTTGGAGAAGACTCTTGAGAGTCCCTTGGACTGCAAGGAGATCCAACCAGTCCATTCTGAAGGAGATCAGCCCTGGGATTTCTTTGGAAGGAATGATGCTAAAGCTGAAACTCCAGTATTTTGGCCACCTCATGCGAAGAGTTGACTCACTGGAGAAGACTCTGATGCTGGGAGGGTTTGGGGGCGGGAAGAGAAGGGGACGACAGAGGATGAGATGGCTGGATGGCATCACTGACTCGATGGATATGAGTCTGGGTGACCTCCGAGAGCTGGTGATGGATAGGGAGGCCTGGCATGCTGCAGTTCATGGGGTCGCAAGGAGTCGCACACGACTGAGCGACTAATCTGATCTGATCTGAATTTGAGGGTGTCAGAAAACTCTGATATTTGAGCTTGTTCTCAGAAGACCCAGCAGCTCGCCCTCATTATTCCCTGTCCCTCTGTTTATGCCAAGCTTCAAAAGAAATCCACAGTGCTCAGGACATCCCTCATTCCCAGGACTACCATCTACTCCTCAACTTGGGAAACTTCAGTAGTTTAGGTCCATTCTTGACAAAGCCTCCTGTACCTGTAGCATCTTTGGAAAACCCCTTACCTGCTTGCCTTGTCTGAAACCTGACTCTCCCCTAAAGACGTTGCTTCACCTGAGCCCTCTCAAATGAAGCTTCTTCCTTTCACACCCCAGGAAGTGGATAGTTGTCATCCCAATTTCCTTGTATCCATTTTCAAACTTTTGCACTTTCTCTTCCCTAAAATCCATGGTTTTAATTTTATCCTTTCACACTCTACCATTAAGGTGGCCTGTCCTTATTCCTTGACAAGCTCCACAATCACTTCCACACCTTCCAAAAATATTCTTGTGCTTTCCTGGTGGCTAAGCGATAAAGAACCTGACTATCAATGCAGGAGACACGGTCTGATCCCTGGGTTTGGGGAGATCCCCGGGAAGAGAAATTGGCATCCCACTCCAGTACTCTTGCTGGAGAATCCATGGACCGAGGAGCCTGGTGGGCTACAGTCCATAGGGTTGTAAAGAGTCAGACATGGCTGAGCATGCACACACATGCAAGAATATTCTCATATTTCTTGATGTTATTTTAATATCCTGCAAACCACAAGGGCATAAATTGACTTGTGCCCTTCCAACGGACTTTACATCCAGTCTCACACACTTGATGCAATCTAAATTTTGTTATTACCAGTAAACATAACCTCTATGTCTTAGTTTCCAGCATCTTACTCACTGGCCACTATATCCTTGTTTTTCTAGTCAATCATTTTAAAACACCTAATTCAACAATTATTTAACCACAGTTTCTCTACTTTCTAGAAAACAATTTTATACCATTCCTTCTCTCAACTTCCCAAACATCCTTCCCATAATCCTCATCCTCACTGGTGACACAGTTCCCAATTTCATGGAGGAAAACAAGGGAAATCAATTAGCAAACCTTCACAAAGTCCCATTAGCACCACTGCTCACCAATCTGCATCTGTGTTTATAAACCTTGAGTACCTTCTTGACATTACAGGGGAACTGGTAGTGCTCACTATTTCTGTATCAGAATTATTCCCCTGTGTGTTCAGTCCTAGCTCTACCCCTTCCCCCCAGCTCACCTACACCACTCTTGGAATTGTTCTTTGTCCCTTCTGCATCTTCAATTTGCTCCTCTCTACCTGGTCATTCCATGACGTATAAATGTGTTGAAATATCCCTCACTGCAAAAAAAAAAAAAAAAAAAAGGTTTCTGACCCACATTTTCCTTACCTGTTGCCTTCTTTTTCTTCTATCCTTTATAGTAAATCTCCCCAGAGAGTTCTGTTATGCTGTTAATGCCTTCTGCTTACATTCTTTCTTGAACCCATTTAAACAGATGTTTATGTCCCACCACTCCACTGAAACTTTTTTCGGAGTCTCCTAACACCCATGTTATTAAATCCAGTGGTAAATTTTTTGATCATCACATCTGACCTAGCAAGAAACATTTTTCCAGCTTTTTTGAGATATAATTGACACACTGCACTTTGTAAATTCTCAGTGTACCACATGAGGATTTGATTTACGTAAATATTACAAAATGATTACAACAGTAAAATTAATTACCATATCCAGTAACTCATAACCTCACATAGTTACTCCTCTTGTGTGCTGAGAACTTTTAAGCCCTCTTGTTGTTTAGTTGTCAAGTAATGTCCACTCTTTGCAACCCTCTGGATTATAGGCCACCAGGCTCCTCTCTCCATGGGATTTCCAAGGCAAGAATATCAGAGTGGATTGCCATTTACTTCTCCAGGATTTCTTCCTGAATCAGGGATCCAACTCGAGTCTCTTGCTTAGCAGGCAGATTCTTCACCACTTTGCCATCCCTCTTAGTAACTCTCAAATAAACAATGCAATATTTTTAACTGCTGTATAGTTACCATATTATAGAGTAGATCCCCAGAACTTATTCACCTTATAACTGGAAGTTTGTACCCTTTAACAATCTTCACCCATTTTCCTTACCACCCTCCCCTCACCTCTGGCACTCACCAATCTGGGTTTTGTTTTTTTTTTTTTTTTAGTTCATTTTTTAAGAATTCATGTCTAGGAGATCATGCATTATGTCTTTTTCTGATTTATTTCACTTAGCATTGTTCTATCAAAGTTTATCCATGTTGTTGCAAATGGTAGGATTTCCTTTTTTATGGCAGGATTATATTCCATTATGGAGAAGGAAATGGCAAACCACTCCAGTATCCTTGCCTGGAAAATCCCATGGGCTGAGGAGCCTGGTGGGCTGAGGAGTCCATGGGGTCGCAAAAGAGTCAGGCATGACTGAGCAACTAACAGAGACAGACTATATTCCACTATATATATATATGCTACATTTTCTTTATCTATTCATTCATAGACACTTAGGTTGTTTCCATATCTTGGCTATGGTAAATATGTTGCAATAAACACAGGGGTGCAGAAATCTCTTCAAGGTAGGGATTTTATTTCTTTTGGATATATACCTAGATTGCTGTATCATATAGTAGTTCTATTTTTAATTTTTTGAAGACCCTTATAGTTTTTCATAGAAGTTGTACCAATTTACATTCCCACTAATAGCCTCTAAGAATTCCTATTTCTCTTATATCCCCCATCACTTGTCTCTTACCTTTTTGACAACAGCCATCCTACCATACATTAAGTGATATCTCCTTGTGGTTTTTGATCTGTATTTCTCCAAGGATTCAGTTCAGTTCAGTCACTCAGTCGTGTCCAACTCTTTGTGACCCCATGAATTGCAGCACGCCAGGCCTCCCTGTCCATCACCAACTCCCGGAGTTCACTCAAACTCATGTTCATTGAGTCAGTGATGTCATCCAGCCATCTCATCCTCTGTCGTCCCCTTCTCTTCCTGTATCCAATCCCTCCCAGCTCAGGGCCTTTTCCAATGGGTCAACTCTTCGCACGAAGTGGCCAAAGTATTGGAGTTTCAGCTTTAGTATCAGTCTTTACAAAGACTTTATTCACATCTTGGAATGTGAAGTCAAATGGGCCTTAGAAAGCATCACTACGAACAAAGCTAGTGGAAGTGATGGAATTCCAGTGGAGCTATTCCAAGTCCTGAATGATGATGCTGTGAAAGTGCTACACTCAATATGCCAGCAAATTTGGAAAACTCAGCAGTGGCCACAAGATTGGAAAAGGTCAGTTTTCATCCCAATCCCAAAGAAAGGCAATGCCAAGGAGTGCTCAAACTACCGCACAATTGCACTCATCTCACACGCTAGTAAAGTAATGCTCAAAATTCTCCAAGCCAGGCTTCAGCAATATGTGAACCGTGAACTTCCTGATGTTCAAGCTGGTTTTAGAAAAGGCAGAGGAACCAGAGATCAAATTGCCAACATCCGCTGGATCATGGAAAAAGCAAGAGAGTTCCAGAAAAACATCTATTTCTGCTTTATTGACTATGCCAAAACCTTTGACTGTGTGGATCACAATAAACTATGGAAAATTCTGAAAGAGATGGGAATACCAGACCACCTGATCTGCCTCTTAAGAAATCTGTATGCAGGTCAGGAAGCAACAGTTAGAACTGGTCATGGAACAACAGACTGGTTCCAAATAGGAAAAGGAGTACGTCAAGGCTGCATATTGTCACCATGTTTATTTAACTTATATGCAGAGTACATCATGAGAAATGCTGGACTGGAAGAAACAGAAGTTGGAATCAAGATTGCCGGGAGAAATATCAATAACCTCAGATATGCAGATGACACCACTCTTATGGCAGAAAGTGAGGAGGGGCTAAAAAGCCTCTTGATGAAAGTGAAAGTGGAGAGTGAAAAGGTTGGCTTAAAGCTCAACATTCAGAAAACGAAGATCATGGCATCTGGTCCCATCACTTCATGGGAAATAGATGGGGAAACAGTGGAAACAGTGTCAGACTTTGTTTTTCTGGGCTCCAAAATCACTGCAGATGGTGATTGCAGCCATGAAATTAAAAGACGCTTGCTCCTTGGAAGGAAAGTTATGACCAACCTAGATAGCATATTCAAAAGCAGAGACATTACTTTACCAACAAAGGTTCGCCTAGTCAAGGCTATGGTCTTTCCTGTGGTCATGTATGGATGTGAGAGTTGGACTGTGAAGAAGGCTGAGCGCCGAAGAATTGATGCTTTTGAACTGTGGTGTTGGAGAAGACTCTTGAGAGTCCCTTGGACTGCAAGAAGATCCAACCAGTCCATTCTGAAGGAGATCAATCCTGGAATTTCTTTAGAAGGAATGATGCTAAAGCTGAAACTCCAATATTTTGGCCACCTCATGCGAAGAGTTGACTCATTGGAGAAGACTCTGATGCTGGGAGGGATTGAGGGCAGGAGGAGAAGGGGACGACAGAGGATGAGATGGCTGGATGGCATCACTGACTCGATGGATGCGAGTCTGAGTGACCTCCGGGAGCTGGTGATGGACAGGGAGGCCTGGCGTGCTGCGGTTCATGGGGTCGCAAAGAGTCGGACACGACTGAGCGACTGATCTGATCTGATCTTACAAAGAACACCCAGGACTGACTTCCTTTAGAATGGACTGGTTGGATCACCTTGAGAGTCCAAGGGACTCTCAAGAGTCTTCTCCAACACCACAGTTCAAAAGCATCAATTCTTAAACACCTTGTCATGTAACTGTTGGCCATTTGTAATATGTGTTCCATTTCTCTGCCCATTTTTTAATCAGGATATTTGTTTTTTTCTACTGAGTTTATGTGTTTCTCATATATTATGAATATTAACCCCTTATCAGATACATGATTTGCAGATATTTTCCCATTCGGAAGGGTGCCTATTCATTTTGTTGATTGTTTATTTTGCTGTGCAGAAGCCCTTAGCTTAATGTAGTCCTGTATATTTATTTTGATGTTTGTTTTTGTCTATTTTTGTATTTGTCATACACCAAAAGCACTAGGTCACTAGACTAATTTCAAGGGGATTTCCCCTATGATTTCTTCTAGAAGTTTTATAGTTTCAGGTTTTACATTTATGCCTTTCATCCATTTTGGGTTATTTTTGTGAGTGGTGTAATACAGAGAGCCAGTTTAATTCTTTTGCATATAAAAACCCAGTTTTCCCAGCACTATTTAATGAAGAGATCATCTTTTTCTCATTGAGTGTACTTGGCTCTCTTGTCAAATATTAGTTAACAGTTTATGCATGGGTTTATTTCTGGGCTTTCAATTCTGTTCTATTATCCTGTGTGTCTGTTTTAATGCAAGTACAATGCTATTTTGATTACTATAGTTTTGTAATCAGGAAATAAAAAGTCTCCAGTTTTGTTCTTCTTTCATACAGATTTTAGTACTGTTTTATTTACATAGAAAATGACTTTGGAATTTGACCTACAAGTAACATTTGACAAAGCTGACCATTCCTCTTTCAAACACCATTTTGTTTGATTCTCAGGATCTTCCTCTGACCTATTTTACTATTAACGTGGACTCTTCTTTTGAGGCTCCATTGTTAATTCTTCCTCATCTCCACAAACCATTATGTAGAGCTGCACCCCAGGCTCCAGCCTCGAACTTCTCTTTTCTATCTGCACTAACTTGATTCAGTCATTCATCCTTTAATTATCATCTATATGCTAATGACTCCAAAACTGACATCTGCGGTGTACAGTTATGCCCTGATCTGCAGATTTGTATATCCAACTACTCACTCAAAGTTTGTACTCTGACATAGCATGGAAGTACAAATTTAATGTGTCCCAAACCGAATTTCCAATATCCCTCTCATAAACTTGCTAATCTCAGTAAAGGAAACTGAATTTTTCACTTGTTCAGCACTCCAAAGTTTAAGTTATTTATGTTTGCTTTCATTTCTCACATCTGACATTTGTCAGTGAATGCTGTCAGCACAAACTTTAGCATCCATTATATCCACTGGATCATTGAAAAAGCAAGAGAGTTTCAGAAAAATATCTATTTCTGCTTTATTGAGTAGGCCAAAGTCTTTGACTCTGTGCATCACAATAAACTGTGGAAATTTCTAAAAGAGATGGGAATACCAGACCACCTGACCTGCCTCTTGAGAAACCTGTATGCAGGTCAGGAAGCAATAGTTAGAACTGGACATGGAACAACAGACTGGTTCTAAATAGGAATAGGAGTATGTCAAGGCTGTATATTGTCACCCTGCTTATTTAACTTATATGCAGAGTACATCATAAGAAATGCTGGGCTGGAAGAAGCACAAGCTGGAATCAAGATTGCCAGGAGAAATATCAATAACCTCAGACATGCAGGTGACATCACCCTTAAGGTAGAAAGTGAAGAAGAACTAAAGAGCCTCTTGATAAAAGTGAAAGAGGAGAGTGAAAAAGTTGGTTTAAAGTTCAACATTCAGAAAATGAAGATCAAGGCATCTGGTCCCATCACTTCATGGGAAATAGATGGGGAAACAGTGGAAACAGTGACTGACTTTAATTTTTTGGGCTCCCAAATCACTGCAGATGGTGATTGCAGACATGAAATTAAAAGACACTTACTCCTTGGAAGGAAAGTTATGGCCAACCTAGACAGTATATTAAAAAGCAAGACACTACTCTGTCAACAAAGGTCTGTCTAGTCAAGTCTACGGTTTTTTCAGTGGTCATGTATGGATATGAGAATTGGACTATAAATAAAGCTGAATGCCAAAGAATTGATGCTTTTGACTTGTGGTGCTGGAGAAGACTCTTGAGAGTCCCTTGGACTGCAAGAAGATCCCACCTGTCCATCCTAAAGGAGATCAGTCCTGGGTGTTCGTTGGAAGGACTGATGTTGAAGCTGAAACTCCAATACTTTGGCCACCTCATGCGAAGAGCTGACTCATTTGAAAAGACCCTGATGCTGGGAAAGATTGAGGGCGGGAGGAGAAGGGGATGACAGAAGGTTAAATGGCATTACTGACTCAATGGACATGGGTTTGGGTGGACTCCAGGAGTTGGTGATGGACAGGGAGGCTTGACGTGCTGCAGTTCATGGGGTCGCAAAGAGTCAGACATGACTGAGCGACTGAACTGTACTGAACTGATAACTTTACACCTTGTACCACCACCATTGCTACTCCCTTGATACAAACCATAATCACATCTTGCCTGTATGAAATACTTCCACCCTGTCTCCTCCTCTCAGCTTCTTTGCCTCCTTCTTACAGTCTATTCACAGCCCTAAAGCCATTGTGTTGTTTTATGATACCAGTCATGTTTCATTACTCTTTTGCCCAAATGCTGTACTGATTTGTGGGATAAACATGAAGATGCACTATCAGGATCCCATTTAATGAGGAAAGGGTGGCCCCAATGTAGATAGTGTGGTTGGTGGGCAGCTTCAAGTTGTCACTCCCTCAGGATCTGCTTCAACTTCACCTGCATTCAATGACTAAGCAAAGCAGGGTCACTTTGGCCTGAAGTGGAACAACTCTGATGGACTGTATTTGCTCCAGAGACTTCAACTAGGTTGGTCAAGGTTTTTGTGAGCCTGCATCATAATTTTTTTTCTTCATTTAAAACTATAATACCACACCAACAGTCCTCTCTAGACCTCAATTTTATTTTTCTCCATAATATTTATTATCTGCAGATTTAATATGTAATTTTCTTCCACTCACAATTAGAGTATATTCCTCAGAAAAACAGTAACTTTTTATTCATTGCTGTATCCCCTGTGTCTAGAAAATTTAGAAAATTGCCAAACTTGGTAGTCAATAAATATTTTTCAGATTGATTAATTATATAACTTATATAACTATGAATCATTATTTCATATATTTGTCACTGAAAATAAGGAATTATATACATTGCATGAAGTTGAACATTACCAATGATAGATGTATTTGCACACTAGCTTGGATGTAGATAAGGTTCATTATAGTACCAAGCATTCACAAAATACCTGCTTTTAGCAATGGCAACAGTGATGGGCATTATAGTAGTACCTACTGAATGCGCCAAGAACGAGGGAATACTGCTCTGCAGACCTTAATGGCTAAATCAAAAGTTGAGACCAATAAGTTACCGACACTGATTTTATACATCAACCTGCAAATATTAGTATGTATGGAAATAACTGCCTAAAATAAACTTGTAAATCACTTTGTTACTAGCTAGCTGGCATCTTATAGAGCCAGGCTCTCAAATGAAATTCTAGTAAACAGGGAGCAGAAAAGGAATGACCTCCAGGTCTTTCAGTCAAGATCCTTCTCTCTGGCATTAGGCCAGGTGCCCATTTGGATCTATCCCATGAAATCTCTTAAAAACACTGTGCTCTTTTAGAGGTCAGGCCTTTATTCAATCAGAAGAAGATGGAGCTAGAAACCTCTTACAAAACCAAGGTTGGAGAGAAAAAGGAGGATATAAAGAATATATAAAGAAAAGTCTGATCAGATGCTACCAGATATTTTAGTCTGTCTTATTTTTCAGTATGGTCAACAGCAAACTCCTATTAAGAAATGATAGTCATCCCATCAAATAGGAAGTTGCTTTGTTACTAATGACCCAGAACTAAGCGTTTTCAAACAGCAACCATAGCAACCATTTATTTGCTCAAGATTCCATGGACAGGCAGTTTGAATTGGGTTTTGCATGGAAAGTTTTTCTCTGCCGATCCCATTTTGGTAAGACAGCTGGGATGGTTGGGAAAACTAAGACTCTTCTCCTAACGCTCTTTCTCATGCTTGGTCACATGCCAGTAGTTATCCAAGAAAACAAGAGTGGAAACACAGTTTCTCCTGAGGCCCTGGCTTGGAACTCTCACATATCAATCTCTGCCACATTCTACTGGAGAGGGCATGCCAAGCCAAGAGACCTTTCCAGCATCAAGAAGTGGGGAAACAGACCTCACACTGCTTGAGTTGAAGAAGCACAATGTATTTATTTGTGTTTTCAACCTACCATTAACCTATATAATGAAACTGGGTCCTTTAAATCAGAATTAGAGAATACGAGTAAAGTCCAAGTATTTTATTTGTGGGTCTCCAGTTGTTGAGGCATTTGGCATTTGATATTCTTTTACTTTGGGCATTTTTTATTGATATATAATTCACATTTCATAAAATTCACCATTTAAGGTTGAAATTCAGTGATTATTAGTATATTCACAGAGTTCCATAACCATAATCATGATCTAATTCCAGATTTTTATCACCTCAAAAGAGAAACTCATGCCCATTAGCAGTCATTCTACATTCTCCCCTCTCACAGCCCCTCCCAACCATTAATCTTTTTTCTGTCTCTATGGATTTGCCTTTTTCAGATTTTATATAAATTAAATCACATGATACATGGCCTTTTGTGTCTTTACCACAGTGTTTTCAGAGTTCATCCATATTGTAAGCGTAAACAGTATTTAATTCCTTTCTTTGGCTGAATAATATTCTATTGTATAAATATACCAGATTTTGTTTATCCCTTCACCAGTTGATGGACATTTGGGTTGCTTCCACTCTGGGACTGATATGATTATGCTGTTATAGACATTTGTCTGCAAATTTTTGTATGAACATATGTTTTCAATTCTCTGGTGTATACATGGGAATTGGGATTGTTGGGTCTTGCTATACATTTATATTCAGTACTTTTTACTATATGGATGCTTGACTGAGACATACTGATGTGTTTTATACATTATTATAGATACTGAGATGAGAATAAAATTTCAGTTTTATATTTGTTTCTAGTAGGGCAAGCCAAATGGAAAAGCTTGGAAGCCCTTATCCCAGCAAGTTCAAATTCACTACTGTGCTCCAAGCTCAGGACAATCCTCCAGAGGCAGAAGGTGGAGAACAGTGATATCTGTTTCCATGACTGTGAATCCTCTACATACTCCACCACTCACATAGACACACTTATTACAATAAACAAGGCATCTCTCTTACTGTCCTTTGGTGTTATTGATACTTCACAACTGAGGTCACTGGCATCCCCTATTGTTTGGAGGCACGTACTGTGCTTCACATCACCTCATAGTGCCAGGTCTTCCTATTTCTCTTATCATTGTCAAGTCAAGCTTTATAATATTGCTACCTAAGAATGATCCACAGAGCAGTAGCTACAGCACGTGCATTACCTCTGAGCTTCTTAGAAACGCCACGCTCTCTAGATCTACTTTATAGGGACCTGCATTAGAACAATATACCCATGAAATTTCATGTATATTAAAGTTAGAGAAGCAAAGCCATATAGCAATCTTAATTCACTGACCTCCTATAGAACAAAGCTAGAGGCCCAGCTTCCTAATCAAAGTCTTCTGTGAGTTTGCTGTTCAGTCACTCAGTCGTGTCTGACTCTTTGCGACCCCATAAACTGAAGCATGCCAGGCTTCTTTGTCTTTCACTATCTCCCAGAGTTTGCTCAAACTCATGTCCATTGTGTTAATGATACCATCCAGTCATCTCATCCTCTGTTGCCTCCTTCTCCTCCTGCCCCCAATCTTTCCCAGCATCAGGGAGATTACAGACATTAAATAATATACATATCATATGTGTATAACCAATATACATATCATAATGACTGGGTATCAACTATGCTTCAGGCACTAGCCACATGCTTTCCAAGCCTTGTGTTATTCCATCCTGTTGCAATCAACTACTTTTGTCCTGTCCTACAGATATCTGAATCAAGGTTCAGAGGCTTCAAGCTCCTTACCAGAAACCACAGCTTTTAAGAGAAAGAGCCAGGAGTCAAACTTCAGCTCATTTTGTCCTAGAGTTCAAGTTCTTTGCCATTACTCTACCTTTCCTAGTAATTTCTGCAAAGAATATTCCCAGAGTCTGATTCATAAAAAAAGGAAGAAAAAGGAAGAAGTTCTATTCTGTACAATTTCTAAACTTCCTTAACTAGTTACATATGCTTTTACCTATTCATGAGAACTAAAGCTCCATGAGGGTAGGATTTTTGTCCTTGTCACTGCCAGTCTCTAGAATAGAACCTAACATGTATTAATCCCTTGCCAGACTTCCTGAATACGGCAACTAATTTATGCACCAAAACTTTAGCTTATTAAAATGAGCAAAACTCAATCTTTACTTGTCTCTTCCAACTGCTCAGCCTTCGACTTTACTTGTGGTGTGAATGTGGATGGCTGATTTGTTATGGCACCGAGGCATTTCTCCTCAATGGAAATAGAAGTAATACGGTGTCAAACATCGGCAGTGGCGCCTCACCATGCCATCTTATCACAGGGCGTTTTGACACATTGCAACCTTCAAGGGGCTGAATTGTGGCTAAAAATGTATCTTGTATGTTGTTCTTTCCTTAGGAAACATCGATGTGTAAACGTCAGCCTAGGACTGGCACATGGGTGTATTTTGCAAGAACTGAAAACGTGCAGCATGCCGGCCGGTGGTACAGTATGCTTCGGGAGAAGTTAAGATGTATTACCCAGGGGGACTATAGGGCAGGAGAGTCTTGTAACCAAACATTCTATTTCATCCATCTTACACATGATTATTCTACAGTGGGATCACTTGTTACTCACTGCCATTTCATTAGGCAACCAAATTACATGCAAAGCTAGCTTTATAAATAGAACCCTGAGTAGGTGGGCCATAGCCCAAGGAAAACCAGAGAATAAATTCATTTATATAATCTCATCTTTTAGAGCAGAAATTGTCTTTTCCTTTTATATGTATGGGAACTGTCAGAATTAGAAAGAGGTAGGAAATGGTACAATTACTTAAAACCACTTAGGAAAACACAGAAGATCTTCAGTATTTCTTTAATATAATAAAAAAGAGATAAATCTATATCAGACATACTGAAAATTTCATTGTGGTTATTGAGGCAGTATACACTGATTTATTGACAAGGCCATTTTGCGTCTAATACTAATATCAAATTGATCTGCACATAAGTCTTATTGGCATTAATGAGACTATCTCAACTGGCTGTGGATGGTGAATGGCTAAATAGGTAATGAAATGAAGGTGAGCATATAATCTTGTTTGACACCTGTTAAGAAGGGCACACCTGCACAGCCAAAGGGTAGCTGTTCTAATTAATCTCTTCATTAAATTTTACAAACTTGCCTTCAAAACTTCAAAAGCAAAATTTTCTTATATTTCAGTAGGAAACTCACCACATGAATGGGGCCAAGTGAAAATTTAAAATGAAGAGGTTACTATTCAAAAAAGCAGAGGTCAAGGTAGGGGAGATAATGCCAGTAAAGGTATTAAAATGCAAGTGTTTTTTCTTATCCTATAGTCCCTCTTCCAATTTGTCATGATGTTGTACTTTCTACTTAATTTCATTCTAAGGAAACAATATTAACATTTTTTCATCTTTATGTGAAAGATTTTTATTTTTATATTATTTTTTGTTGAAGTATATTTGACTTATAGTGCGGTGCTAATTTCTGCTGTATAGCAAAGTGACTCAGTTATATATGTGTGTGTGTTAAATTGCTTCAGTAGTGTCTGACTCTGCAACCCTATGGACTGTAGCCCACCAGGCTTCTCTGTCTATGGGATTCTCCAGGCAAGAATACTGGAGTGGATTGACATGCCCTTCTCCAGGGGATCTTCCTGACCCAGGGATGGAACCCACATCTCTTATATCTCCTGCATTGGCAGATGGGTTCTTTACCACTAGCGCCACCTGGGAAGCCCATACACATATATACATTTTAAAAATATTTTTTCTGTTATGATTTATCCCAGGAGATGATATAGTTCCCTGTGCTATTGTTTTTTATCCATTATAAATGTAATAGTTTGATGAAATGCCATTTTTAAATGCCATTAACAGAGCACTTAAATCATATTAGGAATACTGAAATTAATTTTGTGGCTTATCCCCTGAGAGTGTCTGGAACTGACTAGAAGAGACAAACTCAAGACAGAGTCAGGAAAATAGTGTTCCCCAAGGTCAACATGAACACTCATAGGGCAAGCGCAGACCCTCACTGCTGCCAGAGGCTCAGTTCACACCCCAGGGCTAACATATTAGAACCTGACCACAACCGGTTTCTGCTTCCTGCCAGCAACCAGACTGAAAGGCTCCTCCTTGTCCGGGTGGGCAAGTTGAACCAGGCACATCCTGTCCCCCGGATATGTCTCTGCCGCTCCAACCCATCACAGCCAAGCCCATCACAACATCAGTGTTGGGTACCTGAGTCCTGGATCGGGTGGTGAGAGGTGGCTGTGATGCTGCCGCATCAGGGTGGGGATGGCTGCTCCCGTGAGCAAGGTCATTACCCCAACCCTTGCCGCACCCTCACGCACACTCAGGCCCTCTCTCTGGAAGCAGTGGCTGGGTGGGGGTAAAGAGGAGGAGGCTGGATGAGCTGGGTTCCAGAGGGTGAAGAAGTAGGAACCTAGCACTCATCCCTGGGGGCTTATGCACTGCACTGGTCCACAGCATGATAGAGCTCTGCTTACTAACACATCCTCTCCATAGAGGCAGCTGCATAGGGACTGCTGTTTGTCTTCCAGTGGCCATTTTCCTCTTCTCCTACAGGAACAGAACCCTGGACTTTCAGCTGGACAGAATGACACCTGGGATGTAGCAGGCATTTTTCAGTCAGCCTTGCAACTAACTGCACAGTGCGACTAAGTCACGGCTAAGGATGTGTGAATGGAATCAGTGTGTGTGTCCATCCTTCATCTTTTCTTCTTCTGTGTGGAACATGGATCAGATGTCTGCATCTGCAGATGTCATTCTTAACCTCAAGAGCAAGGGTCATACTTCAGGGATGACTGAGCAGGAAGCTCAAAGGAGTCGAGTTTCTTGGGATTTCATGTCACAGAGTCACCTCACCAGTAGAGGTGCCTACCTCATTTTAAAGAAACAAATGTCCAACTTAAACACTTAATCCTTTCTTTTCTGGATCTCTTTTTCACAGCCAAACTATATTCCTAAGCACAGTATTAAAAGTACAGCCTAATATTTATGCTGTGTGCTCACCACTGACCCTTGTTGGGAAGATGAACATCCATTATCTTCCTTCAGTATCCCTGCCTCAACAACGTTTGCCTTTAAACTATTTGAGAAAGATATTCTTCAGTGTTTGCACTTTGTCATCGCTTTATCTTGGGCTTCCCTGGTGGCTCAGTGGTAAAGAATCCACCTGCAATGCAGGAGACGCAGATTTGATGCCTGACTCCAGAAGATCCCCTGGAGGAGGAAATGGAAACCCCCTCCAGTATTCTTGCCTGGAGAAATCCATGGAAAGAGGAGCCTGGTGGACTACAGTCCATAGTGTAGCAAAGAGTTGGACATGACTTAGCAACTAAACAGCAACAACAAAGCTTTATCTTCCCTTACATAACTCAACAGGATTGTAATTGCTCTTACTAAGATTCTATTTCTTTCCAGAAATGAGGCAGCAATTGCCGACATCTAAAAGTAACTCTATATCCCAGGCTCCCCTATTATTGAGAAATTGAATTCTCAGCTACACACCACTTCATTTTTGTAATGCAGTAGCATTTGTTCAGGAAATTTTTCCAAGTCAATTCCAAGTAAATAAAATATATCTCACTTGAATCATAGATTGTTGTCTAAATTGGACAATAATTTTTGTTAATTTCCCTCTCTCATTATTTCTTCAGTGAACCTGGAAAACAAATTAAAGTGATGCTCCACCCTGGATGTTAGAAAGAAGCAGTCCTTCTACACATATTCAAGCATCCCAGTGATTAATATGTTAACTTCCTGATTTAAGTGAAACCAATAGAGTTTATGCAATGTTAATATAATGTCCGATCTGTTAAGAATGGTTGTAAATGCTATAAGTGCCCACAGACTTATGAATTGCTAGCAAGAGGAAGAGATCTAAAAGCAATGGAAGAGAGAGAGGGCCACAAACAAATTATTTCTCCCTGGATATTGGGGATTTAGGAAACTCTAATATTAATCAGCAGCATTTTTATTAACTCAACCATGAACCCCAAATTCAATGTCTATTTCTTAAATCATACTGTGCTAAAACTAACTTCTTTAGATTTAAGACACAGAAATCAAACATTTCTTTTTTTTTTTTTTTTTCATTTTTCTCTATTGTGCTTATGATCAATCACCAGGCAGAGACTGATAAAACTCTGAATATTTATGTGGAACACAGGAAAGAGCCCTGCTGTGAGCTATTAGCTCAGCAGATGACGTGTGCTCCCAGTTGGAAGCTGAAGGGATGGGAAAGACACTGTTGCAACCCTTTATAAGAAGCACATAAAAAGCACCTGTTTGCCAGCTTCATTAAACTTCCCTAATGAACGCCTCCAGGGAGCAGCAACAGGGGGAAACTTCTTTCCCTTCTGCTATAAATAGAGAAAAGTATTTAAAACTTCTCATTTAAATGTGAGTACTGTTATCTGTAATAATTTGCAATAATGTAATACTCTTTAGGAATATAAATGAGCCAGTACTTGCATGTATTCATGACGATAACAGACAGCAAGGAAGATGGTTCCTTGTATGGTACTGAAAACTGTGTTCTCCGAGATCAAAGTCACAGATGTTTGAAGCTTTCTCTGCCAAATTCCTGCCCAACAACTGCAACGACAACAACAACAAAACTACCCTCAGCTACTATCTTTTCTAAGAAACTTTCTTAAGAATCTCACTTCCCTAACATACATTTTAAGAATGCAGAATATGTGTTTTTTATTAAAGTACTTATTACCCTGTAATATTATCATTGATTTATTTCTTGCCACTCTCAGGCAAGGACAATGTCTCATTTTACATGAGTCTCCAGCCCTTCACCCTCTGAATGTTTCTGCCACGGAACTCGCACTCATTAATAAAGTGTGGATTGGTGCAATTAACAGTAATCATTGTCTTTCTTCAGCTTCTGTGAGACTGTGCTTAGCCTCTGACCACACCATCTCAGTCTCCTTTGTAGTCAGTCTCCTTTCCTTCTGTTCAATGCTTAACTAAATTCTTAGGTGTGGGCACTGCTGAGCATCCACCTTCCCCTCCCTACCCTTTTCATTCAATAATTATTCTTAGGGACCTCATCTACAGACTTGTTTTAAAGCAGCAGTTTCCAAATTGCAAACTGCAAGACCATCAGTGGAATGTTGGAAGAAAATATCAGAATTTCTATCTATGGTATTTTTCAACCTCAGTCTTTTACAATTTCTATATGAAATGCACATTACACAAAAAATGTATAGGTATTTAAGTCATTATAAATATATATAAAGTTGGATGCAAGCCAGGATTGTATTGGATATGTATTTTTACTGGTGAGGTGAAAAATATGCAAAATAAAAAATATACTGGCTGCCTCTCCAAACAATGGGTACGAATCATAACCTTTCTCATCAAATCTATTCCTCTGAGTCTCTTTCCCAACTTGGCAGGTGACTCCGGTACTCAACAGCCACTCAAGATGAAGGATGCACTCCTCCTCCACATTCACCCTCTTACCAAAGAATCTATCCTACAAGCAGAGGTGAATGCTTTTGTCCTGTGAACAGGTCTGCCAGTTGCCCATTCTGACAGTGTTTAACAGGGTCCAGAGTGCTGTTTGGAAAACCCAGCCATGAACGATCTAAAAATATTTCAATGATTCCCCCAAGGTCAAGTTTAGTGTTCATCTTCATGTCCTTTCAGCCCCTGCAGCCCCCCGTCTTCCTCCTATGTACCCAGAGAGAAATAGATGTGCTTCCTTGAGCACAGGAGACAGTACACACCTCTGGGCATTCACACACAGGGGTTTCTCTTACTGGACTGGCTCTTCCCCTACTGTGTCCACTAAATCCTACTCTCCTTTAAAATGCAGCTCGCTATGCACCTCTGATGTTATACCAATTATCTCTCAACACTGGAAAAAAAGTTTGTGTAGCGATTCCCCAGACAGATGCAGTTAGTTTTCAACTAAATGAACATAGTACCGGAGGCAAAATACTGTCAGAGCCTTAATTACACCGTTTCATAGTATGTATTTATTCATAGGTTATTATATTAATTATCTTTTATTTTTTTACTTTACATTTTTTATAATTGTCTTACTTTCACAGTTTTATAATTAAATATCTTTGGACTGAAACCTTTATCTCACTGTTAAAATTCTTATGTCAAAATGTCTGTCTTCCCACCAAAAGGTAAATACTTTAACAGTAGAAATTATCACTTGTTTCATAATGAAGTGTTCTATATGATTAGATGCTCAGTGTATAATTGAATAAATGGATGACAAATTAAAGTGGGAAGGATTATCATCATGAAAAACAAAAATAAGAAGCAAATATGTGGTTTAACTTAAAAATTGATATACTTTATGCCCTTGAACTATATAAACTTAGGCAGAGAACATAAGTTTTATGTTGTAACTTTTCTATTAGAAAAATGATCTAATAGTATTTAGCATCCACTTTGCATAGTGTTCCTGCATAAATTAATTAGACTTTTTAAAAATGCTTGGAGTTCTATCAGAAGAAGCACCATACACTGAGATACCTATCTATACCAAATAATCTTTATAAATATCCTCTATATGGTGGTTTTCATTAATAGATATACTTCCTAAATGTATATGTCTTCCTTTAAGAGAAAATAAGTATATTTAAGAGTATAAAACAGGATTATAATTAAATTGTTGTGCATCAAAAGGAAATTTTTGAAGCTATAATGGATGACATAAAAATCCACTGATAAAAATGTGCAGCTTAGAAGCAATTTCTATTCAATTATCTCAATGAGCTCATATTTATCAATAAAATAACCTATTTGTGATTTACTAACATTTCATGGTGCCTTCTGTCCATATACCTTTGTCAATGTTGAGGGAATTACTCTGATAATACATTCTAATGATTCCGACCAAGCTAATAATGTGCCACTAAAAGGGTTCTTAAACTGGTTTTGGAAACTATCAAAATAGAAGAGAAAATGTGTTTAAAATGAGTTTTTAATAAGAAAAGTGAAAAGCAGTAGGGTAGCAGTATCAAGAAATGGGAAGAGCCACTATGCCAGCCCTTTAGTATTTAATTTTTCACGCATCAAGATGAAACCCATCCCTGGAACAACTAATTAGTTCTCCTCTTAGAGAAGAAGAAAAAAAAAAGAAGAAGCATTACTGAGGACAGACTGAGTTCAGATTCCTTTTGACTACATTTTTGTATAAATCCTTATATCCTCAATGAAGCTAACAATCCCTAAGCTTTTGAGAACCCAAATTAAGCTTGAAAAAAAAGGATCTTAACTCTTAAGTCACCAGAAAATTTTGGAGAATTATGAACTTCAAATGACTCTCCTGAGGTCACTAAATTTAGCCACTAATCTTCCTAAGAAATCAGCAACTCAACCTGCCTGAATTGCTTCAGTTCAGTTCAATCATGTAGTCGTGTCCAACTCTTTGAGACCCCATGGACTGCAACATACCAGACTTCCCTGTCTATCACCAACTCCCAGAATTTACTCAAACTCATGTCCATCGAGCCAGTGATGCCATCCAACCATCTCATCCTCTGTTGTCCCCTTCTCCTCCTGCCTTCAATCTTTCCCAGCATCAGGGTCTTTTCAAATGAGTCAGTTTTTTGCATTAACTGGACATCTTTCACAAAGGTGGAGCTTCAGCATCAGCATCAGTCCTTCCAATGAATATTCAGGACTGATCTCGTTTAGAATGGACTGGTTGGATCTCCTTGCAGTCCAAGGGACTCTCAAGAGTCTTCTCCAACACCACAGTTCAAAAGCATCAATTCTTCCGTGCTCATCTTTGTTTATAGTCCAACTCTCACATCCTTACATGACTACTGGAAAAACTATAGCCTTGACTAGATGGACCTTTGTTGACAAGGTAATGTCTCTGCTTTTTAATATGCTGTCTAGGTTGGTCATAGCTTTTCTTCCAAGTAGCAAACACCTTTTAATTTCATGGCTGCAGTCAACATCTGCAGTGATTTTGGAATCCCCCAAAATAAGGTCTCTCACTGTTTCCATTGCTTCACCATCTATTTGCCATGAAGTGATGGGACTGGATAGAATGATCTTAGTTTTCTGAATGTTGAGTTTTAAGCCAACCTTTTCACTCTCCTATTTCACTTTCATCAAGAGGCTCTTTAGTTCTTCTTCACTTCCTGCCATAAGGGTGGTGTCATCTGCATATCTGAGGTTATTGATATTTCTCCCGGCAATCTTGATTCCATCTTGTGCTTCATTCAGCCTGGCATTTTGCATGATATACTCTGCATGAATAAGTTAAATAAGCAGGGTGACAATATACAGCCTTGATGTACTCCTTTTCCTATTTGGAACCAGTTCCAACTGTTCCAGTTCCATGTCCAGTTCTAACTGTTGCTTCTTAACCTGCATATAGGTTTCTCAGGAGGCAGGTCAGGTGGTCTGGTATTCCCATCTCTTTAAGAATTTTCTAGTTTGTTGTGATCCACACAGTCTTAGTGTGCATTTTATTTATGATCTCTGGAGATAAAGATGCTACAATTATCCAGTCCTTAGTTGTCTTCCTGCCTGAAACCTAAAGTCACTATACCTATAAAAAGAATTAATCTAAATAATAGCTCAAATACATTGTTGCATATCATTTTTTAAATGGGTTTTCTTTTTCTGGAAATACAAGTAGGTGTCCAGCTCATATTTACATCATCCAATGTTTACTTACTTAATTTGGCATCTGCAGCCATCTCAACATGCAAAAAGGTTAAAGATGGACATCTGCCATTGTTAATAGCCAGGAAAGCAGACATTCTCTAAAAAGCAAAGATCTTCAGGCATGTTACGTGATGCTGGGAGGCTAAGCATCATTTATGATAGATTCCGAACACTCTAGGTATTCTAGATTTATCCAAGAAATAATAAAAAAGTGCTCAACCAAACTCAGAGCAGTCAAATGTAATATATCCTGCCAGTGCCTTGTCATTTCATTTTCTAACTCCCACAACTTTAGCTTCTGACAGTAGCATTCTATTTGTGATATAACATGGAGTAAATTGTGTTTTAGAATTTTTGTTAAAGGAATATTTTCCATTCAAGCCTATTGCTGTATAATTTATAACAAGAATGAGCTGGCACTAGAACAGCTTGATTTTCAAGTAATTGAAAAATAAATTTTATGAGAATAAATTCTACACACCTAGATAAGGTACATGGAATAACCCAAGGGGCAACAAACTCACAAAACAGTAATGAGACATTTCTTCTGACCAGCAGGTGGCGCTGGAATCCACCAATGTTAGTCACTGGAAATTTATGAACTACTTTTGCTGTCTTGTTTACTTACCTCTTTACCTCTAATTTTCTATTTGAAATTTTCCTCTTTTTATCGTGGTTCATTATGTCATGCTGTACCCAGTTTTTTTTTCCTGTTAAGCAAAGGACTCAAAGGAAACTGTAAAACCTCCAGAACTGAGCGATTAACTCTGCTAACAATATCAGCTCTCAATATTTTATAATAAACATATTATCAGCCCTGTGGATTATTAGGCAAAGCCATTTAAACCTTAGAAAATATCAATTTTACAATTCATAAAGAGAGTCCTATTTAGATGTTAAAATGCACGAACTGGCAGCACTTTAATGTAACGTTAGGCTAAATGGGTAGCAAACAACACAGAAGCCTTGGACACAATAGATTCATTAACTCCTAAGTATATGTCGAAGGGACACTTATAGAAATAAGTAATTTAACATGTATGTGTGTGTGTGCCAGTCACTCAGTCGTGTCCGACTCTGGGACCCCATGGACTCTAGCCCTCCAGGCTCCTCTGTCCGTGGGATTCTCCAGGCAAGGATACTGGAGTGGGATGCCAGTTCCTTCTCCATTAACATGTATAGAATGACAAAATTAATAAAATTAAGGAACAAAATAAGTCATTTAGTCCAAGGCTCTAAATGATCTGGTTACCATATGAGTATTATACACCCTTATGTGTCTAAGGCAGAAATCACTAACCAATTATAGTACTGAATTGTTCTGAGCTAAATCAAACCTTTTTTGTTTTTTCTTCAATACAGCTCTTCCTTCAGACAAAATCAATTTGTCATCTCTAGAAATTATATGAAAAACAAGCCCCAGAGTGCTATCACCAAAATGGCAATGTAAGAAACCCCAGTCTTCATCTCCTGACAAAGATCAATAATGTAACAGCTAGCCAAGAACAAAAACACCTCTGGGAGAGCTCTGGAGTCCAGGTAAGAGACTTTAGCAACATGGTGGAAGAAAAAGGCAGAGAATAACCGCACAGGTCGAGAAGAAAATCAGCTTAATTTTGCCTGCATCATCTAATCTGGCACTGCTCAATGCAATCAGCGAACTTCCCACCTAGGAAGTGTTCCTCTTACCAGAAAAAGAAGAGCAAGGGGAGTCAGGAGCTTCCATAGCCTTTTAGGGCACTGCCCAAAACATCCTGCTTCCACCTGGACTAGCAAAGCTAAGACATAAAGAGACAAATATGAACAAGGAAGAGAAGCAGGGGCTACCAGTAGCAGCCACAAAGCAGAAACAATCATGGTCCACAGTGACCTGCTGTACAGATAAACCCAGCAGCTTTCAATACTGAAGAAACCAATGACCCTCAGCCTGCATGGACCCCCTGCAGACTGCACTAGCTTTGACCCACAGGTATCACATTAACTAAGAACAGCCACCTGAGTCCCTCCCCACCCCCACCACTGCCTCTGGAGCCCCAGAGCTGAACTGACAGCTAGGCCAGACTTCTGTGGCTATGTGATTGCAAGATGCCAGCCTAGACCTCTCCGGCTGCCCCTATCACCGTGTGTGTACTTGGGGCTAGCCCTTGAATGAACTTGTATGTGTCAGTCCTGACACCCATCACTGGCCTCCACTGCATGCAATTGCCCAAGGAGAGACCGGGCAGCCATGGGAGATCACACCAACAGCCAGAACCAGTGCAGCTGCTTGTGGGCCCAGATCAGTCTCTAACTTCTGTCACTGGCTTGCATCACTGTGTTCACCTGCAAGTTACCCTCCAGTTATGTATCTGCACACCTTCAGCCTGAATCCAATCACCAGCCTCCAATACTGTGCATCCTCAATGAATCCTAGAAGCCACATGACTGCAAGCCAACAGCCAGGGCCTCTGCAGGTGCTAGTGAGTCCATGGTTGGCCCTGGCCCATGCTATCTGCCCTGGCATCCACAGCTACATGTGTATCTATCCTTCACATACACAAGTACCTGCCGCAGGACCCCACAGCTCAGTACGTGCACACCACTGTCTCTAGCCTCAGAAGAAAAGAACAGAACACGTATTTGAAGAAATAATGACTGTTGCTGCTAAGTCGTTTCAGTTGTGTCCAACTCTGTGCAACCCCATAGAAGGCAGCCCACCAGGCTCCCCTGTCCCTGGGATTCTCCAGGCAAGAGCACTGGAGTGGGTTGCCAAATAATGGCTGACAGCTTACCAAACC
The DNA here is from genome assembly GCA_935064755.1 of Tragelaphus eurycerus. NCBI lineage: Eukaryota > Metazoa > Chordata > Mammalia > Artiodactyla > Bovidae > Tragelaphus > Tragelaphus eurycerus. Next base: position 2,710,134 of record CAKXYN010000045.1, on the reverse strand, counting down.
TAAAAAAAGACTTGGACATCCAAGTACACAAAGTCAACAGGTTATCCCCAATTCAAAATGGCCAATTCAATTCAAAGGCCCAATTCAATTCAAAATGGCCTTCTCTGAGACATTATTATAAAACAGCCTAAAATCAAAAACAAAGAAAGAATTTCAAATGCAGCAAGAGAAAAAAAAATTTTTTTTTTTTTAATACAAGAGAGCCCTCATAAAGCAATCAGCAGATTTCTCAGCAGAGAACTTGGCAGGCCAGAAGAGAGTAGGATGATATATTCAAGGTGCTAAAAGAAACTGCCAACCAAGCATGCTTTACCCAGGAAAGTTGTCCTTCAGAAATGAAAGTGAGATAAAGACATTTCCAAACAAACAAAAGCTGAAGGGGTTTATCACCACTAGAACTGACTTATCAGATCAGATCAGATCAGTCGCGTCCGACTCTTTGTGACCCCATGAATCACAGCACACCAGGCCTCCCTGTCCATCACCAACTCCCGGAGGTCACTCAGACTCACATCCATCGAGTCAGTGATGCCATCCAGCCATCTTATCCTCTGTCGTCCCCTTCTCCTCCTACCCCCAATCCCTCCCAGCATCAGAGTCTTTTCCAATGAGTCAACTCTTTGCATGAGGTGGCCAAAGTACTGGAGTTTCAGCTTTAGCATCATTCCTTCCCAAGAAATCCCAGGGCTGATCTCCTTCAGAATGGACTGGTTGGATCTCCTTGCAGTCCAAGGGACTCTCAAGAGTCTTCTCCAACACCACAGTTCAAAAGCATCAATTCTTCGGTGCTCAGCCTTCTTCACAGTCCAGCTCTCACATCCATATAAGACCACAGGAAAGACCATAGCCTTGACTAGGCGAACCTTTGTTGGCAAAGTAATGAACTGACTTATAAGAAATCCTAAAAGAGTTCTTCAAGCAAAAACGAAAGGATGCTAACTTGAAAACATGAAAATATACAACACACTGGTAAAGGTAAGAATAGTCAGATTCAGAAGTCTAACACTGTAATATGGTGGTGTCTTAAGCACTTAAATCTATAGGTTAAAGGACAAAGGTATTAAAATAGCTATAGCTACAATAATTTGTGACTACAAAAAAGAAAAGATATAAATTGTGCTATCAAAAATATAAAAGGAGGGAGTATAAGGATAGATTTTTATATTATACTGAAGTTAAACTGTTAGTGTAAAAGAGACTCTTTAAGATGTTTTATGTAAGCCCATTATAACCACAATCAAAGACAAACAGTATTTTTTAAAAAGATTGAAAGAAAGGAATCAAAGTATACCATGATGGAAATAAATTCACAAAGGAATGCCCCAGAGGAAGAAACTATAAAAAGAAAACTGCAAAAGAGCTAGAAAACAATTTAAAAGATTGCTCAAGTTCCTCATGCCCAGTCACTCAGTAGTGCCCAACTCTGTGACCCCATGGACTTTCGCCCACCAGGCTCCTCTGTCTGTGGAATTTTGAGGCAAGAATACTAGAGTGGGTTGCCATTTCCTACTCCAGGATCTTCTTGACCCAGGGATTGAACTCGCATCTCCTGCATTGGCAGGCAGATTCTTTACCACTGTGCCACCTAGGAGGCCCCATGTAAGTTCTTAACTATCAATAATTACTGAAAATGTAAATGGATTGAATTCTTCAATCAAAAGGCATAGATAGTTGACAAGTGGATTAAAAAATGTGCCCCAACTATAAGTACCCTTGTTATTGTTGTTGTTCAGTTACTAAGTCATGTCTGATTCTTTGCAATCAAATAGACTGTATGTAGCACATTTTAATAATGTTAGTTCTTCCAGTTCATGAATATGGAATAAGCTTTCCATTTAAATGTGTCTTCTTCAATTTCTCTCATCAAAGTCTGATAATTTTCAGTGTGCAGATCTTTAACCTCCTTGATTAAAGTTAGTCCTAAGTATTTTTTGTTATTTTTGAAGCTACTATGAATGGAATTATTTTATTTTTCTGATGTTTCATTGTTAGTGTATAGAAACATAATTGATTTCTTTATGTTTACTTTGTATCCTGCAACTTCACTGACTTTATTAGTTCTAACAGCTTTTGTGGAGTTTTTAGGATTTTCTTGATACAAGATCATATCATTTGCAAACCAAAGCAATTTTAAGTCTTTCTTTCCAATTTGAATGCCTTTTGTTTCTTTTTCTTCCTAACTGCCTTGACTGGCACTGCCATGACTATGTTGTATAGAAGAAGTAATAGTACTCTTATTTGTCTCTCTTATCATAGAGGGTAAGCTCAGCCTTTCACCATTAGTTATGACTTTAGCTGAGGGTTTGTCATATATCAGGGGCTTCCCTGATAGCTTAGTTGGTAAAGAATATGCCTGCAATGCAGGGAATCTGGGTTTGATCCCTGCTTTGGGAAGATCCCCTAGAGAAGGGAATGGCTACCCACTCCAGTTTTCTGGCCTGGAGAATTCCATGGACTGTGTAGTCCATGGATTCACAAAGAGTCGGACACTCTAAGCTACTTTCCACTGTGATATAAGGCATTTACTATATGTAGGTACAGCTATTGGATAAAATGTTCTGTATATGTCTATTAGGTTTATTGGTCTAAAATATAGTTCAATTCTAATATTTTCTTGTTGATTTTCTGACTGGATGATCTGTCCACTGATGAAAGTAGGAGATTGAAGTTCATTACTTTTATTATATTGTGTGTTTCTCCCCTCAGAGATGTTAGCATTTGCTTAATATATTCAGATATTCCAGTGTTGAATGCATATATACTTTCATTATTATATCTGCTTAATGAATAGACCACTTTATCACTATATATTGACTTTGTCTCTTGTTTCTGGTTTTGGCTTAAAGTCTATTTTGTCTGATATAAGTATAGTTATCCAGCTCTCTTTTGGTTTCTACTTGCATGACATATCTTTTTCTATCACTTCACTTCAAGTACACATGTGTCCTTAAAAGCTGAAGTTAGTCTCTTGTAGGCTCCAGGAGAAATATCAACAACTACAGATGATACAACTCTAATGGCAGAGAGTGAAGATGAACTAAACAGTCTCTTGATGAGGGTGAAATAAGAGTGAAAAATCTGATTTGAAACTCAACAGTAAAATACTACGATCATGGCATGTAGTCCCTTCACTTTGAGGCAAACAGAAAGAAAGAGTGGAAGCAATGACAGATTTTATTTTCTTGGGCTCTAAGATCACTGTAGACAGTGACTGCATCCTTGAAATTAAAAGACACTTGCTCCTTGGAAGAAAAGCTATGGCAAAACCTAGACAGCATATTAAAAAGCAGAGATACCACTTTGCCAACAAAGGTCCATATAGTCAAAGCTATGGTTTTTCCAGTGGTCCTGTATGGATAGAAGAGCTGGATGATAAAGAAGGCTGAGCACCAAAGAATTGATGCTCTCAAATTGTGGTGTTGGAGAAGACTTTTGAGAGCCCCTTGGACTGCAAGGAGATCTAGCCAGTTAATTCTAGAGGAAATCAACCCTCAATATTCATTGGAAGGACCGATACTGAAACTGAAGCTTCAGTAATTAGGGCACCTGATATGAAAAGCCAACTCACTGGAAACAATCCTGATGCCAGGAAAGATTGAAGGCAAAAGGAGAAGGGGCAGCAGGGAATGAGATGGTTAGATAGCATCACTGACTCAGCGGCCATGAATTTGAGCAAACTCCGGAAGATAGTAGAGGACAGTGGGGCCTGGTGTGTTGCAGTGTGTAGAGTCACAAGGAGTAAGACACAACTTAGTGACTGAACAACAATCTCTATAAAAATTCCAAAGGCATTTTTCACAGAAAAATATATTCTAGATAACTTAATGAACAAAACAAAAGGGGTCATTTCCATCAAGGAGCACAGAGTCCAGACACTAAGTAAGTAAACAGACAGTGTGAGTCTCATAAGAACTACAAGGAAAGAACTACGATTTTAAAAAAATATGGAAATATTTATATTGGTTAGTCAAAGAACATGTCTAAATTGTGGGAGAGCAGAAATTAAAAATGAGAACCAATCTTAGCAAGAGTACAAAGTATGTGTGTTGGGAAGGTATCTGGAAACAGAAAATCCATTCAACAACAACAAAAAAATATGACTGCAGAATTGTTTTCTCATAACTGTAGATTCTCATTTTCTTCAAAAATTATTAAAAAATGCTGTATCCTTTTCAGTATATCATATCAAATATTCCAGATTAGCTATATGTTTCATTACTAGTGGTGTTTACCTTGATCACGACATCAAGTTGCTGTGTGCTTGCTGACTTCTATGTACATTTACTACTTTCCCTCTGAACTTGATAGTTATCCTGATGGAGATACTTGGAGATGATACAAATCCCGTTTGTCTTCAACCTTTGCCCACTAATTTCAACATCTATTGGCAGATCTTGTCTGCAATATCTATTACTGTGGTACTTGCTTAATGGTTATTTTCTATTTTTCTTTTGTCCTACATTCACTAATAGAAATTCTATTCTGAGGAAATGCTCTTAACTCCCATCTGCTCAATCATCTATATTAATAAGGATTCATGGAAATTTATTTTATGAGTTAAAATTCAATACTGTCATCAGTTTTTGTTGATCAAACTGTTCCGTCTTTGGCCACTAGACCTCCCGTTTTGCCTCCGTGTGTTGTTTTGACAAATCTCTATCTTTTTGAGCATTTCCTTGTTATCTGGATCCACCAAGGTTTCAAGGCTTATATTTTTACTGTTCTAGACCTGAAACCAACCACTTTGCTTAGAATCTCTGGTTCCTTTTATTGGACAATAACAGTAATATATAACTCAGAGTGCATATTAGATTCACCTGTGGGCCTTTGAATCCACGGAGGGTCTACTGAATCTGAATTTCTGAAGATACAGACTAGATACCTGAATTTTTAAAAAGCTACATAGGTAAGCATGTACATTTTCCTGGTTGAAAGTCATGATCCTAAATGGCATGGGAAATGTATGCAATTTTTATAACATGATAAAAATGAAGGTGAAAATCTTTATAGACATCCATCCACTACAACCAGCCCACTGCTAGACAATCCTCTAAAACAAACCAGTTATCTCATTTCCCAGACTCTCCCAGTCTCTTATCCAGATCAGCTATCACCCTCCTTTTACCTAGAATTAAAACCTTGGCAGAGAAGACTAGTTGTAGAGAAAAATTCCAAGAATCTAGGACAATAATTACTAAATTTTTAAAAAATAAGGAATTAAGAAAATGGTAGAAGATACAATTAAACATTATGAGAAGACAAGTTGTTTATTTGTGGGAAGAAAATAAAAGATCCCCACCTAAATACTGTGCACAAGAGAACTGGAAGAGTCAAGGGAATCCATTAGTATTTTTGTGGGCCCTGAATTTGACCCTTTTAATGTTCTTCTCTGGATATGAATAAAGAATGGAATTCATGTCTAAATATTTAGATTATTTAACAACTTCTCAAACATAAAAAGGACTCAATGAATAGCAATTTTATCATATTTTTCTAGTATGTTCTCACTTTCCAAATGGCTATTTCACATCTCTCCTCTTATCCCAAATATCATATGTCCACCCATATCCATCTGATGCTCCCTCTTTATACTCCATTGAGAAAACAGAAGCAACTAGACAGGAAATCCTCTGCCCACCACCTGACTTGCAATCTATCCAAAGCTAAATTCACACTTCTCTTTTCACCTTATTACTATAAGTAAAGCATCTCTTGGAAAAGACTCTTGAGAGTCCCTTGGACTGCAAAGAGACCCAACCAGTCCATTCTGAAGGAGATCAGCCCTGGGATTTCTTTGGAAGGAATGATACTAAAGTCCAAACTCCAGTACTTTGGCCACCTCATGCGAAGAGATGACTCATTGGAAAAGACTCTGATGCTGGGAGGGATTGGGGGTAGGAGGAGAAGGGGATGACAGAGGATGAGATGGCTGGATGGCATCACTGACTCGATGGATGTGAGTCTGAGTGACCTCTGGGAGTTGGTGATGGACAGGGAGGCCTGGCGTGCTGCAATTCATGGGGTCGCAAAGAGTCGGACACAACTGAGTGACTGATCTGAACTAACTGAAAGCATCCCTATTTCTATGAAAGGCTAACATTTATCCTTTTCCATCTCCCAGCTACTGCAAATTCTCTATCTCCTGATTGATAAGTTCTCTTCCTTCAGACCCTTCACCCCCTAATTCATTCAACTAAATTAATTATCCAGTAAAGTAATTCACTCTCATTCTAGAGATAGTTCCTGAGGATTTATTATATTTTAAGTACTGAGAAGTCATGGTCCAGAAAAGCATAATAGCTACATTAAACAGGTCAAGTCTAAATTTTGAAGACACATATGTAAACAGGTAATTAAGATACCAAGCTCTAAATATGACAATAATCGGACATTTCTAGTCAGAAGCATTATCAAGGAATGAGAATATTGCCCTTCCTACCCTAATTCAAGTCATATTATTTATTTGGACTAGAATGCAATGGATTCATGATTAGTCCTTTTCTTCTAGGCGTCCTAACACCACAGTTCTTTCTGTATGTATTAACCAGAGTGATTCCTCAGAAATAAACTTAGTCATGCAATTGCCATGGGCCTTTTGTAGATGCAGGCAGAGATCCTTAATGTGCCTACCAGGGTTCACAGTGGCTTGGCACTTGAACATCTATTTAATCTCTTACCACTTTTCCAGCATACATTCTCACAAAAAAAAAAAAAAAAAAATGAGCAGGATCCTCTATGACCCACCTCCCAGAATATCGGAAATAAAATCAAAAATGAACAAATGGGACCTAATCAAACTTAAAAAGCTTTTGCACAACAAAGGAAACTATAGGCAAGCTGAAAAGACAGCCCTCAGAATGGGAGAAAATAATAGCAAATGAAGCAACAGACAAACAACTAATCTCAAAAATATACAAGCAACTTCTACAGCTCAATTCCAGGAAAATAAACGACCCAATCAAAAAATGGGCCAAAGAACTTAATAGACATTTCTCCAAAGAAGACATACAGATGGCTAACAAACACATGAAAAGATGCTCAACATCGCTCATTATCAGAGAAATGCAAATCAAAACCACTATGAGATACCATTACACGCCAGTCAGAATGGCTGCGATCCAAAAATCCACAAGCAATAAATGCTGGAGAGGGTGCGGAGAGAAGGGTACCCTCTTACACTGTTGGTGGGAATGCAAACTAGTACAGCCATTATGGAGAACAGTATGGAGATTCCTCAAAAAACTGGGAATAGAACTGCCTTATGACCCAGCAATCCCACTGCTGGGCATACACACTGAGAAAACCAGAATTGAAAGAGGCACGTGTACCCCAATGTTCATAGCAGCACTGTTTACAATAGCCAGGACGTGGAAGCAACCTAGATGCCCATCCACAGATGAATGGATAAGCAAGCTGTGGTACATATACACGATGGAGTATTACTCAGCCATTAAAAAGAATACATTTGAATCAGTTCTATTGAGGTGGATGGAACTGGAGCCTATCATACAGAGTGAAGTAAGCCAGAAAGAAAAACACAAATACAGTATACTAACGCATATATATGGAATTTAGAAAGATGGTAACAATCACCCTGCTTATGAGACAGCAAAAGAGACACTGATGTATAGAATAGACTTTTGGACTCTGGGACTGGGAGAGGGTGGGACGATTGGGGAGAATAGCATTGAAATATGTATAATATCATATCTGAAACGAGTCAGTCCAGGTACGATGCCCGATAACAGATGCCTGGGACTGGAGCACTGGGATGACCTGGAGGGATGGTGTGGGAGGGGGGAGGGAGGAGGGTTCAGGATGGGGAGCACGGGTATTCTGGTGGCGGATCCATCTCGATGTATAGTAAAAGTAATACAATATTGTAAAAAAAAATAAAATAAAAAGTGATTATAAGCCAAAAAAAAAAAAAAATTTCTCGGACACTTATTTTTCCTCTTACAATTGAATCCTTGAACATAAATTAATATTCTTTTGTCTCTGGATCATCTGGATCCCTTTTGTCCAGCTAATTCCTAACTGATATTTAGGCTACTTGGAGCAGCAAAGGTTCCTTAACTCATTGTGGTTATACTACACTGGGCACCAGCACTAAGTGATCCTGTAGAATCACATATTGATCGTAGCACACATCACATGGTATTACAACTTCATATTCGTTACTTTATATTGATGAAAAGCCACCTTTTTTCACCAAATGAGATTCTAAGAAACATCTTTCTCACCATTGTTGTCTTATATCTTAGTTTTTGGTACATATTGCTAACTAAATGATCAGGGTTGTTCATTTTATGGTGGCTGTGAATGGTTGAGTAAATATTTTCTAAGAATTATGTGGATAAAGGAGGAAGACTTCCAGAGATAAGGGGCTAGCAAGTATAAAGCATCAAAGCCTGTAATAGCAACTCATGTTCAAGGAACTGCAAAAGATTCCCTGCTAATGGAGCAGAGGGGGCTGGGCCAGAAAAGCGGGGGCATTCAGCTGTAAAGAAGATAGACCAGGAAAAAATGATCTATTGAGCAGCTTACACTTTAGAGTGAATCTTATGGAAAGTCATGAAGGGTTTAAACCCCTCTGATTTTGTTTATGAAGAAAAGATAGTGTACAAGCTAGGGCTACAATCCCTTCCCCAAAATCCAACCTGGAAATGGACCAGAAAGATTGAAAGCTCAGTGTATCTTAGGGTGATACCTGACATTTAACCATAACATTTAGAAACCCCTAGGTCTTGGGATGGGGTGATAAAAGATCTGTACTTTAAAGAGAAGGCCAAGAGACATGAGACTCGGAAGATGTGGGTCAAGGAGTGTATAGCTATGGGAAAAGCATTGTACATCTATAATTGACCCCTGAACAACAAAAGTTTGACCTGGGCAGGTCCACATATACGTGTATCTTGTTCCATAGTAGACTCTACAGTACTTCATGATCCATGGTGGATGGGATCTGCTGATGCAGAGGAACAAAGGATTTGGAAAAACTGCAGATATGATGGATTTTTCACTGAGGGGAGGATCAGCTAACTCCAAAACTGATGAAGGGTCAACTGAACATTTGTTTTCCAACATTGCCCTAGACTGATTATTGACAGGGATTATTGGGTAGAAAATTAACATTCTGAGCATAGCTCCTGCTAGAGGCAGCAAAATCATAGTCTTCTAATAGCATGAGTGAAGAAGTCAACGGCACAAAGAAGCATCTGACCATCCTGGACCCTGACTTTTTACAAATCATGGAAAACTACACAGATGTGATAGTCCCTGGATAACACAGCAAGGACTGGAGCAGAAGTTCCCTGGGAGTAAGCGAAGGTGAGGAATCAGGAGAAGAGATGGGATGGTTTGAAACTAGATTCTAACTCTAGAAATGCTCATCCATTATAAGGCCCTCATCCCCAAACCCTGCAACTCTTCTGGAGGAAAAGAATGCAAGCCCAGGCTTTTACTTTCTTCCCCTGAAGTTACCTTTATTAGCAAGAAGTAGCTGAAAAGATGTCCAGTCATTACAAAAGTCTGAAACAGAGGTGGCAGACTATGGAACAGAGAAAAGTAAACATATAGGAAAACCATTTGTTTTCAGAGAGCTGGGAAAGATATGGGCAGGATAAAGAAGAAACACGAAGCAAAAAAACAAACAATTGGTGATGGTGAGCTTGGGAAATACAGTCACTGAAGTAAGGAAATCAATGGACGTGTTTAAAAAGATTTAATAATTTAATAGACCTAAAGATGATGTCCTAGAATGGAAGATTAGGACAAGGAAATCTTGAAAAAGAAATGAGCAAAAGATAGAGGGATAAAATGGTGATAAGATGGTGATAAAATGGATGAGGATTAAGTGAAAAATGTCAACATTAAAAGAATTCCAGAGTTAGAATAAACAGAATTATTTGAAGATAATGAAAAAGAGTCCCTAGAAGTAGAGAAAAATAAAAAAAACTTAGATTGAAAATAATGCAATGTTATAAATATCCTCTAGAAAACAGAACTTAAAGCAACACTCACAGGCTAAAGAGTTTTTGGAAACTGCAATTCAAGGGTGGCAAGAATGAGTGAAAAAGAGAAGTGAAGAAAGAGGGAAAGCAGGTACAAGGTGGTGTTTTCCAAGTTCACCACAGCTTTGCAAAAATAAATCACAGCTTGGTGCTCAGTTATATATATTGTATTCCAGACAAGCGAGCATCTCAGAGAACAGGATTTATCTGCCTACTCCTCCGGCTTTCTGACTTCATTGCCTCACAAGGCATAAACTTCCCTGAACTTCTGACTTGTGTTATGCACCCCTCCTGCCCTCCAACCAGGCTGCCTACATTTCAGTACTTCCTCTGAGATTATAAGTAGTGGGAAAACTCATAGCCTCCCTGAGTCCCATCAGGTCAACCCTGATCAAGAAAGCCACAGCAGTGGGCATAATCAAGGCTGTATGGAAGTTCTGGCTTTCGTTCAGGAAGGTTGAGACAGCCATCAGTCTTAGTGGAGTCCAGCATGTTCCTTATGTAAGTAGCCAAAACCTGTGAACAGGAGGGGCCAAGCAATTGTGGGAAGATCTATAAACTGGATCCAGTAGAAATGGATAGAAGACATACTCTCCTCCACCCTAACACTAACAAATAGTACAGTTATTTTTAAAATAGCCAAAAATGCATTCTTTGGTGTTTACCCAAAGAAACTGAAAACTTATGTATACATAAAAGCCTCCACGTGGATGTATATAGCAGCTTTATCCATAATAACTGCCAGAACTTGTGAGCAAGCAAGATGTTCTTCAGTAGGTGAGTGAATAAGTAAACTGTGGTCCTTCCAGACAATGAAAAATCATTCAATGCCAAAAAGAAATGAGTTTTCAAGCCATGAAAAGAAATGGAGGATAGTTAAATGCATCTTACTAAGTGAAAGCCAATGTAAAATGGCTACTATTGTATGATCCAACTATATGTATAACACTAAGAGTGAACCCTAATGTAAACTGTGGACTTAGGGTGACTCGGGTTCAATCCCTGGGTTGGAAAGATCCCCTGGAGAAGGAAATGGCAACCCACTCCAGTACTCCTGCCTAGAAAATCCCATGGACAGAGGAGGCTGGTAGGCTACAGTCCATGGGGTCACAAAGAGTCACAACTAAGCAACTTCGCTTTCTTTCTTAATGTAGCTTAATCAGCTGTAACCAACATATCACTCTGATGGAGAATAGTGACAATGGGGGAAGCTATGCATGTGTGTGGTCAGAGAATATATGGGAACTTTCTGTACCTTCCACTAAATTTTCCTGTGAATCTAAAATTGCTCCAACTATAAAGTCTAAACACATACACACACACATACACAAATAAAGACAAAATCTAAAAGCTTTTAGAGATAAAGCTCACTTAAGAAGGAAAAAAGTGAAAGTTGCTCAGTCATGTCCGACTCTTTGTGACCCCATGGACTATACAGTCCATGGAACTCTCCAGGCCAGAATACTGGAGTGGGTAAGCCTTTCCCTTCTCCAGGAGATCTTCTCAACCCAGGGATCAAACCCAGGTCTCCCACATTGCAGGTGGATTCTTTACCAGCTGAGCCACAAGGAAAGTCCAAGAATACTGGAGTGAGTAGACTATCCCTTCTCCAGCGGATCTTCCCGACCCAGGAGTCAAACCGGGGTGTCCTGCATTGCAGGTGGATTCTTTACCAACTGAACTATCAGAGAAGCCCATAAGAAGGAAAGTGACACTAAATTTATCAATAACAAAACTAGATTAAAGAGGCTAATGACTTATTCTTTTCATGGCTTGGAAGGAAGAGGACTTTGAATTCACATCTTAGAGTTAACATTTCACTCATAAGTAAAACAAAGATATTCTCTGGTATATAAGGTCTTGGGCAATTTACAAAGTAACTCCTTTGTGAGAAACAAAAACACATTTAGATGTTGCTCTCTAGCACAAAGAAGGCAGTAGCACCCCACTCCAGTACTCTTGCCTGGAAAATCCCATGGACGGAGGAGCCTGGTGGGCTACAGTCCATGGGGTCACTAAGAGTCGGACATGACCGAGCAACTTCCCTCTCACTTTTCACTTTCATGCACTGGAGAAGGAAATGGCAACCCACTCCAATGTTCTTGCCTGGAGAATCCCAGGGACGGGGGAGCCTGATGGGCTGCTGTCTATGGGGTCGCACAGAGTCGGACAGGACTAAAGCGACTTAGCAGCAGCAACAGCAGCAGCACAAAGAAAGGGTTGTCCAGGAGGAAGAAACAGATTTGGAAAGTAAAAAGTGATAGTCACTCAGTTGTGTTCGACTCTTTGCAACCCTATGGACTGTAGCCTGCCAGGCTCCTCTGTCCATGGAATTCTGCAGGCAAAAATACTGCAGTGGGTTGCCATTCCCTTCTCCATTGGAAAGTACAGGAATAACTGAATTAATAAAAGTTTTATTTTCTAGATGAGTGATGGTCAAAGGAAAAATAAACACATCCAAAACTCAGGTACCCAACTGACAAAAGAAGTATGCAGTTAATGAAAGAGGAAACATTGGGTGGTGCTATATTTATGGTCTTGATGGTGGTGAGGGTTTCACAGGTGTATACTTACTCCCAAACTCATTGAATTGTATACACTAGATATGTACAGCTTTTTAATGTGTTGGTTATACCTCAATAAAGTGTTTTTTTTAAAAGGGTAGAAATTTTCTGAGGGAAGTGAAAATTTGTTCAGATTACTTTCTTATTTACTAGACATAGATATTGGTAAGCTTTAGAGATTAATAAGGAAAACAAGCAAAAATTTTCATCTGAGTAACTTAGACCAAAAATTTTAGTAAGAAGCAAAGGAATCTGATTTGTTCAAAGAAAGAAAGTATGGGAAATAAAATCTGCTCAATAGGATGGGAAAACTAAGTTCTAGGAAAGCAGGAATTTCAATAAATATAAATCTATAAAAGTAGCTAAATGAGATTAGAAACTCTCAAATTAGGAGGAAAGGACCATAAGTGCACTGTCTTTAGCAAATATATTAAACCAAAAATAATACAGAGACTGAAAATAGAAAAGGGGAAATAGTATATTTGTTCAATTGTTTATCTTTATCAGTATGCATTCAGTGGCTATTTAAAAAATTCAATACTATGTCCGAAGTTCAGGCTTCCAATAGATCGCCTACTTCTTTAGGATTTCTTTCCTCGGAAGATTTTAGATTTTTTTTTAAATTAACAAATAACATATGTTGAGATTTAGTAATTAATATTACAGAGCCTGATGCTACAGATGCCTAATATATATCATATGGAGACCAAATGTTCAAACAACACTGGAGTAAACTCAGCTGGGCAGAAAACTATTTCACTTCTCCTTTGCCCGGCATCTGTTTTTCTCTCCCCAAAGGCAAATTAAGAATGAGTAATAATAATAATAGCAATAATAATCTCTTTTGCTCCTCAAAGGCAAATTAAAAATGAGTAATCATCACGTCTGTTTATCGACCACATGCTCTTAACATGGGCCAGGTGTTACCCTAAGTCTGCTAATGTGTATTAACTCATTTACTCTGCACAGTAACCCTGTGAGACAGATACTGTTATTCTCCCAGTTTTATAGATGAAGTAGTCAAGGCACTAAGGCATTAATATCACAAAGCTAATAAGTAAAGCAGCTGTGATTGGAATATAAACAATTAGTTTCCAGAGCTCATGCACATCCCTGCTGTCAATGAATTCACAAAGGTTGCTCTTATTCTCATCTGTAGCCCTCTCAAATGGCGACTGTTTATCCTTCCCCCGACTTAGCTCATTATGCCTCAAAGAGGTGTAGGTATTCTTCAGACTCCTCATTGTTGCTTCCAAACAACTGACACTCCTTCTTCCTGAAAAACCCACTTTTAAGTTCAAAACATCAGTCTTTACCATAAGCTACTTTGCTTTGTGGCAATCAACCCCATACTCGGTCCTCCTCCCTTCCTTGAACACTGAGTACCTGGATCACGCCATTCTCATGACTACTACCCTGGTGATGGGTTTTAGCATTCTCAGTGTCTGCACAGATAACCCTCCAATTCCCTGGCCTCTCAGTTCAGCTAGCCCTGATTCCTCCAACCACCCAGTCCCCACAATACCTCAGCCCCTCTCACCCTAGCTCATGCAGTAGGTCGTGCATATATTAACCATAACTGTACCTCCTCCATTATCTCGTATTCAAGCAACCTGTTCTCTGACCACAGCCTCTTAGCTTACCAGCACACTAATTTTAGTACCCAGAGTCCAATTACTCTTCATCTTCACTGGGACCTGGTTTATTTGACTGACCACCTATTCTTCCTCCTACATCTCCTTCCTGTTTTAGCTTCTCTCTTACCAATGTAAGATTAAATGCTTCATCATTATCAACGCTTTGTATTCACCCAGGAAACTCGGGCTCCCACCTCGTTTTGTTGTTATGTGTTTGGCAAGCCCTCAACCCTGGTAAAAATCAGCTTACTTCATTTACAAATTCACTTACTTCATGTACTCTGCACCTGCACTGATATAGACGACAGTGACTAGTGAAAAATATACAACCACACGAGCTAGCATAAACTTAATTCATAACCATTAATATCATCTAGTCCTGGTCCATTCTCACTCCCTGTCTCCTAGAGTTACGTTATTCTTTTGCCTCAGACATCTGACACATTCCACTCCCTGGCTTTCTATTAATATTTCATTAAGACAAAACAAAAATAATCTGAAGAGAAGTTCCACTGTTTCTTAAAACCCCCCTGAATCTGTACTCATACATTCTGTCTTCTCTTCTAGGACCTGTGCATGACCTGCTTCAGCGCCAAGCTACAGTCACTCCTTTTATTTTTATACCAGATCCCAGCGCCTCTTCCATATGCAAAGACATTCTTTTTGAAATTTCTCCTTTGTTCTGTCTCAGTAGTTTCTTCCTTTCTGTGGGATCATTCCCACAAACATACATACTTTAATATCTCCTATCAAAAGAGAGAGAAAGCAAGGAAGGGGAAAGGGAGAGAGATTTTTCATTCTTACCTCTCCAGCAAGTCTGTGTGTCCAGCAGTGACTCCCACGTTGCTATATAACGTACACCAGCCAAGGCTCTGTTCTGGGCAGTATATGACTAGTTACCTCTCTTTCTTGAAACATTTTCTTCAGCTGAAACCTGTAATGCAGCTCTCTCTCCCATTTGCTACTTCACTGACCACATTATCTTTGTTTCCTTTGCTGAAACACTCTACTTTCTTTCACTTCTAAACCAGCGCCTCTCAATTCTCAATGCACATAAGAATCACCTGGTAAGTTTTTAAAATACGCTGATGACCAGGCTTCATCTCGACTAATTAAATCAGAATCTCAAAGGGCAAGGTAACCAGCTTAGGCAATTTTGTTAAAGGTTTCCCAGGTGATTCCAATGTGTAGCCAGGCTGAGAACTAAAGCTGTAAATACTGGTGTGCCCCAGGGCTCCATCTCAGACCTTGACTGTTTTCCATCTATACTTCCCTAGGTGATTTCATCCAACCTCCTGACTTCAAATACCATCAGTACCTGGTGGCTTCTAAATTTATATCTGCAGCTCAAACTGGAATTCTGTATATGACTCCCTGTTGCTATCTACATGTGGATGTAAAATATTTTTCCCAAAGTGATGTGTCCTGCACTCATCCCTGTCTAAGTAACTAGCAATTCCATCTGTATGGTTACATGGACCCACACAGAGGTAAATGTTATTATCTTGGAGTCATCATTTATGCCTCTCTCTCTCCTATCTCCAAATTGTCAGCCAATTCTGTTTCAAAATAAATCTAGATATGGTTACTTTTCTCACCACTCTCTGTGTTAAACACTGATGTTAGCCCTTATCTTCTTTTACTGCACTGTTTTCATAATTTATAGCTGGTCTTCTTGATCCTACCCTTGCACAAAGGCAATATTTATATCCCCTTGGACTGCAAGGAGATCCAACCAGTCCATTCTAAAGGAGATCAGCCCTGGGTGTTCTTTGGAAGGAATGATGCTAAAGCTGAAACTCCAGTACTTTGGCCACCTCATGCGGAGAGTTGACTCATTGGAAAAGACTCTGATGCTGGGAGGGATTGGGGGCAGGAGAAGAAGGGGACAACAGAGGATGAGATGGCTAGAGGGCATCACTGACTTGATGGATGTGAGTCTGAGTGAGCTCCCAGAGTTGGTGATGGACAGGGAGGCCTGGCGTGCTGTGATTCATGGGGTCGCAAAGAGTCGGAGATGACTGAACGACTGAACTGATAATGTTATTTAGATCATGTCCTGCCATCCCTTAGGAAGACTAATGGCATCAGTCACCTAAACTCATTTATAATGTGTGCCCCTGCTTCTACTCCAAACTCATCTCCTTACACTCTTTGATACTTTCCACTCCAAGCACATTAAATATTGTAATATTTCTAAAGCATGGCAGTACACCCCTACTTTTGTCCATGATCATCCACTTCCCTTGAAACCTTCTTCTCGCAAATATCTCCCCAACTTACTCGAATGCTATTTTATCACCAAGGTTTTCCCTTGTTGTTGCTTAATCGCTCAGTCATGTCTCATTGCAACCACACAGACTGTAGCCCACCGGGCTCCTCTGTCCATGGGATTATCCAGGCAAGATTATTATAGTGAGTTGCCATTTCCTTCTCCAGAGGATCTTTCTGACTCAGGGATCAAACCAACTCCTTCTGTGTCTCCTGCCTTGAAGCCAGATTCTTTAACCACTGAGCCATGACAAAGAATCCCTTCAACCTATTATTGAATTAGGTTCAATATCTTGAACCTAATTATTCATTGGAACCACTTCCAATTATCCATCTTTGTATTGTATGTGTGTTTCGCTCTTTCCAAATAAAATACAAGCTCCTCAAGGGCAGGATATTTTATCTAAGCCTGGAATGATTCTTGGCATATCATAGACCCTCAGTGATCACTCTTTGAACAAACGAGTCCCGCTGGCAAGCTAAGGATTCTAGTCATAATCTATATGGTGCTATTGTGGGCCATGGAACACCAGAAGACCACACATGACTTTTGGAAACAATACACCTCAGAAATCTTTGCCCTTGCCCCTCTCATTAGGATTATTCCCTTGATTTGGGTGGGGAAACTGGGACAAGACTAAAAAAAATAATACTGTGGCTTAAAATAAATCACTGTGAGATTTGTATTCTCTGAGTCACGCTTGAGCTGGAACAATTTCTGCTTGCATTTAAGTCCTCTCTTTTTTTAAAATTCTTTAAAACCCTAAAGAACCATAGCTTCTAAGAGATAAGTCTTGATACTAATACCAAAACAGTCATCATATAAGTAAAATCAAATAACATAGTACAAGATAAAAATGAAATTATATTGGATAGCAAAAATATCTCACTAAAATCCAAATTCAGTCCTCTATCTGCACTAAAAATTTTAAATTACAAGAAGAACTCCAGCTCCCCTATCCCCTGCAATTAATGAAATGAAGTTGGACTTCTTCCTGAAAAACTTTATAATCCTCTGAGCCAAAAAAGAAAAGGCCTTTTGCCAGAGTCAACTCTGTGAGTCTCTTAGGGGCCAAAGCTTTGCATATAATAACCCGGAGAGAGGAAGGAACTAGTTATAATTAGTTGTAATTAGTAACCTTAGAGTGAGCTTCTCCCTTGGCTAAACTAAGATCACACACACACACAGAGTTAAATGTTGTATACTGAAATTTGACACCTCCTATTTAAGTGGTGGCAACTAAATGACCATCTACAACAATACTTTTAATGAATTCTGTCTACTCAACTTATTTGTTAAACTTTAAATATTTTATCCAAGCTTTTTATTTACTGCCTGTACATTAAAATTTTCTAATTACACAGAAAGTTTCAAGCTCTTGAATATTAGCAGAACTTATCATTACCTTTACAACTTTAGGACAAAATCTTTAAAGGTTAAAAAATAAAAAGTTCTATCTTTTGGGAGTCAGGTGGATATGTGAATCTAGCATATTATCTCATACACACACTAGGTGTCACTGTACGACCTGAAATATTGGTTGTAGTTTGATTTTTCTTTTTTTTTTTTTTCCCACCGTTACAGGCAATATTAGCACAGGTACGAAATAATCTCAAGATATTTTTCCCAAACAGCAGACATTGTTGCTGGTATTTTGTTCAGCTACATCCATAAAAATAGTTTTCAACTTCCTCAGCAATTTTATACATTAAACTACAAAACATCATAGTTTTTCATCATTAGCTCCCTCCTTCCCAAATTCTAACATTGAATGGAAATGTTCGGATTTAATGACTAAACATGGTCCCAGTTCTACAAAATGCTGGGAGTGGAAGAGAGTTAAAGAAATTAAAAATTAGCTAACTTAACATATTCAAGCTGGTTTTAGAAAAGGCAGAGGAACCAGAGATCAAATTGCCAACATCCGCTGGATCATGAAAAAAGCAAGAGAGTTCCAGAAAAACATCTATTTCTGCTTTATTGACTATGCCAAATCCTTTGACTGTGTAGATCACAATAAACTGTGGAAAATTCTGAAAGAGATGGGAATACTAGACCACCTGATCTGCCTCTTGAGAAATCTGTATGCAGGTCAGGAAGCAACAGTCAGAACTGGTCATGGAACAACAGACTGGTTCCAAATAGGAAAAGGAGTACTTCAAGGCTGTATATTGTCACCATGTTTATTTAACTTATATGCAGAGTACATCATGAGAAATGCTAGACTGGAAGAAACACAAGTTGGAATCAAGATTGCTGGGAGAAATATCAATAGCCTCAGATATGCAGATGACACGACTCTTATGGCAGAAAGTGAAGAGGGGCTAAAAAGCCTCTTGATGAAAGTGAAAGTGGAGAGTGAAAAGGTTGGTTTAAAGCTCAACATTCAGAAAACGAAGATCATGGCATCTGGTCCCATCACTGCATGGGAAATAGATGGGGAAACAGTGGAAACAGTGTCAGACTTTGTTTTTCTGGGCTCCAAAATGACTGCAGATGGTGACTGCAGCCATGAAATTAAAAGACGCTTACTCCTTGGAAGGAAAGTTATGACCAACCTAAATCACATATTCAAAAGCAGAGACATTACTTTACCAACAAAGGTTCACCTAGTCAAGGCTATGGTCTTTCCTGTGGTCATGTATGGATGTGAGAGTTGGACTGTGAAGAAGGCTGAGTGCTGAAGAATTGATGCTTTTGAACTGTGGTGTTGGAGAAGACTCTTGAGAGTCCCTTGGACTGCAAGAAGATCCAACCAGTCCATTCTGAAGGAGATCAATCCTGTAATTTCTTTAGAAGGAATGATGCTAAAGCTGAAACTCCAATATTTTGGCCACCTCATGCGAAGAGTTGACTCATTGGAGAAGACTCTGATGCTGGGAGGGATTGGGGGCAGGAGGAGAAGGGGACGACAGAGGATGAGATGGCTGGATGGCATCACTGACTCGATGGGTATGAGTCTGGGTGACCTCCGGGAGCTGGTGATGGACAGGGAGGCCTGGCGTGCTGCGGTTCATAGGGTCGCAAAGAGTCGGACACGACTGAGCGACTGATCTGATCTGATCTGATCTGAACATATAGTTATTGAGTGCCTTCTGTATGTTAAACATCATAGGCAAGAGATTGAAACATGGAGTTATACACAAAACCTGTGGGAGCATAGACGAAGAGGCTCAGAAGGGATTTAAACCATGGACATCAGGCACCAAAGAAATATAGCTCATCTTCATTAAAAAACTCATTTTTTTTGTAAATTAATTAATTTATTTTAATTGGAGGCTAATTACAATATTGTAGTGGTTTTGCCATACATTGACATGAATCAGCCATGGGTGTACCTGTGTTTCCCATCCTGAACCCCTCTCCCACCTCTCTCCTCATCCCACCCCTCAGGGTCATCCCAGTGCACCGGCCATGAGCACCCTGTCTCATGCATCGAACCTGGACTGTGATCTATTTCACATATGGTAATGTACATGTTTCAGTGCTATTCTCTCACATCATCCCACTCTCACCTTCTCCCACAGAGTTCAAAAGTCTGTTCTTTACATCTGTGTCTCTTTTGCTGTCTCACATATAGGGTCATCGTTACCATCTTTCTAAATTTCATATATATGCGTTAGTATACTGTATTGGTGTTTTTCTTTCTGACTTACTTCACTCTGTATAATAGGCTCCAGATTCATCCACCTCATTAGAACTGATTCAAATGCATTCTTTTTAGTAGCTGAGTAATACTCCATTGTATATATGTACCACTGCTTTCTTATCCATTCATCTGCCAGTGTACATCTAGGTTGCTTCCATGTCCTGGCTTTTGTAAACAGTGCCGCGATGAACATTGGGGTACACGTGTCTCTTTCAATTCTGGTTTCCTCAGTGTATATGCCCAGCAGTGGGATTGCTGGGTTGTATGGCAGTTCTATTTCCAGTTTTGAAAGGAGTCTCCACATTGTTCTCCATAGTGGCTGTACTAGTTTGCATTCCCACCAACAGTGTAAGAGGGTTTCCTTTTCTCCACATCCTCTCCAGCAATTATTGTTTGTAGACTTTTTGATAGCAACCATTCTGATTCACGTGATATGGTACCTCATTGTGGTTTAGATTTGCATGTCTCTGATAATGAGTGATGTTGAGCATCTTTTCATGTGTTTGTTAGCCATCTGTATGTCTTCTTTGGAGAAATGTCTGTTTAGTTCTTTGGCCTATTTTTTGATTGGGTTGTTTATTTTTCTGGTATTGAGCTGCATGAACTCTTTGTATATTTTTGAGATTAATTCTTTGTCAGTTGCTTCGTTTGCTATTATTTTCTCCCATTCTGAAGGCTGTCTTCTCACCTTGCTTATAGTTTCCTTTGTTGTGCAAAAGCTCTTAAGTTTAATTAGGTCCCATTTGTTTATTTTTGCTTTTATTTCCATTACTCTGGGAGGTGGGTCATACAGGATCCTGCTGTGATTTATGTCAGAGAGTGTTTTGCCTATGTTTTCCTCTAGGAGTTTTATAGTTTCTGGTCTTACATTTAGATGTTTAATCCATTTTGAGTTTATTTTTTGTATGGTGTTAGAAAGTGTTCTAGTTTCATTCTTTTACAAGTGGTTGACCAGTTTTCCCAGCACCACTTGTTAAAGAGATTGTCTTTTCTCCATTGTATATTTTTGCCTCCTTTGGCAAAGATAAGGTGTCCATAGGTGCGTGGATTTATCTCTGGGCTTTCTATTTTGCTCCATTGATCTATGTTTCTGTCTTTATGTCAGTGCCATACTGTCTTGATGACTGTGGCTTTGTAGTAGAGCCTGAAGTCAGGCAGGTTGATTCCTCCAGTTTCATTCTTCTTTCTCAAGATTGCTTTGGCTATTTGAGGTTTTTTCTATTTCCATATAAATTGTAAAATTATTTGTTCTAGTTTTGTGAAAAATAACATTGATAGGGATTGCCAAAATAGCTTGATAGGGATTGCATTGAATCTATAGATTGCCACTCTATTGATTCTTCTGATCCATAGGATCCCTAACCCTAACCTAACCTCAACCCTAAAAACATGGTATATTTTTCCATCTATTAGTGTCCTTTTTTATTTCTTTCATCAGTGTTTTATAGTTTTCTTTATATAGGTCTTTTGTTTCTTTAGATAGATTTATTCCTAAGTATTTTATTCTTTTTTTTAATTTTATTTTATTTAACTTTACAATATTGTATTGGTTTTCCCATATATCAAAATGAATCTGCCACAGGTATACATGTGTTCCCCAACCCGGGCCACAGGTATACATGTATTCCCCAACCCGAACCCTCCTCCCTCCTCCCTCCCCGTACTATCCCTCTGGGTCGACCCAGTGCACCAGCCCCAGGCATCCGGTATCAGGCATTGAACCTGGACTGGTGACCCATTTCATATATGATATTATACATATTTCAATGCCATTTTCCCAAATCATCCTACCCTCTCCCTCTCCCAGAGTCCAAAAGACTGTTCTATACATCAGTGTCTCTTTTGCTGTCTTGTATACAGGGTTATTATTTCTTTTCATTGCAATGGTGAATGGAATTGTTTCCTTAATTTCTCTTTCTGTTTTCTCATTGTTACTGTATAGGGATGAAAGGGATTTCCGTGTGTTAATTTTATATCCTGCAACTTTACTATATTCATTGATTAGTTCTGGTAATTTTCTGGTGCTGTTTAGGGTTTTCTATAAGGGATGGAGCCAAAGCAAAAAGAATACCCAGCTGTGGATGTGTCTGGTGATAGAAGCAAGGTGCGATGCTGTAAAGAGCAATATTGTATAGGAACCCGGAATATTAGTTCCATGAATCAAGGCAAATTGGAAGTGGTCCAACAAGAGATGGCCAGAGTGAATGTCGACATTCTAGGAATCAGCGAACTAAAATGGACTGGTATGGGTGAATTCAACTCAGATGACCATTATATCTACTACTGGGGGCAGGAATCCCTCAGAAGAAATGCAGTAACCATGATGGTCAACAAAAGAGTCCAAAATGAAGTACTTGGATGCAATCTCAAAAACGAAAGAATGATCTCTGTTCGTTTCCAAGGCAAGCCATTTAATATCACAGTAATCCAAGTCTATGCCCCAACGAGTAATGGTGAAGAAGCTGAAGTTGAATGGTTCTATGAAGACCTACAAGACCTTTTAGAACTAACACCCAAAAAAGATGTCCTTTTCATTATAGGGGACTGGAATGCAAAAGTAGGAAGTCAAGAAACACCTGGAGTAACAGGCAAATTTGGCCTTAGAATACGGAATGAAGCAGGGCAAAGACTAATAGAGTTTTGCCAAGAAATGCACTAGTCATAACAAACACCGTCTTCCAACAATACAAGAAAAGACTCTATACGTGGACATCACTAGATGGTGAACACCGAAATCAGATCGATTATATTCTTTGCAGCCAAAGATGGAGAAGCTCTGTACAGTCAGCAAAAACAACACCAGGAGCTGACTGTGGCTCAGACCATGAACTCCTTATTGCCAAATTCAGACTTAAATTGAAGAACATAGGGAAAACCACTAGACCATTCAGGTATGACCTAAATCAAATCCCTTATGATTATACAGTGGAAGTGAGAAAGAGATTTAAGGGCCTAGATCTGATAGACAGAGTGCCTGATGAACTATCAATGGAAGTTTGTGACATTGTACAGGAGACAGGGATCAAGACCATCCCCATGGAAAAGAAATGCAAAAAAGCAAAATGGCTGTCTGGGGAGGCCTTACAAATAGCTGTGAAAAGAAGAGAATCGAAAAGCAAAGCAGAAAAGGAAAGATATAAGCATCTGAATGCAGAGTTCCAAAGAATAGCAAGAAGAGATAAGAAAGCCTTCTTCAGTGATCAATGCAAAGAAATAGAGGAAAACAACAGAATGGGAAAGACTAGGGATCTCTTCAAGAAAATCAGAGATACCAAAGGAACATTTCACGCAAAGATGGTATCAATAAAGGACAGAAATGGTACGGACCTAACAGAAGCAGAAGATATTAAGAAGAGATAGCAAGAATACACAGAAGAACTGTACAAAAAGAGCTTCCGACCCAGATAATAATGATGGTGTGATCACTGATCTAGAGCTAGACATCCTGGAATGTGAAGTCAAGTGGGCCTTAGAAAGCATCACTACGAACAAAGCTAGTGGAGGTGATGGAATTCCAGTTGAGCTATTCCAAATCCTGAAAGATGATGCTGTGAAAGTGCTGCACTCAATATGCCAGCAAATTTGGAAAACTCAGCAGTGGCCACAGGACTGGAAAAGGTCAGTTTTCATTCCAATCCCAAAGAAAGGCAATGCCAAAGCATGCTCAAACTACCACACAATTGCATTCATCTCACATGCTAGTAAAGTAATGCTCAAAATTCTCCAAGCCAGACTTCAGCAATATGTGAACCGTGAACTTCCTGATGTTCAAGCTGGTTTTAGAAAAGGCAGAGGAACCAGAGATCAAATTGCCAACATCCACTGGATCATCGAAAAAGCAAGAGAGTTCCAGAAAAACATCTATTTCTGCTTTATTGACTATGCCAAAGCCTTTCACTGTGTGGATCACAATAAACTGTGGAAAATTCTGAAAGAGATAGGAATACCAGACCACCTGATCTGCCTCTTGAGAAATTTGTATGCAGGTCAGGAAGCAACAGTCTGACATGGAACAACAGACTAGTTCCAAATAGGAAAAGGAGTACTTCAAGGCTGTATATTGTCACCCTGTTTATTTAACTTATATGCAGAGTACATCATGAGAAAGGCTGGACTGGAAGAAACACAAGTTGGCATCAAGATTGCTGGGAGAAATATCAATAACCTCAGATATGGAGATGACACCACCCTTATGGCAGAAAGTGAAGAGGAACTAAAAAGCCTCTTGATGAAAGTGAAAGTGGAGAGTGAAAAGGTTGGCTTAAAGCTCAACATTCAGAAAACGAAGATCATGGCATCTGGTCCCATCACTGCATGGGAAATAGATGGGGAAACAGTGGAAACAGTGTCAGACTTTCTTTTTCTGGGCTCCAAAATCACTGCAGATGGTGACTGCAGCCATGAAATTAAAAGACGCTTACTCCTTGGAAGGAAAGTTATGACCAACCTAAATCACATATTCAAAAGTAGAGACATTACTTTGCCAACAAAGGTTAGTCTAGTCAAGGCTATGGTTTTTCCTGTGGTCATGTATGGATGTGAGAGCTGGACTGTGAAGAGGCTGAGCACCGAAGAATTGATGCTTTTGAACTGTGGTGTTGGAGAAGACTCTTGAGAGTCCCTTGGACTGCAAGGAGATCCAATCAGTCCATTCTGAAGTATATCAGCCCTGGGTGTTCTTTGGAAGGAATGATGCTAAAGCTGAAACTCCAGTACTTTGGCCACCTCATGCAAAGAGTTGACTCACTGGAGAAGACTCTGATGCTGGGAGGGATTGGGGGCAGGAGGAGAAGGGGATGAAAGAGGATGAGATGGCTGGATGGCATCACCGACTCGATGGTGTGAGTCTCAGTGACCTCCGGGAGTTTACAGGGAGGCCTGGGGTGCTGTGATTCATGGGGTCGCAAAGTGTCGGACACAACTGAGCGACTGATCTGATCTCATCTGATCTGATATAGAGGATCATGTCATCTGCAAACTGTGAGAGTTTTACTTCTTCTTTTCCAATCTGGATACCTTTTATTCCTTTTTCTTCTTTGATTGCTGCTGCTAAAACTTCCAAAACTATGTTGAATAGTAGTGGTGAGAGTGGGCACCCTTGTCTTGTTCCTGACTTTAGGGGAAATGCTTTCAATTTTTCATCTTTGAGGATAATGTTTGCTGTGGAATTATCATATATGGCTTTTATTATGTTGAGGTATGTTCTTTCTATGTTTGAGGTGGTTTATCACTTGTCCTTCCTTCAGTTTAGTTCAGTTCAGCCACTCAGTCATGTCCAACTCTTTGCAACTCCATGAATTGTAGCACGCCAGGCCTCCCTGTCCATCACCAACTCTCGGAGTTCACTCAAACTCACGTCCATTGAGTCGGTGATGCCATCCAGCCATCTCATCCTCTGTCGTCCCCTTCTCCTCCTTCCCCCAGTTCCTCCCAGCATCAGAGTCTTTTCCAATGAGTCAACTCTTCGCATGAGGTGACCAAAATACTGGAGTTTCAGCTTTAGCATCATTCCTTCCAAAGAACACCCAGGACTGATCTCCTTTAGAATGGACTAGTTGGATCTCCTTGCTGTCCAAGTGACTCTCAAGAGTCTTCTCCAACACCACAGTTCAAAAGCATCAATTCTTCGGCGCTCAGCTTTCTTCATAGTCCAACTCTAACATCCATACATGACTACTGGAAAAACCATAGCCTTGACTAGATGGACCTTTGTTGGCAAAGTAATGTCTCTGCTTTTCAATATGTTATCTAGGTTGATCATAACTTTCCTTCCAAGGAGCAAGTGTCTTTTAATTTCATGGCTGCAATCATTATCTGCAGTGATTTTTGAGCCCCAAAAATAAAGTCTGACACTGTTTCCACTGTTTCCCCATCTATGTCATTCCTTAGCTTACAGCACAATTTATCAAGCACAGTTAGTGCTCTATGAGATGTTAATAGGTGTTCAGCAGAAAAGAATCACATACTTGATTAAGACTGATAAATTTTTAGTGTTTAAAAAGTTGCTTTTTTTGAAGCATAGTTTTAGAATTTCTCAGTTTTTACGTGTGATTTTGGGCTGTAAATCTCTAAAAAGGAGTGCAATGCTTCTTATGTCTTATTTAACAAATGATACCCTCTTAAAGAACACCAGTCTTGCACTGAACAGAGTTCTATTGAAAAGCAGTAGAAGAAATGGCAGTGGATGCTTGGAATGTGAAGGTTTAATATTTACAGCTTTTACTATTTTATAGATCTATGAAAAAACATGATCTTAATTTTTAATATCAGAATTTAACAGATCTGAAAAGACTATATAAGAAATCTATGTTATGTTTAATTTTTATTTTTTCCTTTTTGTAAGTAGTTTTGATGTAAAAACAAATGCATGTTTTATGCAGTACGATTCAAAATCCACATAAATTATTTAGCTGAAAGAAACAAAAAGAAACAGAAGACATTTCATGTGCCCTGTACTCTTTAAGCTATATGCACAGACTTCCCAGAGGTAAGTATTGATTCTCTTTTGCCATTAGGGCTCCTTGAAAAGAAAAGTTTCTAAAAGTATTGTCTTAGGAGAAACCATGGCTTACCTGGACTTGCTAAGCTAAAGAGATTGGGGAAGTGTTATGAAAAATAGATTGTAACAGTCTGTTAATGAGGCTTGGGGAGAGTCAAACCCTAAAATCCTGTCTGAACATTGGTAAACCATCAGTGCTGGGTGTTTCCATTTGCCTCATTCATTTCTACTCCCCTCCCTTCACCACCTTGCTTTCTGCTGCTGAAGACAGATCTGTATGGACAACATCAACAGGGCTGCCACAACCTCCGGTTTCCTGTCAGCTATTAGTCAATGGGAGCCTTGTCTGGCAAGAGACAAAAGGAAGAAGAAGAGTGAGGTCAGGATATTTATTTTCCTGGCTCCTTCTGTGCAAGGTTGCTTCAGGCAAATTTTTCACTCAGTGGAAAGTTATTCTTCCTATCAAGTCAGCCTTCAGTGAGTTTGGACACACGTATAAACACAGAAAACCACCATCATAAACAAAATCAAGACAAAAAATTCCTGATGCCCCCTTTGCTTTCCATCACTCCTTCCTGGCTGTAGGAAATCACTGTTCTGTTTTTTTATACTATGAATTAGTTTGCATTCTCCAGAATGTTAAATAAACAACACAAAACATTGTGCATTCTTTTGTAAATATATTGTTTTTTCACTTAGCATTTTGAGATTTGTCCAATTTGCTGTTTGCATCAATAGGTTTCTTTGTGCTATTTGTTTTGTTTTTCTGAGACATTCTGCTGTATATATAGAAAAGAGTTATTTACCCATTTTATATCTTGATGGAAAGTAGGGTTATTTCCAGGTTGGGCTAACATGACTTAAGCTACTATTATTACCCTTGGATAGGAGAAGGCAATGGCACCCCACTCCAGTACTCTTGCCTGGAAAATCCCATGGATGGAGGAGTCTCAGATCAGATCAATCACTCAGTCGTGTCCGACTCTTTGCAACCCCATGAATCACAGCACGCCAGGCCTCCCTGTCCATCACCAACTCCCAGAGTTCACTCAAACTCACATCCATTGAGTCATGGAGCAGCCTGGTAGGCTGCAGTCCATGGGGTCACACAGAGTCGGACATGACTAAAGTGACTTAGCAGCAGCATTACCCTTGGATAAGTCTTTTCACCAACAAATATTGTATTCTCTTGGGTAAATTCCAAGGGACTGACTGGATTAATCCTATGGTAGGTGAATGTATAACATTTTATAGATTTATAAAGTAGCTGTACCATCGTACAGTCTTTCTTATGATATACGAGCATTCATATCTTCACCAACATTTAGTATTTTCACCTTTTAAATTTAAACCATAATAATAAAGAAAGAAGAAAAGCCAAATAATCAAGAAAATGAAGTAAAGTTGTGTCTATTTTTTCACCTGGTTGATTAGATTGTATAGTTACAACTTATTATGGTTTTAATTTGCATTTTCCCAGCTGAGATATTGAGAATCTTCCATTGTACTTATGTCTTCTTCCATTGTACTTATTTGTCACTGATACATTTTCTTGAGAAGTGTCTATTTAAGTCTTCTGTCCATCTATAGTAGGTTTCCAGTCTCACTGTTGACTTGTAAGAGTACTGTATATATTTGCTGCTGCTGCTAAGTCGCTTCAGTGTGTCCGACTCCGTGAGACCCCATAGACGGCAGCCCACCAGGCTCTCCCGTCCCTGGGATTCTCCAGGCAAGAACACTGGAGTGGGTTGCCATTTCCTTCTCCAATGCATGAAAGTGAAAAGTGAAAGTGAAGTTGCTCAGTCGTGTCCGACTCTTAGCGACCCCATGGACTGCAGCCTACCAGGCTCCTCTGTCCATGGGAGTTTTCAGGCAAGAGTACTGGACTGGGGTGCCATCGCCTTCTCTGGTATATATTTTGGGTATGCATATTTTCTCCCACTATGTTGCTTACCTCTGTTTTGCTAAAGTTAACTTTCAGAGAGTTAAAATGCCAGTGAAATCTTTAACAGAAATTAATAAGAGCACATACTCCTCTTGTTCCCAATCAAAGAGAAAATGTGCAGAATGGTATTTGTGAGGTTTCTGTAAATACTTTGTATTAAATTGAGAAAGTATCCTCTTATTCCTAGTTTCTGAGAGTTTTTATTAGAAATTGGTAATTGAACACTATGATATCAAATACTTTATACACATCTCTCAAAAATATGTTGTTTTGTCTTATTCTATTAACATGGTGAACTACATTGATTAATGTTTTTAATATATCAAAACCAAGCTTACATTCCTATAAGTAAATTCTACTTGACCCAATATATTTTCCTGTTCATATATTGTTAGCTTCGAATTATTAATATTTTATTAAGGATTTTTGAATCTGTGTTCATAAGGAGTATTAGTCTGTAATGTTTTTATTTTTGTAATGTCTTTTCAGCTTTTGGTATTAGGATCATGCTGGCCTTAGAAAAAGAGTTGGGAAGTGTTTTTTCTTTACTTTTGTATTTTCTGAAAGATTTTCTTTAGGACTATTTTTTCCTCCCCTCTTTAAATTGTGACAAAATTCCCCAGTGAAATTGCCTGAAATAACAAGGTCTTTTGATTTTAAAAATTAACTTTAATAATTACAGGCCTAGAAGGATTTTCTATTTCATATTATGTCAATTTTAATAAGTTGTATTTGTCAATGAGTTTGTCCATTTCATTTAAATTGTAAATTTTTTGGAATAAAAGTTGTTGACAACATTTTCTCATTTTTCGCTTATTATTTTTAGGATACTTCATTTCTAATATTATGATTTTATTTCTCTCTCACTAAAACAACGATCATTTTTGCTTGAAGTTTATCAGTTTTGTTCATATCCTCAAAGAACCAGGTTTCTGTGTTAATTTTCCCTACTGTTCATTTGCTTTTCTATTTCATTGATTTCTTTTCTTAGCTTTATTACTTTCTGCCTTCTAGTTATTTGAGGATTATTTTGCTCTTATTTTTCTAGCCTATTCTGGTAGAACTTCAGGTTATTCATTTGGGCCCTTCTTATCTAACAATATTTAAAGTTATGTGTCCCCATAAATGCTGCTTTTGCTATATCTCACAAATTTTGATATATTGCTTTCTTGTTATCATTAAGTTTGAAATTTTTACCTTCTTTGTATTTTTATTCGTGGATTGTTTAAAAGTGGGTTGCTGAATTTTCCAAATATTTGGGGTTTTCACACATTTCATTATTACTAAATTCTAATTTGTTTTACCATCAGAAACTATGGTCTATAATATTTTAATATATTTAAATTTAGTGAGACTAGTTTAAGGCCTAACATATGGTCTAGGTTGGTGAATGTATCACATATGCTAAAGAAAAGTCTGCTGCTAAGTCACTTCAGTCGTGTCCGACTCTGTGACCCCATAGACGGCAGCCCATCAGGCTCACCCATCCCTGGGATTCTCCAGGCAAGAACACTGGAGTGGGTTGCCATCTCCTTCTCCAATGCATGAAAGTGAAAGGTGAAAGTGAAGTTGCTCAGTCGTGTCCAACTCCTAGCGACCCCATGGACTGCAGCCTTCCAGGCTCCTCCATCCATGGGATTTTCCAGGCAGGAGTACTGGAGTGGGATGCCATTGCCTTCTCCTAAAGAAAAGTCTATTCCATAGTTATTAAGGGAAGTGAAGTGAAATCAAAGTGTTAGTTGCTCAGTCATGTCCAACTCTACAAGTTCATGGACTTGTAACCTTCCAGGCTTCTCTGTTCATGGAATTCTCCAGGCAAGAATACTGGTGTGGGTTGCCATGCTCTGCTCCAGGGAATCTTCCCAACTCAGGGATCAAATGTGGGTCTAGCTCATTGCAGGAAGACTCTTTACCATCTGAGCCACTATAAACATCAGTTTGGTCAAAATAGTTCCAGCTTATTTTTTTGAGTTCTCCTAGCTGAGCATTGAAGAATTGATGCTTTTGAACTATGGTATTGGTGACTGCAGCCATGAAATTAAAAGACGCTTACTCCTTGGAAGGAAAGTTATGACCAACCTAGATAGCATATTCAAAAGCAGAGACATTACTTTACCAACAAAGGTTCGCCTAGTCAAGGCTATGGTCTTTCATGTGGTCATGTATGGATGTGAGAGCTGGACTGTGAAGAAGGCTGAGCACCGAAGAATTGATGCTTTTGAACTGTGGTGTTGGAGAAGACTCTTGAGAGTCCCTTGGACTGCAAGAAGATCCAACCAGTCCATTCTGAAGGAGATCAATCCTGGGATTTCTCTGGAAGGAATGATGCTAAAGCTGAAACTCCAGTATTTTGGCCACCTCATGCGAAGAGCTGACTCACTGGAGAAGACTCTGATGCTGGGAGGGATTGGGGGCAGGAGGAGAAGGGGGACGACAGAGGATGAGATGGCTGGATGGCATCACTGACTCGATGGGTATGAGTCTGGGTGACCTCTGGGAGCTGGTGATGGACAGGGAGGCCTGGCGTGCTGCGGTTCATGGGGTCGCAAAGAGTCGGACACGACTGAGCGACTGATCTGATCTGATCTGATTGGAGAAGACTCTTGTGAGTCCCTTGGACTGCAAGGAGATCCAACCAGTTCATCATAAAGGAGACCAGCCCCGGGTGTTCATTGGAAGGACTGATCCTGAGGCCAAAACCCCAATACTTTGACCACCTCATGCAAAGAGTTGACTCATTGGAAAAGACCCTGATACTGGGAGGGATTGGGGCAGGAGAAGGGGATAACAGAGGATGAGATGGCTGGATGGCATCACCAACTTAGTGGACATGAGTTTGAGTAAACTCCAGAAGTTGGTGATGGACAGGGAGGCCGGGCATGCTGTGATTCATGGGGTCACAAAGAGTCGGACACAACTGAGTGACTGAACTGAACTGAACTGAGCTCTACAGCTATCTCCATTTTTACATGAACATTGTTTCCATTTTTACATGAACATTGTTTACATTTTTCTTTGCTGCTCCTGTTCTGCTCAATTTATTTTCTATTCCCTATAGGTTAGGGCTTTGACATGGATGGGAAATTTGGCTGATTCATCCGAGAGGTCATGATCTCTGACTCTCCTGTTAGCTCCTTAAATCTTTTCTGTGGACCACTTGTACTCACTCATTTGTGGATTTTGCAAGCCAACCAATTAAAGCATTAGCTGATGTTCTCCAGTTGCTTCACTCAGCTTCACTGATCTTTTGGATGAGTACCTGTGGGTTAATTTGGTGTTCTCATGTCCTTCAGATATTCTGTTGCTTTTCTCAATTTCTTCCTACACAGATGCTGATAATGTATAGCATCTTATAGTTGTTGGCAATTTGCCTTATATTTTAGGGTTAATGGAGATATTTTTGTCACCTTGTTTTGTTGTAAATACAGCTCTAAGGTTTGATTTTCATACACTAAGTTGTTCTTTTTTTTTTTAATTGAGGGGTTTGCAAAGATACATAAACTATACTAACATCAGCATCATCTTCCCAGAATCCTCTGAACATTTTACTTATATTTCTCCCTTTATGTGTAATTTATCATTTTAGTTACTTTTTATACTTTATTTTTCGGAGAAGGCAATGGCACCCCACTCCAGTACTCTTGCTTGGAAAATCCCATGGATGAAGGAGCCTGGTAGGCTGCAGTCCGTGGGGTCGCTAGGAGTCAGACATGACTGAGTGACTTCACTTTCTCTTTTCCCTTTCATGCATTGGAGAAGGAAATGGCAACCCACTCCAGTGTTCTTGCCTGGAGAATCCCAGGGACGAGGAAGCCTGGTGGGCTGCCGTCTATGGGATCACACAGAGTCGGACACGACTAAAGTGACTTAGCATAGCATAGCATACTTTATTTTTAAATCAAAATATGAATTTTATGTTTCCCCAAACAATCAATTTCCCTGGGTCCATATATAATAAAATACATTGTTTGATGTGAAATTCTTAATTAATATAGAAATAAACATAGTATGGTTTGCATCTGATTCTGAGTTTCTTAATATGCTCTTCTGGCCTTTTTTTCATTACTACTCTACTGGTTCAGTTCTTACAGGGAAAGTCTATGCTCATTAGTAAACCTATCAGAATGATCTCAAATATTTTCGTTAAGTATTAAAGTAAGTACCTTTGGGATTTTGACTGAAATAACCCTGTACCTTATAAATGAATTTGGATAGAATTAAAGTCTTTAATCATATTAACTACCTGATCTAGGAATGTGGTACATTATTTGTTTATGCAAATTTTCTTTTAAGTTCTCCAGTAAAGTTTTAAAGTTCTTCTTTGTAAAGTTTCACATTTAAGTTTATTTTATGCATGCTGTATGTTTCATTGCTGTCATGAAGTGACTCATTTCTCATGTATTATAATCAGTTATCACTGGGTTAAAGGAAAATTATTTTTCCACATTTGACATTTTTCATGTAACCTCCTAACAAGAAATACCATATTCATATAATATATAACAAATTAATATATATTAATGTGTTTTATAGTATTAATTCACTTATTTCTAAACTAGTAATTTGTTGGAGAATAGAATTATACTATAAGGGTGAATTAACAGATATTTTCTTTATAATTTTGTATTTATTCTTGCTTTATTGACTATGCCAAAGCCTTTGACTGTGTAGATGACAATAAACTGTGGAAAATTCTGAGAGAGATGGGAATACCAGACCACCTGATCTGCCTCTTCAGAAATCTGTATGCAGGTCAGGAAGCAACAGTTAGAACTGGTCATGGAACAACAAACTGGTTCCAAATAGGAAAAGGAGTACGTCAAGGCTGCATATTGTCACCATGTTTATTTAACTTCTATGCAGAGTACATCATGAGAAATGCTGGACTGGAAGAAACACAAGCTGGAATCAAGATTGCCGGGAGAAATATCAATAACCTCAGATATGCAGATGACACCACCCTTATGGCAGAGAGTGAAGAGGAACTAAAAAGCCTCTTGATGAAAGTGAAAGTGGAGAGTGAAAAGGTTGGCTTAAAGCTCAACATTCAGAAAACGAAGATCATGGCATCTGGTCCCATCACTTCATGGGAAATAGATGGGGAAACAGTAGAAACAGTGTCAGACTTTCTTTTTCTGGGCTCCAAAATCACTGCAGATGGTGACTGCAGCCATGAAATTAAAAGACGCTTGCTCCTTGGAAGGAAAGTTATGACCAACCTAGATCACATATTCAAAAGCAGAGACATTACTTTGCCAACAAAGGTTCGCCTAGTCAAGGCTATGGTCTTTCCTGTGGTCTTGTATGGATGTGAGAGCTGGACTGTGAAGAAGGCTGAGTGCCGAAGAATTGATGCTTTTGAGCTGTGGTGTTAGAGAAGACTCTTGAGAGTCCCTTGGACTGCAAGGAGATCCAACCAGTCCATTCTGAAGGAGATCAGCCCTGGGATTTCTTTGGAAGGAATGATGCTAAAGCTGAAACTCCAGTATTTTGGCCACCTCATGTGAAGAGTTGACTCATTGGAGAAGACTCTGATGCTGGGAGGGATTGGGGGCAGGAGGAGAAGGGGACGACAGAGGATGAGATGGCTGGATGGCATCACTGACTCGATGGACTTGAGTCTGGGTGACCTCCGGGAGTTGGTGATGGACAGGAAGTCCTGGTGTGCTGCAGTTCATGGGGTCACAAAGAGTCGGACATGAATGAGCAACTGATCTGATCTGATCGTTAGTATGTGGTTTACTTTTGGTATATTATTTTTCCAAGCTTAGAGTATCAAGGTGAAGCCGTAGTTAAAAAATCTATAAGGAGACTTTACAGTTTATAGAGCATGAGAGCATTTGATTCTTGGAAGCCTGATTTAATTCATGAGTAAGATGGTTGAAGGCCAGTATCTTTCTTTTCTTGCCATCTTCCAAGTATTCCTCTAATTTGTTGCTGTTGTTTTTAAATTTTTATTGAAATTTAGTTGATTTATGATGTTGTATTATTTTCATGTATATAGGAAAATGATTCAGTTACATATATTTTTTCAGATTCTTTTCCATTAAAGGTTATTACAAGATATGTGTCTATACAGTAGGTGTCTATACAGTAGGTCCTTGTTGCTTATCTATTTCATACATAGTGATGTGCATATTTTAATTCCAAAATCTTAATGTATCCCCCCTTTCCCTTTTGGTAACCATTAGTTTAGTTTGTTAGATTTCACATATAATCAATATCATTTGATATTTGTCATTGTCTGACTTACTTCACTCAGTATGACAATCTCTAGGTCCATTCACATTGCTGCAAATGGCATTA
Organism: Tragelaphus eurycerus; assembly: GCA_935064755.1. Lineage (NCBI taxonomy): Eukaryota > Metazoa > Chordata > Mammalia > Artiodactyla > Bovidae > Tragelaphus > Tragelaphus eurycerus. Next base: position 2,675,249 of record CAKXYN010000045.1, on the reverse strand, counting down.
TTTCATTCTTTTTTATGGCTAATATTTCATTGTGTATATCTACCACATCATTTTGGCCCATTCATCTGTCAGTGGAAACTTGGTTTGCTTCCATGTCTTAGCTATTCTAAATAGTGCTGCCATGAACATTGGGGTGCATGTATCTTTTTGATCTATAGTTTTTCCTGGATATAGGCCAGGAGTAGAATCACTGGATCACACTTTGTTTCTTACTGGTCTCCATAGTGGTTGCACCAATTTACATTCCCACCAGCACTGTAGGAAGAACCTATTTCTCCACACCTTCTCCAGCATCTATTATTTATAGCCTTTTTGATGGCGGCCATTCTGACTGACGTGACGTTGTATTCATCATAGTTTTGATTTGCATTCTTTAATAATAAGCAATGTTGAGCATATTTTCATATACCTGTTGGCCATCTGGATGTCTTCTTTGATAAGCATCCGTTTCAATTTTCTGCCACTTTTTAATTGCGCTGTTTTGGTTTTTTTTTTTTTTAATATTGAGCTATATGAGTTGTTTATATAGTTTGGAAATCAATCCCTGAACAGTCATATCATTTGTAAATATTTTATCCAATTCTGTAGGTTGTCTTTTTTTTATGGCTTCCTTTTCTGTGCAGAGGCTTTTAACTTTAATTACATCCTAGTGTTTGATTTTTGGGTTTTGTTCCACCACTCTAGGAGACGGATCAAAAAAGATACTGCTGCAATTTATGTCAAAGAGTGTCATACCTGTATTTTCCTCTAGTTTTATAGTATCTGCTCTTACATTTAGGTCTTTAATCCATTTTGAGCTTATTTTTGAATATGGTATTAAAGCATACTCTAATCTAATTTTTTTTAATGGAGCTGTCTAGTTTTTCCAGCATCACTTATTGAAGAGACTGCCTTTTCTCCACTGTATAGCCTTGCCTTATGTGTTATAGATTAATTAATTGATCATGGATGTGTGGATTTATTTCTGGGCTTTCTATACTGTCCCATTGATATATTGTTTGTTTTTGTGTCAGTACCACACTGTTCAGATGACTGTAGCTTTGTAGTATAGTCTGAAGTCAGGGAATCTGATTCCTTCAGCTCCATTCTTCTTTCTCAAGATTCTTTGGCTATATGAGGTCTTCTGTGTTTCCATACAAATTTTTAAATTTTAGTTTTAGTTCTGTCAAATATGCCATCAGTTATTTGATAGGAACTGCATTGCGACTATAGATTGCCTTAGGTATTATGGCCAATTTAAGATTAATGATCTTCCAATCCAAGAATATGGCATTTCTTCCCAACTGTTTGTATCATCTTCAATTTCCTTCATCAGCATCTTATAGTTTTCAGAGTATAGACCTTTGGCCTCCTAAGGTAGGTTTATTCCTAAAGTATTTTATTCTTTTTGATGTGATGGTAAAAGGGATTGTTTCTTTACTTTGTCTTTCTGCTCTTCCATTGTTAGTGTATAAAAATGATCATATATCTTTTCTGAATGCAAAATTTTGATTACCTTTCAAGTATAGTACCTGAGTTTAAACCTGCTAGGTTTTTTTTTTTTTTTAATTCTTGGGGGCAATTTTGATAATTTACATTTGTATAGCAAATCAACAACCCTTTAAATTGTATTTGCATAGAGCTGTAGATAATATTCTTATAAATTTGAAAATTACCTCTAGATCATAATTTTCTATGACCAAAGCAACAAATAATGACAAACTTAATGGTTTAAAACAATATAAATTTGTTATCATGTGGCCTTGGCGTCCAAAATGGGTTTCACAGGCCTAAGATCAAGGTGTCGGCAGGCTTGTTTTACTTTCTAGAAGCTGAAGGGGAGAATCCATCCATTCCCTTGTCCTTTTCAGCTTCTAAAGGCTCATGGCCCTCTTCCTCCATCTTCAAAACCAGCAATAGTGATAAAAGTTCTCATTTCATACCACTCTGACCTCTTCTGCCTCTCTCCTCCCCATTTAAGGACCATGTGATCACATTAATCCTACCCACATAATCCAGGATAATCTCTCTATTTTATGGTCAACTGGCTAGCAACCTTACTTGCATCTGCAACCATCCCCTTTGCCAAGTAAGGTAACATGTACAAAGGTTCTAGGGATGAGGACACATAATATTTTGGAGAGGCATTACAATTTCCACACTGTGATGGTAAAATTATTCTTTTAAATTAATGTTTAGAATAATTACATTGAATGTAGTCAAAAAATGTGCTGAGGATTTGTTTGTATGTAGCTTCAATGTAGTCAAATGCTATTTGTTCACTTTCTGTTACTTTTATTATTAGAAATCCCTTTACAGTAAGTCCCTTACATAAAAAACCTTCAAGTTGTGAACTTCCAGAGATATGAACGTGCATTCCATCACTGTCAGGGAAGACTGAAAATGCAGCTTGCTCTCTCTTTCCTCTTGCTGATGATCCTTCAGCTCTACAATCTCCCATCTCCTCTTCCTCCTCCAGTCAGTAACTCTTGCCTATTCATTTGATGTCAACCCCTGTATGCCAGCTCTTGTACTGTACTACTATAATTTTCAAGTACTGCACTACAGCATTAAAATTTTTCTTTATTTTTGTTTGTTTATTATTTGTGTGAAAAGTATTGTAAACCTATTATAATACAGTACCATATAGCTGATTGTGTTAGTTGGGTACCAAGGCTAACTTTGCTGGACTTACAAACAAACTGGACTTATGAATATGCCCTCAGAACAGAACTCATTTGAATGTAGGGGATTTAAGTATGTATTTGAGTCTAGATATTATGATTCATTTATGGAATGGGTTTTATTTTGATATATGACATAGGATAGGAATCTAATTGGGTTTAATTTAATCCAGACAAATTACAGCATCATTTATTCTATAACTCACCTTCTCTCCGATTTATTTGTAATAGTTCTATTTTCTAACTTAAATTGTTAAGCACACCAGAATACATGTGGTCTATTCTGAATGAGAATGTCCTTACACTGTACACAAAAATCAACTCAAAATGTATTAAAGACTTCCACAAAGACCTGAAACTATTAAATTCCTAGAGGAAAACTTAAGTATTAAGCTCCTTGACATTAGTCTGGATAATGATTTTTCTTGTATTTCATACCAAAAGCAAAGGCAACAAAATGAAAAACAAGTGGAACTACATCAAACTAAACAGTTTCTGCACAATAAATGCAACAAAATGAAAAGGCAATTTGTGGAATGGCATAAAATGCTTGCAAATCATGTATCTGATTAGGTTTTAATTTTCAAATATACAAGGAACTCATATAACTCAATGAGGTTCACAGGTGGTACTAGTGGTAAAGAACCTGCCTGCCAGTTCAGGAGACCTAAGGGATGTGGGTTCGAACACTGGGTCGGGACGATCCCCTGGAGGGATCCTGGCAACCCATTGCAATATTCTTGCTTGGATAATTCCATGGACTGATAAACCTGGCAGGCTACAGTCCATAGGGTTATAAAGACTCAGACATGATTGAAGTAACTTAGCACAACACATACAACTCAGTAGCAAATAAATAAATAATCTTATAGAAAATGGGCAAAGGACCTGAATAGACACCTGTCAAAAAAACATATGAATGGATGACAGATATGTGAGAAGATGCTCAACATCACTAACCATCAGGGACATGCAAATCAGAACCAGAGTGAGATAGCACCTCACACCTGTTATGATGATTATTAGCAGAAAGCTAAAAGATAACAAGTATTGACAAGAACATAAAGGGAACCCTTGTGCACTGTTAGTGCAAATATAAGTTGGCACAGCTACTATGGAAAACAGTATGAAAGTTCCTCAAAAAAAGAAAGTTCCTCAAAAAAGTGGGATTTAGCAATCCCACTTCTGGGTATATATACAAAGGAAAGGAAATAAAATCGCTATCTTGAAGAGATATCTGCATTGTCATGTGCAATGCAGCATTATTCACTACAGCCAAGATACGGAAACAACCTAAGTGCCCATCCATGGATAAATAAGTAAATTGTTAAATACACACAAATATATACATACATACATTGGAATATTATTAATCCTAAGAAAAGAAAGAAATCTTGCCATCTGCAGCAAAATGAATGACCCTGGAGGATATTATGTTAACAAAAATAAGCCAGGCATAAAAACGTAAGTACTACATGATCTCACTTATAATGCAATCTTAAGGTAAAAAATCACAGTGACACAGATTAGAATAGTGGTTATTATGGGCTGGGGGGATAGGAAAAATGGGGAAAAACCCATCCAGGGTACAAACTTTCAGTTATAAGATGCTGTTGCTGCTGCTAAGTTGCCTCAGTGGTGTCCGACTCTGTGCGACCCCATATACGGCAGCTTACCAGGCTCCTCTGTCCACAGGAGTCTCTAGGCAAGAATACTAGAGTGGGTTGCCAGTTCCTTCTCAGTTATGAAATACATATTATTAAATTCTAGAGACCCAATGTATAGCATGATGACTTTTCAGTTCAGTTCAGTTCAGTCGCTCAGTCGTGTCCAACTCTTTGTGATCCCATGAATTGCAGCACAACAGGCCTCCCTGTCCATCACCAACTCCCAGAGTTCACTCTAACTCATGTGCATCGAGTCAATGATGCCATCCAGCCATCTCATCCTCTGTTGTCCCCTTCTCCTCCTGCCCCCAATCCCTCCCAGCATCAGGGTCTTTTCCAATGAGTCAGCTCTTCACACGAGGTGGCCAAAGTATTGGAGTTTCAGCTTTAGTACCAGTCCTTCCAATGAACACACAGGACTGACCTCCTTTAGAATGGACTGGTTGGATCTCCTTGCTGTCCAAGGGACTCTCAAGAATCTTCTCCAACACTACATTTCGAAAGCATCACTTCTTCAGCGCTCAGCTTTCTTCATAGTCCAACTCTCACATCCATACATGACCACTGGAAAAACCATAGCCTTGACTAGATGGATATTTTTTGGCAAAGTAATGTCTCTGCCTTTTAATAAGCTATCTAGGTTGGTCATCAGAGAAGGCAATGGCACCCCACTCCTGTACTCTTGCCTGGAAAATCCCATGGATGGAGGAGCCTGGCAGGCTACAGTCCATGGGGTTGCTGAAGGTCAGATACAACTGAGCATCTTCACTTTCTCTTTTCACTTTCATGCATTGGAGAAGGAAATGGCAACCCACTCCAGTGTTCTTGCCTGGAAAGTCCGAGGGATGGGGGAGCCTGGTGGGCTGCCATCTATGGGGTCACACAGAGTCAGAAACGACTGAAGTGATGCAGCAGCAGATTGGTCATAACTTTCCTTCCAAGGAGTATGCTATGCTATGCTAAGTCACTTCAGTCGTGTCCGACTCTGTGCAACCCCATAGATGGCAGCCCACCAGGCTTCCTCGTCCCTGGGATTCTCCAGGCAAGAATACTGGAGTGGGTTGCCATTTCCTTCTCCAATGCATGAAAGTGAAAAGAGAAAGTGAAGTCGCTCAGTCATGTCCGACTCCTAGCGACCCCACAGACTGCAGCCTACCAGGCTCCTTCATCCGTGGGATTTTTCAAGCAAGAGTACTGGAGTGGGGTGCCATTGCCTTCTCTGTCCAAGGAGTAAGTGTCTTTTAATTTCATGGCTGCACTCACCATCTGTAGTGATTTTGGAGCCCAAGAAAATAAAGTCTGACACTGTTTCCACTGTTTCCCCATCTATTTCCCATGAAGTGATGGAGCCAGATGCCATGATGCCATGATCTTAGTTCTTTGAATGTTGAGCTTTAAGCCAACTTTTTCACTCTCCTCTTTCACTTTCATCAAGAGGCTTTTTAGTTCCTCTTCACTTTCTGCCATAAGGGTGGTGTCATCTGCATATCTGAGGTTATTGATATTTCTCCCAGCAATCTTGATTCCAGCTTGTGTTTCTTCCGGCCCAGCATTTCTCATGATGTACTCTTTGTACAAGTTAAATAAGCAGGTGACATTATACAGCCTTGATGTACTCCTTTTCCTATTTGGAACCAGTCTGTTGTTCCATGTCCAGTTCTAACTGTTGCTTCCTGACCTACATATAGGTCTCTCAAGAGGCAGATCAGGTGGTCTGGTATTCCAATCTCTTTCAGAATTTTCCACAGTTGATTGTGATCCACACAGTCAAAGGCTTTGGCATAGTCAATAAAGCAGAAATAGATGTTTTTCTGGAACTTTCTTGCTTTTTTGATGATCCAGCAGATGTTGGCAATTTGATCTCTTGTTCCTCTGCCTTTTCTAAAACCAGCTTGAACATCAGGAAGTTCACAGTTCACATATTGCTGAAGTCTGGCTTGGAGAATTTTGAGTATTACTTTACTAGCATGTTAGATGAGTGCAATTGTGTGGTAGTTTGAGCATGCTTTGGCATTGCCTTTCTTAGGGATTGGAATGAAAACTGACCTTTTCCAGTCCTGTGGTCACTGCTGAGTTTTCCAAATTTGCTGGCATACTGAATGCAGCGCTTTCATATCATCATCTTTCAGGATTTGAAATAGCTCCACTGGAATTCCATCACCTCCACTAGCTTTGTTTGTAGTGACATTTTCTAAGGCCTACTTGACTTCACATTCCAGAATGTCTGGCTTTAGGTGAGTGATCACACTATCGTGATTATCTGGGTTATGAAGATCTTTTTTGTACAGTTCTTCTGTGTATTCTTGCCACCTCTTCTTAATATCTTCTGCTTCTGTTAGGTCCATAGGATTTCTGTCCTTTATCAAGCCCATCTTTGCATGAAATGTTCCCTTGGTATCTCTAATTTTTCTGAAAAGATCTCTAGTCTTTCCTATTCTGTTGTTTTCCTCTATTTCTTTGCATGATCTCTGAGGAAGGCTTTCTTATCTTTCCTTGCTATTCTTTGAAACCCTGCATTCAGATGCTTATATCTTTCCTTTTTTCCTTTGCTTTTCACTTCTCTTCTTTTCACAGCTATTTGTAAGGCCTCCCCAGACAGCCATTTTGCTTTTTTGCATTTCTTTTCCATGGAGATGATCTTGATCCTTCTCTTCTGTACAGTGTCACAAACTTCTATTGATAGTTCATCAGGCACTCTGTCTATCAGATCTAGTCCCTTAAATCTATTTCTCACATCCACTATATAATCATAAGGGATTTGATTTAGGTCATACCTGAATGGTCTAGTGGTTTTCCCTTCTTTCTTCAATTTCAGTCTGAATTTGGCAATAAAGAGTTCATGATCTGAGCCACAGTCAGCTCCTGGTCTTGTTTTTGCTGACTGTACAGAGCTTCTCCATCTCTGGCTGCAAAGAATATAATCAATCTGATTTCAGTGTTGACCATCTGGTGATGTCCATGTGTAGAGTCTTCTCTTGTGTTGTTGGAAGAGAGTGTTTGCTATGACCTGTCCGTTCTCTTGGCAAAACTCTATTTGCCTTTGCCTTGCTTCATTCCGTACTCCAAGGCCAAATTTGCCTGTTACTCCAGGTGCTTCTTGAATTCCTACTTTTGCATTCCCGTCCTCTATAAGGTAAAGGACATTTTTTGGGGTGTTAGTTCTAAAAGGTCTTGTAGGTCTTTATAGAGCTGTTCAATTTTAGCTTATTCAGCATTACTGGTTGGGGCATAGACCTGGATTACTGTGATATTGAATGGTTTGCCTTGGAAACAAATAGAGATCATTCTGTCATTTTTGAGATTGCATCCAAGTACTGCACTTCAGACTCTTTTGTTGACCATGATGGTTACTCCACTTCTTCAAAGGGATTCCTGCCCGCAGTAGTAGATATAATAGTCATCTGAGTTAAATTCACCCATTCCAGTCCATTTTAGTTCCCTGATTCCCAAAATGTTGACATTCACTCTTGCCATCTCCTGTTTGACCACTTCCAATTTGCCTTGATTCATGGACCTGACATTCCAGGTTCCTATGCAATATTGCTCTTTACAGCATCGCACCTTGCTTCTATCACCAGACACATCCACAGCTGGGTATTCTTTCTGCTTTGGCTCCATCCCTTCATTCTTTCTGGAGTTATTTCTCCACTGATCTCCAGGAGCATACTGGGCCCCTACTGACCTGGGGAGTTTCTCTTTCAGTATCCTATCATTTTGCCTTTTCATACTGTTCATGGGGTTCTCAAGGCAAGAATACTGAAGTGGTTTGCCATTCCCTTCTCCACTGGACCACATTCTGTCAGACCTCTCCACCATGACCCATCCATCTTGGGTGGCTCCACACGGCATGGCTTAGTTTCACTGAGTTAGACAAGGTTGTGGTCCATATGATCAGGTTGGCCAGTTTTCTGTGACAATGGTTTCAATGTGTCTGCCCTCTGATGCCCTCTCGCAACACCTACCGTGTTAGTTGGGTTTCTCTTACCTTGGGCGTGAGATATCTCTTCATGGCTGCTCCAGCAAAGCCCAGCCGCTGCTCCTTACCTTGGATGAGGGGTATCTTCTCATGGCTGCCCATCCTGACCTTGAACATGGAGTAGCTCCTCTCAGCCCTCCTGCACCCATGCAGCTGCTGCTCCTTGGACATGGGTTGCTCCTCTTGGCTGCCGCCCCTAACCTCGGGCACAGGGTAGCTCCTCTCAGCTGCCGCCAGCTAATAATAATAATATTTTGAATACTTGAAATGTACTAAGATCACAAGTATTCTCACAACCCTCCCCCAAAACACAGTAATGATATGAGGAGTTGGACCTATTGATTAGCTTGTGATAATCAGTACACAATGTATACATATATCCAAACATCATGTCAGTTGTATACTTTAAAAATAATACCATTTTTATTTGTCATTTATACTTCAACAAAGCTGGGGAAAAATATGTTTGGAGGCAATTTCACTTATATGTGGTAATTACTATTGACAGTCTACCCTGAAACAATAAAATATAAGCCAAGACTAAGAAAAAGCAAGCATACCCCACCAATTTTTCTCTAAATGCCTAAGTGCTATCCAAAAAAAAAAAAAAAAAAAAAAATCCTTGAACATAATAATATGGGGCAAGAAGAGATATTTAACATTTACTGTTACTGCTAAGTTGCTTCAGTCATGTCTGACTCTGTGTGACCCCATAGACAGCAGCCCACCAGGCTCCGCCATCTCTGGGATTCTCCGGGCAAGAACACTGAAGTGGGTTGCCATTTCCCTCTACAGTGCATGAAAGTGAAAAGTAAAAGTGAAGTCACTCAGTCCTGTCTGACTCTTAGTGACCCCATGGAGTGTAGTCCACCAGGCTCCTCCATCCATGTGATTTTCCAGGCAAGAGTACTGGAGTGGGGTGCCATTGCCTTCTCCAATTTAACATTTAGGAATTAACAATTTTAAAAGAGGGATGGGATGAGGCTCTGTTATTTTTTTTTCCCTTGGGATTCTCAACTGTCTAAGTCTTCCAATATTGAAAATAGCTTTGGATATATCATGGATATATCATCCAGAATTTGGATGAAGTTCAGTAATGCCACTCCATGAGCTCCATAGAGGTTAAACACAATGTAGGCTCTCCAGCAAAGGCTTTGCAGATTGCAGTCAGACTACTAGATGGATTCATGAACCACCAAAGACATCATTAGCTGAGAAGGACAAAGAACTGGTTGATAACTATCAAAGTGAAAGTGGGTCATACAGCAGCCTGCAAAAAAAAAAAAAAAAGAGAGAGAGAGAGATATTGAGAAAGCATCACAAGTGCTCCACTTGAAGCAGGGTATTACGGCTCTGGGTTGCTGAGAGACACGTAGTACCTAAAAGAACACCCCAGCAGGAAGGACTCAGAGTTACTGCACACTGTGAATGTGTGTGACATGCTGAATGCAGACAGACTGCAAGAGGAGCAGTCATGACAGAGGAAGAACTGATGTTTAAAGGGTGTAAATGCCTTCTCTGGCCATTTCAGTCAGGTTCACTGTAGAGACAAATTCTCTTTCACAAAAGCGTCCAGCACCATGGAAGAAATTACAACCAAAAGTTCATGTTTATCTTCTGGATGCTGTCTTCTGTGAGTTATATAATGAAGTTCTGGAAATGAGGAACCACCTCTATCACTGGACTACAAGGCATCTCTGGTGGGGTTAATTTAATATCACAGGACTGTATACTCTTCATGGAGGCTCATTTACCTTAATAATCCCTAGCACTGCCTGAAGAGCTTCTTTCTAAATTATGACTTTTTCTCTCTGCTGCTTAAAACTCTTCAGTGTACCCCTCTGGCCTACAAGTGGAAATCAAATTCCATAAGACATCATAAAACCCCTCCATGGTCTGGCTTCTCTGCACTCTTTAATCATTCTCCATCTTGTAGTGGTCAGCACCCCAAAAATACAGAATTATCTGCAGATACACAACAGTATAATGCACCTTCTCACATCATGATGGGTTCACCACTCTTCACCTGGCTAACCCCTCTCATACTGATCCTTCTCCACCACTCTTCCAATGTCCAGTAAGAATTAGATGTTCTTCCTATCTCTCCTACAGAACTATGGTTTATAGTATTTGTCTCTTTGTTGGTCAGCAAATTTAGAAAACTCAGCAGTGGCCACAGGACTGGGAAAAGGTCAGCTTTAATTCCAATCCCAAAAAAAGGCAATGCCAAAGCATGCTCTCAAACTACCGCACAATTGTACTCATCTCACATGCTAGCAAAGTAATGCTGAAAATTCTCCAAGCCAGGCTTCAACAATATGTGAACCATGAACTTCCAGATGTTCAAGCTGGTTTTAGAAAAGGCAGAGGAACCAGAGATCAAATTGCCAACATCTTCTGGATCATTGAAAAAGAAAAAGAGTTCCAGAAAAACATCTATTTCTGCTTTATTGACTATGCCAAAGCCTTTGACTGTGTGGATCACAATAAACTGTGGAAAATTCTTCAAGAGATGTGAATTCCAGACCACCCGACCTGCCTCTTGAGAAACCTGTATGAAGGTCAGGAAGCAACAGTTAGAACTGGACATGGAACAACAGACTGGTTCCAAATAGGAAAAGGAGTACATCAAGGCTGTATATTGTCACCCTGCTTGTTTAACTTATGAGTATATCATGAGAAATTCTGGGCTGGAAGAAGCACAAGCTGGAATCAAGACTGCCGTGAGATATATCAATAACCTCAGATATGCAGATTACACCACCCTTATGGCAGAGTGAAGAAGAACTAAAGAGCCTCTTGATGAAAGTGAAAGAGGAGAGTAAAAAAGTTGGCTTAAAGGTCAACATTCAAAAAACTAAGATCATGGCATCTGGTCCCATCACTTCATGGGAAATAGATGGAGAAACAGTGGAAACAGTGTCAGACTTTATTTTCTTGGGCTCCAAAATCACTGCAGATTGTGACTTCAGCCTTGAAATTAAGAGACGCTTACTCCTTGGAAGGAAAGTTATGCCCAACCTAGACAGCATGTTAAAAAGCAGAGACATTACTTGGCTGACAAAGGTCCATCTAGTCAAAGCTATGATTTTTCCAGTGGTCATGTATGGTTGTGAGAGTTGGACTATAAAGAAAGCTGAGTGCCAAAGAATTGATGCTTTTGAACTGTGGTGTTGGAGAAGAGTCTTGAGCGTCCCTTGGACTGCAAGGAGATCCAACCAGTCCATCCTAAAGGAAATCAGTCTTGAATGTTCATTGGAAGGACTGATGTTGAAGCTGAAACTCCAATATTTTGGCCACCTGTTGCAAAGAACTGACTCACTGGAAAAGATGCTGATGCGGGAAAGATTAAAGGCAGGAGGAGAAGGGGACAACAGAGCATGAGATGGTTGGATGGCATCACCGACTAATGGACATGAGTTTGAGTAAACCCCAGGAGCTGATGATGGACAGGGAGGCCTGGCATGCTGCAGTCCATGGGGTCACAAAGAGTCAGACACGACTGAGAGACTGAACTAAACTGAACTGGTCCGTCTTCCCAATTACTGGAGGTTCAGAGACTGCATCTCTTAATACTTGTCTGAGTCCTTTCAGGATATTATAACAACAGTATCATGGACTCTGTGACTTAAAACAGCAAACATGTATTTCTCATGGTTCTGGAGGCTGGGGAGTCCAAGATCAAATTAGTGACAGGTTTAGTATCTGATAAAAGCCTTCTACCTGGGTCAGAGATGGGTGTATTCTCCACACAACCTCACATGGTGGAAAGGGGTCTTTTTTTTTTCACAGAAAAATGCACATACTTTTAATTCTGTACAATGAAACAAAACTGAAAACAAAACGGGATTATTATCAGCTACAAGTAATGGATAGCACCCATACTTTTACTTATGTAAGCAAAGGCTTTTTCTCACATAGAAGGACTGGGTCAAAGTAGCCACTCCACAATGAACCAGAAAAACAACTCAGAGACTAAACAACAGTCTTTTTCTTTTTTTAATAAGGGCACTAACCTCATAGTTGGACTGTGAAGAAGGCTGAGCGCTGAAGAATTGATGCTTTTGAACTGTGGTGTTGGAGAAGACTCTTGAGAGTCCCCTGGACTGCAAGGAAATTCAACCAGTCCATTCTAAAGGAGATCAGTCCTGGGTGTTCATTGGAAGTACTGATGCTAAAGCTGAAACTCCAATACTTTGGCCACCTCATGTGAAGAGTTGACTCATTGGAAAAGACTTTGATGCTGGGAGGGATTGGGGGCAGGAGGAGAAGGGGACGACAGAGGATGAGATGGCTGGATGGCATCACTGACTTGATGGACATGAGTTTGAGTGACCTCCGGGAGTTGGTGATGGATAGGGAGGCCTGGCATGCTGCGATTCATGGGGGTCGCAAAGAGTTGGACACGACTAAGCAACTGAACTGAACTAAACTGAACCTCATTTGTGAGGATGAATCCTTCATGACCTAATCACCTCCCAAAGGTCCTACCTCCTAAAACCATCATATGATGGATTTCAACATATGAATTTTGGGGGGACACATTCAGTCCATAGTAGCTGCTGCTGCTGCTAAGTCACTTGAGTCGTGTCTGACTCTTAGCAACCCCATGTACTGCAGCCCACCAGACTCCTCCATTACCCCTAAATAGTCCATCAGATCAGATCAGATCAGATCAGTCGCTCAGTCGTGTCCGACTCTTTGCGACCCCATGAACCGCAGCACGCCAGGCCTCCCTGTCCATCACCAGCTCCCGGAGGTCACTCAGACTCGCATTCATCGAGTCAGTGATGCCATCCAGCCATCTCATCCTCTGTCGTCCCCTTCTCCTCCTGCCCTCAATCCCTCCCAGCATCAGAGTCTTCTCCAATGAGTCAACTCTTCGCATGAGGTGGCCAAAATACTGGAGTTTCAGCTTCAGCATCATTCCTTCTAAAGAAATTCCAGGATTGATCTCCTTCAGAATGGACTGGTTGGATCTTCTTGCAGTCCAAGGGACTCTCAAGAGTCTTCTCCAACACCACAGTTCAAAAGCATCAATTCTTCGGCGCTCAGCCTTCTTCACAGTCCAGCTCTCACATCCATACATGACCACAGGAAAGACCATAGCCTTGACTAGGTGAACCTTTGTTGGTAAAGTAATGTCTCTGCTTTTGAATATGCTATCTAGGTTGGTCATAACTTTCCTTCCAAGGAGTAAGCATCTTTTAATTTCATGGCTGCAGTCACCATCTGCAGTGAATAGCAGTATACTAATTATTTGTCATAAAAATCTTGGAAGGGTAAAGAAAAATGGATTCCAGATAAGGAAATTGAGCAGTGATATTGATAAGTGACTTGCTCAGTGACATCTATCACACTGACTTTTAAAAATGTCTTTAAAGATATGTTTTTCCACTGCAGAATCACAGATGTGCATTCAGTTAATGTTGGACGACTCCTGTTGCCACTATTATCAGTGTGTGAATACAGAAACAATACCACTCCTGCTTGTTATCTGAAAATAAGTGACATTCATTATCTCCTTCCACATTTGCAGAAGACATAAATCTTGTAAGTTCAAATACAAAAGTCTAAATTTAACATGGTATGGGAAAGATTTTGTTTTCCTTCACTTCCAGTCTGATTTCTCCTTCATATTTTTATATGTTCAAGGAAAACAGTATACACTTGTCCTTTGGAAATGAAAGATATAATCCTGCCTCAGATTAATTGAGTTGAAGCTGAGAAAGTGGACAGATTGCATCTTTCATGCCTCTTTGCAGCCACCTGCTTCTCCCTATTTGGAGTCTGGTACAGGCCCTATTTCTCTAATGTGGGAAGGGGATGCCCCCGTGACACTCAAGGCTCTGAGCAGCTTTTTCACTTTTAAGTCTAAAATCATGCAGGTTTTAAACATTGGGCAGACAGTCAGGATGAAATAATGACAAAAAATTCTGTGGAGGCAAAAACTGCCTATTTTGCAAATCTAAAAATAGGATGCCGCAGGCTACAATGTATCATTCCGAGAACTTCTCTGCATGTTCAGTGGTCAGGGATTTTTAATCAAGCTTGCGGGTGAGTTATTGCATGCTTTTCTTGGCCCTTTTTTTCAACAGCAGTAAAAGGCATTAACTGATGAGAACATTGTGGCTGCTACTTACCTTATTACTCCATGTGCTCCAGCCCTGAAAGAACAGTCTGACTCAAAGAGGTCACCTGTGGAACACAAGGACAATCTTCACTCCTCCCAGAGAAGAAAATCAATCATCACCAGATGACCCCAGATCAGAGGTCCAGAGAATGTATTTAAACACAAGAGGAAGGGAAAGATACTTACTGTTTCCCTCACTTGCTGACTGTTTTTCCTTGGAATTAACTTTAACAAAGTAGATGCAAAAATCAAAAGATAAATCAGACAAATGCAGTCTCTATACTTTAGAAGTGTAAGTTTGTAATAAAGCAATTGATACCTGAAATCCCTTAAATTCTAAACTTTAAAATTTTGTGTTATTTACCTTTTATGGCCCATTTAGGGTAAGAGCAAACTGATACCAAAACAACTTCCAGATAGATCATTCTGTTAAATATAAGCAATACAAAACAAACAAACAAACCTGTTTTAAAAATAAAAATAAGTAAGTAAGTGTTAATTGCTCAGTTGTGTCCGACTCTTTGCGGCCCTATGGACTATAGCCTACCAGGACCCTCTCTGTCCATGAAATTCTCCAGGCAAGAATACTGAAGTGTATTCAGTATTCCCTTCTCCAGGAGATCTTCCCAACCCAGGAATCAAACCTGAGTCTCTTGCATTGCAGGCAGATTCTTTACTGTCTGAGCCACCAGGGAAGCCCCCCAAATAAAAATAATAATACATAAATAATAAATTATGAGTGAGGGTAAACTTTTAAAGTTTAGAAACAATAAAAAACATCCCCCATCAGCCCATAACTACAAGAATACATAACACATACTAGCTTTGATGATGGTAGCAATTCACCAGACAATTTTTTTGCATGGGTTCAGGCACCTATTTCAGTCTGTTTTCAGTGAATTCTGGGAAACACACTTCTATTTCATAGACAACTAATTCATTCTTTAAAAAAAAAAAAAAAAGAAGAAGAATAGTATAACATATATAAAGAACTGCATATATTTGATATGTACAATTTGATGAGTTTGTACATATGCAAAGACCCATAACACCATTATCACAATTAGGTTAATAGATGTATCTAACACTTCTCAGAGTTTTTATGTATCCCTTAGTTTTGTGTTTTGTTTGTTTTGTAGTGAGGACCCTTAACGTGAGTCTACTCTCAATGAATTTTGAAGTGCATATTACCTTATTGCTGACAATAGGCTATAGCTGTAGAGTAGATATGTATAACTTACTCATTTGGCATAACTAAAACTTCATACTCATTGACTAACTCCTCAGTGTCTGGCAACTACAGTTTTCTCTGCTTCTATGAGTTTTAGTATTTTAGACACCCCATGTAAATGGAATCATAAAGTATTTCTCTTTCTGTGATGGGCTTATTTCCCTTTGTTGAGGTGAGCTTTATGTATTACTTGGGTTAGCTTAACTTTGTACATCATTTTATTTTCATCTCCATGCTAAAGTTTTATGGCTAACCAAGAGAACAAGAGCATAGATGTGTTTGCTGGTATGAATGGACCATCTGCCTACACCATTCACTGCTCACCATTCTTCCCCTAGATTACCCAAGCAATTTACAAGATGGATGTGAAAGGTCTCCTGGGATGTCTTATTGCTAAATGTCTTAATGGTGGATGGCTGTGGATAATCTATATAATCTAAGATTCAGAATAGCTTTCTTGTACCTAGTGAGGAAGCAAACTCAAAATGCTGGCTACGCATGGGCTGACGTTGTATATAAAATGCAGATACATCCTACTAGAGAAACTGTTAATTTTATGGTAGCAATGCTAGACTGTTCTTAAGATGAAAACCCATACATGACTTTGCAACACTTTCGCATCCTGGCTTGATGTCTTAGCAGATGTTAGAGCATTCTGCAAGGCCATTAAAGGTGAGCCAGATCAAAGTGTACATCCCCAGTGAGCGACCTGAAAAAAGCTTCTGTGGTAGAGACTTGTCTGAACTTGTGTCCCAAAGATGGGTCTTATGTGGAAAAACTTGAATATGTGCTTTCCCTTTTAACAGAAAATGAAAATGAAAGAAATGACAATGAAAGAAATCACAAATGGGAATATCAATGTATTAACATATATAAGAAAGTTCCACATACCCAAAAAGTATATAGCCTAATTTAAAAGGAAAGGGAACTGAAAAAAAATTATAAATTCATCATGCTTAAGGTTAATATATTTGATAGGCTTGTTGTGTACCTGTGTGCTCATTCATTCAGTTGTGTCTGACTCTTTGTGACGCCATGGACTGTAGCCCACCAGGCTCCTCTGTTCATGGAATTTTCCAGGCAAGAATACTGGAGTGGGTAGTCATTTCCTTCTCCATGGGATCTTCCTGACCCAGGAATTGAACCCACGTCTCCTGCATTGGCAGGTGGCTGCTGTACCACTGAGCTACCTGGGAAACCCTATAGGTTTGTTACAACTCAATAAATCAATATGAATAATAAAATATCAAATGAGAAATAGACAAAGGATCTGAATCTTAATATAAAGATTACAAAGTAGGATATACAGCTCTAAAATACATATATAAAAACATTGGCTGCTACAATTGATAATACACAACTTCAACAAGGTACCGGTTTTTTTCCCCTATCAAACATGCAGTAATAATTTTTAAAATCATATGTGGTGTTCAAGAACAGCATTTCCTAAGGGACCCATCCCAGGCCCATCAAAGCAGAATCCCAATGGATGAACCCATAAAGCAAGTCAGCGAATTTCTAATTCAATTGGCTTGCAACAGTACCTGGGAATTAGTCATTTCCCAGCCCAGTCTAGGCGATCTTAAGACAGGACAAGTTTGAGAACACTGCTCTGACCAGTGGTTGTCAGTCATAGCTCATGTATTGAATCACCTGGGAAATTTTAGGAAATACAGACACCTAGGCCCTAGACTCAGAAATTTTGATTTAATCTTCATGGGTTAGATTTGGATATCAAAAACTTTAAAAGCTCTTTAGGTATTTCTAACAGTAGCTGAAGTTGAGAATACCTACTCTAGAGGGCATGATAAAAATCTAAAATTTGTATGTTTTTCAAATGGTAGTGAAGATTGGTAATACCTTTTTTTAAAACAATTTGGCTATGTGCTGCTTTTTCTTAAAAAGTACTGTTATCACTGAAAATTGCAATTGTGCAAATTTATCCTGTCAAATATTAATGAGCAAAAATATTCTTTAATTGATTCAGTAACAATATATGAAAGGAACATAACTGCAGAGTAATGGTTTATAAACATTAATGAGCAAAAATATTCTCTGTAATTGATTCAATAACAATATATGAGAGGAACATAAGTGAAGAGTAATGATTTATAAACAATAGTATCTTCAACAATGAAGTACTACACACTCATTAATAATGTGCATATAGTAATTTTTAATGTTATGAAAAAATACAGGGTTAAGGAAAAAAGCAAGATATAAACTGTATTTACAGTACATCAAGACTAAGTTAAAAAAGAATAGCAAAAAGACAGGAAGAAAAATAAATTTCTGAGGTCACCAATCTTTGAGCCATGGGGAGATGAATAGTGAGGTCTTGGGGTTACTTTCCAACTCCTATGAATTGCAGAAATTTGTATAGTATCTATGCTAGATCTAATTAAAATAACATAAAATTTACCATTTTAGCAATTTTCAAATGTACAACTGAGTGCCATTAAGTACATTCATATTGTTGTGCAAGCATCACTATCATTTATTTATCTACAGAACTTCATCTTCTCCAAATGAAACTTCATTCTTCCCAAGTAAGCAATTTTTTACCATTACCTCCTCACCCTAGCCTCTGATAGCCACTATTCTACTTTCTGTCTCTATGAATTTAACTATCTGGATATAAATGGAAGCATACAGCATTTGTCCTTTTGTGTCTGGCTCATCTCACTTAGCACAATGCCCTCAAGAATTATCCACATTATGGCATGTATCAAAATTGTATTGCTTCTTAAGGCTGCGTAAAAGTCCATTTATGTATATACCACATCTTTATCCTCTCATTCGCTAATGGACATTTGAATTGTTTCTACATTTTGGCTACTGTGAATAACGCTGCTATGAATATGTACAAATTTCTATTTCAGCCCCTGCTTTCAACTTTTGGGGGAATATACCTAAAAACCAAATTTCTGGACCATATGGCAATTCTATGTTTAATTTTTTGAGGAACCACCATATTCTTTTCCACAAAGGCTATACACTTTACACTCCCATCAGCAACTCATAAAGGTTCTAATTTCTCCACATCCTTTCAATATTTTCCTTAACAAAGTTAATTGCTTCATATGGCAATTTTTCTAAAATGTATCACTCACTTTCTAGCTTTATTGAAAAAAAAATATACTGAACAAAACTATACAATTGATGCCTCTTCAGGAGCTACTGCAATATATTTTTACCTAGTAACTATTTTGTTTGATAACTATTTTATTTAATAATTATTCTCAGCTATTTCCATGGCTTAGATCAATCCTTTCAACCTCCTGTGAAATATCATCTCCGTTTTCCAGAAAAGTAAATAAGGTATGAAGAAGTAAAGGAATTTTTCAAGATCGCACTGCCAGTAATTGAGGACAGCAGGTTCAAAGTCCATGTCTTTACACATTTTGCTAGACTCCTAACCATCTAAGAATGTTTGTCTCTGTATTTAATGTCCCCAAATCAATACTGTACACTCTTTGAAAATTTACTCCTACTTTTAATTGTGTGCTGCTGCTGCTGCTAAGTCACTTCAGTCGTGTCTGACTCTGTGCGACCCCATAGATGGCAGCCCACCAGGTTCCTCCATCAATGGGATTTTCCAGGCAAGAGTACTGGAGTGGGGTGCCACTGCCTTCTCCCTTAAATTGTGTAATCTGGTATAAATTGTTTTTTTAAAGTTTACCTCAAAGTAATAAATATCCTTTATGTGTATGATATTCTCTTTTTAAAAATCTCTACTTACTATTTTCATGATATACACAGAGAGACACTCCAGGAAAAGCTTTTTGATATTGCAACTGTCTTGTCCTACATCAAAACTATTCAAACTATAGATCCAATGACCGCTGATCATAGACGTCCGTCAACATCAGCCTGGAATATCTTTATAGATTTTTTAATATGCTATAGATATAGTTTCAGGAAAGAATAGATACATGTTTCTTTCCTTGTGTAATATGTATATTGTGAAAGAATGAGCGTTTAACTTTTTGAAATCAAATATCCTGTCCAATAAAGTAGAAGTCACTAGTTAAATAAATATAACAGTGAGTTGTATGTATCTAAATCCTTTTATTTCAAGTGAATTACCAGTACCAACACATTACCCCATTTCACATCAATATCTGCTTTTCCAGAAATCAAAGTTTCTCTATATAAACATTTCTTAAGGAATTTTTTCACATCTTTAAGATTTTTCTAGGAAATAGGTGAAAAACAAGAGTAAAGCTGAAAGAACATTTTTCACTCAAAATACCAAAGGGAAAGATAAACAATTTCTATAGAAAACTTCTACCTATTCATATCCCTTTAAGTCCAGTAATAAGTGTGTGATAAATGTTAGTTTTGTACTACTTGGTTTATAGCTAATTTCCCTGTAAATACTTTGACCAATTTCATCCAACAAAATCAGACTGGTGGCAGTGCATGGTGGGATATAAAGGAAACAACTACATTCCCAGAGTTCTGAACTAGCTGATGGGAATAGCAATTATTTTATCCACAATTTTGTGGCTGTAAGTAATTAAAACTGTAATGTCAGAGTGTTCCATTATTTCTTTTAAAAATGTACTCCTTAAATCTACAAGTTTAAAGGTACAAAATCTTTGAAAAGTGAAATAAGTGTTAGTCACTCAGTAATGTTCAACTCTTTGCAACCCCATGGACTATAGTCCACCAGGCTTCTCTGTCCATGGAATTCTCCAGGCAAGAATACTGGAGTGGGTAGGCATTCCCTTCTCTAGGGGATACTCCCTGACCCAAGGAGCAAATCCAGGTCTCCTGCATTTTGCAGACAGATTCTTTACCATCTGAGCCATTAGGGAAGCCCTCAAATCTAGAAGTTTAATGATACAAAACCTCTATTGGATGGAAAAATTTGATTATTTTTTATAATAACTTCTGACTAAAGTAGTAATATTGTTAATATCAACAAATATATTGAAATTCTGAAACGATTCAATTAACACTTTTAGGAACTTTTTGTAACCAGACCTTACAAATGTATCATCTCTTTGTTTTTGTTACATAAAGAGATGGCTACCGTCTATAATCAGTTGTACCCAGATTCTACTAAACACACAATCCTATACAAGTTAATATCCTTGTGTGTGTGTGTGTGTGTGTGTGTGTGTGTGTGTGTATGAAGTTGCTTCAGTTGTGTCTGACTCTTTGTGACCCGCTGGACATTAGCCTGCCAGACTCCTCTGTTCATGGGATTCTCCAGGCAAGAATACTGGAGTGCGTTGCCATGCCCTCCTCCAGGGGATCTTCCCGACCCAGGTATCAAATCCACATCTCTATAGCTCCTGCATTGGCTGGTGGGTTCTTTACCACTAGTGCTACCTGGGAAGTCCCAATATCCCAATATCCCTGTGAAACATCCCTCCAAAATAAAATTAGCTACTTAGAAGCATCTAAACTTATTGAAGCTGGTATACAATCAACATCCCAAAGTTGAAAAGTCTTCACTAAAATACAGTTCACTCTATTTTATTGTGGTCACAAAGTAGCACAAAAAATTTAAGGAAAGCTTTGAACATGGACTAAATAATGTTTGGGGAGATAAAAATTAGAGGGTTTAACAAGCAAATATAATGGAATTTAGAATAGAGCTGAAAATGGCAGGACAGCTACTTTGTTTTAATAGAAATTTAATAATTGTATTCTATGAAAAGTTTGAACTGGGCTTCAAGTTACTGGTTTCCAGCTGTTACCATTGAAAGAAAGAAAAAAGGAAGGGAGAGAGGAAGGAGAAGTGAAGGGGAAGAAAAAGAGTAGAAAAGATTGAAAAAAAAAAAAACAACCTGAAGTATTCTTCTAGAGCTCAAGAAACAATCTGACAGGTTTGTAACATTTCACTGAAACCAGAAGCAGAATCATAATGGACTGAAGTCTCAATCAGGCCCTTAAAACATCTGTAGCTTCGTTTAAAATGACTAGGGTGAAATACATCAGCTTACGGAAAATGGGGAGATCTTCCAGGAGTTGGCCAGTGTTCTAGGTGATGGGTGCTGATGAGCAATTCCCTTAAACAACTGATTTACTGCCAGCAGAGAAAAACATTGGAAGCACATCCAAAAACTCATTAGCAATTGAGATTACAAGGGTAGCCATTCTGTCCACCTTCTCCTCCCTTACCAAGGAGGTGACCCTGTTCTTGGCAACCACAAAGGCCACAGAAGAACCCTTCCTTCTCTAAACCCTTTTGCCCAAGAGTCTCTATAAAAATAATCTGTCTTACTCCGTTTTCCAATCGTTTTCTCTCTCCCTTGTTTTCTTTCTTTCTCTACTTCCTTCCCTCCCGGCTCGTCGCAAGCGAGACAAAGTCCGGCACAGGCGGCGAGCCCATGCATTCGCTGACACCATCTGCCACCTGCGATTCATCGCCACTTTCCACCTCCCGGAGGTGAGAGGGGCGGGAGACCAAGGACACGCAGAGCTTATGTGACCCAGTTTTTAGGAAACTTTCAGTTCGTTGCAACCCTTCCCCCACCCGAAACTCTTCAATCATCCATCAAGCCAGAAAAGCGATCTCTGCCTGTCCTTGGAGTTGGAAAAGAGGCGAAGCAAGAAAAAACAAGAGGTTCGCCCCATTCCATTCCCCCATCGCCCAGCAGCGGCGGGCGCAGAGCAGCGGTGCGGCCAGAAGGGGCCGCTCTATGCTCAGAGCAGCGGCCCTACAGCCGCCGTCTGCACCTCCCACGGCCCGGCTGGCCCAGCCCCGCCAAGTTCCAACAGCCCCTAGTCGAGCGAGCGCCGGGAACGAGCTCCGCCCGGGCAGAAGCACACGGCGCAGACCAGCCAGACTGAGGCGCGCGGCGTGAAGGCTCCGGCGAAACTCTCACCAGCCGGGGACTTTAGAAACAAGCGAGAGAGCGGTCCCCGCGCGCGCTAGTCCACAAGTGAGCGCTCAGCTCACCTGTTTCTGCCGCGCCACCGCCTTCCCACCCCTCGGACCCTCGCCTCCCGAGTTGCCCGCCCGCTCCCGCGATGAATCCGGCGCTGGGCAACCAGACCGACGTGGCCGGCCTGTTCCTGGCCAACAGCAGCGAGGCGCTGGAGCGCGCCGTGCGCTGCTGCACCCAGGCGTCAGTGGTGACCGACGACGGCTTCGCGGAGGGCGGCCCGGACGAGCGCAGCCTGTATATCATGCGCGTGGTTCAGATCGCCGTCATGTGCGTGCTCTCGCTTACAGTGGTCTTCGGCATCTTCTTCCTGGGCTGCAACCTTCTCATCAAGTCTGAGGGCATGATCAATTTCCTGGTGAAGGACCGGAGACCGTCTAAGGAGGTGGAGGCGGTGGTTGTGGGGCCCTACTGACCGGCCCCCGGCCCCCGCGGCAGCCGCCCCTCGCCTCCCCACTTCGCCAGCCCGGCCGCGCCCCCTCACCATGCGAGACTGGGCGAAGCAAACCTGTCGGAGTCAGTTTTTTTCTCTCGACTTCTGCCTTTCGGGATGAAGCGAACCCGTTTATCGCTCGCCCTCTGAAAGTCCCCAGGCCTGGCAGTAGAAGAGAGCCCTGACTCTGGACTCAGCAGCAAGTGGCAAGAGAAGGCGATTAGGGCGCAGAACTTTGGAAGCTGCCGCTAGCGCAGAATGCAGGGACACCGACCCAGGCCAAGGCCCCTTTCCACCCGCAGGTGGGCCAAGCTCGGGGGGGCAGGTGGAGAGGGCGGGCAGGCGGAGACCAACGGCACCTATTGCCTGGTGACCGGAAAAGTGACCCGCATATATGCCACTTAACCGAACTAACGGGGATACGCAAACCGTGTCCGGGTTCGCGCCCATTCCCTCCCGCTCCTTGCAGCCCTGGCAGGACAGGAGATAAATACCTATGATTGATTGTAACGTGCTGTTTTAAGGGATTTTGTGTTTGTTTGCTTGAATACAAGTATTTGATAAGTCTTTTTCCACCCTAGTGGCCTGTTTCCCTGCCTGGGGCTTAGAGTTTTGTGTTAGGGGAAGGGGTGGGGGGAAGGGGAGCCTGCGAATGTGAATGGGGTGAGTTATTTCTTTTATTTCATTTCCAACTGGGTCTTTGGGCGGGGGGGGGGGGGGGGCGAGGAGTGGGGGGCGGGGACTGGCACTCCAGCTGGCCCCGGGGCAAAGATCCGGGATAGAGCTCCTAGCTCGTGACTGCACGGTTTACACCACAAAAGTGCTCTTGACATTGGTGACACCGTTTTGACTTTTTTTTTTCCTTATTTAAAATTTCCTTAATAAATGCAACGTTTAAGTGTTTTTTTTCCTGGCCTCCTGGTGATCATTCTACGCTCCGGGCTGAAGGGAACGGGCGACGCTGAGGGGTCAGGTTACCAGTCCGAGGTGGAATTCGCTTTGGCAAGCTGCGATTCAACTCGTGGATCCTACGCAGGCACGAGGCGGGGAGCGAGACAGAGAGGCCCAGGGACGAGTGCCCTGGCCAAGCCTCAGGCCCTGGAGCCGTCCTGGAGGCAGCATCATGTTTTCCCTTTCGGTTAATATTTTATATTTCATTTAGGCTCAGCGCTCTGAGCCAGGCGAGAAAACGGGAGGCCCCCGCGGGAAGATTACACTTCCGTTCAGGGATCCGGTGGGAACACAGGGTCACACCGCTAATGAAAGGAAGAGACAGCTTGGCTAGGCTTCAGGGAGGGCATCTTCTCCTGACCAACGTCAGCAAGCAGGCGTCAGGATCTGATCAAAAAAAAAAAAAAAAAAAAAACAAAACAAAACAAAAAGATGAGGAAATGTAGTTCCTAAAGTACAGAGTGACAGAGTGACGCTGATTCTCCCCGGGGTACACCATTGTTACTAAAAACAAGACGTGTATTGTCTTTGTCATATTACATTTTATATCTGAAGGGCTAAAGTAAAAGATAAACGCGACCTGGGTAATCAGCCCCAGGTCCAGCCAAAACGGTCAGAGGAGTTAACTGAGATTCTGAATGTCAGAGATGTGTGTAACCCAAACTTGGAAGTTGGCCGGAGAGGAGCTACAGATGGTCTTTGGGCTCAGAAATTCAAGGGGATTTGGAAAGAAAAGCCTGGAAAACTGTGAATGTGAAAATAACCCAAAGGATACAATAGCTTCAAGCTGAAACTTGACAACAGTTTTTGAGCAGTTTGTTTTTACACCTGGGGTAGGATCCTAAATATTTTCAAGAATATAACGAATCCTCTACTATGGTATAGCAATTAAAGGCTTCACTGTAGCAGATACAAGGTGGACTAAAATTAAAAAAACAAAAAACAATGAAGTGTCCCATTTAATTGAGAAGAGGCACAACTGGTATAAACAGTGTAAGTGTCTGAACGGTTGGGATCAAATGTTTGTGTCCCTTAACATGCTGTCCACTCAGGTATCTGTTTCACTCCCAAAGTAAATCTTTGTCTATGTCGGGATATGACATAGAATGTGTTGGGTTTGTTTGTTTTTTTTTTTTTGAATGCTAATAGATATCAGGCTTGAAAAAAGGATTTTGAAGTTTTGCCTATTGTTCCTGTATGTTTGGCAGGTAAGCATTTGCTTGTTTCTTCTGTCTGGGCAGGGGAGCAGGGGCAACATGTAGTCAAGAGTGAGTCATGGAGGGCACTTTACTTTGTTAATGAGTAAGATAGGAAATGGAGACTTTCTATTCTGTAGCTAGTTTCTGTGGCACCAAGTTAATCTGCTGTCTCCATGTTTCAAAGAAAGCAGAACAACCAGTTCATTCAGGGACAAACCAAACATTTAAAATTAAACTCAGTGTGGAAACTGATTTGGGATCAAAAACCAACCTACCAAGATTCCTATCAAGAGTGTGTAGGAATCTTCCACTGTGCTCTGCTGTGTACAAGTTATTTGCTTATAGTGAGTTTCAGGCACAGAAAGGTCTCAACCTGCAAGTCAATTTGCATTTGTATTGAAGAGCTCTTTCTATTTAAAGTCAAATTCCTGAAAATTGGGGGGGGGGGGGGAAGCTGCCAGACCCCCTATTATTTTCTCCTCTACTAATGCTCTTAAATCTCTGCTATCACTATGATCCTTCTCCATCCTTTTTCCTCTTAATACTTCTTCACAGCACTTTCCTCTTCCTTGCATCTCAAAGGCAAAATTTATCATTTTTCTTTAACTATCCAGATTTATTCTCTTAACCACCAGAAACTGTGATAGTCAACAAATCAGAACCTGCAAAATTTAGCCCTTAAATAGAAAAGTTATGTGAACAAAGTTCTGTAATCCATGATCTATGCTTTATAGGTAAATGCACATGATCTGAAAATATCACAACCCTGGGGACCATTTCCTGCCAACATCTCCTCTCTACAGCCTTTAGATCCATTTGTTACTTAGATGCCAAGTAATTCTGGTTTTTATAGATGAGGCAATGTGTGCAAGAAGCTTTTTACACTCCCTATTCCCCGATGGCCACACGGCAACCACTTTCTCAGGCCCCACACCACTCCATGTCTTACTCTGCCTTTGATTGTCTTTTATCTTGATCCTAACAAATACATTAAATGAAACTTTTAAATCCTGCCTAGAGTTTATGGGGCATTGATGCTTTCTTACAGGTGTGCTGCAAGGAAAGTGAGTTTTAAAGTCACTTTCTGAGTTTCATAGAAGAAAACAATGTCGGACTTAAGAGACTGGGAATTGGGAGGGATAGATGCACACAGGCAGATTTTTATCATCCCACACATTTAGGTCCACCATGTGGTCAGTAATTAGTGGAAAGTCCTGAGAGAGAGGCAGAAAGATGGCTTCCTGTAAAAACTCGCTGGCTCTGGCACATGGTCCATGGGGAGGCATCTGATACTTTCTGAAACCCTTCTGGAAATACAGCAGAAAGAGGGAGAGGATTTTGTGAGACACAGCAAGTGGATTAACAGGGTTGTAACCCCTCTCAGGCTGTGCAGACAGCTGCAAATGCCTCCGAGCCTAATTGGGTGGCCACTACCTAAATAGCTTGCTGCTGCTGTTGCTAAGTCGCTTCAGTTGTGTCCAACTCTGTGCAACCCCATAGACGGAAGCCCACCAGGCTCCCCTGTCCCCTGGGATTCTCCAGGCAAGAACACTGGAGTGGGTTGCCAATTCCTTCTCCAATGCATCAAAGTGGAAAGTGAAAGAGAAGTCGCTCAGTCTTGTCCAACTCTTAGTGACCCCATGGACTGCAGCCCACCAGGCTCCTCTGTCCATGGGATTTTCCAGGCAAGAGTACTGGAGTGGGGTGCCATTGCCTTCTCTGACCTAAGTAGCTTAGCTAATTGTTAATAAATGTTATTTTTCTTAAGATTGTTATGATGACTCTTCCCACTTCCTCTGAAAATGTATAAGGACTTGAGTGTTGAACCACTTTAGGCCTGCTTGAGGGAAGTCTAAGCATAACATCACGTTATTGTGTTAAGTCTGAGACATGCTGGCTGGTGATAGATGATCCGCACGCCTGTTTTCTGATTTTCAAGCCACGCTGGCTTCTCAAGGGATCCTCAGTCAGTCCTATTATGTCTTCTTACACTAATTCTGAGTGAGGGAGGAAAAGGCATACTGGACAATGATGTAAGAAAGTTTGCTTTTGGTCTCTAAGTAACTGAGAGCCATCAGCCCTAAAATGAGGAAAATGTGTTCTAAAAGGACATTCCTATTCTATGATTCTATTGAATTAATTTGTTTACTATTCCCACGTCTCTTAATGTGTTTCTCAGCTCACTTCAATAGGTATCTTAGAAATCTATTTTGTCTTTCCAATCTTGTTCTTTTAGGTAGGAGACACCCTCCCCCTAAAGTCCAGTGCTCCTCAACACGGGATGTTATTTACAACAGCCAAAGCAAAATTTCAGACACCTAGCCAGGCCTAGGTAGAGAGTAGTTTCTATGCTGACAGGTTACACATAATCTAACTAGTGCCTTAAATATCCCAGATCTCTGTGTTCTCACTGGAGGAAGCAATGAAAGGAAAGTCCAGTGAATTGGGGAACATGTGATTAGCAAGTGGTTCCTTTAATTCTGTATACACTTAGACTAATGTGCATTTTTGTTCGCAGAAACTTTTGGGTGTTCAAAGACTATTAACAGCCACTTTTTCTCCTCAAAGCATTTTTCCCTTTGAGCTTCTGCAAGAGCACACAACAGCTGTTCTGCATGCAGTTTAAAGCCTTCCTTAGCCCTGGCTTATTAGACTTGTCACTTTGGGGGTTGCAATGCCAGGAAAGGATTCCAGGGTTCAGTTTGTTCTGTAAGACTCAAACCTCTTTTGAAAGCCCACTGAAGTGGTAAGTCTACAGTAATACCCCAAACAGGAATCCATAAATCTTTCACCCACATGCCACATCACATTTAGATATGTGCACAATAGCTCAAATAGGATGTTTTCAAGTCCACTCAAACAGTAGTAGTTGTTTCCTAATGTCTGAACTTAAAGGCTCAATGGTTAACTGCTTCCTTGGCCAACATCACTCTGTCCTTCTTTCCAGATATTTTTGTATTTTTTAAATGCTTAAACTGTTTAAGAGTCCAGGATTAATTTTATAGCATTAGCTTAGATTTTGAAAATTCAGGAAAAAGTCAAAATATGTAATATTATCAGCAAGTCATGTAACATATCTGGTGATCACAATAGAATAGTATAAAATTATTACTTGTATTTGAGAAATTCAGAATATATCAGAGGAGAGTTTCTACAAGGGCTATTATTGTAAGGATAAGTAAATGCATTTAAAAATACACCTCAGGTTGCAGACAAGTGGCTTACATCCAACTCAAATAACAACACATAGTAAATGAGAGTAAATAAGTTACATTTTCATTTATTTGACTATATATATTTTGAAGGGGTTATGGGTAAATAGTTTCCTTTTCTAAATACATGTAAGTGCTCAGTTGCTGAAATATTTCTGAGTGGGTAAATGCAGGCACAGAGTGATCAATATATAGAAGGTCAAACCATCTGTGATAATGTTGGAACAAAACTCTGCCCTGCCCCCATTTTAAAACTGATTTCCATCACATAGTAATATTTTCTGAGCTTATAATTCAAACAATTAGATAGTATTTGTTAAGCAGCCATGTGTATGTGGTACATTACAACTTCTTACTAAAAAAATGAACTGATTTCTGCTTACTCGACCCATGAAGCACAGGCACAGATAAACACACATAAACAAGGCATATGATCTGCCCAAAGAGTCAAATAATAGAGAAACTATTTCTGTTTACTATTTCTGAGATCATAGTGATATAAATATACATACCTAATTATGCTATAGCCTGTGCCCTGATATGGTTAATTACAGGGAGACAGGGTTACAGTTCTTCTTACCCATTTTTTTTTTGTTTGCCTCCTACTGTCACAAATTCCTCTCTCATTATGTACTTCTTCTCTCCCCTACATCTAAAGATATACTGCCTTGAAAGTCATTGATTTTTACCAGCGCAAGACTCCAGATGTCTGATTGCTTTGGGAAAAGAATCCCTCTGGGATCCAGAATGTCTCTTTGGCTTTATTTTCCTATAAATTGAGTGGGATCAAGTAGTTCATATTCTAAATAGTATTGATTAGGCAGGCATGCATGCACACACTCACATACTCTGTGTTTCTTGTATACCAATGAACACACATCCATTTCACTACAGACTAAATTGAAATATCACATATTCTCCACTTCTTTGTTTAACACTATTTATAAACCAATGCACAGAAAAAGTTGCAAAGAAATACATCCAGAATGTCCAGTAAATAAAGATTTATAGGAGGTGCTTGGAGTCTTACAGTACATCTATATCTTGAGATGTATGGTTCAATCTTCATCTAAGAAATGGAAAGAAAAAGAGGCTAAATCCTCAAGAGACAGAAAAGTCAAAGATTATATATTGGGAAGGCTTGAAAATCTTTAAAAGCTAAGCTAAGAAAAATGAGAGGAGACCCTAAATTTGAAGAAGATCAATGAAAACAAAAAGAACCTATCAAGTCTCGAGAAATTGACAAGAAGAGTGTGAATTCTCAAAACAGTGATCAGAAAATTTTACATTTAGAGGACTTAATAAAAGTATCAAAGACTATTGAGCTCAGCAATGCAACAAGAATGTGGAAGACTGCTAATTCCTTCTCCATTTCTCTCTGCTAAGTCTTGGACTAATTGCAAGCATCCTGTTAGCCAGCTCAATTTTCTTATACCCAGAGGTCAAAGAGGCCTTGCCAGATCTTCTTATCTTCATCATCAATAAATATGTATTATTTAGTATCCATTATGGCTTGACTTTGCACTAGGTACTAACTTAGATCTTGAAAGTTGAGTACAAAGTATCATGGAATTTAAAGGGGCCTTCTCATATGTTTCCATCCTGTCTTCTGCTTGATTTGTGCTCACATATCCTTGGAGACCAAGCTGTATGAACCACGCACACTTGTGACTTTTCCTCTTACAGATGAAGTACCCTCCATTCTTCTCGATATTGATTTGGAGGATGTGACCTACTCAATTTGACTTTTCCCTTTCTTTAGGCAGCACACACAGGGTTCACTGTACATTATATACTCAAGCTTGAGATGAGCATGAATGTGGAAGGACTGAAGAAAACACTCCATATAAATTTCTGGAGTCTACTTGTATTTTTCTACAAATTTAGGTCAGGAATGAGTGTTTTATTTCCTGCCCCTACCAGGAATATTCAATGAGTGATAAAAGGATCAAGTGTGAATTTCCCTCCCCAACTTCCATAGGTGAACTTTCTAAGAAAATGTTTTCTCCTTGTTTTAAGCAACTTAAATATCCTCTAAATTCATGAAATGTTCAATCGAGAATGAGCTGAATTAATCAAGACTCTGGGTGACAACAAACATGAGTGCAATTCAAACTAATTAAAAACAAACTAAATTTACTGACCTGTGTGACTCCCACATCGAAGGATATAGGTTGCTTCAGCTGTCTGAAAAGCTGATATATGATAATATCAGATTCTTCCACTCTCTCCATCTCTCAGTAAAGCTGTTCTCAAACATGTCAGGAAAAAGAAAAAAGTGATTCTCTTAGGCTCACACTCACATCTTACCATAGATACCGGCTTAACAACCTCAGCAGAAAGAAATTGTCTTTTCCTGGGTAAACTCTGGTCTGTTTGAGTCATGTATCCATCCCGGAACAAAAGTCTGTGACTGAGGCGGGTGCCAGAAGAAGGGTGGCTCGGTGAATATCCCCTGTGTGCTAATAGTGGAAAAGCAAGGGGAAGTAGAGTCAGTTCAGCTTCCGCATGGAGTCAAACCCCAAGGCCAGGAGTCCTTACAAGACAAAGAGACTGTATTATTAGAAGAAGCAGTAGGGATGCTGCTGGACTGCCTAAAACGATTGTCATTTTGTTCAAGGAAACCAAAGACTGGAGGAGGTAAGTCTTTTCTCCAAGGTTCTACAGTTAGCTAGTTGTGAAGTCAGTAATGGGATCTACATCTCCTGACTCTTACATTCTTTTTAGAATTATTTACTCTGTTAATTCTATCGACTATCTTTCAGCAAGGCTCAGGAGCCTTTTATAATTTCTTTCAAAAGTCTCTGTGTCTGTGTAGCATATTGAACTCTGCTCAGTGTTGTGTGCCAGCCTGGATGGGAGGAGAGTTTGAGGGAGAATGGATACATGTATGTGTATGGCTGAGTCCCTTCGCTATTCACCTGAAACTATCACAATATTGTTAAACAGCTATACGCCCATATAAAATAAAAAGCTTTTTTTTTTTTTTTTTGAAAGAGTCTCTGTGTCTGAACTGATGTAATTCCAAGAGCCTGGACAACAGCCTGGATTTTGGGGCCAGGCATTGCCACCACCTTGTACCTGGTGATATGAATTTCTACCAATCGTTTGACATCCTGTTTATGAGAATAAAATCATCTGTCCTCCCTGGACCTGGCAAG
The DNA here is from genome assembly GCA_935064755.1 of Tragelaphus eurycerus. NCBI lineage: Eukaryota > Metazoa > Chordata > Mammalia > Artiodactyla > Bovidae > Tragelaphus > Tragelaphus eurycerus. The sequence goes on along the minus strand of CAKXYN010000045.1, from coordinate 2,643,718 downwards.
GCATAAAAACGTCTTCAAGATGAGATGGTAAATTTTATGTTAAAAAAGCTTTAATATAATAAAGTACTAGACAAAATTAAGAAGATTCATTTGCTATAGGATAGCTCTTCTAGACTCCATGACTCTCCATGGGATAAACAAAATATTTAGCATTTCCCACATTGATCTTGGCTTCCCTTGTGGCTCAGCTGGTAAATAATCTGCCTGTAATGTGGGGAGACCTGGGTTTGATCCCAGGGTTGGGAAGATCCCCTGGAGAAGGGAACAGCTACCCACTCCAGTGTTCTGGCCTGGAGAATTACATGGACTGTATAGCCCATGGGGTTACAAAGAGTTGGACACAACTGAGTAAGTTTCACTTTCACTTTCGTATTGATCTAACAAACTCACTTTCCTGGAACTTCTCTTGTGATTCATCTTCCTTGGAATCTGGGACACCCTGGAGAAGGTAATGGCACCCCACTCCAGTATCTTGCCTGGAAAATCCCATGGGTGGAGGAGCCTGGTAGGCTGCAGTCCATGGGTCAGACATGACTGAGCAACTTCACTTTCACTTTTCACTTTGATGCATTGGAGAAGGAAATGTCAACCCACTCCAGTGTTCTTGCCTGGAGAATCCCAGGGACGGGGGAGCCTGGTGGGCTGCCATCTATGGGATCACGCAGAGTCGGACACAACTAAAGTGACTTAGCAATATAGGAACATGTGCTGTTTTTATCACCATTCTTTGAATCCATCCTTATTCTACACTTAAACTATCCCTCATATAAATTCATCCTAATCCAGAGAGTTTGCTTAACTTTTTTGTCTGTATAGACATTGAACCATCAGTGTTCATTTGGCGGTGGGAGGAAGTAGAGTGGGAGTGGGGTGGGGGTAGGGTGGCAGGGGGTGCGGTTTGAGCTGCTTTGCCCAATGCATACTTCTAACTTGGAGAAATTACCTTGCTAACTGTAACTAGCTGCTTTGCAAGTATCTTCCCTCCACCATGAGACTTGTAGAAGTGGGCCTTTTCATTCTTATTCACTTGCAGAAAGAGGAGATGATGGTGTGGCTCAGAAAGGAAATCTGTCAACCATACAGATTTTTAGGAGTGTTTAGGAGTGGTGTTTAGGAGTGTTTTCTCATATGGCTCATCACAAAAGGTAAGCTCATCTTATCTTCAGGCTTCCAACTGTGAAGGCCTGAATCTGAACACAGGGAGACACAATGTTCACAGGAGAGGGTCTCTGCATTTGCAACATACATAATGGCCTCAAAGGCACATGTGTTCAAATATAAGAGCACTCCTTGTTTTTGGCAATGTATCCCCTTTTCCTTGGCATTCCTACCTTTTGACTTTTTTTCAGGAAATGGTAACTTTAAAAATAAAACCAAATTTCAATAATTAATAATATAGGTCGCTATGCTACAAATATGATTCAGTTTGAGGTTAAACTTTGATTGATTGCTGTGTATACAATAGCTTGATTACCCAGTTTTTGCTCGATGGTAGTTTTCTAAACCATTTTTTATTTCTAATTTCCTGAGTTGGTTTTTGGTATTTAGTCTTTTTGTACCAAATTAGCACAATACATTACACGTGTGTGTGTTTGCTCAGGCACTCAGTCGTGTCCAACTCTGAGACCCCAGGGACTGTAGCCCTGCAGGCTCCTCTGTCCGTGGGATTTTTCAGGCAAGAGTATTGCAGTGGGTTGCCATTTCCTCCTCCAGAGGATCACAGTGATTCACAAAATCTTGTTCTTACTAGGACATAGAAAATAATATACTCTCCTGGTTTATTTGAAGAGAGATCTGGAATTAGGTCTATTTGAATTTCTCTTAAAAATTAAATATCTAAGTTTGTATATTTTCTCAATAAATAATAAATGTTTCTTTAAACGATATATAGTTGATACATAATATTATGCTTACTTCATTTGTATTACATAGTGATTTGATATTTGCATACACTATGAAATGGTCACATGATGAGTCTAGTAACCATCTGTCCCCAAGGTCATTACCATATCATTAACCATATTCTTTTTGATGCATTTTACATCCCAATTGCTTATCTATTTTATAACTGGAGGTTTGAACCTCTGAATCCCCTTCACCTGTTTTGCCCAACCAATATTCCACTCTGGTAACAACCCACTAGTCTCAATATTCATGAGTCTGTTTTCATTTTGATCAGTTTGTTTTTTGTATGCCACATGGAAATGTGATTATATGGCATTTGTCTTTCTCTGGCTTATTTCACTTAGCATAATACTCTCTATATCTATCATGTTGTAACAAATGCAAGATTCTATTTCTTATGGTTCAATAATATTCCATTGTGTGTGTGGAATATTCCATTCCAAAGTGTGTATGTATATGTATGTGTGTTTATGTATATATCAGTCTACCAGTGGACGCCTAGGTTGCTTCCATATCTTGGCTGTTGTAAATAATGCCGCAGTGAACATTGGAGTGCATATATCTTTTCAAATTAGTGTTTTTTATTTCTTCTTATAAAGACCTAGAGTGAAATTTCTGGATTATATGGGTAGTTCTTTTTAATTTTCTGAACAACCACCATACTTTTTTCCATAGTGGCTGTACCAATTTACAGTCCCACCAACAGTGCACAAGGGCTTTCTTTTGACCACACTTTTGTCAATATTTGTTATATGTTCTCTTTTTATGAAAGTCAGTTCTGACAGGTGTGAGGTGGTATTTCTTTGTGGCTTTGTATATTTCTGATGATTGCTGATGTTGAGCATCTTTTCATGTGACTATTAACCATATATTTGTCTTCTTTGGGAAAATGTCTTAAGGAAACTATCAACAAAATGAAAAGACAGCTTACTGAATGGGAGAAGTTATTTGAAAATGATATCTTAAAGGGGGTTAATATACAAAATACACACACAAAAAACATGCAACTCAATGTGAAAAAAACAAAAAACTTAATTAAAAAATGGGCAGAGGACTTGAACAGAAATTTTTCTATTTTAAAGAAGGATTTGTTGAAATATTCTGTAAAATTTGCAGTAAATCCATATTCACCTTATGGATGAGATTGAATAAAATTTTATTGAATTCTTTGCATTTGTTAAATGCATTCTAATTTCCCAATATCATATTTCCATTCTACAAAGTAAACAAAGACTTCACTGACTATTAAGATACAGAAAAGCTATTCAAAGAATGAACCTTTGCTATTGGTACTGAATTTCAATTCACATTTAATGTTCTATGTATTGAAAGAAAGAAAATGCTAACAGTGTTCCATGGTTCAGTGATTTTTGAGATAAAAATATTTTCAATTTACGATTCTATGGATTCCTAAAGAGTGCTTTAGACTTTGGATGAGTGCTATGAGAAAGGTTTTATGACCACCAAGGGCATTTTCTTCTTAGAGTGTGGGTTACCTGGCATGTAGCAGTCACTTAGGAAAGGTTGAGTGAAGTCACAACATTTTATTGGGTTGGCCAAAATATTCTTTTGGGTTTTTCTATAAGATCTTACAGAAAATCCCGATTAAACTTTTTGGCCAACCCAAGGTAGTTTCATGTTTTAATGAAATTACATACCAGAATATTAGGTCATTCTATATAAGCTCATCTGATTTTCTTCTATCTTATGTTTTCATTTAAGAAAAGTTATTCTACGGGAATCTTTCTTTCACACTGATTCCAAAACAGTTAAAGAAAATGAAAGTTGCTCAGTCATGTCTGACCCATAAACTATATAGTCCAAGGAATTCTCCAGGCCAGACTACTAGAGTAGGTAGCCTATCCCTTCTCCAGGGGATCTTCCCAACCCAGGGATTGAACCCAGGTCTCCTGCATTGCAGGCAGATTCTTTATCAGCTGAGCCACAGGGAACCCCAAGAATACTAGAGTGGGTAGCCTATCCCTTCTCCAGCAGATCTTCCCAACCCAGGAATTGAACCAGGGTCCCCTGCATTGCAGGTGGATTCTTTACCAACTGAGCTATCAGGGAACACAATACAATATATCCCTATTTTCTATATTCTCTTACTATGATTTTCCACTGGACTGTATTATTAGCATGGCTTCAAATTCTGCTCATGAAAACTAGGAAGGCATCACATAAATTCTTGATTACTGTCATCATCATCCATTCATATGAATGATTGATAATAACCTCTAGTATTAATCATAGTTGCTACTTTGCACATGTTACTTCAAATTCTTTGCAAATCTAGAAGGTAACTGTTACCCTACTCCCATAAGTGAGAAATGAGGGGACTAAGGATTAATAACTTTCCTGAGGTCACATAGTTAAAATCATCTTGTGCTATGATGTGAACCCAGATCTGAAACTGTCACAAGCCAAGAGCATTTTCAATATGTCATCCTGCTAATTCTTCTGGTAATGAATTGACAGTAAGGAAAATTTCAACTTTCTCACACATGTGGTGATTTGTCATTAACAACTCACCCCTACAGCTTTGAGTAATGATTTCACATAGAGGAAATGCAAAGCAGTTTATCATTTTGGTAGATTTAGAGTTTGCTAGTAGCAGATGACTCTAGGAGGCAATTCAAAATGAGTCTCAGCTCGTCCAGTTAGGTAGACTTCTGACTTGGAAATGCATAGAGATTTAATTTTTTTTTTCTCTTTGAATTCTGTAATTATAAAGGCCTCTAGAATTCACTTATTTCATGTTGCTCCAGTAATTTTTTACTCAAGCTCAGGTGACAATATAGTTTTGACTGAAGTACTTTATTCTAAAATGTTGGGATTTATATACATGATGTCAACAAATTTACTTTAAGGTTAAAAGACTCTTTTTAGACTAGGCTTGCTTACAAAATGATAGTAATACAATTTATTGAGCACTTACTAAGTGTTTGTCTCCATGCTGAGCACTCTTCTTGTGTTGGATCACAGTCTTCACAATCATTTCATGAAGGAGTTTGTCTTCATTTATGAGGAAACTGAGGAATAGAAGGAGAATATATTGATTGACTAAATCTAGGTACCAAAAGATTCTGAGAAAATTCAGTAATAGTCTGATTTTAGCAAGATAAAATTTAATTTAGAAAAACACAAGGTCCCGTGCTTGGGCGTAGAACAACTGTGCAAGTATAGAATGAGGAAAATGTGATTTACCATCAGAACATAAATATAGAAAATGTATTAATAGAGTTTTGTTCAAGAAGAATTTCTAGACAATGAAATATTGGCATTGCCAAATTAAAAAAAGAATAGTGTGAACTTAGTCTGCATTAATGGAAGCAAGGGGAGGCAAGAGGCCAACTTTCCTGTTTCTAGATTTTTCCAGTTTTAGAGTGATTCTGGTCTTAATGTCATTTTTTTTTTTTTAAGTTATAAATGGATTCAGTGTATTTAAAAGAAAACCATTATGCTGGTAATGGTTCTGAAATCATGTTAGATTTGAAAAATGGTCAAAAGAGACAGCAGTGTTTTCCACTGAAGAAAAATAAATAAATAAAGCTTCAGGGATAACAAGCTAGCTGGGCTTCAACATTTGAGAAACTGCCACAGACATTACTTTTGTTTAGTATAAATTCAAGTAGTAATACTGGCAACAGTGAGGAGGAGAGGAAGCTACAGACAGAGAGAATTCAACTCTTAACAAGCAAGATTTCTCTAATAGCTGGAGCTGCACAAATATGAAGTGAACTGCCTTTGGAAGAATAAATGTCTTGTTTCTGTATGTCTGGATACTCCAGAATGAGTTCCTTGGACTAGACCCGTGTGACACCTTCCAACCTTATGACTTCATTATTCTCAACTCTTCTTGGGGGACAGGGGAACCTGGCAGGTGACTCTGCGAACTGGTTTGAACAAGTGGCAGCCTTAGGAACTTTGGAGAAAGCCTGCCAGTGATACAGGATTTTAGCAGAAGTAGCCAGACCTAAGGTACAAATAAAAAGGCTGAATCCTCCTTTCTCACTCACATGACTGCGTTTTCTCATAACTCCCCCGTTGTGCTAAAACCGTCTTTCGTTGTGTCTTGGCCTCACACACACACACACACACACACACACACACATATAAATAAGTTTCTGGTCTCAGCTCTAAAAGGATCACTCCTAATTGGTTCATCTAGAAGTTACACTCAAAATGGCTTTGATATCATTTTACTGAGGCTGGTGCTGACATACCTCTCAGCTTTCCTCAAGTTCAAAGGCTGGTTCTTACATTAAGCTCCCTGCCTCGAAAGATAAACTCAGCTGGCTTGGGGACACCTATTTATCCAAAACAAAGGGACACCTGAGGTATAGAGTCTCATGAATTTAACAGGATTTTCTTTCCTTACTATATGGGTGAAAGGTGTTAATGGATAAATCATTCTTTCTATTTCAGCACAAGATGTGGTCTCTGCCACACTAAATAATCAGATATAAGAAACCCTTTATTGTTTCTAGGGAAGAAAATTTAATATTTTTATGTCTCAAGGTTTGAGAACACATGCAGAATCAAACCTATAATTATAACACTGTGTTTAGAACACAGTTACTCCTCTGAAGGATGTACGTGTGGTTTTTGCCAGTGTGCTATCAAATTCCAAAATACCTTTCCACAATACTATAGTTTGTCATGCCTCCTAAAATTTTTTTAAAAGACACTTTTCCAACGAGCGTAATGTTTTAGGATAGAGCTCTTTCCGAATCACAGAGACATTCTTAGTTGACACAGACACAATAGAGACATGAAGACCACCTTTCTGAATACAGATTGATTCTGTTCATCGCATTAGAAAGAGAGGAAGTAATAAATTTCACTGAGCAGGAGACTACTCATTCATCCTGAATCAAAATCAATCGTGTTGAAATTGTGTCACTGTGCTGCTTGTTTGATTCCTGGCATAAAAGCCTTAGTTATGAGTTTTCCAGTATGCAAATATCTAGTTTTGGCAAAATTTGTAATAGTCTCCATATGTCATCTGCTTTTTATCAATTATTTCAATGAAGAAAGTGTTATACATTTAACGTTGGTTAAATGTCTTCTTAATGACGTTATGTTTTACATTTTGTGGTAAAGTGAGAGAGATCATTGAATCCTAAGACCTGAATTGTCTGTTTCTAGGTGACATTGCACTTAAACATACCTTGTTATCGAAAATGTCCTGACCTAATTTTACAGCCTGGTGTGCACTCTCTGTCCTGTATTCCAAAGTCACTGTAATTGGCATTACCATCTTAGGATCTTGCTTAAATGCCTCTTGCTGTGATATAATTTCACGTCTTGTCCTTGGAGTGGGCTTTATTTTGAAATTCTGCCAAGAACACCATCATTCTGACTGCTAGAGTTTAATTAAACATAGCCTTAAAGAATGTCTTTCAAAGGATATATCTCACCCAGTTTCCATTTATAAACCACAAAGTTGCATATGCTTTGAAATGACAATAAATCATCTTCAAACCAAGACTTAAAAATATGGGATGATTTGATGTTAAGCTCTGTTGGGGTGAGAAGTGCTTCCTAGAAGGAATCTCGTGGTTTATCCACGTCCTAGATCTCTCAGGCACCTGGAAGCACAGTGTTTGGTGGGAGAGGATATCAAATATCTGGCTAATAGAAACATTTTAATAAGTGATGCTCTTGACTTTCTCAGCTCAGAGGCCCTCCACCAAACACTCATTTCTGCTCAGTTTCTGGACCAATTAGAGAACATTATAGTAGCTTCCAGGGAACTAGGTGATGGGACCTTGTAATATCTGGTGTGCTCAAAGTAATGTCTGGACAATCTTTAGTCCAGGGAAACACAGCTCTTTCCCTGAAGACCACTTGTTTGTCTGGTCTATGTAGCTGGTTTCTTCCCAGTGTTCTGGCTTCTGCTGCAGAATTTCACTGGCCCTGACATTCAGCCAGAATTTTTCTCTCTCAGGAAACTGGAACTTTGGATGTAATCCTAGCTGTTGCTGTGACAATCTAGCATCGTGATGCTCTTTACATAGAGCATAATGTCCCTTTGAAACTGTGTCTATTATGTCTCCACAGTGTCAGCACATGCTCTGGGGTACTTATGACTGTCAGGATCAACTCAAGTTAACCATATTTCTATGGACACAGGGACTTGGACACCTGCTGAATGCTCCATCTGGCGCCAACATTTCAGTGAGTTAGCCTCCCAGCTTTGCTCACTCATTCCCTATTCCTTTCCCATTCCCCTGATCTGCTATGAAGACCCTGGTGTGCTTATCATCCTGGGGTCCATATGCTATGGTATGCTGACTGATATAAATCAAAAGAAAAAGGAGAGGTATAAGGCTGAGAGCTACATCTACTCATATCAACTGTACATTTACACTGATTTCTCTACCTCCATATTCAGTGAGATCCAAGGCAAGTAACAAAGTGTTCAGAGAAAAGCAATGTGCTCACAGAGGCCAAAAAGATAATTTAAGATGCTATTTTGATCCTGAATTTGATGAGCATTAAATATGGCCACTCCTTTAATACTCACCTGAATTTTGTGTAATAATAAAAGCTCTTAAAAATATTACTAAGATACCATTACTTTGTTCTTCATTATGTAATGGTCCCACTGCACTGCAGGGCAAGGTTAAATTACTTTTTGAATTATTTATCATTCTGTACTCACTGGTTCACTCATTTTTTCCATTAACTGGGTTAAGTCAAGAGTTGATTTTATGGGGAAGAAATTCCTGGAAGGAAGCAGAGTGAGGCTATAAATTATATCTTTAGAGGAACTTCTTTCCTCCAGATATTTAAGAGTAAAAAATAATCTTCTGTGTAGAAAAAAATTTCATTAACTCTTATGTGAGAAGAATGAATCATAAGATTTCTGCAAAATGTTTCTAGGAAGCTACGAAAAGATACATCTACAGTTTACATGTCAGCCATTAGGAATTAGAGATTCATGCAGTAATATTCTGACTTAGCCTATTCATGAGCCAGGACCATAAGGGATGCTCCATCACTTTCATATTTGTAGAGAAATATGCCAACTTCCATTTTTTCATGGCAAGATGAGTCTTTTGAATGGTGACAAATCTGAAATCCCTTTGCGAGTGGAGACTCAGTAGTGTGACTCAGTGAGTCTCATTTGGATTACATTTCCTTTGACTTTAGGGAATCAGGAAGGTGAGTGTAGAATGACTTTCATTCCTGATACCAGTTGCATAGATTTATTTCAGTGATTGATTAAAAGATCACATGGTTTTGCTAAGCACTGCAGTGCTGCATCAATCTTTAAGAGAGTTGAAACTGCCATTAATTCTGCCCTGCTGTCTTAGAAAATTCTGAAAGACTGTATTCTGTCATTAACAGACATAAACAGAGTTAAACGTGAACGTGAACGTGAAGTTGCTCAGTCGTGTCCGACTCTTTGCGACCCCATGGACTGTAGCCTACCAGGCTCCTCTGTCCATGGGATTTTCCAGGCAATAGTACTGGAGTGGATTGCCATTTCCTTCTCCAAGGGATCTTCCCAACCCAGGGATCGAACCCGGGTTTCCTGCATTGTAGACAGACGCTTTACCGTCTGAACCACCAGGGAACTTAAAAGTGGTCTCAATTGCTGTGAAAATTGTGGCTATGAAAAGAAACAGGTCCAACAAAAGCATTTCACAGTATTCTTTTTTTTTTTTTTTTAAAGCTTCATATATTTTATTTGCCCAATTAATTTAAACTTAAATGCAGAAAGTACAAATGATTACTGCAGCTAATAATTAAAGGGATGCTTATTTTGGAAACATGTAACCTTGAAGTCATTTGAGATTTATTTTACCCTGCTGATTTACTTGGATGGCGGTGGGAGAATGTCAATTATTGTTTTCTTTATTATTTTTAATTACAGGACAAGTGTTTACTGCTGAAAAAATTTCAACATGAAATAAGTTTATAAAGTAAAAAGTGAAAATCTCCATCTGCTCCCTAAAATATTTTGGTGGAATGGGGGGAATACTACTACAGTGAGAGATTGGCATTTGAAGAAAGGTGATGGCAGATACAGGTCTCACTCTACAAACTCCATGATATGAAAATGGTTATGTTCTTTTTCTACAACCACTTAGAGTAGGAGCCTCTGTATTACTGAATAATTTCTTCCCCTTAATCACACCCCACCTTTTCCCTCAGAGTTGGGCCCACAGTTGTGGGCTTACAAAAACTGGAAGCCCACCAGGCTCCCCCGTCCCTGGGATTCTCCAGGCAAGAACACTGGAGTGGGTTGCCATTTCCTTCTCCAATGCATGAAAGTGAAAAGTGAAAGGGAAGTCTCTCAGTTGTGGTCTGACTCCAAGCGACCCCATGAACTGCAGCCTATCAGGCTCCTCCATCCATGGGATTTTCCAAGCAAGAGTACTGGAGTGGGGTGCCATTGCCTTCTCTACTATTGAGATGATTCTTGTCTAATATGGTAGTGGGTGGTAGATTCATCTAGGTCCCTCCCTGCAGAGCCTCTGAAGGTCAGGTGAATCCTAGTTTAAAGTTCCTGCTCTCCTTGGACTGGTAAGAAGCCCTGTGATCTTCTCTCAGGAGTATGGGAACTTCCCCCACTCTTGTATCATCTGGGGTATCCTGAAACTGTGAAATTGACTTAGACCTATGTGCCCAGACACTCCACACAGCTACTTCTCTGGAAAGGGACCCAACCACTTCTCTCAGATCTTCCAATTTATTTGCAGGCTGTCATCGGCCTACCCTGGTCTTAATCTGACTTTGCTTGAGGATGGCTGAAGAATGGGATTCTGAGTTTCTGTTTTATAGACCTAATTTGATCAAGATCTTACTGTTTACTTTCTAACTCTCCTCTGTCCTCTTTGATGAAAGAAGTCAGCTGAGTAGTACCTTCTGACTTCACCATGTCTTTCCCAAATCTCTTCTCCAGGTCCTGAGTTATGAAATACTTCCATTTCTTCCTGAATGTTAAACTTATGAAATTCAAAATTCAGTACTTTCCCTTCTCTCTGCTGGGTCATTTCTTCTGTGAGGCAGGAGGGAAAAGAGACCAGCTGATTAGAGGAAGTGTTAAGACATATAAGAAAATATGATGAGATTTAAATAAAAATATTAATATGAATTATGAATTAATATTATTACATATTTCAAAATATTTTGAAAAAATATGTACCACACTCTGCCATAGAAATGAAAGAGTAGTTTTTTTGTTTCTTTTATTTATCAGTAAAAAATGAAATCATTGAAAGTGTATAGATAGAAGTTTGCAAATTACTCTATTTCCCTTAAACAGCAAATTAATATTATGGACATCTTCAAGTGTAATTCACACAAATCTGACCTAATTTTAAAAGCAACTATCTAAAATGATGTATCTGTGACTGAAAACAAGTCAGGATACAGTTGTATTCTTGCGCCAATTATTCAGAGTCCATGTCTACTCTGATCAATCATTGTATTTATTTAACACTAGTGTTACACTGTTGTTTAGTTCTGTTACTGTTTACTCTTCTATCACCCATGGAAGTACCTTAACTCAACCATGGAGACAGGTTGTTTCTGTGTGCTTAGTCACTCAGTCATGTTGGACTCTCTGTGGCCCCATGGACTGTAGCCCGCCAGGCTCCTCTGTCCATGGAAATTCCCAGGCAAGAATTCTGGAAGGAGTTGCCATTTCCTTCTCCAAAGAGTCTTCCCAACTCAGGGATGGAACCAGCATCTCTTGCTTATTCTGCAGTGGCAGGTGGATTCCTTACCACTAGGACCACCTGGGTTTTTGCTATTAAACAATACTGCTGGGAACATGCATCTTCACAGTATTTCTCTACTATAAACATAGTATTTTTCTGTTGTTGTTGTTTAGTTGTTAAGTCCTGTCCAACTGATTGCTATCCTATGGACTGAGAAGCCAGGCTCTCCCAGCCTTCACTATTTCCCGGAGTTTGCTCAAATTCATGTTGAGTGGATTATATTATCTAACCATCTCACCCTCTGCTCCTCCCTTCTCCTTTTCTCCTCAATCTTTCTCAGCATCAGAGTCATTTCCAGTGAGTCAGCCCTTTGTATCAGGTGGCCTAAATACTGGAGCTTCAGCAGCAGTCCTTCCAATCAATATTCAGGGTTGATTTCCTTTGGGATTGATTAGTTTTATATCTTTGCAGTCCAGGGGACTCTCAACAGTCTTCTCTAGCACCACAATTCAAAGACATCAATTCTGCGGCAATCGGCCTTCTTGATGGTCAAGCTCTCACATCCATACATGACTATTGGAAAAACCACAGATTTGACTACATGGACCTTTTTCCGTAAAGTGAGGTCTCTACTTTTTAATATATTGCCTATGTTTGTCATAGTTTTCCTTCCAAGGAGTAAGCATCTTTTAATATCATGGCTGCAGTTACAGTCCATAATAATTTTGGAGCAAAGGAAAATAAAATCTGTCACTGCTTGCACTTTTTCCCCTTCTGTTTGCCATGACGTGATGGGGCTGAATCCCATGATCTTCGTTTTCTGAATGTTTTAAGCCAACTTTTTCACTCTCCTCTTTCACATTCATCAAGAGGCTCTTTAGTTTCTTTTCACTTTCTGCCATAAGGGTAATATAATCTGTATTTCTGAGGTTGTTGTATTTCTCCTGACAATCTTAATTCAAGCTTGTTATTCATCCAGCCTGGCATGTCACATGATGTACTCTGCATTTAAGTTGAATAAACAGGGTGACAATATACAGCCTTGTACTCCTTTCCCAGCTTTGAACCAGTCTGTTGTTCTATGTTCAGTTCTAACTGTTGCTTCTTGATCTGTATACAGTTTTCTCAGGAGGCAGGTAAAGTGATCGGGTATTCCTATCTCCAGAGAAGGCAATGGCACCCCACTTCAGTACTCTTGCCTGGAAAATCCCATGGACAGAGGAGCCTGGTAGGCTGCAGTCCATGGGGTCACTAGGAGTTGAACATGACTGAGCGACTTCACTTTCACTTTTCACTTTCATGCATTGGAGAAGGAAATGGCAACCCACTCCAATGTTCTTGCCTGGAGAATCCCAGGGACAGGGGAGCCTGGTGGGCTGCCGTCTCTGGTGTCACACAGAGTCGGACACGACTGAAGCGACTTAGCAGCAGCAGCAGTATTCCTATCTCTTTAAGAATTTTCCATGGTTTGTTGTGATCCGCACAGTCAAAAGCTTTAGGATAGTCAATGAAGCAAAAGTAGATGTTCTTCTGGTATTCCCTTGCTTTATGATTCAACAGATTTTTACAATTGATTTCTGGTTCCTCTCCTGTCTCTAAAACCAGCTTGTAATTTGGGAAGTTCTCGGTTTACATACTGCTGAAGTCTGACTTGAAGGATTTTGGCATAATTTTGCTAGCATGTGAAATGAGCATAATTGTAGATAGTTTGAGAATTCTTTGGCATTGCCTTTCTTTGGGATTGGAATGAAAACTGTTTTTTTCTAGTCTTGTGGCCACTGCTGAGTTTTCCAAATTTGCTGGCATATTGAGTACAGCACTTTCAAAGCATCATCTTTTAGGATTTGAAATAGCTCACCTGGAATTCCATCACCTCCACTAGCTTTGTTTGTAGTGATGCTTCCTAAGGCCAACTTGACTTTGCATTCCAGGATGTCTGGCTCTATGTGAGTGATCACACCATCGTGATTATCTGGGTCATGAAGATCTTTTTGGCAAAGTTCTCCTGTGTATTCTAGCCACCTCTTCTTAATATCTTCTGCTTCTGTTAGGTTCTTACTATTTCTGTCTTTTATAATGCCCATCCTTGCATGAAATATTCCCTGATATCTCCAATTTCTTGAGGTGATCTCTAACCTTCCCTATTCCATTGTATTTCTCTACTATATGTGCAAGTGGAATAATTGGACTGAGGTGTATGCATATTTAAAATCATCCAACTTTTTAATCAATTACTCATCCACCAAAAGAATGGGTATACTCCATTGTCCACACCCTTGATAGTACTAAATATTATAATTTTTAAAATGTACACCAATTTTTAGGTAAAAAATATTAGCTATTATTTTAATTTTTATTACTCATATTTCAAGTATGACAGGGTCTGTGTTTTCTGGGCACTTGTACACTTTTTCTCAAATTTACCTCTATATTCTATTTGTTTGGCTTTGTTATTGACTTATAGATGCTCTCTGTTAGTGATATGAGATTTTTGGAATCCTATATATGTGGGAAAATTGTCTCTGCATCTATTAATTACATGTTTTCCTCATATAAAACTTCAGATCAGATCAGATCAGTCGCTCAGTCGTGTCCGACCCTTTGAGACCCCATGAATCACAGCACGCCAGGCTTCCCTATCCATCACCAGCTCTCGGAGATCACTCAGACTCACATTCATCGAGTCAGTGATGCCATCCAGCCATCTCATCCTCTGTCGTCCCCTTCTCCTCCTGCCCCCAATCCCTCCCAGCATCAGAGTCTTCTCCAATGAGTCAACTCTTCACATGAGGTGGCCAAAATACTGGAGTTTCAGCTTTAGCATCATTCCTTCCAAAGAAATCCCAGGGCTGATCGCCTTCAGAATGGACTGGTTGGATCTTCTTGCAGTCCAAGGGACTCTCAAGAGTCTTCTCCAACACCACAGTTCAAAAGCATCAATTCTTCGGCGCTCAGCCTTCTTCACAGTCCAGCTCTCACATCCATACATGACCACAGGAAAGACCATAGCCTTGACTAGGCGAACCTTTGTTGGCAAAGTGATGTCTCTGCTTTTGAATATGCTATCTAGGTTGGTCATAACTTTCCTTCCAAGGAGTAAGCGTCTTTTAATTTCATGGCTGCAGTCACCATCTGCAGTGATTTTGGAGCCCAGAAGGTCATATCTATTTATCTTTTCCTATTTAACTGTTATATTTCCTGTGTTAAAATTCTTTCATTCTAAAATTATTTATAATAATTTGGTTCTTGAATTAGATTTTTAATTTTGCAGATGATTTAACTTGATGTGAAATAAATGCTAACATGTTTTCCACCAATTATCCCAATAGCTTTTCAAATCTTATACTATTTTCACAAGTGAACTGAATAATTAGCATATTCTTCCAAGTTAATATATTTGTCTAAGAAAAATACTAAACTGCTTAAGTTATTGTAACTATTTTTTATACATTGATTATGTGTTGGGGCAAATCAGAATTCATTGCATACATGTGTGCTAAGTCATTTCAGTTGTGTCTGACTCTTTGCGACCCTATAGACTATAGCCTGTCAGGCTCCTCTGTTCAAGGGATTCCCAGGCAAGGATACTGGAGTGAGTTGCCATTTCCTACTCTAGGGGATCCTCCCTACCCAGGGATGGAATCCACATCTCTTATGTCTCCTGCACTGGTAGGGGGTTTCTTTACTAAAAGCACCACCCAAGTCAAAATTCATTACTTTTCCCAAATATACTTGGCAATTCTGGAGTGCAGTTGACCCTTGAACAACAAAGATTTAAACTTCACAGGTCCTCTTTTTATATGTGAATTTTTTTTCAACGAATACAGTACTTGAGTTTTTATTTTACATATTTTAAATTACTAAGTGTAGGGAAAACTTTGTCTTTGATTAGAGATCAAAATATGTGAAATCAAAAGAACAAACATTTGAGTCCTAATTCAACTGCTTCAGCTTCTTCCCCTTAGGTTTTTTGGTTCCTTTGTTTCTAAGTCAGAGAAAACATTAGATGGATTTTTGACTATGTCCAGGTGGGTGCCTCTAACTCAACACATTTTCAAGGGTCAACTTGAAAGGGTCAACTTGAAAGGGTCAACATTTCCTCTGAGATTTGAACTGTAGAATTAATTCTTCAGGTTAAAGTCATAGAATACATTTTGGGAATGAGAGAAGCATAAATAATTAACTGCCCCTTGAAGACTGGGATTATATCAGCATACAAGCAGTGCTATCAAGTACCTTTGGAGATGGAGGATAGCTATGTTTTGTTTTCTTCCATATCCTCTATGGTTATTCATCAGTTTGAATCTTCTCACTCTTCTAAGTTGAATTTATTCTTTATATTTTTTTAAAAATTCTGTCCCTTTAGTTCATAGTTATAAAAACATTAGTAAAAGATTGCATATGCCTTCCTTTCATTATTAGTTAATTCTATGATTATCTTAATTTTGCTTCTAACATCATTTGCATTTGCCCTCTTCTTCATTGCTAAGACTAGAAGTTTGTCAATTTCACTGGTGTCTCAAAGCGGCAGCTCTTGTCCTCTGTATAATTTTATCATTGTTTAGTCATCAAGTTGTGTCGACTCTTTGTGACCTCATAGACTGTAGCCCCCGTCCATGGACACGACTGAAGCGACTTAGCAGCAGTAGCAGCAGCAGACTGTAGCCCGCCAGGCTCCTCTGTCCATGGGATTCTCCAGGAAACAATCATAGAGTGGGTTGCCATTTCCTTCTCCAGGGGATCTTCCTGACCCAGGTATTGAATCCGCGTATTCCTGTGGGTTCAAATCCTGTATTTGCCAGTGGATTCTTTACCACTGAGCCACCAGGGAAGCCTGTAATTTCTGATTAACTCACATCTGATTTTGTTATTGTCATCATTCTTATAGTTTCCTTTTAGCTTAAAAAAAGTTTCTCTAATTGAACACTTAGTATTTTCAGGCTTTTTATTTTTATAGTAAACATATTTATTATACTAAAATGGAGATTTATATTTAATAAAATATACAAAGTGAAAGAGAAACGGCCAACTAGGAGAAATGTTTTCAATCTCCACAACAACAAAAAATGAGAGTCCATAGTAACTAATGATCTCATGAGAATATGAATAATTATATGACTTAATTGCTAACAAAGGTTCGCCTAGTCAAGGCTATGGTCTTTCCTGTGGTCATGTATGGATGTGAGAGCTGGACTGTGAAGAAGGCTGAGCGCTGAAGAATTGATGCTTTTGAACTGTGGTGTTGGAGAAGACTCTTGAGAGTCCCTTGGACTGCAAGAAGATCCAACCAGTCCATTGTGAAGGAGATCAGCCCTGGGATTTCTTTGGAAGGAATGATGCTAAAGCTGAAACTCCAGTATTTTGGCCACCTCATGTGAAAAGTTGACTCATTGGAGAAGACTCTGATGCTGGGAGGAATTGGGGGCAAGAGGAGAAGGGGACGACAGAGGATGAGATGGCTGGATGGCATCACTGACTCGATGGATGTGAGTCTGAGTGACCTCCGGGAGTTGGTGATGGACAGGGAGGCCTGGCGTGCTGTGATTCATGGGGTCTCAAAGGGTCAGACACGACTGAGCGACTGATCTGATCTGATATGACTTAAAAGGGCTTCCCTGATGACTCAGATGGTAAAGAATCTGCCTACAATGCAGGAGACTGGGTTCAGTCCCTGGGTTGGGAAGATCCCCTAGAGGAGGGCATGGCAACCCACTCCAGTATTCTCACCTGGAGAATCCCCATGGACAGAGGAGCCTGGCAGGCTATAGTCCATGGGGTCACAAACAGTCAGACACAGCTGAGCAATGAAGCAAAGCACATGGTTTAAAATGATGAATGTATATGAAGTAACCTGAAGAACCAAATGCACAAGAAAATCAGTTCAACATAATTAACAGGGAAAATGCAAATTAACACAAGGAAATGGCTGTGTTACCTATCAAAATGGCAAAAATAAAAATGTATTAAAAACACTGACTTAAGGATTTGGTGAAATGGGATATAGTATAAATATTGCAACTATTTTAAAGAACAATTTCACAATATCTAGCAAAGTGGAAGAAGGTGTACCAACCATCTGTAATTACAGGATGTAACTCACTTTTTAAGTTTAATGTATACCTAATTAATGGCAATTCTTAAGTATAAATCTACTTTTAGGTATAGTGAAATTCTCTCACAAATAAACAGAAATCAGTACAATGATCATTTTCTCTGTTTCTAATCAAGAAATTTAAAAACTACCTATAAGACGAAGAGTAGAAAAACGGATTAAATAAACTAAATGGTATATTGACAAACAGATAAGATGAGTGAATATGATGTCTATATTCATTTATCAATGAGTGTTGATCCTAAAGACATAATGTTAAGCATAAAAACAAGTTGAATTTTGTTACCTACCATATACATAATTAAAAGCAAAATTATACTATGTTTTTTTTATCCTGTAAATAATTATTAAGAGTATAAAAAATAAGTATTTTTAGTACATCAAATTTGTGATAGACAGTGATGGATCTTGGAGGAAACTGGGGAAACAATCAACTTTATCTGGAGTTGTTTATTTATAATAAAAATATCTAAAATGTCATAAATGTCATAAAGTGTCAACATTAGTCCACCTGTGTATTTTATCTTATGCATTTACATATATTTATTTCAATTTTAAAGTCTCCTTGTGGTATAATAAATTTTCTTCTAAATACCACATTTTTGCATTCAGTATAATTTGCTTATATAGTCCACTCATTCAGTTTTGTGATTTCATCTTTAAAATTTAAAAAATTAATCTGTGCTTTTTCCAAGTAATTAGATAACTTTTCAGTATGCTATTCAGTTATTTACACTATCTCTATAGAACATAGCTTTAATAGTATATAGGTTTAGCAATTTATGGGAATTTTCTTTGACCCTTGCATATAAAAAACTTCCTTAAGTGCCATGAAGGCATTAGCAAATGATGTGAGGTCCCTACTTAATGGGTTCAATGTCATATGTAAGTATGTGTGTGTTCACATGTGTATGTATGTGTGTTCATACCTGTGTGTGTGCATGACCATTTCTAGGATAGGTTAAAGCTTTCTAGAATAATTGTTATTTCAGTTTATCCTTGTATTTCTGTCAGTTTGTCCTACATTTATGATCTTATATTCAGTGCATATGAGTTTATATGCAAGAGGTACTTAATGGATGGGCTCTTAATCAATATAAACTATTTTCATTTAAAAAATAAATTTCCCCTTAAGTTTCATTCTGTATAGCTTTCATATTTCTATTCTTTGTTTGTTCACAATTGTCTGTTATTTAGTTTTCATTTTTCTCTTCTCATTACATCTTTGTATGTTGCAATACTATTTTATAAACTTCCAAAGTCAGGTACACACTGAATTTCAAAAAGAGAGTGATGTTAATTTGCCAGAGTTGTATCTCTCACATTCCTTCCCTCCATTTCCTAATGAGTTTTATGAAACCTCACATCTATTATTATTTATTTAATACCAAATCTAAATTAGCAGTGTTTGTGGCAAAAGATGTAATATAATACAAAGGGATGCAGTGGAGCAGGTAATCAACAAAAGTGTATAGTATGACCCTTTCTTTTAAGGGGCATATCACCTAGAGAAACAGAAAAAACAAGTAAATGCCAATAGTATGAAATTTATAATTTGTGTGATATTCAAAGAAGATAATGCTTATTGGAACAGTTAAAACAAACATCATGGACCTTTTAATTAGTGAATGAAAATAAGGCCAATTTGATTTTTTATAGAGGAATAGCATAAACAAAAATTTGCATTCAGCAGACACTGACTGAAGCCACTTTTTCCAAGAATTGAGATAGGTCTTGGGAATCCAGTAGTGTACAACAATGGCTCCATAAAATGAAGCTCAGAGTCTATCAGGAGATTATATCATCTGAGTAGTTATAAAATTAAGTTCTATACCAAGAAGCTGGAGAAGGAAATGGCAACCCTCTCCAGCATTCTTGCCTGGAGAATTCCATGGACAGAGGAGCCTGGTGGGCTCCAGTCCATGGGGTTTCAAAGAGTCAGACACAACTGAGCAACTATCAATCACTCACTCACCCAAGAAGCAAAGTGCTGGGAAGGCTGGGAAAGGCTTTCCCAAAGTACAAATATTAAACTGAGATCAAAAGAAAGAGTGGTAGGAGGGAATTTATGAAGCAGAGGAATATTGTGGTCTCAGACTCCAAGACAGGTGGCATCTGGCAGTTTCTACCTCTCCTGAGGTTTGAATGAAAAGAGAAAGGAATTGGATGCCTTGGGAAGCAGTGAGAAGTACACTAGAACCAATAAGATAGACATTTTAGGTCAGGTTAAAGATTTTCATCTTTTAGGTCAGTAAACCACTGAAATATTTAAATAGAATAAGGATATGAGGGTAGAATAAGGATGATTGACTTGATCAACATTTGCATAATAGGATCCCTGTAGCTGGATGGATCACCCAGGCTCATCCTCTATAGAGAATGGATTTGAGGCATAGAGAGAAGTCTTAGGGGAAGGGGCTGTTGCAAAAGTGCCACTGAGATCTCATAGTAGTCTTGTCTAGCATGCTAGCATTGAAATGGAAAAAACAATTTGTTCAGTTCAGTTGCTCAGTCATGTCGAACTCTTTGTGACCCTATGGATTGCAGCACGCCAGGCCTCCCTATTCATCACCAACTTCCAGAGTTTACTCAAACTGATGTCTGTTGGGTCAGTGATCCCATGAAACCATCTCATCTATATCGTCCCCTTCTCCTCCCATCTTCAATCTTTCCCGCCATCAGGGTCTTATCAAATGAGTCAGTTCCTCGCATCAGGTGGCCAAAGTATTAGAGTTTCAGCTTCAACATCAGTCCCTCCAATGAATATTCAGGACTGATTTCCTTTAGGATGGACTGGTTGGATCTCCATGCTGTTCAAGGGACTCTCAAGAGTCTTCTCCAACACTGCAGTTCAAAAGCATCAGTTCTTTGGTGCTGAGCTTTCTTTATAGTCTAACTTTCACATCCATACATGACTACTGGAAAAACCATAGCTTTTACTAGACAGACCTTTGTTGGCAAAGTAATGTCTATGCTTTTTAATATGCTGTCCATGTTGCTCATAATTTTTTATCAAAGGAGCAAGCATCTTTTAATTTCATGGCTGCAGTCAACATCTGCAGTGATTTCAGAGCCCCAAAAAATAAAGTCTGTCACTGTTTTCACTGTTTCCCCATCAATTTGCCATGAAGTGATGGGACTGGATGCCATGATCTTAGTTTTCTGAATATTGAGTTTTAAGTCAACCTATGGTCATGTATGGATGTGAGTTGGACTGTGAAGAAAGCTGAGCACTGAAGAATTGATGCTTTTGAACTGTGGTGTTGGAGAAGACTCTTGAGAGTCCCTTGGACTGCAAGGAGATCCAACCAGTCCATTCTGAAGGAGATGCTAAAGCTGAAACTCCAGTACTTTGGCCACCTCATGCGAAGAGTAGACTCATTGGAAAAGACTCTGATACTGGGAGGGATTGGGGGCAGGAGGAGAAGGAGACGACAGAGGATGAGATGGCTGGATGGCATCACTGACTCGATGGATGTGAGTCTGAGTGAACTCCAGGAGTTGGTGATGGACAGGGAGGCCTGGCGTGCTGCTATTCATGGGGTGGCAAAGAGTCAGACACGACTGAGCGACTGAACTAAACTAAAGTCAACTTTTTTACTCTCCTTTTTCATTTTCATCAAGAGGCTCTTTACTTCTTCACTTTCTGCCATAAGTGTGATGTCATCTGCATATCTGAGGTTATTGATATTTCTCCTGACAATTTTGATTCCAGCTTGTGTTTCACCCAGTCCAGTATTTCTCATGATGCACTCTGCATATAAGTTAAATAAGCATGGTGACAATACATAGCCTTGATGTATTTCTTTCCTAATTTGGAACCAGTCTGTTGTTCCATGTCCAGTTCTAACTTGCTTCTTGATCCACATACAGATTTCCCAGGAAGCAGGTCAGGTGGTCTGGTATTCCCATCACTTTAAGAATTTTTGACAGTTTGTTGTGATCTACGCAGTCAAAGGCTTTGGCATAGTCAATAAGGCAAAAGTAGATCTTTTTCTTGAGCTCTCTTGCTTTTTCAATGATCCAATGGATGTTGACAATTTGATCTCTTGTTCCTCTGCCTTTTCTAAATCCAATTTGAACATCTGGAAGTTGACGGTTTACATACTGTTGAAGCCTGGCTTGAAGAATTTTGAGCATTACTTTGCTAGCATGTGAGGTGAGTGCAATTGTCTAGTAGCCTGAACATTGTTTGGCATTGCCTTTATTTGGGATTGGAATGAAAACTATTCTTTTCCAGTCCTGTGGCCACTGCTGAGTTTTCCAAATTTGCTGGCACATTGAGTGCAGCACTTTCACAGCATCATCTTTCAGGATTTGAAATAGCTCAACTGGAATTCCATCACCTTCACTAGCTTTGTTTGTAGTGATGCTTCCTAAGGCCAACTTGACTTCGAATTCCAGGATGTCTGGCTCTAAGTGAGTGATCACACCATCGTGATTATCTGGGTCATGAAGATCTTTTTGGCAAAGTTCTCCTGTGTATTCTTGCCACCTCTTCTTAATGTCTTCTGTTTCTGTTAGGTCCATACCATTTCTGTCCTTTATTGTGCCCATCTTTGCATGAAAGTTCCCTTGGCATCTCTAATATTCTTGAAGTGTCTTTCCCATTCTATTGTTTTCCTCTATTTCTTTGTATTGATCACTGAAAAAGGCTTTCTTGTCTCTCCTTCCTATTCTATGGAACTCTACCTTCAAATGGGTATATCTTTGCTTTTCTCCTTTGCCTTTCACTTCTCTTATTTTC
Source organism: Tragelaphus eurycerus (assembly GCA_935064755.1). Lineage (NCBI taxonomy): Eukaryota > Metazoa > Chordata > Mammalia > Artiodactyla > Bovidae > Tragelaphus > Tragelaphus eurycerus. Next base: position 2,621,274 of record CAKXYN010000045.1, on the reverse strand, counting down.
ATAGCTATTTGTAAGGCCTCCTCAGATAACCATTTTGCCTTTTTGTATTCCTTTCTCGATGGATGCGAGTCTGAGTGACCTCCGGGAGCTGGTGATGGACAGGGAGGCCTGGCGTGCTGTGGTTCATGGGGTCGCAAAGAGTCGGACATGACTGAGCGACTGATCTGATCTGATCTGATCTGATTCCTTTTTCTTGGGGATGGTCTTGATCACTGCCTTCTGTACATTGTCTTGAACCTCCATCCATAGTTCTTCAGGCACTCTGTCTATCAGATCTAATCCCTTGAATCTATTTGTCACTTTCACTATATAATCGTAAGGGATTTGATTTAGGTCATACCTGAATGGTCTAGTGGTTTTTCCTACTTTTTTCAATTTAAGTCTGAATTTGGCAATAAGGAGTTCATGAACAATTTATAGGGGAATAATATTTAGGAGGGTTTTAAAATGGAATTGGATGTGAAATGAGAAAAGATGGATGAGTCAAGAGAGAACTCCAGGGTTTCTGTTCTCTTCCACAGGATGTGGAGGGTAGGAGCATGAAGAGATCATGAGGTTTGTTGAGGACATGATCACGGTTATTGAGAATGGAGTGAAGATGCAGGTGATGACAATGATACAGTGTGCCAGCAGCTGGAAACACCTACTGGAGGTTGGTCCAATTAAAAGTGAAAATTTTATGGGTTGGGAGGAGGTACATAAAAGCAACTGAAATAATATGTAGAATTAGGCACAACCACATTGTGTATGAGCACTTCCTTGGTGATTTTTTTGACACGATTACTTCTCAGAGTCATGGTTTTATCATATTAACAGTATAAAATTCTACACTTTCACAGGGTCTTTGTGAGAATTAAATAGAATAATATGGGTGAAGCATCTAGTTCAATAGTGCTTAATAACTTTTTTTAAAGAGTACCGGGAGAGAGAAATGAGGTCCCATTTTCAATTTGAACTCCAACCTTATACATTGTTTATCACAGTCTCTATTTCAGATGTTTGGAAAAAGAAAGGAGATTAGATGATTTGTCTCCAGTCAAAAGACTTTTATTTGTTAAGTCTATTCTCTAAGTACTAGACCAGCAGGCAAGCAGGCATTTTCCGAGCACATGCTGCAGTAACACAAATTTTGAGACTGAGATTGAAAAATTATTGACTCTTTTTAATGAAACTATCCCAAATTGTCTCCACACAAAACACAGTTGTCATTTTGATGATATACCCAAATATAAGGCACTCAGGAGGCATGAAAATTTTCAGGCTGTGGCAAATTGGTTTGTGGTGAAGAAACAGCCAGTTGCCTGGTTCAGATCAGATCAGATCAGATCAGTCGCTCAGTCGTGTCCGACTCTTCGCGACCCCATGAACCGCAGCACGCCAGGCCTCCCTGTCCATCACCAGCTCCCAGAGGTCACCCAGACTCACACCCATCAAGTCAGTGATGCCATCCAGCCATCTCACCCTCTGTCGTCCCCTTCTCCTCCTGCCCTCAATCCCTCCCAGCATCAGAGTCTTCTCCAATGAGTCAACTCTTCGCATGAGGTGGCCAAAGTACTGGAGTTTCAGCTTCAGCATCATTCCTTCCAAAGAAATTCCAGGATTGATCTCCTTCAGAATGGACTGGTTGGATCTCCTTGCAGTCCAAGGGACTCTCAAGAGTCTTCTCCAACACCACAGTTCAAAAGCATCAATTCTTCAGCGCTCAGCCTTCTTCACAGTCCAGCTCTCACATCCATACATGACCACAGGAAAGACCATAGCCTTGACTAGGCGAACCTTTGTTGGTAAAGTAATGTCTCTGCTTTTGAATATGCTATCTAGGTTGGTCATAACTTTCCTTCCAAGGAGTAAGCGTCTTTTAATTTCATGGCTGCAGTCACCATCTGCAGTGATTTTGGAGCCCAGAAAAACAAAGTCTGACACTGTTTCCACTGTTTCCCCATCTATTTCCCATGCAGTGATGGGACCAGATGCCATGATCTTCGTTTTCTGAATGTTGAGCTTTAAGCCAACCTTTTCACTCTCCACTTTCACTTTCATCAAGAGGCTTTTCAGCCCCTCTTCACTTTCTGCCATAAGAGTCGTGTCATCTGCATATCTGAGGTTATTGATATTTCTCCCGGCAATCTTGGTTCCAACTTGTGTTTCTTCCAGTCCAGCATTTCTCATGATGTACTCTGCATATAAGTTAAATAAACATGGTGGCAATATGCAGCCTTGACGTACTCCTTTTCCTATTTGGAACCAGTCTGTTGTTCCATGACCAGTTCTAACTGTTGCTTCCTGACCTGCATACAGATTTCTTAAGAGGCAGATCAGGTGGTCTAGTATTCCCATCTCTTTCAGAATTTTCCATAGTTTATTGTGATCTACACAGTCAAAGGCTTTGGCATAGTCAATAAAGCAGAAATAGATGTTTTTCTGGAACTCTCTTGCTTTTTCCATGATCCAGCGGATGTTGGCAATTTGATCTCTGGTTCCTCTGCCTTTTCTAAAACCAGCTTGAACATCAGGAAGTTCACGGTTCACATATTGCTGAAGCCTGGCTTGGAGAATTTTGAGCATTACTTTACTAGCCTGGTTATCTTCTGTCAAAATACCCAAGAAAAAAGCACTAATCCAAAATAAGGCAATTAAGTCTTGAACCTACTGGCTCTAAAGAAACGATTCTGAGTTCTGGCTTTGTATAAAAAATCAGCTTCTGCTTTTCGCTCTCTAGTTCACAGTTTCTACCACTTCCTGTTTGATATCTTACATCTGATTCTTCATGTTCACTTGTACTATCTGCCTAGGACTCTGCATTCGTCACTGAAACTTTTCTTTTCCTAATAATAACTGGTTTAAATTCTGACTCTGGTGCTTATTATTTGACCTTAGGTGAACTCTTTAACCTCTTTAAACTGTGTCTTTTTCATCTTCCCTGATGGCTCAGACGGTAAAGAGTCTGCCTGCAGTGCAGGAGACCACGGTTTGATCCCTGCATCAGGAAGATCCCCTGGAGAAGGGAATGGCAACCCACTCTAGTATTCTTGTCTGGAGAATTCCATGGACAGAAGAGCCTGGTGGGTTACAGTCCATGGGGTCACAGAGAGTCAGACACAACTAAGCAACTAACATAAGGACACTAATACTTAATTTAAAAGTTGTCATGTGGATTAAAAGACGCTTACTCCTTGGAAGGAAAGTTATGACCAACCTAGATAGCATATTCAAAAGCAGAGACATTACTTTGCCAACAAAGGTTCACCTAGTCAAGGCTATGGTCTTTCCTATGGTCATGTATGGATGTGAGAGCTGGACTGTGAAGAAGGCTGAGCGCCGAAGAATTGATGCTTTTGAACTGTGGTGTTGGAGAAGACTCTTGAGAGTCCCTTGGACTGCAAGAAGATCCAACTGGTCCATTCTGAAGGAGATCAGCCCTGGGATTTCTTTGGAAGGAATGATGCTAAAGCTGAAACTCAGTATTTTGGCCACCTCATGCAAAGAGTTGACTCATTGGAGAAGACTCTGATGCTGGGAGGGATTGGGGGCAGGAGGAGAAGGGGACGACGGAGGATGAGATGGCTGGATGGCATCACTGACTCGATGGATGTGAGTCTGAGTGACCTCCGGGAGTTGGTGATGGACAGGGAGGCCTGGCGTGCTGTGGTTCATGGGGTCGCAAAGAGTCGGACACGACTGAGCAACTGATCTGATCTGATCTGATCTGATAGAACAGTACATGACAACAGATTAGTGCTCATGGCTGTATACTGAAGAAGTAAGTGATGTTTTTCTTAGCTGTTCTGAAAGCACGTACAAATGGATGTTTTTGAAGTCAACCTGTTCTCAAGATATTCCAGTCCAGCATTTCTCATGATGTACTCTGCATATTTTCTGGAACTCTCTTGCTTTTTCCATGATCCAGCGGATGTTGGCAATTTGATCTCTGGTTCCTCTGCCTTTGAGGATGAGATGGCTGGATGGCATCACTGACTTGATGGGTGTGAGTCTGGGTGACCTCCGGGAGCTGGTGATGGACAGGGAGGCCTGGCGTCCTGCGGTTCATGGGGTCGCAAAGAATCGGACACAACTGAGCAACTGATCTGATCTGATCTGATCTGTTCTCAAGAAGCCACTTCAATTAACACCATTCACGTTCTGGAGCTTCTCTGAACCATGGTTTACCAATATCTATACCTTATTAGCACATCTAGATATCAACACTTGCAACTCATGCTTTCTGTTTTTTCTCCCAGAGGATGACTCAAATCTGGGCTCTTTGAAAGCCCAGACAGGGCCCATTTTAGTGACTCTAGAAAAAGGGGTCAGCACTTTGATTCAATTTCAGTGTTTCTGTGAAGATGTTGATCCTTACCAGCTACCCTCCTAACTCATTCACCTCTTGTAATGTGTTTTACTCCTATAGTTAGGTTTCTTGAGACTGAACTTTGTTCCTTCTTTTCTAATCCTTATAAATTATCATCATATCAGTGAGTTCATTGGAAGTTTTAAAATTATTCTTTATGGAAGAACTGTATTTAAAAATTCAAACACCACCTAAAACAAAGAAAAGAAATGGAAAATCTTTCTACCTTACCCAATCCTTTATTCCTTTCTTCAACATAACTACTTTGTCAGTTTTAGGTTATGTTCTTACAAAAAAGAAAAAAATCAAGTTTACTCAACTATGTATGTGTGCATTTTTTTATTACAAATGAAATTATACCATACTTTATATAAAACTTTACATGTAAATATGTACATATCAATATTTTAATGGCTGCACTGTATTCTATTGAATGAAATATGTATAGATGATTTGTGTAACAAATCCTCTGTTGTTGGACTTTAAAATTATGTTACTTTGTGTGTGTGTATATATATTCATGCATATTAGTGTATTTTTCATTAAAGACATGTTGGAGACATGAACTTAGTTGCTGAGAGTGGAGATGGCAAGATAGTATATGAAGCGGCAATTTCCAGATTTCTTTCTTGGGTAAATAATTATATGGGATGACACTCACTGAACTAAGGAATGCCAGCATAGAAAGGTTTTTCATAGGTGGAAATCATGGCTTCAATTTTTTACAGGTTAAGTTCCAGTTAGTCTATGGGGCATCCAAGTTGAGCTTTCCAGTAAGTAATTAGATATAGTTGCCTGAAATTCAAGAAACAGGTTGTGGCTGCCAAGTTTCTTCTGCAGCAGACTGTGAAAATGGACAGTGATAGAAATTAGTAGCCTGATGTAGGAATTCAAGTGCGACTGTAGATGAGTCTGAAAGGAAGAAAGTGATTCTATTATGACTTGAATAGTAATGCCTATAAGACAAAAAAAGACTACTTCCAACTTGAAAAGAATATACTGCTATATTGTAAGCATGCGTTTCATTTATTAAGGCTAAATTCATTTCATTTGATAGTTATATTCTCTTATATTTAAATTACGGAAAGAGTATAATTAAATTATTCAATTTGGTCACAAGCCCACATGTTAATTTCAGGAAAATTAGCATATTCTTATGCCATATGTTTTGTTGTTTGGTCCACTGTGCCATTTGGAGGGAAACTCTGAGCAGGCAGAAAGAATCAAGTACTGAAACTGTAAACCCAAAGTGTTAAAATTCTCATAGAACCATGTCAATCAGAGACAGGACCAGTATCTACTGTAGAAGATTTATGAGAGATGCTTTTTAAGAGGTTGTCCCTTACAAGCTTTCCAACTCTAACTCTAATTCTGACTGATATGAAGAGAATCCAAGTATTTGTTTAGTCAGGAATCCAGGGCTTATTCCAAACCAGCCCTGAAGGCAAAGGAATCCTCCACTTACTCCTAGGAATCCCCCAGCAGGCTTCATGACCCTGTCAGTCAAGAATGAACACCCTGTATCTGTAACCTACCCCGTCACCTGAGGCCAGAACTCTCTAATTGCCAAGAGAGAGAAAGCAGCAGTCATTTTGACACTACAGGGGACATTTCTTCCCATTTCTTGCACAGCAAATTCACAGTGTAGAAAGTGAAATTTTCTCCCAAGCTCAGTTTTAGCTCAGAAGAAAACGTACAGTATACTTCAATTACTGTAAAATACAGGTTGTGCAGTAGAGCACATCAGAACACATAATCTGGATCTGATAGTTAATTCTCCTTTCTCTTTTTATACTGCATAACTCTCGGGAGATCTCTCTTATATAAAAGGGACAGAGGCAGTTAAAATAATTAGTTGTTTCCACCCCAGCATCATGAACCTGGGGGAGACCTGTAAGTATTATTTGATAATGGTAATGGTGATGAACATACTGAGAAATTGGTACCCTCTTCCCAAGCTTGAGAAGAAAAGGGTTCTGTAAATTTAAAATTCTGGTAGTTTAGCTAAGTGAGTCTTTGTGACAATGATTGGAATCACACATGGATTGGAAGAGATTCTTGAGGGCAAGCTAATGACAGTCCCAATACTAGTTGAGAAAACTGTCCTATTTGCTTAGTTGAAAATTTGGATGAACAAAGGGGCATAGAATTTGTTATAAATATAGATAATTATAGATCAAAATATGTTTTTGAGATTATAACTTAGATTCTTGTCATAATTTTAATTAAAATATTGGTATATTAACATTTATATAATTAAACAATACTTTTTTCAGTTGAATGAAGTAAAACATTACAGCAATTGAGAAGAAAGCATATCACATCTCCTGAGGGCATTAATAAATATTGAAATATTATAATGAATTGTGTACAATAAATACTTTGTATTCATGGTCAAAATCTATAGAAAATCCTTCCTGTCGGATGCTGGACAGTTAAGTCTTAATTAAAATCTTGTATCTCATTTTCTTGCAGTCTTCACTTGAAATATGCTAAAGAAAATCAAGGTCCTAAGGAAAGAAATCAAAGTGAAAAACATATTCAGACAAATTTCCAGTGGAGCCGCATCCAAGTTTCTCCTAGTCAATTGCAACTGTTTACTATTACCTAAGAGAGACATTTCAAAGGCCTGTGTGCTGCTATATTACAAAGTTTCTTCACTCTAATAGAAGATGCTTTGGATGACTGAGCAGATATATGCTCATCAGAATATAATAGGCATCTATAGACAAAATCCATCCAAAGAATTTTCTAGGCACAATGTAAAATGCGGACCAAAAAAAAAAGTAAACTATCTATGTGAATCAAAACTCATCTCCTAGTACAACAGCTAAAGGACCACTGCTTAGAGAAGCAATCACAATGACAGAATCAATGTCTGAGTATGTCTGAGTTCATGATTTCTCTGAGTCTCTTAGCAGTAAATTTTATCATGGATCATTTTGGTTCTATCATTTTTTAATTCAGACTGACAGATTTATAGCAAAAAATAAGTAAGCAAGAAGGAGAAAGAGCATGAAAGAAAATAAAAAGTGAACACCATAATTTATGATATGCTAGAGGAAGCTTTAAAGCTGCTGTTTTGCTCTTTTCATGCATATGATTTATGAGAAAGAGAGACTTAAGCAGAAAATGAGAAACAGATTTCACATTACCAACTCATCCAGTCAAAGTGGATTGTGAGGAACTTCCAACAATTATTGTCTGAGAGATGCATTACCTAGAAGCCTCATTCTAACCCCTGAAAGAATAATCTTTTTAAGTAAAAATGCCCTTGTATTAGTCAAACTCTATCCAAGAAAGTGGAAGCCACCCTAGGTTTTTAATCCAGAAATATTTATATAGAAAATTGCTTCAAAGATGATAGAATTGTTGAGGAGCAAACAGAAGCAAGTAAGGCAACCTCAGGAAGACATTACTACCTCAAGAGCAGGAGGAACCATGGCAGGCAGTGTAACCCACCTGGGAACCAGAGTCACAATGGAAATGTCTTGGTTGTAACTGTAGCTTCAAAGTGAAGGGCTTCCTGGAGGGAAACTGGAATTATGGAGAAGCAGCAACTCATAGAGACACCACAGGAGCAGAAGGAATGGGGGCAGCAACAGCTAGGCTTTTCTCCTCCTTCTGCCCTCTGATATTTGGCCAGTGCCTTCCTGTATAAGTAGGCTTGAGCTGACTTAACAAAATACCATAGACTGGGTGGCTTAAAAAATAAACTTATTTTCTCACAGTTCTGAAGGCTAGAAGTACAAGATCAAGATTTCTGTGTGAGATTGCTTTTCCTGGCTTATTAGACTGCCTTCTTGCTGTGTCCTCACATGGCCTTTCCTCAGGCATAGACAAGGAGACAGAAAGAGAAGCATTCTGTATGCTGTCTGACTATAAGGACACTAATTCTATCAGATCAGGGTCCCACCCTTATGACCTCACAATCTCAGTTACTTTCTTAGACACTCCATCTCCACATACAGCTGTTGGTGTTTAGTCATTAAATCATGTCCAACTCTTTTGTGACCCCACAGACTGTTGCCCGCCATGGACAGTAGCCCACATGGGATTTCTCAGACAAGAATACTGGAATGGGTTGCCATTTCCTTTTCGGGGAATCTTCCTGACCCAGGGATCAAACCTATGTCTCCTTCATTCGCAGGTGTATTCTTTACCACTGAGCCACCAGGGAAGCATATGGTTAACTTATTAGAGGTCAGGGCTTCAGAATATGAATTTAGGGGAGACACTCAGTCCATAATGCTGCTTTTGACTGAAATGTCAAAGGGCAAAGGATCCTAGGAAATGTTGTAAGATATAGAAATAAGGGAGAGGCAGAATAGACCTGAGGATGCTAACCAGTAAAATTGCCATCAGAATTATTTTAATCTAATTTTTAATGGAACCTGGATAAAAACAAATAATAGCATTAAATGGATGTAATATAATTTGGTGAAATATGTGTTCCTTAATTGGAGAAGGCAATGGCACCCCACTCCAGTACTCTTGCCTGGAAAATCCCATGGACGGAAGAACCTGGTAGGCTGCAGTCTATGGGGTCGCTCAGAGTTGGACACGACTGAGCGACTTCACTTTCACTTTCACTTTTCACTTTCATGCATTGAAGAAGGAAATGGCAACCCACTCCAGTATTCTTGCCTGGAGAATCCCAGGGACAGGGGAGCCTGGTGGGCTGCTGTCTCGGGTCGCACAGAGTCGGACACGACTGAAGCGACTTAGCAGCAGCAGCAGCAGTATTCCTTAATTACTAGAAATGGAAGATCAGTATATACCCATAAATTTGACATTTGTAATAAAAATCTTAGCTATAGAAAATGGCTAATTTATCACTAAAAATAATTTCCCCTAAACCTGAAACCTAATGATTACTGAAGCATTGTAGAAATTTTGTTTCTAGACAACAAAGATGATTTGCCTATCTGATGAAAAAGATAAACTATTACAGGAATAAAATAAAAATAAAATTCTACTCTAAAAAGCTAGAAAACATATAAAAATAAATTTCAAGATTTTCTTATTAATCTCCCCACTCCACTCACTCATATGGTTGAAGATGCTGTTGACAAACATAGAAAAGCAGTATTTCTCACTTCAGTTCAGTCACTCAGTTGTGTCTGACTCTTTGTGACCCCATGGACTGCAGCATGCCAGGCCTCCCTGTCCATCACCAACTCCTGGACTTTACTCAAACCCATGTCCATTGAGTGGGTGATACCATCCAACCATCTTATCCTCTGTCATTCCCTTCTCCTCCCGCCTTCAATCTTTCCCAGCATCAGGGTCTTTTCAAATGAATCAGCTCTTTGCATCAGGTGGCCAAAGTATTGGAGTCTCAGATTCAGCATCAGTCCTTCCAATGAATATTCAGGACTGATTTCCTTTAGGATGGATTGTTGGATCTCCTTGCAGTCCAAGGGACTCTCAAGAATCTTCTCCAACACTTCAGTTCAAAAGCATCAGTTCTTCTGTGCTCAGCTTTCTTTATAGTCCAACTCTCACATCCATACATGACTACTGGAAAAACCATAGCTTTGACTAGATGGACCTTTGTTGGCAAAATGCTTTTTAATATGCTGTCTAGGTTGGTCTAGGTTGCTGTCTAACTTTCCTTCCAAGGAGTAAGCGTCTTTTAATTTCATGGCTGCAGTCACCATCTGCAGTGATTTTTGAAGCCCCCAAAATGAAGTATTTATTTCTCACTTAAATAGGATCAAAAAGCAAGAAAATCCATTATAATTGTTTGTACAAGGGGTCTTTTATCCAAATCAGTACCCTAAATCTGATAAGTCACAGAAAATCCAAATCCAAATGGATAAACTTAACTTCCAGTTATTACACTCACTTTCATAAAAGGTGTGAAAAAGCTTTACACATAAAAGTGCTCATTAAGTCATTATTCATAATATTGCAAACTAGAAATAGTCTAACATTTTTGACAGTAAGACAATGTTGAAAGAAGCCATGATACAGAAAAATAATGGATGGTTACATAATTGATAAAAACTGTAATTATAAGGGGAATTTATAACATACTGCTGCACAAGCACTACTAGAGCAATGTTATATGAAAAAACGGTGAAATACAGCAAGTGTTAATATTAAGGTTATAATGTTACAAATGTTAATTGTGGTTAACAATTTTCTTTGAGTTTGGGGATTATGGATTCTTTTCCCCCCTTTCTGCTTTTCTCTGCGGTATATATTTTTCACATTGATCATTTAATACTCTCAGCAGGAAAGAAGGTGATAAAAATTGATCATTGCCAGTACCCCACACCTTTCATCTTCTTTGGTATCTCTCCAGTCTCCTTAACTTAACACAGTAGTTTCGAAGATCAGACCTATGAATGCTTAGCAACCCATGTGGCCAGCTGCTCACTACTTCTTAGCACTATTCCAGCATCTTCAAATAAATTCATCTATTTAGAATCTGTTATCCACTGAGCATCATATTAATGCAATAGGAAATTCAAAGAAGTATGCCATTTCTGTGATTTAAACTTACAATTTGATTGGGGACAAAAGTCATTTACTTGGAATAAAAATTAGGGAGTAAAACAACATTTAATTTGACACACTTTGGCCCATGTATTGGAGATACTATTGACAGCAGAAGTTATTCTGGAAAATAGTTATATTTTTTTCATTAATTTAGAGGAATGTTTCAAGTTATTTAAAAATCATAAATATCAAAATCTGATAAGACTATATTCCTGCTTTTTTCAAATATTAAAACTCTTCTCCCTTAGAGCAAAAAGTTGTTAAAGGGCATAGAGTTTTTCCATTTAACCTGTCTAATTTATAAAAGAAAACCTCTATTTTCCTAAATTTTGTCTGAATTCTAAGTATTGCTAACTATTTTTACAAAGAATATGTTTCACTCTATGACAAACAAATTTATTTAAATATGAAGATTTTCTTACAAATTATGTGGAAAGTTAATATTTATTTCAAAATAATTAAAACATTTATATAGAAAGTGAAAAAAAGAAAGTTTAGATTATTCTACAAGAAAAATTATACAATGGTAAGAGTTGCCAAACCTAATTTGGTGTGGAAAATTAATTATCAAATGTATTGTACATAACTGTCCACTAAATTATACTAGACTTTAAATCAAATGGAAGCAGAAACACCTTAAATCTTCACATTGTCACTTCATGTAAACTATGCAAGAATGTAGTAGATGAGAACTTTGTAAGGTCACAATTTATTAGTTTTTAAAAGAGGGTAGCAAGGTTGACGGAGAAGGCAATGGCACCCCACTCCAGTACTCTTGCCTGGAAAATCCCATGGGCGGAGGAGCCTGGTAGGCTGCAGTCCATGGGGTCGCTGAGAGTCGGACATGACTGAAGCGACTTAGCAGCAGCAGCAAGGTTGAACAGTGTTTGAAATTCTCTTCTTAACTCAGAGAGTTTTTTTGTGTGTGTGCTATTTCCTTTCCTCTTAGAATAAACAGAGAATCTTTTAATTCATTCCTTAAAAAAATTTGCCTAATTATCTCAATATTTTCTTACAGTTAACACCTGACTCCCCAGCTTGCCTTACAAGATAATATACAGAGGATGGTTTCTAAATGCTTGTGTGTCTGTATGTGTGTGTTTGTATGTGTTGTGTATGTTTAGACTTGAGAAAAAAAATTAAAGTTACTGCTGAAAAATAGGCAGACCATGTAATCAAGTGAGATTTTATGAAACTGATAAACACATTCTGTTTGCTGTCCATTTAATATTTTTCAGAAGAAAAAATTAATCTGGGTAAGACCATTGTCTATCTTATTTTTAATCATTGCATATTATGATACACCTTTGGATAAAATAAAACTTTAGAATGCACTGACTGCAATGCCTTATGAACAAGCTCTCTCCCCACTCATAAGACAAGGCAAAATGCTGCTAAGAGTTTCTGTGAGAAAATGTTGGTCCAGAGAATAAAAGTGACAGAAGACCAGGTAGATGACAAGCAGTGTGGGGGAGGGGAGAGTTCCAGCAAGCAATGGTTGAAACTGGAAACCCATGTGCATTAATCTCAGCTACCCATCAACTTGTAGGGTCATTGACCTTGAATAAATGAATTTATTTCCTGGTCAAATACTTTCTGAATAGGTGCTCACAGTTTAATCAATTTTCAGCCCTCACTCAGGTCAAGATGAATCTCTGTGGCTCAAAAGTTAATTAAACCCTTTCTTCCAACAAAACAGATTCGTTCCAAACCATTTGATGCTAGCTTACGACCATTTCTCAAAAATGCTTCTGAAAAAAAAAAAAAAAAAAAGCTGGTGATAACAGAAGCTGAGAATCCTGGGGAGCCCTTGTGGAGTTGCCCATATGGGTTGCAGAATGCTATCCTGTGGCTTTTAGACAGGAGTGCTAACAAATGTCACGGACACATAAGTGTACTATTGACCTTGGTCAGAATCCACTCCAGCAATCTCAAAAGGAAGGTTGTTGATTTTATGGAAATTGAAAAATCACGAATAAGTTCCTCTGTGATTTTTTTCTTTCATTTCCAGTTACCTTAATATTTCCCAAACCAGAAGACTAAAAAAGAAACAAAAGAAATACTTAATTATTTAAAGATGTTATACAAGAAGAAAAAGCAGTTTGAAGTCTGAGTGTTCCTGGAGGTTTAAAATGTTCTTTGCATATTTTTAAAGCTTCCTAGCAGCTATTCCAGCTGCAGTGCTTGAGGGGGAAATAAATGAAGTATGCAAGTGCCGTTCAATATAATGTGATTGTCTTTTGGCTGATTTTCCAACTGTCTTCAGCAATTGTTGAGAAAGCAATAGTTTTATGCCCATATAACTGCTTAGTTTTCCATAGCTGTTGCATGTAGAATATACTAGATGTTTAAAAGAAGTGGGTGACTCTTTTAAAATATCTCGTTTGAAAAACAACTAAAAAGTAACTCTTTCCATGACTTTGGCAGAAGCAGAAAGCTCAAGAACAACCTGCTTTAGTCCCATGGCTACTTGTCTATTCAGCAGAGCTCTACCTGAAACAAAGATCTGAGGGGCTAGAAGCCTCAAGAGAGAAGGGAAGAGGGCTCATACATACTGTGTCTTCTTTAATGGGATCAAACATACCTCAAGAAACAAGGGACAAAACAACTGCCATCTCCTTTATTTTTCTGTGCAGTTGTGATTTGAATCAGTGCCCTTATCTGAATAACCACCATTCACAGGCTCAGTTTGAGGATTGCCACTTATTACCTGAAAGATTTTGACATACAACATCCCTCATGTTTGTCTGTGACATGTTAAATCTCAAACCCAGATAACAGGGAACTCAATAGAGAAGATCTGGAATAATGTCTAAGATCTAAGACAAGAAAGGGTGAGAGGAGGTTATTAATTTAAACTAGGAAATCCTAGGTTTGCCTAGTTTAAGTTAATAACATCAGTTTAAAACTGTCCTAGTAAAATAGAATGCTCCGAAGTATATTAAGACTTTTAAATATTGTGCATCTTCAGAATTCTAAATGGTTTTTCTGTATAAAAATAGGAGTAACTGGTAAGAATTTAGATTCAAATAAGTGTATTTTATTTGTGAAATAGTAAGTGGTGAGTAAATCAATCAGGGATTTCATATCAAGATAATATAACTATCTTTAGATGAATTCTCTATACCCAGGGTCTAAGCAGTTTATTGACATAATAATGAAGTCAAGGTCACATGTGATCAGTAGAAACATAAAGACTCAAGTGGTCTATGACTCCCTGGAAATATAAACTAGATATAGTATCTATCTACCAAACTACCTGCCTTTCATCTATTTATTAGGGGGAAAGGACCCAAGTTTTCATGAGAAGCTCAAGATAATACAATTACCGCAACATCTTGTGAATCACAGAGTTGGTTATTAATGCTATTTATTTCAATGTCTAATCATGATGTTACAACAGCAGACAGTATCATAAACACTATCACTAAAAGACTATTTCCTTAAAGCAATAGCTATAAGTGTTTAGCAAGCTTTCACTATAATATTTAAGCATCGCTTTCCCCTACAGAGAAATTCAGATTACAACTGGCTACTCATTTTGAAAATCATGCCTCCAGTTATTTCTTATAAGTCATGTGCTCTGGGATTTAAAGTATATAATTTTTTTCTCAAACTTCAATAATCTATACTGCTGGCTCTCTATAGAATTATATATTGGATGCGTCCAATCCAAAACTTGTCACCCAAGGATGAGACAAGGCTTCTCATACTGTGAAAATGTAATGACTCACACAATTCCAGTGACTCTAGTTCCCGCTTGCAGTATGAATGCATGCAAAGAAACTCCTATAAAATTTCTTGTACACAGAATACATTCCTGTACCTAGTACTATCTCACTGTCTTCCTGAGAACACAATTTACATTTGCTGTTATGATTTTAGTGATTGCTATCTTTTTATATTGAAATATGGGTAAAACCTTTTGAAAAAATACATAATTGTGAAGGCAAAGTGAGGTAATACACGTCAAAGCATTTGGATGAAGAAGGCAAGTGTATTTTATAAATGCAAGATATATTAGCCATAATATGAGATAGAGAAATTTTAAACTTCAGTTTATTAAATATTTTATGATGTTAAAATATTGCTGAGTTTCAGAAAGAAATAGGCAGCACATTAAATGAAGTTACTCCATGAAATAGAGGGCATAAAAAATTCTAATTTTCTCTAGTAAAGTACCAGTAGCAAGTAAATAAAGAAAACTAATTTTTTTTCATATTTGAAGACTGAGATTAATCTTGCTCAGGATTTTAACTCCATGCTGCTGCCTCTGTTTTGATAAGGTAGGTGATATTGTAAAATGGCATTGCCAAGATGATATAACTACTATCTACTAAATTAGGATAAAATTCACCATGTTCTCTTTTAAAGTTACATTTCTGATTATTTAACATATTTATATATGCATATCATTTTTGTCAAATTAACTCGAAGCCTGTATTAAATAAAAGTTCTATAAAGTTAATTATATTTGTCTTTGTAAAAGATCAATCACATTAAAAGCTTTCCAATTCACTAGGGGTCCACAGTAAGTCACTGGACTTACGTTTGTTATGTCTGTTATGAAAGTGTGAACGTGAAAGTGTTAGTTGTGCAGTTGTGTGCGACTCTTTGTGACCCCATGAACTGTAGCCTCCCAGGCTCCTCTGTCCATAAGATTCTCCGGGCAAGAATACTGGAGTGGGTTGCATTTCCTACTCCAGATGATCTTCCCGACCCAGGGACTGAACCTGGGTCTCCTGCATTGCAGGAGATGGTGGCTCAGACCACCATCTGAGCCACCAGGGAAGAAACATACCAACAAATAAGCTGGGACAATCAGGACATTCAAAAGAAATAGACATCTCTGACCTCCTAAAATGAACTTTATGCCAACAAAATTTTGTTTGCATATGTTTGATGTTTTCACACACACAAAAATAGAGTAATGAATTAAACATTTTTCAGGCTTAAGTCCTTGCAATATTAAACAAACAAACAAACAAACAAACCCAGCTTATCCATTTACTCTTTTAAATGGTGATGAGTGGACTCCAGGAAGTATTTGATGACCACTGTGTGTTTGTGTTTTTTTTTTAACATTATTATTCTATTGACCATATGAGATAATATATCTAGGCACTGTTGTGCAGCAGGAAAAGGATTACTAAAATCTGTAAAAGAAGGTACCTAAACCACAGTAGCTATAGGGAAAAGAAAGGAAGAAGAAAATGTTTGATGACTGGAAAAGAATATCATCTACTTCCATGGAGCTTAGCTTCTTAAAATACAGGCAATGTTCTCTCATTGTAAAGGAGATGCCTGTTACCTTTCTTGTTTTAGAGTCAACTTACAAACTCAATCTGATCACCATCCATGCCTCATCAAACTTAGTTCTTCCTTTCTGAAACATGATTTTCAACTTCCCCAGACCCACTGAAGCTTCTTTTTTATTTTATTTTTGTTGTTGTTGTTCAGTCACTATTTCCTAACCAACTCTTTGTGACTCCATGAACTGCAACACACCTAGCTTCTCTGTCCTTCACTATCTCCCAAAGTTTGCTCAAACTCATGTCCACTGAGTCAATGATGCTATCTAATCCTCTCATCCTCTGCCTCTCTCTTCTGCTTTTGCCTTCAATCTGTCCCAGCATCTGGGTGTTTTCCAATGAGTTGACTCTTCACATCAGGTGGCCAAAGTATTGGAGCCTCAGCATCAGCATCAGTCCTTTCAGTGAATATTTGGGGTTTATTTCCTTTAGGATTGACTGGTTTGATCTCCTTGCAGTCCAAGGGAACTCTTAATAGTCTTCTCCAGCACCACAATTTGAAAGCATCAATTCTTTGGTGCTCAGCCTTTTTTATGGCCCAACTCTCACAACTGTACATGACTCCTGGAAAAACTATAGCTTTGAATAGATGGATCTTTGTTGACAAAATGATGCCTTTGCTTTTTAGTATGCTGTCTAGGTTGGTCATAGCTTTTCCTCCAATGAGCATGTGTCATTTAATTTAATGGCTGAAGTCATAATCTGCAGTGATTTGGGAGCCCAAGAAAACAAAAATCTGTCACTACTTGCACTTTTTCCCCTTCTATTTGCATGAAGTGGTGGGGCTAGATGCCATGGTCTTAGTTTTCTGAATGTTGAGTTTTAAGCCAGTTTTTTCACACTCCACTTTCATTCTCATCAAGAGGCTCTTTAGTTTCTCTTCACTTTCTGCTATGACATCAACTTCTTTGACTTTTCACTTTCATGCATTGGAGAAGGAAATGACAACCCACTCCAAAGTTCTTGCCTGGAGAATCCCAGGGATAGGGGAACCTGGTGGGCTGCCGTCTATGGGGTCACATAGAATTGGACACGACTGATGAGACTTGGCAGCAGCATCTGCTTATCTGAAGTTGTTTATATTTCTGCCTGCAATCTTGATATCAGCTTGTGATTCATCCAGCCTGGCATTTCATATGATGTACTCTGCATATAAGTTAAGTAAGCAGGGTGACAATATACAGCCTTGTCATATTCTTTTACCAATGATGAACCAGTTTTTTTTTTTTTTTTTATTAGGTTCAATTGTCAATGGATTATCCAGACTACCATTTTCATAACCTTCTGCTCTACTGGAAAAGCTTACCTGCTCTTTGCCCGTTGCCTACACTACTCAATTCCTTTTTATATTTATTATCTCTAATTCAAGTTTTGCCCACCATTGGAATTTTATAAAAGAGTATTTAATAATGAAATATTTCTTTAGATCATCCAAAAAATACAGAGATCTTGTTCACTGCACATACATGCTGCCTAGTTTCAGTGAGTTTCTTTGGAGGAAATAATTCTTTTGATCACCTTTGATTCTGTAATGAATGCACATCTTTATATATATATATATAATTTCAAATCCCTCTTTAGTTAGAAAACAAGAATGAGACAAAAAAGAGAAAGAAAGAGAGAAAAAAAGTCTTCTGGCGTCATTCTACAAATATTTATTGTCCTTTAAGTGCCAGTCAGTATTTTATGTGCAAGTATTTTTCAATTAATAACAAATCAGAAAAGATCCCTGTTTTGGTAAAATTGTTTTCCAACTGGGAGAGGCAATAAAAAAGTATATAATATTTAAGTTGGTGATGAAAACTGGAGAAAAACAAAATAAGAATAGGTTGAACCATATGTATTTGAACTAACACCCAAAAAAGATGTCCTTTTCATTATAGGGGACTGGAATGCAAAAGTAGGAAGTCAAGAAACACCTGGAGTAACAGGCAAATTTGGCCTTGGAATATGGAATGAAGCAGGGCAAAGACTAATAGAGTTTTGCCAAGAAAATGCACTGGTCATAGCAAATACCCTCTTCCAACAACACAAGAGAAGACTCTATACATGGACATCACCAGATGGTCAACACCTAAATCAGATCGATTATATTCTTTGCAGCCAAAGATGGACAAGCTCTATACAGTCAGCAAAAACAAGACCAGGAGCTGACTGTGGCTCAGACCATGAACTCCTTATTGCCAAATTCAGACTGAAATTGAAGAAAGTAGGGAAAACTACTAGACCATTCAGGTATGACCTAAATCAAATCCCTTATGATTCTACAGTGGAAGTGAGAAATAGATTGAAGGGCCTAGATCTGATAGATAGAGTGCCTGATGAACTATGGAATGAGGTTCGTGACATTGTACAGGAGACAGGGATCAAGACCATCCCCATGGAAAAGAAATGCAAAAAAGCAAAATGGCTGTCTGGGGAGGCCTTACAAATAGCTGTGAAAAGAAGAGAAGCGAAAAGCAAAGGAGAAAAGGAAAGATATAAACATCTAAATGCAGAGTTCCAAAGAATAGCAAGAAGAGATAAGAAAGCCTTCTTCAGTGATCAATGCAAAGAAATAGAGGAAAACAACAGAATGGGAAAGACTAGGGATCTCTTCAAGAAAATCAGAGATACCAAAGGAACATTTCATGCAAAGATGGGCACGATAAAAGACAGAGATGGTGTGGACCTAACAGAAGCAGAAGATATTAAGAAGAGGTGGCAAGAATACACAGAAGAACTATACAAAAAAGAGCTTCAAGACCTAGATAATCATGATGATGTGATCACTGACCTAGAGCCAGACATCTTGGAATGTGAAGTCAAATGGGCCTTAGAAAGCATCACTACGAACAAAGCTAGTGGAGGTGATGGAATCCCAGTGGAGCTATTCCAAGTCCTGAATGATGATGCTGTGAAAGTGCTGCACTCAATATGCCAGCAAATTTGGAAAACTCAGCAGTGGCCACAAGATTGGAAAAGGTCAGTTTTCATCCCAATCCCAAAGAAAAGCAATGCCAAGGAGTGCTCAAACTACCGAACAATTGCACTCATCTCACACGCTAGTAAAGTAATGCTCAAAATTCTCCAAGCCAGACTTCAGCAATATGTGAACCGTGAACTTCCTGATATCCAAGCTGGTTTTAGAAAAGGCAGAGGAATCAGAGATCAAATTGCCAACATCTGCTGGATCATGGAAAAAGCAAGAGAGTTCCAGAAAAACATCTATTTCTGCTTTATTGACTATGCCAAAGCCTTTGACTGTGTAGATCACAATAAACTATGGAAAATTCTGAAAGAGATGGGAATACCAGACCACCTGATCTGCCTCTTAAGAAATCTGTATGCAGGTCAGGAAGCAACAGTTAGAACTGGTCATGGAACAACAGACTGGTTCCAAATAGGAAAAGGAGTACGTCAAGACTGCATATTGTCACCATGTTTATTTAACTTATATGCAGAGTACATCATGAGAAATGCTGGACTGGAAGAAACACAAGTTGGAATCAAGATTGCTGGGAGAAATATCAATAACCTCAGATATGCAGATGACACCACCCTTATGGCAGAAAGTGAAGAGGGGCTAAAAAGCCTCTTGATGAAAGTGAAAGTGGAGAGTGAAAAGGTTGGCTTAAAGCTCAACATTCAGAAAACGAAGATCATGGCATCTGGTCCCATCACTGCATGGGAAATAGATGGGGAAACAGTGGAAAACAGTGTCAGACTTTGTTTTTCTGGGCTCCAAAATCACTGCAGATGGTGATTGCAGCCATGAAATTAAAAGACGCTTACTCCTTGGAAGGAAAGTTATGACCAACCTAGATAGCATATTCAAAAGCAGAGACATCACTTTGCCAACAAAGGTTCGCCTAGTCAAGGCTATGGTCTTTCCTGTGGTCATGTATGGATGTGAGAGCTGGACTGTGAAGAAGGCTGAGTGCCGAAGAATTAATGCTTTTGAACTGTGGTGTTGGAGAAGACTCTTGAGAGTCCCTTGGACTGCAAGAAGATCCAACCAGTCCATTCTGAAGGAGATCAATCCTGGAATTTCTTTAGAAGAAATGATGCTAAAGCTGAAACTCCAGTATTTTGGCCACCTCATGCGAAGAGTTGACTCATTGGAGAAGACTCTGATGCTGGGAGGGATTGAGGGCAGGAGGAGAAGGGGACGACAGAGGATGAGATGGCTGGATGGCATCACTGACTCGATGGATGCGAGTCTGAGTGACCTCCGGGAGCTGGTGATGGACAGGGAGGCCTGGCGTGCTGCGGTTCATGGGGTCTCAAAGAGTCGGACACGACTGAGCGACTGATCTGATCTGAAGTAAAAATATAGTTTAATATCTGCAATTTCATGTTTCAATCAATATAAAGGATGAAATCATTTTTCTAAGTTCCAAATATCCCAAACATTTGCCCATCTTCTTCGCCTTCTCTCCTCGCTTTTAATAGAGAACTCATTTTTTCCCCAAGGATAACCTCTAACTTTACCTGTTAATTTCCTTTTTCCTTTATCTTTCCTTGATCTTGTCTTCTTAGCTAACTTGTACTAATCATTCGCCTTCCCTCTAGTCCCATTTCTCTGAATCCATTTAATGCTTTTTTCCCCCCCACAAGTTTCATCTTAAGACTTATTTTTCACTGTAAACTTCAACAGCTCAAAATCCTATAGATTTCCTCATCTTTTCAACCCATTGTGACCTCTTATTTTCTGCCTTTACTGTTCCTAGTGGAGGTAGTCTTTATTACTCTTGTAGTTATTTAGTCTAAACTGGCTAATTATTCTTAAACTTTTCATGTGTATATTCCTTGTCATCTCAGTTATGTTATGAAAACCTGAATTTTCAATAAAATTTACTTTTATTTCTTCAGGGTATTTGCTATCTTAAAACAGAAAAATATCTTCACAATGTACGATACTATTAATATACTTAAACATTCTGAGTTGACTTAGTCAGACAACAGGAGGAATAATTATTCTAAACCATCCAACTTTACACAGAGCTGTATATTAAAATGACATGGCTTCCCGGTTGGCTCAGATGGTAAAGTATATGCCTGCAATGCAGGAGATTGGTGTTCAATCCCTGGGTTGGGAAAATCCCCTGGAGAAAGGAATGTCAATCCATTCCAAAAGTCCTGCCTGGAGAATCCTATGAACAGAGGAGCCTGGCAGGCTACAGTCCATGGGGTCACAAATGTCAGACATGACTGAGTGATTTTCACTTTCAAGATGACATAGACTTATATCAAGGTGTGTGTGTTAACAAAGCAAGTAAAAAATTCCAAGATGGAAAGAAAAATTGACACCAGAATTGGGTTTACAAGAAGTCTAGTAATGAACATAACTTTGAAGATTGCAGTATAGATTAAATCTTCGTGAATATGTGATGCTAAGTCACTTCAGTTGTGTCCGACTCTGTGTGACCCCATAGACGGCAGCCCACAAGGCTCCTCCGTCCCTGGGACTCTCCAGGCAAGAACACTGGAGTGGGTTGCCATTGCCTTCTCCAATGCATGAAAGTGAAAAGTTAAAGTGAAGTTGCTCAGTCGTGTCCGACTCTTAGCGACCCCATGGACTGCAGCCTACCAGGCTCCTCCGTCCATGGGATTTTCCAGGCAAGGGTACTGGAGTGGGGTGCCATTGCTTTCTCCGCGTGAATATGTGAACGTGATATAAATAAAATGATTTCCACTTAGGATGTTTTTATTAATAGTTCTCAGGACTGTAAAGAAGAACCAGGACTTACAATGTTAGCTTTAATCTGTAGCACTATTTCTTACACAAATAGGTCTAGGATCAGGGAGAGTCATTAGTGAAGAATCCCATGTTAAGAACACAAAATCTGAGTCTATGTTCATAGTAATCATTGGTAGCAAAATTAAAACATATGGAAATCAGTACTCTGTGCTTGATTGAAATGCAGTGCCCTGTGGTCTTACATTTTAAATATTTCATCTTTATGTGTTTTCAAGACAATGGAGGCTATGAACCTGAGCAAGTATCAATTTAAAAAACAATGATCTAAAAACCCTAAATCTCCTGTGCTGATTAATGGCAACAAAGATAGCCTAAATGGAGCTAATGTGAGATGGCTGTGTTTATAGAGCTTTCAATTTTAAAGGCAAAATGTAATGGTCAAGTCATTATTCATATTTTATTTTTACTCTTGCTATTAATATTCAAACATAAATTCGACTAACTTAGAATTCGACCTTATGTTACCTAATAAACAAAATTGGTGACATCTAAGGAAATGTAAGGCATGAAGATGAGCTCAGAGGGCTTTTTGTTTTCAATACCATAACTGATTAGAATAATTACTTCTGAGGGAAGATGAGGTAGTAAAGTAAAATGACTCAGAAGAGGAAAAAGCCAATCTTGTATTACTAAACTCAAATAGAAGGTAATGGGATAAGTATTGATTATAATTACTCACCATGCTTTTTAACATTTTAAATGACAAATTTTTAGACCATGGCTTAGAGCACTATTTGTTAGGCTGAATAAACTGTCCTTATTTTCGGGTATAGCTATAATGTCACTCTATATACGTGTAGCATTGTGAAAACTTCCATGCAAGTGCCATATGTGTACTGTTTCATTTTCCCATTAATATGTGATCTCAGATCAATGCTTCTCCTTTGATGTGGCAGGTAAGCGAATGGAAAAGAAAATTTCACAAGCCAAGGTTTTACCATTTCCTTCTATGAGAATCATAAGTGAAGTGAAAGTCGCTCAGTCATATCCAACTCTTTGAGACCCGATGAACTATACAGTCCACGGAATTCTCCAGTCCAGAATACTGGAGTGGGTAGCCTTTCCCTTCTCCAGGGGATCTTCCCAACCTGGGGATCACACGCAGGCCTCCTGCATTGCAGGCAGATTCTTTACCAGCTGAGCCACCAGGGAAGCCCACCGTCAGCAATTTCCTGCCCATTGCATTTATTCCTTCCTGAGTCCATGTAGCAATGGGCACCAAATCAAATGGTGCCCACATTTATTGAACCCAAAGTATGATTTTCACATGCAGTTCTCAGTAATTCTATAGAACTAGAATGTTTAAACCACGGTGTTTTATACATTCTTTTAAATTGTGGTGGTTGATGTACTTTCAAATTATCTTTTAAAAATGTTTGTAGGTTTTATACAATAATTTCTTTGGTTTTTTAAAAATATTAATCATTCTTTGTAGCTTTCTTGAGCTTTCACTTGCATAATCATAATATCTACAAATGATGACAGCCTGCTTTCTTTCTAGTCCTTATGAATTTATTTATTTTGCATACCTCATTGATTTAGCAGAGACTCCACTACAAGGATGTATAATAGAAGGCCGGAAGTCTTGTTCTTAACTTCAAAGACATTGTTTTACTATTTTATTATCAAGTTTCTTATTTCATGTAGGTAATGTTTGCTGGCTAAATTTTAAACACAGTAAATTAAGGTCTCTATTTCTATTTTTTAAGCGTTTTTGTCACAAATGGGCCCTGACTTTATCCAGTGATTTTCCTTCAATTGTTGGGATAATCATACGTTTTAAAAACTTTTAATGTATTATTGTGATAAATCATACTAATAAATGTTTTAATATTGTTTTACCAACATTCTTTAGAAAAAATTTTCCTTTGTCATAATTTATATATACATATATTAATATTTCTTTGTTTTGGTAATATTTTAATTAGGATTTTTACACCTGTGTTATAAAGTCTGAAATTTTACTTTAGTAATTGTCCTTATCAAATTACATTAAGGTTATAGAAAATGTTCCATTTGCTTTATAAAAACAAAATTGTTGAGGTAATTATTTTTTCTCTTCTTCTGAGCCGTATGAACAAAGTACAGATTATCTAACCTCTGATTTTTGGTGAAATTGTTGTAGCCACACATGCTGGGAAACAAACTCACTCAGAAGGACAATGCAGATAGTGGAGTGCAGTTTATTACAGCCAGCAGGCCCAAGTCAGAGTCTCCTCTTAGCCAAGGACCCTGACCAGTTTTTGTGAAGACCTTGAAGATGCACAAGCTGGAATCAAGATTGCCAGGAGAAATATCAATAACCTCAAATATGCAGATGACACCACCCTTATGGCAGAAAGTGAAGAGGAACTAAAAAGCCTCTTGATGAAAGTGAAAGTGGAGAGTGAAAAAGCTGGCTTAAAGCTCAACATTCAGAAAACGAAGATCATGGCATCCGGTCCCATCACTACATGGGAAATAGATGGGGAAACAGTGGAAATAGTGTCAAACTTTATTTTTGGGGGCTCCAAAATCACTGCAGATGGTGACTGCAGCCATGAAATTAAAAGACACTTACTCCCTTGGAAGAAAAGTTATGACCAACCTAGATAGCCTATTGAAAAGCAGAGACATTACTTTGCCAGCAAAGGTCCATCTAGTCAAGGCTATGGTTTTTCCAGTGGTCATTTACGGATGCTAGAGTTGGACTGTGAAGAAAGCTGAGCACCGAAGAATTGATGCTTTTGAACTGTGGTGTTGGAGAAGACTCTTGAGAGTCCCCTGGACTGCAAGGAGATCCAACCAGTCCATTCTAAAGGAGATCAGCCCTAGGTGTTCTTTGGAAAGAATGATGCTAAAGCTGAAACTCCAGTACTTTGGCCACCTCATGCGAAGAGTTGACTCATTGGAAAAGACTCTGATGCTGGGAGGGATTGGGGGCAGGAGGAAAAGGGGACAACAGAGGATTAGATGGCTGGATGGCATCACCAACTTGATGGACATGAGTTTGAGTGAACTCTGGGAGATGGTGATGGACAGGCAGGCCTGGTGTGCTGCGATTCATGGGGTTGCAAAGATTCGGATATGACTGAACTACTGAACTGAACTGAACTATATATCCTAAGTGTACGTGCCCAAACTCACCTCCCCAAATTCCCTGAAACTAGTCTGAACAAAGGAAAAGAAAGATACAATCAAAGTTAACCCATAATTCATATGCCTTAGGCCTAGGTCGTTAACAGTGGACAATTATAAATAGGCCTGTGGTCATACCCCAATAAACATAATAGAATGTATAATTCTATTGGGTTACACAGATAATTAGGGTATTATTTTAAATGATGGGGAGTCTAGGTACAAGCCCTGGGGCTCTTCCTTCTGGGGGCCTGGTTTTCCAGTTGGTGTGTTGTTTCCATAGATACTGGGCATACAGCTCAAAGTCCACAGTCCGGCCCAAGATGGAGTCCTGCTTTCAACATGGAGCCTGTTCTGTTTCCTCCTTCAAAATAATCCTGTAAATATTTTATAGGATCATATTGCTTTGTTTGTTTGGTGACTTGTTTTCATTTTGTTATCACAGTTTTTGTTGTTGCTGCTTCTCCCAGTGGTTAAATTGCTGACTGCTGATTCAAATTAATTTATTTTAATAGGATTAAACAAATTTTATATTTCTTCTTGAATCTATTCTGTGAACTTTATTTTTCTAAGTAATTTACATTGTCAAGATTATTGGCAAACTTCTTTTGTAACTGTGGTCTAATTTTCATTATAGTTTCTCTCTTTCTCTTGCTAACTCTTCCAAAAATTTGTCTATTAGCATTAGTTTAGTTTCTCTAAAGAAAGCAACTTTGGGTATCCTTTGCCTTTGTGTTGCTTCTTTATTTTCTATTTATTTTCAAATTTCTGTTCCTTTATTTACTTTTTCCCTTTCTTTTACTTTCTTTGAATGATATCATTATTATTTTTCTATCTATTTAAATTTATTGGATGGCATCACTGACTCGATGGATGTGAGTCTGAGTGACCTCCGGGAGCTAGTGATGGACAGGGAGGCCTGGCGTGCTGCGGTTC
Organism: Tragelaphus eurycerus; assembly: GCA_935064755.1. Classification (NCBI taxonomy): domain Eukaryota; kingdom Metazoa; phylum Chordata; class Mammalia; order Artiodactyla; family Bovidae; genus Tragelaphus; species Tragelaphus eurycerus. Next base: position 2,595,308 of record CAKXYN010000045.1, on the reverse strand, counting down.
ATGGGGTCGCAAAGAGTCGGACACGACTGAGCGACTGATCTGATCTGATTTAAATTTAAAGTTGTGTTGATTTATTTCTAGTCTTTTTTCTTTTCTAATATATGCAATTAAGGTTCTGCTTTCTATTTGTGGTTTCAGCTAAATCTTGCATATTTTGATTTATGGTGTTGAATTATACAGGTCTAAGTGTTTTTTAATTTTTATCACCATTTCTTCTCAAAGTGTTACATGAATTATTAAAAGTCTGGAGTTGATTTTACATATTTTAGATCTTCAAATATATAGGAATTTCTTGCTACTTTTCTGTTTTTTATAGGCACATGCATAAACTGTATTCTTTATTTTATGTCTAAATATTTTGTCATTTGTTAATGGTTTCATATATATTTGAAGAAATTTACACTTTAATTCTTGGGTACTGGTTTCTGTTAATGTCAACCTTGTATCTTTCTTCCACCTCTTCTATATACCTAATATACATATATAGTATGTGCCTGCGTGTTTAGTTGCTTCAGTTGTGTCCAACTCTGCTATGCTATGGACTGTATCCCTCCAGGTTCCTCTGTCCATAGGATTCTCCAGGCAAGAATACTGGAGTGGGTTGCCATGCCCTCCTCCAGGGGATCTTCCCAACTCAGGGATTGAACCCGTGGTTCTTATATTTTGTGCATTGGCAGGCAGGTGCTTTACCACTACACCACCTGGAAGTCCATAACATGTGCATAATTATGCATATATGTAATATGCATGTATATATGTCAGTTCAGTTCAGTCACTCAGTTGTGTCCAACTCTCTGTGACCCCGTGAACTGTAGCACGCCAGGCTTCCCTGACCATCACCACCTCCCAGAGTTCACCCAAACCCATGTCCATTGAGTTGGTGATGCCATCCAACCATCTCATCCTCTGTCGTCCCCTTCTCCTCCCGCCCTCAATCTTTCCCAGCATCAGGGTCTTTTCCAATGAGTCAGTTCTTCGCATCAGATGGCCAACATATTGGAGTTTCAGCTTCAACATCAGTCCTTCTAATGAACACCCAAGACTGATCTCCTTTAGGATGGACTAGTTGGATCTCCTTGCAGTCCAAAGGACTCTCAAAAGAGTCTTCTCTAACACCACAGTTCAAAAAGCATCAATTCTTCAGTGCTCAGTTTTCTGTCCAACTCTCATGTCATGAGAGTCATGTCATACATGACCACTGGAAAAACCATAGCCTTGACTAGATGGACCTTTGTTGGCAAAGTAATGTATATATAGATTTGAACATTACACAAAAAGTATGCTGAAATCTACTATGATGGTTGTCGATTAGATTTTTATTTTCTGTAAAGCAGTCCATTTTTGTTTTATGTGTTTGGGGCAACACCGTTGAGTATGTATTATGAATTGTTCCTCTTACTATTTTGCTACAATCTTCTTTTTCCTTAAAATTGCTTTTGGCTGTAAAGTTTACTTTGTCTGATGTTATTAGTGACATCAACTTTCTTTGTTTAGTATTTATCACAAATATAATTTTTTATTCCTTTACATTCACATTTTTGTGTCTTTATATTTTAAGCAGATTTGTTATAAATGAAACACAGGCAGATGGATTATTTCTTGATCTACTACCAGAATTCTTGTCATTTAACTTGAAACTTATTCAAATTACTTTGGATTTATTTGTATCGTTTCTTTAACTTTAAAAAAATGTTTTTAACCTTTTTAGGCATTCATTAACCTTTATTTTGAGATCATCATAGATTGATGTGAAGTTATAAGATATACCTTTCACTCAGTTTCTTCCAGTGATAATATCTAACATAGCTATAATACAGTATCACAGCCAGAAAACTGACAATGATACAAACCATTAACCTTATTCAAGTTTTACCAGTATAAAATGTGTGTGTGTTTAGGTTTATGCAGTTTTATTACATATGCTGATTTGTGTAACTACCACCATAGTCAAATAGAGAACAGTCCCATGGCAAAGATTCCTCTTGCCACCCATATTCCTCTTCTTCTATCCCCCTTCTCTCCCAATTCCTGCAAACCATTCATCTGTTCTCCATCTCTATCATGTTGCTATCTCAAGAATTTATACAAATTGAATCATAGAGTACACAGAATTTTGCAATTGACATTTTTCACTCAATATAATCCTTGTCTTAAGAACCATACAAGTTGTTACATGTATCAATAGTTCTTTTTTGTTCCATGGCACAAGGACCATAGATCCTCTCATTGGAAAAGAGAAAAAACACAGTATGCACATAGCAGTAATCATTTCCTAGCAGTTGTCCTCAATTCTTTGCCTCCATTCTTTCTTAAAGCCAATTCTGTTTTTCCTCATAGTGTCTCTACAAAATCTCCCATTCTTAGGGTTATCAATGACCTCCATGTTGCTAAATGATCATTTCTAGGGTTTTATCTTACCCAACTTATGAGCAGCATTAAACATACTGGATCATTCCTTCCTTCTTAAAACACTTTTCTCCTTTGGCCCCAAGACATGACACTCTCTCATTTCTCTACTTATTTCACTAATTGCTCCTTTCTCAGTCTCTGTATTTGTTTCCAATTGTTACTAAAACAAATTACCAGAAACTTAGTAGTCTGAGCATGGACATAGTGATCTAAGGCAACACATACTTACTTTCCTGCAGTTCCTGAGGACAAAAAGTCCAAAATGGATGTCACGGACCTAATATCAAGGTCTGAAGCCTTCTGAAGGCTCTAGGGGAAAACTTGTTTCCTTCCTACTTTTAAAGATGTTTTTCAGTCCTTTGCTCATGGCCCCTTCTGGCAGTTATAACACTCAGACCTCTGCTTCTCTCATCACACCTGTTTTTCTCATCATAACCTTCCTGCCTCCCTCTTATAAGGACTCTTGTGATTACTTTGGTCTCATCTGGACAATCCAGGAAAAGTCTCCCCATCTCAAGATTGTTAGTTTATATTTGAAAAGTCCCTTCTGTCCTGTAAGGAAACATAGTCACAATTTGGGAGGGATTAGGATTGGTATCATTGAAAAGTGATAGTAGTAGTCTCTTAGTAGTGTCTGACTCTTTGTGATTGATCCCATGGACTGTAGTCTGCCAGGGTCCTCTGTCCGTGGAATTTTCCAGGCAAGAATACTGGAGTGGGTTGCCGTTCTCTTCTCCAGGGGATCCTCCCAACCCAGGGATTGAACCCAGGTCTCGTGAATTGCAGGCAGATTCTTTACCATATGAGCCACAAGGGAAGCAAAATGAAATCTTTGACTTAGTCTGCTAAGTCACTTGGCAGCAGCAAGCTGTGAGTCCTAATGGATGGCTGAGATTAAAGTCCTGGAAGTGCTGGGAATTGAACCCTCAACCTTGTGCACACTAACCACACTCTCTACCAAGATATCTTTGGTAGACCATTATTCTGCCTACAACATTTTCCTTGCTAATTGTTTTACATCTGTCTAACCTAAACATAGAACTGGACATGGAACAACAGACTGGTTCCAAATAGGAAAAAGAGTACGTCAAGGGTGTATAGTGTCACCCTGCTTATTTAACTTATATGCAGAGTACATCATGAGAAACGTTGGGCTGGAAGAAGCACAAGCTGGAATCAAGATTTCCGGACATGAGTCTGAGTGAATTCCGGGAGCTGGTGATGGACAGGGAGGCCTGGAGTGCTGTGATTCATGGGGTCGCAAATAGTTGGACACGACTGAGCGACTGGACTGAACTGAACTTAACTGAATCTAAACATTGGCATGCTTCAAGGGCTCAATCCTCAGATCTTTTTTCTGTTGTGTCTATTCTTATTTCTTAGGTTAAGTGATATAGTAGCTTATGTACTTCATATATCATATGGTTTATAAATTTAGAAGCTCATATAGTTCATAATCATATGGTTTACAAATTCCAAATATATGCTGATGGTGTTCAAATGTACATCATCAGTCTGAACTTCTCTATTGAATTCCAACTGCATATTTGACAATTTTCACTTGTATTTCCAAATGGCATCTCAAACTCAATATACCTACCTCACATGGAATTTCTTATTTATCTTGTACCCAAAAGCATAGTCTCTGAAAGAGTTCTTCACATTATTAATTTAAAAATTTCATATTTGCTTATTTAGGATAAAACCTGTAGTTCTTCTCTTGATGTCTGTCTTTTTCTACAACTTATAGCCAATATTCCAGAAAATCTTGTTAGTTCTACCTTCAAGACACATTCTGAAACAAAAAATGACATTTCTTACCTCCACTAGTAGCTAATCCAAGCCACCAGACCTCTTGCGGTATTGCTGTAATAGTCTCTATATTCATATCCCTTTTTCTCTCCTTTCTCCCTCAATTTATTCTTAAGTCAGCAATGAGAGTGAAATCATACACCTAATCATTTCACCTCTAGTAACTTCTCCTCAGTCAGAGAAAAAAAGTCAAGAAAGGTTACGGAGGCCTGCAAGGCCCTATGTCATCTGCTACCCTCTCCCACAGCCTGTCTTTTGTTCCTCTGTGACTCCCCTTCTGTTCCTTTCTCCTTGGCTCTCTCTGTTCTGCCCCACCAAACCTCTCTCCATTCCTTAAACACCATAGGTACACTCTTCCTGTGGGGATTCTGTACTTCTCTATTCTCCTGACATGCTCCCTCCCAGACACATCTTGGCATGCTCCCTCCCTTCCCTTGGGATCTTTGTTTAACGGTCTTCTCAAGGAGGCCTTCTCTGATCATTCAATGGGAAACTCGCATCTCCCCATCTTCCTGAGTACTTTCTAGCCCTCTCCCCAGTTTATTCATCTCCATAGAACTCATTCTAATGCTCTTCATTTGCATGGGTTCCTTCCAAGGCCTGGTATCTTGTTTCGTATTCTTAGGCAGCTTCCAAATTACATAAACTTCAGGTGTTGCAAAATTTGGATCTGCCTTACTTGTTTATTGACTGTCTCCCTCTGAGGGTGAGCTCCAAAAAGCCAGGGATTTTTGTTATTTTGGATTCTGCTGCATTCATAGCACATAGAGGAGTACCTGGCATACAGTATATGATAGATATTTCTTGAGCCAGCTATTAAAATCAGTAGGAATCACAAAGAAATTTGTGGATATAACCAACAGATACAACTCTATACTTTTAAAAAAGTGTTAAAGCAGGATGAAATAGCAGTCAGCAGTATAGGAAAATATTTGCCATGACTTTAATATATAAAAGATAAAAGCTAAGATATAAAACAAAACATACACACAATAAAAACAAATTTAAAAAAAGCAAACAAAAAACAAGCAGAATAATATTATAATAAAAAACTCATGCAATATACAAGGCAAAATCTAAGTATGGGAAAATATGTAAGCAATTATTTGCCAGCTTTAATGAAATGATGCCTTTATGACCTTGAAATAAAGATTCATGTAATGTTGATAGAAACCAACAAGTAATAATTAAATTATTTTGCTCAGTACTTATTCTTCATCAATATTCTTAGTTGGCTATATTCCAGAATGTCTGCAGCAGACCAAGATACTGTGGACTGCTCTCACAAAACAGAAGCAGTCACATTACTGTGGCCTTTGCATTTTTTCAAAGAGTACACAAGTACATTTTCTTATTCTTAATACAATAGTAATTTTAGGAGTGATTTTAATGTTGAATAAGAAAATGATTGGTTATGAATCACAAGCCACAAAACCAGGGAGCTGCTTTTGTACTGCTGTCCTTAGTTATAAGCAACATTAACATATGTTTTCTAATAGAGGCCCTAAATTCCAGTAGAATTGTTGCTAGCCTTGTTTATTTATAGCGAATGTTCTTTTAACAATTACCTAGAATGATTAAACATTTTTAAATGGGCTGCATGTATCTCTATTGCAGAACTTTTTTCTTTTCTTTTTGCTTTGTGAACAACATTTAGTTAATTCTTTCCTGATTATAAAAATAATTTCTATTACTTCATTGTAAAGAAAATTACAATGTGTGGATACATATATGAAGAGGAAAGTTTTTCCTACTCTCATCAACATAAACAGTTTCTATTTTTGTAAATTTAGTTTACAATAAATTTTAAACTATATTTTAACAAAGCTAGGATCTGACTCAATATTATTTTGCTTCTCATTTTTGTGATTCAATTTAATATTGTGAACATTTTCTCATATCATATATTGTTCAAAATTTTAAAACTCATTGTTTTAATTTTATAGATGCATTGTAATTTATTAATATGATAAAACTGATCATGTACCCCTATTTTTATGCAAACCAAAATAGAACTGATTAAGGTTTAACATAATAGTCTGTAAGTAATTAGAATCAAAGTTTCACTTAAATGAAATCAGAGCTAAGGACCATTTTCATGAAATTGTTTTGCCTTTAATACAAAGAGTCAGGCTGCATAAAGTACATCAGCCCATTGCTCTCTTTGGTAATTCCAATTCAGACTTGAACAACTACTTGTCAAAGGTTGTGAATCAGTCAGCCTCCCCAACAGTGAGATATTGTAACTCAACTAATTGGCATCCTTTTAATGACGAAATCACACAATTTTGGCAGTGGCTGAATGGGCAAGATTATGTGAATTTTCTAACACTTGGAAGATAATAAAAAGCCAATATCCTTTCCAATGTCTTCTGTTTTTTAAAGTTCTTTTTTTTAAATTAGTAAGTCACTTATATCAACCAGTCCATTCTAAAGGAGATCAGCCCTGGGTGTTCTTTGGAAGGAATGATGCTAAAGCTGAAACTCCAGTACTTTGGCCACCTCATGTGAAGAGTTTACTCCTTGGAAAAGACTCTGATGCTGGGAGGGATTGGGGGCAGGAGGAAAAGGGGAAGATAGAGGATGAGATGGCTGGATGGAATCACTGACTCGATGGACGTGAGTTTGAGTGAACTCCGGGAGTTGGTGATGGACAGGGAGGTCTGGCCTGCTGCAATTCATGGGGTCGCAAAGAGTCGGACTCGACTGAGCGACTGAACTGAACTGAATTTTATATAAAGGTCAAATTTACATATTAAGAAACCAAAACCATAAATAATATTATGTCAGTGCTTTCCAGAAAAGTCTGGAGTGCCTACTACTTGGGGCAGTAAAGCAATTATAATTGGCCATGTCTTTAAAACACTCTCCTTCTTCCCAAGGAAAACACCACCCTCTCCTTACCAGGGCTCTGCAACCTGGTTGGCCTAAAATATTTTAAAACATACAGTTTGATTTGTAAAGATCAACAGTTGGTCTGGGGAAAATGCCATACATTTTAATCTTTCAAAGTTTATAAACTTTAAATGTTGAAGGTGGGAATTTATTTTTAGAGTTATGAAGGACCCCCAGGGTAGAGTAGGGAAAAAGAGTATTTTTTAAACTGTAAAAGCTAGTGAATAAATAGATTGCTAAATTTGAATCTTTTGCTTCATAATCTTAAAATCTCATTCCAGTATTGTTGCATGTCTAATTCCATTTGTTTATATACAAATCCAACTGAGGGTAATTATAGTGATAAGATTTTTCTTTCTGAATTACTTGGATGCATTTCAGTTAGTGGTTCTTGTCATGACTTCACCTTTTATTTTTGTGGCAGATGTAAAGATCATTTAAAGAAATTCTTTCTACCCTGTTAGCATTCTTAACTTAGATGCCTATTATTTTTATCCATTAAAAAGGGCTTGGTTCAAGATGGCACAGTAGAAGGACATGTGCTCATCACCTCCTCCAAGAGCTCCAAAACTGCAATTAAGTTTTGAACAACCATAGACAGGAGGACACTGGAACCCAACAAAAAAGATACCCCATGTCCAGAAACAAAGAAGAAGCCACAGCAAGACAGTAAGAGGGGAAGCAATAGTGAAAAAATCAAATCCCATACCCACCAAGTGGGTGACTCACAGACTGGAGAACAATAATACCAAAGTCCTTGCACTGTTGTGAAGGTTTTGAACCCTAAGTTAGGCTTCCCAGCCTGAGGATCCAACAAAAAGATGGAATCCCCAGGGAATCTGGTTTTGAGGGCCATGGTGATTTGATTATAGGACTTCCAGAGGGCTGAGGGAAACAGATTTAGACTTCAGTCTTGGAGGTCACACACAAAATTTCACAAGAACAAGACCCAGAGGGCAGTGACCCCACAGGAGACTGAACCAAAACTACCTGCTAGTGTTGGAGGCATGGGTCAGCTGGGGCTCCCCACAGAGAAAGGGGCACTGGGAGTTTGCCATAAACCCTACAATAGAGCCATTAGGGATTAGATTTGATAGATAGTGCCTGAAGAATTATGGATGGAGGTTCGAGACATTGTACAGGAGGCAGTGATCAAGACCATCCCCAAGAAAAAGAAATGTAAAAAGACAAACTGGTTGTCTGAGGAGGCCTTCCAATAGCTGAAAAAAGAAAAGACATGAAAATCAAAGGACAAAAGGAAAGATATACCTATCTCAATGAAGCTTTCCAAAGAATAGAAAGGAGAGACAAGAAAGCCTTCCTAATTGACCAATGCAAAGAAATAAAGGGAAACAATAGAATGGGAAAGACTGGAGATCTCTTCAAGAAAATTGGAAATACCAAGGGAACATTTCATGCAAAGATGGGCACGATGAAGGACAGAAATGGTATGGACCTAACAGAAGCAGAAGATATTAATAAGAGGTGGCAACACTACACAGAAAAACTATTAAAAAAAGATATAAATGACCTAGATAACCATGACATCCTGGAGTGTGTCATGTGGGCCTTAAGAAGTATCTCTATGAACAAAGCTAGTGGAGGTGATGGAATTTCAGCAGAACTATTTCAAATCATAAAAGATGATCCTGTTAAAGTGTTACACTCAATATGCCAGCAAATTTGTAAAACTCATCAGTGGCCACAGGACTGGAAAAGGTCAGTTTTCATTCCAATCCCAAAAAAAGGCAATGCCAAAGAATGCTCAAACTATTGCACAATTGCACTCATCTCACATGCTAGCAAAGTAATGCTCAAAATTCTTCAAGCTAGGCTTCAGCAGTATGTGAAACAAGAACTTTTGATGTTCAAACTGGATTTAGAAAAGGCAGAGGAACCAGAGATCAAATTGCCGACATACACTGGATCATAGAAAAAGGAAGAGTTCCAAAAATACATCTACTTCTGCTTTATTGACTATGCCAAAGCCTTTGACTGTGTGGATCACAACAAACTGTGGAAAATTCTTCAAGAGATGGGAGTATTAGACCACCTGAACTGCTTCCTGAGAAATCTGTATGTATGTCAAGAAGCAATAGTTAGAACTGGTCATGGAATAATGAACTGGTTCCAAATAAGTAAAGGAGTACATCAAGGCTGTATATTGTCACCCCACTTATTTAACTTTTATGCAGAGTTCATCACGCAAAATGCTGGGCTGGATGAACACAAGCTTGAATCAAGATTGCATGGAGAAATATCAACAACCTCAGATACCACACTATGCTGATGATACCACACTATGGCAGAAAGCAAAGAGGAAGAAGAGCCTCTTGATGAAGTGAAAGAGGAGAGTGAAAAAGCTGGCTTAAAATTCAGCATTCAGAAAACTAAGATCATGACATCTGGTCCCATCACTTCATGGCAAATAGACAAAGAGAAAAAGGAAACTCTAACAAACTTTATTTTCTTGGGTTCCAAAATCACTGCACATGGTGACTGAAGCAATGAAATTAAAAGACACTTGTTCCTTGAAAGAAAAGCTATAACCAACCTGGACAGCATACTAAAAAGCAGAGACATTACTTTGCTGACAAAGATCTGTCTAGTCAAAGCTATGGATTTTCATTTAGTAAATCCTAAAGGAAATCAACACTGAATATTCATTGGAAGGACTGATGCTGGAGCTGAAACTCTAATACTTTGGCCACCTGATGCAAATAACTGAGTCATTGGAAAAGACTCTGATGCTGGGAAAGGTTGAGGACAGGAGAAGAAGTGGACAACAGTGATGAGATGATTGGATGACATCACCGACTCGATGGACATGAGTTTGAGCAAGCTCTGGGAGTTGGTGATGAATAGGCAAGCCTGGTGTGCTGGAGTCCATGGGGTCGCAAGGAGTCAGAAACAACTGAGCAACTGAACTGAAGCTTTAACTCTAGTAAGCCCTCTATATCTGTAGGTCCTCTTGCATATAACTGAATCTGTCCAGTTCAAATCTGCATTTTTCAAGGGTTAACTGAAATCATTTTTTTTTTTAGAAACCTTTTCTGAATTATCCTAATTTATGAGATTCTGACTGTTACATATCCTTTTTAAAAATTACCCCTCTCCTGGGAGATAGCCCCATCTGCACACTCATATTAGTACATGAACTCACTCACTGCCACAGTCTGTTGGGTACACACACGAGACCATGATGAGCAAATAACATATAAACAATGGAATATTACTTAGCCATAAAAAGGAAAGAAATTGTGCAATTTGCAGAAATGTGGATGGATCCAGAGACTGCCATACAGAGTAAAGTAAGTTAGAAAGAGAAAAATTTATTATATTTCAGAAGATATATGTAAAACCAAAAAAAAAAGTGGCATAGTTGTTCTTATTTGCAAAGCAGAAACAGGGACACATGCATAGAGAATAAACGTATGGATACCAAGAGGGAAAGAGGACTGCTGCTGCTGCGTCGCTTCAGTCGTGTCCAACTCTGCAACCCCATAGACGGCAGCCCACCAGGCTCCCATCCCTAGGATTCTCCAGGCAAGAGTACTGGAGTGGGTTGCCATTTCCTTCTCCAGAAAGAGGGCTAGTAGGATGAATTGACAGATGGGTATTGATATATATATACTATTATGTATAAAATAGATAACCAATGGGAACCTACTCTATAGTTCCCTATATAGTACAGGGAACTCTACTCAGTGCTCTGTGGTGATCTTCCTTTTGGGGAAGGAAATTCCAAAAAAAGAGGGGATATATGCAAACAGATAGCTAATTCACTTTACTGTACAACAGAAACTAACACAACATTGTGAAGCAACTATATTCCAATAAAAATGAATTTTAAAAAGATGAGCAAAGAAGAATTTCATCCAAGAAGTTGGAAATGAAATGAATAAATTGCAAGTAAAACTGTTACTCTTGCACAGAAGAAACATCAACCCCAAGTTTTTGGTGGGTACAATTAGATGTCAGATCCTAGGGAATGAGAACAGGGCAACTGTAGAAGATAAGTGCTGGATCTTTTGTTTTCAGGAAAGGTGAGCTCATTCTCACCCTTGGCTTCTGGGAGATTCGCCAAGGCACTCTCACAATTCCCTCCCTTTGCCTTCATCTAGTTAAGATTGGGCTTCTGCTTCTTGGAACAAAAGATCCCGCATACAGCCAGCACTGTGCTTAATGCTTTCATATTAAATTCTCATTTGCAGCTCTTGATTTAAAAAATGCCCTGCAAGTAAGATATAAGTATTTTCTTTCATAAGATAAAAACTGAGATTCAAAGAAGTAACACATTTGAGATCACATGGCTAGTAAGTGACAGAGCTAAGAATTTTACCCAAAATTACAAACTCAAGGTACATTAAATAAGTTATTTACAACATAATTGTATTGGTTTTAGAGGCACAAAAGAATATATTTGTATTATGTTTAACCAGAAGTTGAGTTAACTTACTGATATGTAAATCTATCATGTCAATCTCTCCTCTGCTTAAAATTTTTCAATAGCTGTTATTAAAAGACTGACATGATTCAGCCCATTGCCTTTCCAGCTTCATCTCATGCATCTTCATCCCACTGAACTCTATATTCCAGCCAACCTGAAAATGTTCTAGTTCTTTAAAAGTACCAAAAACTTTCTCATTGTCATACCCTCAGGCTTACATTTCTTTCTTTCCTGGATAACTTTTTCTAATCTCATGTTGGATTCATTTCATCAAGAAGTGAGTTGCCCTTCCCACCTCTCACCAAGACTGGGTCAGGTACCTTGCTGAAGCCTGGCTTGGAGAATTTTGAGCATTACTTTACTAGTGTGTGAGATGAGTGCAATTGTGCGGTAGTTTGAGCATTCTTTGGCATTGTCTTTCTTTGGGATTGGAATGAAAACTGACCTTTTCCAGTCCTGTGGCCACTGCTGAGTTTTCCAAATTTGCTGGCATATTGAGTGCAGCACTTTCACAGCATCATCTTTCAGGATTTGGAATAGCTCCACTGGAATTCCATCACCTCCACTAGCTTTGTTTGTAGTGATGCTTTCTAAGGCCCACTTGACTTCACATTCCAGGATGTCTGGCTCTAGGTCAGTGATGACACCATCATGATTATCTGGGTCGTGAAGATCTTTTTTGTACAGTTCTTTTGTGTATTCTTGCCACCTCTTCTTAATATCTTCTGCTTCCGTTAGGTCCATACCATTTCTGTCCTTTATCGAGCCCATTTTTGCATGAAATGTTCCCTTGGCATCTCTAATTTTCTTGAAGAGATCTCTAGTCTTTCCCATTCTGTTGTTTTCCTCTAGTTCTTTGCATTGATCGCTGAAGAAGGCTTTCTTATTTCTTCTTGCTATTCTTTGGAACTCTGCATTCAGATGCTTATATCTTTCCTTTTCTCTTTTGCTTTTTTCATATCTTCTTTTCACAGCTATTTGTAAGGCCTCCTCAGAATGCTTTTTTTGCATTTCTTTTCCATGGGGATGGTCTTGATCCCTGTCTCCTGTACAATGTCACGAACCTCAGTCCATAGTTCATCAAGCACTCTATCTATCAGATCTAGGCCCTTAAATCTATTTCTCACTTCCACTGTAGAATCACAAGGGATTTGATTTAGGTCATACCTGAATGGTCTAGTGGTTTCCCCTACTTTCTTCAATTTCAGTCTGAATTTGGCAATAAGGAGTTCATGATCTGAGCCACAGTCAACTCCTGGTCTTGTTTTTGCTGACTGTATAGAGCTTCTCCATCTTTGGCTGCAAAGAATATAATCAATCTGATTTCGGTGTTGACCATCTGGTGATGTCCATGTATAGAGTTTTCTCTTGTGTTGTTGGAAGAGGGTGTTTGGGTGTTTGTTATGACCGGTGCATTTTCTTGGCAAAACTCTTAGTCCTTGCCCTGCTTCATTTCATATTCCAAGGCCAAATTTGCCTGTTAACAGATACCTATAATTCTACCTAACAGTACTACCTCTTGTAGTCCTACCAGTGAAGAGTATACATGAAAAGAATCCAGAGGACTAAGCAAGACAAAAATTATTTGAATCTAATAAAGTGGCAGAAAGATAGGAGCTGCAGTCTTAACTCAGATATGATAGCCAATTAATGCACGATTTGAGTACAACAAGTGGGGATTATGCAGTAACTATGAAGATACTGGCCTAGTTCACATGAAGCTCCAATGTGTAACCCGTTGTCATTAGAAAATTCACCTGTGATAAACTTCCTGTCTGGCCCCTCAAAATTCTCTCATTAAAATGTAGCTTCCACCAGCTAATTTAACCCCAGATTTATCTGAGAAGGTAAGTCCAAGTGTTTAGGGTAGTTTAATTATTCTTATGGTGAACGGTATATTTAATTTGAGGAGCTTTCAAATTAAATATAGCAGTTTTCAGGCTTTAGTGTGAAGACTTTAGAATTAAAACACAAATTGTCATACCTCATGACAGTTTCAGATTCAGGAAGCCTGGAGTTGTTGTTTAGTTGCTAATTCAAGCCCAACTCTTTTGCAACCCCTGGACTGTAGCCCACCAGGTTCCTCTGCCCATGGGATTTTCCAGGCAAGAATACTGGAATGGGTTGCCGTTTCTTTCTCCAGGGGTTCTTCCTGACCTAGGGATTGAACCCTGGTCTCTTTCATTGCAGGCGGATTCTTTAAGTTTCAGCCACCTGGGAAACCCAGGTCTAGAGTGCTGCTGCTGCTCCTGCTAAGTCACTTCAGTCGTGTCCGACTCTGCAACCCCATAGACGGCAGCCACCAGGCTCCCCTGTCCCTGGGATTCTCAAGGCAAGAACACTGGAGTGGGCTGCCATTTCCTTCTCCAATGCATGAAAGTGAAGTCACTCAGTCGTGCCTGACTCTTAGCGACCCCATGGACTGTAGCCTACCAGGCTCCTCCGTCCATGGGATTTTCCAGGCAAGAGTATTGGAGTGGGGTGCCATTGCCTTCTCCGAGGTCTAGAGTAGAGGCTGAGAATTTGGATTTCTAACAAGCTCCTGGGCTTCCCAGGGGGTTCAGGGGTAAAGAATTCACATGACAGGCAGGAGACATGGGTTTGATCCATGAGTCAGAAAGATCCCCTGAAGAGGCACAGGGCAAACCACTCTAATATTCTTGCCTGGAAAATCCCATGAACAGAGCAGTCTGGCGGGCTATAGTCCATGGGTGTTGCAAAAGAGTTGGACACAACTCAGAGACTAAACAACAACAAGTTTCTACACGATGCCGATGCTTCTCTTACTGGGACCACATTTGAGAATTAAAACTAGAAATAGTCATAAAAATTATAACAATATTTTGTGCTAGATTTCGGAGTAGCCACTGTACACTTATTGTTTTAATCTTTAAGAGAATTTAGAATATTAGAAAACCTAAAACCACCCTTAAGCTTCCAATTTAAGTACATAATTGAGTTAGTGATTTAAGTTTTAGGTTGTAAGTGAAATAGTATTTGGCCAAGCATAAAAACAGTGTTGGAATATTTAAGAAATTTTTTATTTGTTATAAGTACTAAGCTATGTATATGTTTCATTCATTAGATTTGCAAGATATGCTTTGGTATTTAGGACGGATTGCTTGTTACACAAAGCACTTAAAAAGAAATTTGAATATATTAAATTTATAAACTTAAAGTACTTAATAGAATTTAATTAGGTTGTAAAATCTCCCTTAAAAGTGATGTTAAATTTTGCTACAGTAATAAGCATATGAATAAATAAAATTATAAGATTTTTAATTTGGACTTCAAAGTATAAGAAAGAGCTAGAATTTAATCTGAAATATCAATGATACAAGTAATAATTGAAAAAAAGAAGTCATCTCTGGATAATTTTGTTTGTGCACACAAAAACCACCAATAAAAATGTTAAAAATACATTGAAACCCCCCAAACTGCATGGGGAATTATTTCATGCTCCCCTTTATTCCAACACTATTTATGAGATTGGGAAAGGAGGCATGTTAGAATGCCTGCTCATAGCTGCTTCTAACATTTTTGTTTTAGCACTTCCCCCCTGTCTAGTTCAGGGATCAGAGAGGGAATACTAGTTCTGCTATTTTAGGTTACCTGTCAATCTTAGCTTCCTTGCACTTGATCCCAGGGCATCATAAGGTCTCAGGTATAAGAAAGTTGAAAGTTGAAATGTCAAAGGAAGGTCTACGCAGGGTAGTTAATATTACATACCACCATCCTGTGCTGCAATCATAATTAGTATTCCTCAGGTTCCATCAGCTTAGTACCAATAAGATCATATTTATATTAGTCCTTCAAAATCCCGTGTTTCCTCCATCCTTTGCTTGATTGCCAAAATTCCAATAGTTTCTTAACATTTCTACTTTCAGCTATTTCTGAGAATTCATAGCTATCAATCACTCCAAATTGCCCCCAGTGCTCCTTGGGAGAAGAGAAATGTAGGTATCCTTTAAAGCTGAGCTCCAGTATCCTCAGTCACAATTACATGGGAACCTGATCAACAGCAGCTAACTGCTGAGAACAGCTCTGCAGTCCCTTTCAAAGTGAGGAAGAATGCTTCCTTCCCCTGTGCTGTAGACAGACAAGGAGGGTCATTTAGCCAAGGTACACATTCCTGTATACCAGCAAAAGCATAGGCACTCACACAGGTGCACGTATGCACACCCGCCCTGCCCTTGGGCCCCCCTCCATGAAGTCAGACTGACTGAAGTGGATCCTAGTCTCAACTTTCTGTGGAGTTGTGAAGCATGAGTCCCTTCCCATCTTTAAGCTCTGTCTCTCAACCTTCACACAGGCGCCGACCTCTTATTCCTACATAGAAATCCCATTGTCCTTCTTGCAATCTGTATACCCACCCAGCAGATGAATTTTTATATTAATATATAAAATTTAGGAGACTGAGGTGAGATCCAGTCCTTTTGTGAGTGCAAGGAAACTTATCAGTCTCACGTGTAACTTATTGGATATAAAAGGCTTTTGAGGGGAACGACACCACAAACTCTGCCCACTTATAGTATGCAATCACCAAATGCAAATACTTGTAGGAAATGAGACACTTGCCTTATCCAGAGCCAACAAACAGAGGCTGTGCCCTTGAAGCCTGAAAGTGAAAGTCACTCAGTTGTGTCTGACTCTTTGCAACCCCATGGACTTTATAGTCCATGGAATTCTTCAGGCAAGAATACTGGAATGGGCAGCCTTTCCCTTCTCTGAAGGATTTTCCCAACCCAGGGATCAAACCCAAAGCCTATCTCACAGCTAAAATGAGCATTTCACAAACATGTGAATATTTGTATAAAACTTTTCATTTCACTGTTTCATGGGAAAATTAAATTTCGTCTTTAAAACTATAGCAGCTTCACTTTCACTTTTCGCTTTCATGCATTGGAGAAGGAAATGGCAACCCACTCCAGTGTTCTTGCCTGGAGAATCCCAGGGACAGGGGAGCCTGGTGAGCTTCCGTCTGTGGAGTCGCACAGAGTTGGACATGACTGAAGCAACTTAGCAGTGTACACAAATCTTTTTGGTGAGTTTACTTAGATGAAAGGGGACAGCATAATTTGAGATACATTATAGATTTTATGGAGAAGGCAATGGCACCCCACTCCAGTACTTTTGCCTGGAAAATCCCATGGATGGAGGAACCTGGTGGGCTGCAGTCCATGGGGTCGCTAAGAGTCGAACATGACTGAGCGACTTCACTTTCACTTAAAACTATAGACTAGAAATGTTTGCTACTTTAGCATTTAACCAGTTTTGTTTCCTTAATTTATTTTCAAATACATGTTCATGTATTTATTAACTAGTGAGTTATTTTTTCATAGTCACTAATACTAAATACACAGAAATTGTAGAAATTGATCCTGAAGTGGTGTTCATTGCATAATTGTAAAAAAAAAAAAAGTGTATCATTCTTCCCTAGGTCCTAAACTTATTATCAGAGAGAAAAGATAAGAACTAATAGCTTATGATTGTTTTACATGGTAATAGCAGTAAAATGAGAAACACTACTCCCAGATTCTCCTTCTTCTAATGGCAAGAACATATAACTGAATAGAATCACAGTTAGATGTATCAATTTAAAAGCTTTTACCGGCAAGTATCAGAACATACAACTTACTTAAAAAATAAGGATATTGATTATCACATAACAAAAAGTCCAGAGGCAGGGCAGCTTTCTGGATTAGTTGATTGATGGCTCATTTTGTTGTTAAGATCTCTGGTTTATTTTCTTTTTCTGCTCTAACAAATACACACTGGTTTCATCCTACAGCTAATTACCCTCACTTTTGTGAGATGGCTGTCAGCAGCAACTGGGGCAATGTGTCTCTTTGTTCAGGATAAAACAGCAGAAAAATATATTCTCTCAAAAACATTGAAACTAACAACCTTCCTATCAGTAAACTTGGACCAATTTGGATCTCCAGCCAGTTTTTGCACTGGGTTTTGCACTAATAGGCCTATATCAGCATTTATTACAACTTCCCTAAAGGCAGGAGATACTTGCAATGTTCAGAAAAAAACAGATTTCTGAGACCGCCGCCCCCCGCCAACTGAGACTTATTGTTGCTTAGTTGCTGAGTCATGTCTGACTCTGGTGATCCCATGGACTATAGCCCACCAGCCTCCTCTGGCTATGGGATTTCCCAGGTTAAGAATACTGGAGTTGCCAATTCCTTATCCAGGGGATCTTTCCGACTCAGGGATTGAACCCGTATCTCCTGTGTTGGCAGGTGGATTCTTTACCACTAAGCCACCAGGGAGGCTTAGGTAAGACCTACAGAGTGAAATTTAAATGGAACAATCTGGTAATCAATATATATAACAAAGATCTCATGTGAGTCTTATCACCAGGGAAATGTATCATCATGCAGATGGATTAGAATTCATGACTAGAATTAGACAAAGTCAACTCTCTGAGACATATAGGGGACATATAGATTCTGTAGTAGACTGGAGTTCTTTTAGGATGGAGGAAAACAGAATAGATGCTGGAGATCAATCACAAGTAACAAACAGATGAGCAGATTTCATCTTCGTAGTGCTGTAGTTAGTTTCTACCCCTTGGAGATGCCTTTCCCGCTTTGCTTCCACAGGCCCTCCTTCCCACGCCACTGTAGGGTATGGAATTAGATATACCTAATTCCAGTGAACTTCCTGATGTTCAAGCTGATTTTAGAAAAGGCAGAGGAACCAGAGATCAAATTGCCAACATCTGTTGGATCATGGAAAGAGCAAGAGAGTTCCAGAAAAGCATCTGTTTCTGCTTTATTGACTATGCCAAAGCCTTCGACTGTGTGGATCACAATAAACTGTGGAAATTCTGAAAGAGATGAGAATACCAGACCACCTGATCTGCCTCATGAGAAACCTCTATATGCAGGTCAGGAAGCAACAGTTAGAACTGGACATGGAACAACAGACTGGTTCCAAATAGGAAAAGGAGTACGTCAAGGCTGTATATTATCACCCTGCTTATTTAACTTCTATGCAGAGTACATCATGAGAAATGCTGGACTGGAAGAAACACAAGCTGGAATCAAGATTGCTGGGAGAAATATCAATAACCTCATATATGCAGATGACACCACCTTTATGGCAGAAAGTGAAGAGGAACTCAAAAGCCTTTTGATGAAAGTGACAGTGGAGAGTGAAAAAGTTGGCTTAAAGCTCAACATTCAGAAAACAAAGATCATGGCATCTGGTCCCATCACTTCATGGGAAATAGATGGGGAAACAGTGGAAACAGTGTCAGACTTGATTTTTCTGGGCTCCAAAATCACTGCAGATGGTGACTGCAGCCATGAAATTAAAAGACGCTTACTCCTTGGAAGGAAAGTTATGACCAACCTAGATAGCATATTCAAAAGCAGAGACATTACTTTGCCAACAAAGGTTCGTCTAGTCAAGGCTATGATTTTTCCTGTGGTCATGTATGGATGTGAGAGTTGGACTGTGAAGAAAGCTGAGCGCTGAAGAATTGATGCTTTTGAATTGTGGTGTTGGAGAAGACTTTGAGAGTCCCTTGGACTGCAAGGAGATGCAACCAGTCCATTCTGAAGGAGATCAGCCCTGGGATTTCTTTGGAAGGAATGATGCTAAAGCTGAAACTCCAGGACTTTGGCCACCTCATGCGAAGAGTTGACTCATTGGAGAAGATTCTGATGCTGGGAGGGATTGCGGGCAAGAGGAGAAGGGTTCGTCCGAGGATGAGATGGCTGGATGGCATCACCGACTCGATGGACGTGAGTCTGGGTTAACTCCAAGAGTTGGTGATGGACAGGGAGGCTTGGCGTGCTGTGGTTCATGGGGTCGCAAAGAGTTGGACACGACTGAGCAACTGATCTGATCTGAATTCCAATTCTGGGTGCCAGGTTGGGACCATCTGTTGAAAATATTGCAGCCATAGGTTATCACTGGGTGAGGTTTTTTTTTGTTTGTTTTTTCCTAGGCTTCTCTACACCCTAAAAACATAAGTTCTGACCTATTTGGCTTGTACAGGACAGTTCTCCTAGTCACATACAACCCTGTAATGGAAAGGTTTTTACACATTTGTATTGATTCTTCCCATGCTCTGCATTAACTCATAGAGTCCTGCACCTTGTCGTTAATAAAATATTGATAAAATATATAGTCTCCCGAGTTTGAACATATATCTCATGTAAAATGCATTGATTTGAAGATTCATCCAGGAGACAGGAAAAATAAAGATCCCACAATAGAAATGAGTAGCATCCTTTTATTCTCTGACACTAACAATTTTAAGGGCATTTTTATTGGAGCAGATGCTGATTATAGAGCCACTGGTTGGATGTTTTATGTATAACCAACTATAAGCTTAGAGAAGAAACGATTATTAAGCCCGTGGTTACTTTGTAAATATGACTCAGAGGGTGAAAGCATATGACAAAACTAACCTCAAGTTACTCTCCTGTTATCCATGTCATAATAGTTTCTCATTATTTCACATCATTAATCTTTGCCATACTCACACTCAACATATATCATGAGCATGTATGCACGCACTAAATTGCTTCTGCTGCTGCTGCTAAGTCGCTTCAGTCGTGTCTGTCTCTGCACGATCCCAGAGAAGGCGGCCCACCAGGCTCCCCTGTCCCTGGGATTCTCCAGGCAAGAACACTGGAGTGGGTTGCCATTTCCTTCTCCAATGCATGAAAGTGAAAAATGAAAGTGAAGTCGCTCAGTCGTGCCCGACTCTTAGCGACCCCATGGACTGGAGCCTACCAGGATCCTCCGTCCATGGGATTTTCCAGGCAAGAGTACTGGGGTGGGGAGCCATTGCTTCAATTCAGTTGAATTCAGTTCAGTCCCTCAGTCGAGTCCGAATCTTTGCGGTTCCATGAATTGCAGCATGCCAGGCCTCCCTGTCCATCACCAACTCCCGGAGTTTACTCAAACTAATGTCCATCGAGTGGGTAATGCCATCCAGCCATCTCGTCCTCTGTGTTCCCCTTCTCCTCCTGCCCCCAGTCCCTCCCAGCATCAGAGTCTTTTCCAATGAGTCAACTCTTCGCATGCGGTGGCCAAAGTACTGGAGTTTCAGCTTTAGCATCAGTCCTTCCAAAGAACACCCAGGACTGATCTCCTTCAGAATGGACTGGTTGGAAATCACTTCAGTCATGTCCAATTCTTTGCGACCCTATGGACTGTAGCCCACCAGGCACCTCTGTCCACAGCATTCTCCAGGCAAGAATACTGAAGTGGGTTGCCATGCTCTCCTCCAGGGGAGCTTACTGACCCAGGGACCGAATCTGCCTCGCCTGCAACTCCTGCACTGCAGATGGATTCTTTACCGCTGAGCCACAGGGGAAGCCCCAACACATACACCATAGTGAGAAACAAATTTTTCTTGCATTTTTAGCTATGAGGAGCTTTTTTCACCTGGGCAGCTAGACAACACAAAGGGTTGACAAAGGTCAACAAGAAACAGAGAATCCAGTGTTCCTAATAAACCAAAGTTCTCTTCACATTTTCCTTAAAGGGGAAGAGATCATTCAGACTTTCTATGAAATTTGCCAAATGATTCCTAGGAAAGGCTGCATGCTTAGTGTTGTGCATAGGAGCATCTGTTTTATTATTCTTTGCTATGTGGTTCTTGTACAGTTCATTGTTTGGTCACATTATTCATCCTTGTGCAAATTTAATTTTCTAGCTGAGACTCCATTTCATTCACATGGAAATATTTTCTTACGTATGCTGATTATGTTTTACACATTACATTGAGCAGAAAACATATTGTAATATATGTTTATGGATTTTGAAAAGTGAGATAGTGTGTAACTGACAAAGTTTTCTTTAATTAAAACCATGGGTTTTTTTTTTGCACCATACCAGACCAGCCACAGTGGATTTTTGTGAAATGAAGTAGGTATTTTCCACATGCCCCAACTTATGTATCTTCATTTCTTTACTAATAGGTAATCCACAAGATAGAATGTTTGTATTTAAAGAATGTTTGTATTTCATTTCCCAGAATGAAAACTATTTCAGTTCAGTTCAGTTCAGTCACTCAGTCGTGTCCAACTCTTTGTGACCCCATGAAAACTATTTAAGAAGGTATAAATAGTCTGGTTTTTCTGGTTTGGTCTGGTTGGTTCACTGCATATCTCCTTGTGAAAATGAAAATCTCTCATTTGTGTCTGACTCTTTGTGATCCCATGGACTATATAGTCCATGGAATTCTCCAGGCCAGAATACTGGAGTGGGTAGCCTTTCCATTCTCCAGGGTGTCTTCCCAACCTAGGAATCAATCCCAGGTCTCTCACACAGCAGGTGAATTCGTTACCAGCTAAGCCACCAGGGAAGCCCAAGAATACTGGAGTGGGTAACCTATTCCTTCTCCAGCGGATCTTCCTGACTCAGGAATTGAACTGGGATCTCCTGCATTGTAGGTGGATTCTTTACCAGCTGAGCCACCAGGGAAGCCGTCTAGAAGGGCACCCAGCCCAAAATAAGTGCTCCATACATATAAAACTAAGTCATTCAATTCCATCTCCTGTCCACCTCTACTGTCACTGCTTAGAGCAGTAACAGTCTATTCCATGTGTCAGCAAACCACAACCAGTGATCCAAATTCAGCCTGCTGTCTGGTTTTGTAAATACAGTTGTGTTGAAACAGAGCCACACCCATCTGTTCACATAAGATTTATGGCTGCTTTCACGCTACAACAGCAGACTTGAATCATTCTGGCAAAGATCCTGTCTGGACCACAAAACCTGAAAAATTTACTATCTGGCTTTTTATAGAAAATGTTTGACAACTCCTAGCTAGTTGCAGTAGTCTATAATAGTCATCTTCTACCCACTCCATCCCTCCCTACACATACGCTCCCATGCCAGGCCCTTCTTCACGGGTCCCAAAGAAATCATTCTTATATACAAATATGATCTTGTCAATTTCCTGACTTCTTCCCTGAGATAGTCATCAACTGACTCCCTTCTTCTATGAATATGTGACATTTTCTCAATCTTCATGGAAAAACAAAAAAGAAAAACTTTCACAATGAAACTCTAAGCCTACTGTAGCACATGCCATAAATGTACATCTCCACCCATCTTGTAATTATACAATTTTTCTAAATGGAAAGACTTGAGCTGGTACTGCTAGCACAATGAAGGGATTTAAAAAAGGAAAAGGCTGCAAGAGAGTTTCTGAAAATAAGAAACAAGAAACAGTGGGAAGGGTATCCAAAAGGAATATCCCTCAATATCCATGGCGGTCTCTGCATCAAGGTCTTATGCATTCATGTGGTGAAAGGGCTTGTAATTGTTCAATTAGCAATGTCACCTGATCTGTTACCCCAACTTCCCCTATCTATTCTGCATAACTGTGACCCTGTGTCTCTAAGATGATCAAAATAATTATTCCCTTGTGTCCGTATCTTGTATAATTTACAGCCCTTGAGTGTGGATGGAACTCGTGAGCATAATGGGATAATGGTCTCTTGACTAAATTATGCTATATGGCAAATGATGATGGGATAGTCTTTTTGTGATTACCTTTAACTCCTTAAGAATCCTTCACAACAGACTGCAGAGGGACGCAAGTATGAAAGGGTTCTTGGCAAGGACCTGGGAGTGGCTTCTAAGATTTGACAACGTGAACCCCAATAGTGCAACTTCAGGCAAATTTATTCTGCTAACAAACTGAAGGAGCTTGGCAGTCTGTCTTTCCCTAGAGCCTCCAGGTAAGGACGTAGATGGCCAGCATGTTCAGTTTAGCCTTGTGAGAGCCTCAACCGAAGACACAGCTAAAACATGTCAGAATCCTGACACTGGGAGGATCGGGACAATGTCAACCAGAGTTGAGGGCTGGATGCCATCATGGCCAGGCCTAAACCCAGTGTCACTGAGGTGGGAGAAGAGATTGACCCCTCCACACCATGCTCACCAGCCTTTCCCAGGAAGATCACCAGCCCCACTGTGGCGTTGCTTCTTCTGTCATGAGCCTGTGACTTTGAGAAGCAGATTTGTGCCACTGTATTGCCAGGTGGGACAGCCCCTAGCATGGCCTGGAATACCACAGCTCCCTGTAAGATCAAAAATGTCTGGGTGAACTCCGG
Source organism: Tragelaphus eurycerus (assembly GCA_935064755.1). Lineage (NCBI taxonomy): Eukaryota > Metazoa > Chordata > Mammalia > Artiodactyla > Bovidae > Tragelaphus > Tragelaphus eurycerus. The sequence goes on along the minus strand of CAKXYN010000045.1, from coordinate 2,571,641 downwards.
GAGTTGGTGATGGACAGGGAGGCCTGGCATGCTGCGACTCATGGGGTCGCAAAGAGTCGGACACGACTGAGCGACTGAACTGAACTGAACTGAAGCCTCTAAGTCTGTGGTAATTAGTTATACAGCAATATAAAACTAAGATACCCTGTTACTGGAAACAAAAAGAGGATTATTTAAATTTTTCCTTAGGGTTACAAAGACATTGATTTGAAATGACAAGACATATATTTTGATCACTGTAATTGTAATGTTTCTATACAGTTCCCAGGTTGTCAAGTATCAGAAGCTTATGATTAGGATATACTAAGAGAAAAGTCCATGATCAGGCTCTGCAGGTGCGGAGTAGTCAGATAGTTTTATAATTCTGGGAAGGGAGGATAAATTATCATTTGTATAGCCTGGATTGGTTGGTTCCATACTCCTGAAGAGAAGTTTTCTACAGAGTCAACTGGACTAGTGGTTCAGATATCTGCATGAACCCAACTTAAATTCTTGAAGTCCCAAAGCTAAAAAGAGAATTGTGTGAAATAGTAAAATCTAGAAGGAGAAGAAAGTTCTGACCCTGAAGTGTAAATTTAGAGATTTTTGTATCTTATGAAAATATAGGTAGTATCATGGTAACAAACAGTCTCCAAATCACAGAGGCTTGCAAAAATGAAAGTTTAATTCTTGTACAAGCTCTAAGTTCATCATGGTTTGTTCTAATGGCACCATTTCTCTGCTTTCACATTTTCTGAGGCAGGAAAATGTGAATATGGCAAATCATGCATGGAATCTTAAATCTTAAGATCAGAAACATCTTGAAACAGACATGCATTATTTCTTTTCACATTTCATTGTCTAAAAAAAGTCTTGTTGGCCTGTATCACTCAGGGTTCTCCACAGAATAGAACCAATAGAATGTGTGTGTGTCTTTATTTTAAACAATTGGCTCACATGATGCTGGAGGCTTGCAAGGTCACAATCAGTAAAGCAGGCTGCTAGGGTGGAGACCCAGGTAAGAGCTATTATTGCAACTTGAGCCCCAAAGTGCATGCATGCTCAGTTGTTTTGACTTTTTATGACCCCAATGACTGTAGCCTGCCAGGCTCCTCTGTCCGTGGAATTTTCCTGACAGAATACTGGAGTTGATTGCCATTTTCTACTCCAGGAGATCTTCCCAACCCAGGGATCAAACCCATATCTTTTACATCTCCTGCATGGGCAAGCAGATTCATTACCTCTGAGATACCTGGAAACTGGGTTGAGAAGATCCCCTGGAGAAGGAAATGGCAACTCACTCTAGTATTCCTGCATGGACAATCCCATGGATGGAGGAGTCTGGCAGGCCCCAATCCATGGGGTCTCAAAGAGTCAGACATGACTGGGCAACTAACACACACACCATATTATGGAGGGTTATCTACCCTGTTCATTATCTGTTAATTTAAATGTTAATCTCATCTGAAACATGCTTTCACAGAAACAACTAGAAAAATAGTGTCTGGCTAAATATTTGGCTACTGTGGCCAACAAGTTGACACATAAAATTATTCCTTGTGTGTTTATACCTAAATTCTAAGGGAGTGCAATACTACCATAGGTTTGGTTGGCAGAGAGATGAAAACATTGGTGAACACCATGAAAACAAACTGCAATCAGCCAAAGAAATTAGAGAGATCTGTTTGCCATGTATTTATTTCCCTCAAGCAGTACAAAATATTAATAACTATTGAGCTGGTTGTTGAGACGACAAAGTAAATTAAGATTTAATGTCTAATGAGGAGCTGGAAAGGTTTCTACAGTTATATAGCAAATCACAAGGACAGCTGTGGCTCTGAACTTTATGATTAAGTGGAACAAGGTTTGAAGATCTCAAGATGATAATTGAACTGGGGAGAGTAAGGGTAAGCAAATTGGGATTCACATGATTATGGAATACTAACGCTCAGAGATTCAAAGGATCTGCCAACCTAAATAGCTCTAGTCTAATTGGTAAAACCCTGTCAACAAATTCAGTGACTGCCAACATCTTTCCCTAAGAAACTATGTAAGATCCTCAACTAAGGAGGTTAGTCTGCTTTGAGATGCAAACAAATGATCTCTTAAAATAGCAAAGTTTTTTTTTTAATAGTTTGATTTCTTTTTTATAGTGAAAAATTTGAAGATAATAAATTAAAGCACTTCAAAAATTTTATGGTTCTTAAGACGTTTAAAGAAAAATGTATATAATGCTTATAAATTAGGTTATTTGTGGAATTTACAAAAGTACTGTAATGTTTATTTCATGTTAAAATATAAAATATGGTACATAGTTAATATAATTTATATATTATACATACACATTAAATATATTGCTTATTTAATGTTATTAAAAACTATTCATATGTGTATATAATATATATATATATTCCAAAGGGTAAAGTTAGGTTCAGAATAATTTAGTTGGAAGACATAGGGGTTAGAAATTATGACTTCCCATTGCAAAGTTGTTTTAAGGAAATATCTATATTATTACCAATACAGATGTACTAAAACCAATAAAACTATGCTCAGCAAAGTGGTAAAGAATCCATCTGCCAATGCAAGAGACATAAAAGATGTGAGTTCTATCCCTGGGTTGGGTCCATCCCTTGAAGGAGAACACAGCAACCTACTCTAGCTTTCTTGCCTGGAAAATCCCATAGATAGGGGAGCCTGGTGGGCTATTGTCTTAGGGTTGTGACTTAGCACACTCAGGCAACAAAATATGCAAGTGAAAAGGCACAAAAACGAATCTTAGCTCTGAAAAAAAATCATGCAAATTTCTTATTGGTGGGTTCATACTCTACCATAAATTTAAAAAATTCATTCTTTTCATGGAGGAGATCAGGGGGGTGGTAAAAAAAACTTGATTTCAAGACCCTTATGACAAATTTTTTGTTTCAAGTCTAAAACGATAAATAGAGATATATTCTTCCTATTAATAAAAGACATACCCACAATATTGTCAGTAGAAATGTCCTACAGTCTCTCTTATTTCAGGATATATCCTACAATCCCTTCCCCAGCTTCTAGTCTTAGGTATAAGTGAGCCCTAAATAGATGATACACTTGTTACCAAAATAACAGTATGTCAGCTAAGCTATAACGTAGTTCTACTTTGAGTGTATCCACCTCTATGATATGGAATGAACTACCATCATTTTGCTCCTCGACTCCTACAGTTACCTCTTAACTTCTATAACTGCTGCCACTTCTGTCTCACTGAAGCCAGTTCTCAAGAGAGCAGTCAGAGTGATAATGTCAAAACATAAGGTAGAGCATGTCACTCCTGTGTTCACACCTTCCCAAAGACCTCATTTCCCTCAGAATAAAAGGTCATGTTGTTGAAATCACATATAAGACCTTTCATGATCTCACACTGTAAAACTTCAGTAATCATTCCTCCTGGAATGCTCTTCCCCAGTTATAGGAATGGCAAATTCCTTTACCAACTTGAGTTCTTTGTATCTTCTCAATAAAGCCAACCCTGATTACCCTATTTAAAATTTGCCCTAATTATGACATTTTGATTTTTCCTTACCATGTTCCATTTTTTCTTTTCTCTATGTGTTGATATGAAACAAATAGACTTCCAGATACATTTCTAGCAAAGCTGGGTTTTTTTCTTAAGATCAGCAGAGAATTGCAATTCTGGGTCTGCAACCATGAAGAGCCACATACAAATCCCCTCATGGCAAGTGACAGAGAAGGATATTATAGAGGGGAAAGGAAGTTGGAAGGATTATAGTAAACAAAGGGTCAATGACTTTTCATTGACTAAGTTGTTACCAGGAAAGCAGAGGAGTCTTTTATTGTCTTCTTGGGTTCTACTAGCGGTACAGTAGTGAATTTCCCCTTCTGGTATTGCAACTCTATTTAATTGAGGCTTCTAGGGATTTTTTTTTTTTTTTACACTTTCCACTTTTGATCAAAATCTGTCTCTGAAGTCATCACTGATCAAGAGTCAGTTTTTATAGCTTCATCTACTTTTTTCTGCAAATGTCAGGAATGACATTTTCTGGGTATATTGTCTTACTTTGGAGGAAAAGTGCACAGATTAGAACACTACAGAGTCAGACACGACTTGGCAACTGAACAACAAGGTCACATTCATATAATGACAGGAAGGAGAAAGAACTCTCAAGAACTTTTATCTAAAGTGCATATGTTATCAAGATCAAATGCGAGATCATTTAAAGCATTATGTCATCATCAAAAGTTTGACAAAATCTTCCAACAGGCATGGTTTGTATTACCTTGGGAGAGCTGTCTCATTAGATGTTCTCTGCTTCAGTTCTGGGATATCTTCACTTTCAGGTCACCAGATGATGTCTAGTTCAAGTCAGGGTTTGACATTTTCTTTAGGTGTTTTATTTGAATACAAGAGTCTCTTGGAGTTAGTGGCAGAAGAATTGGTTAGTAGTACCTAATAGGGGATTCTCCAGCAAAGTTGAAAGAGTTCATTCAGAAGCATCTTTTCTAATAGACAAAATCTCCAGGTTGCAAAGTGTGATGGTTAGGGTCTTGATCTCCTGGGAGTGCAATCAAGATTGCTATACAAAGTCATGGTTGTTTTTTAAAATAAAAAGCAAGTAAGGCTTTGCAATACTGTAGTTTTTTTTTTTTTTTTTTAAATCAGTTGTGGGTAAAAAAAGAAGGAGCCAAGTACATTGGATTGCTTGTCACTACATCAAAGAGTAAGAGCTTTTGAGTTTCAAAAAAGGATAAATCTGATTTAGAACAACCAACAATAATGCTTTTGGCCAAGATGGTAGGGGAGCTGCCAACTGAGTCTTAATGTTGATAGAATATTCATCTAAACCAGAGGATTGAGAGTAGTAAGCAGAGTGTAATTGTTGTAAAATAGATCAAACAGCATAGTTGTGGAAGCATCTCACCACTAGAATGGGATCACTATTGAGTTCAAGAGGAGTTCTTTCAAGTAAGGATAATCTTTTCCATTTTCCAAAAGGACTTTAGCCACAGCAGCAGTAACTGCTCTACAAGGGAAGGTTTCAGTCCAGTGTTGAAAACATATAAACCATGACTGAAACATATGTATATCCATTAGATGGAAAAAAATTGATGCAATCCATTTGCTTGAACTGCCCATTAGACAATTCAAAATGTCTACGAGCAGGTGGAACACACTTTTCTAGGCTATGCTTTGAATGAGTGGGAAAGTGAAGTAGGCACTTTTTGTGCCTTGTTAATATTTCCCCTTCAATATTGATTCATGACAGCTATCATTTTGTCAGTAAACAAATGGTTTAATGCACATACAGTGATGAAGAATGAATATTTTAGAGTCTCATTTGGTCCAAAGCAAATCTTTCTCTTTATCAAACCAACAATTGCTGAATTTATAGTCTGGTTTTTGTTTTTCTGAGGTCAATTCCTGAGTCTCTCTACCCAGTTTTTCTAAATTATTGTTTGGGGAAATGTCCCTTTGGATCATGACAGAGGTTTGACTATGCTTGATCCCTTTAAGGACCACGTTCATTGAAGGAATATCATCAAAGTGATTTCTCTTAGGTTCTAGAAAGTCAAATTTAGAATGTATTGGCTTAATAATAGTTAAGACAGGGGGTAAATTTTTGTATTCAATATTCCTGAACATATAAGCCACTTCTAATTTTATTTCTTCTGAAAGTAAGGAAGCCACATTGCTTTCATAACCTTCCAAAATTATGACCTACTCCAAAAGTATATCTACTATTAGTATAAATTTTGTCAGTTTTGTCCTTGGCTTAAGTACCAGCCTATATAAGAATCTAGTGGGCCAAAGTAATCATAGGTAAAGGTACTGCCTCAACAACCTCAATAGGAGTTATAATAGCATATCCAGCACATAGTTGCCATTGTTACCTTTTAAATAAGAACCATTGGTGAGCCATGAGAAGTTAAGGGTGTCCAGTGGAATTTCCTTTAGATCATTATAAGCAGTTAGGAGGTGGTCTATTCAGACTATCCTACAGTCTGAATATCACATCTATACAGACTATGCTACTAAGCTACAGTCATCGAGACAGTACGGTCCTGGCACAAAAACAGAAATATGACCAATGGAACAAGATAGAAAACCCAGAGATAAATCCACCCACATATGGGCACCTTAACTTTAACAAAGGAGGCAAGAGTATACAAAAGGGAAAAGACAGCCTTTTCAATAAGTGGCACTGGGAAAACTGGATGGCTAGGTGTAAAAGAATGAGATTAGAACATTTCCTAACACCATACACAAAGATAAACTGAAAATGGATTAAAGACCTAAATGTAAGACCAGAAACCATGAAACTCTTAAAGGAAAACATAGGCAGAAAACTCTATAACATAAATCACAGCAAGATCTCCTATGACCCACCTCTTAGAATAATGGAAATAAAAACAAAAAATAAATAGGACCTAATTAAATTTAAAAGCTTTTGGACAGAAAAGGAAACTATAAACAAAGTAAAAAGACAACCCTCAGAATGGGAGAAAGTAACAGCAAATGAAACAGCTGACAAAGAATTAATTTCCAAAATATACAAGCAGCTCATGCAACTCAATATCAGAAAAACAATCATCCCAATCAAAAAGTGGGCAGAAGACCTAAACAGACATTTCTCCAAAGAAGACATACAGATGGCTAATAAACATGTAAAAAGATGCTTAATATTGCTCATCATCAGAGAAATGCAAATCAAACTTACAATGAGATATCACCTCACCCTGGTCAAAATGGTCATCATCAAAATATCTAAAAACAATAAATACTGGAAAGGGTGTGGAGAAAAGGGAACCTTCTTGCTGGTGTGAATGTAAATTTATATAGCCATTATGGAAGACAGTATGGAGAGTACTTAAAAAACTAGGAATAACTACCATATGAGCCAACCTTCCCCCTACTAGGCATATACCCTGGGAAAACTACAATTGAAAAAGACACATATACCCCAGTGTTGACTGCAGCACTGTTTACACTAGTGAGGACATGGAAACAACCTAGATGTTCATCAACAGACGAATGGATAAAGAAGCTGTGGTGATCCACACAATGAGGTACATACATACAATGGAATATTACTCAGCCATAGAAAGGAACACATTTGAGTCAGTGCTAATGAGGTGGATGATCCTAGAGCATATTATATGGAGTGAAGTAAGCCAAAAAGAGAAAAATAAATGTTGTATGTTAATGCATATATATGAATCTAGAAAAATGGTACTGTTGAACCTATTTGCAGGGCAGCAATGGAGATAGAAGCGGGTGGAGAGGATGGAATGAATGGGAAATTAGCATGGAAACATATATGCTACCATATGTAAAACAGACAGCCAATGGAAATTTGCTGCATAATTCAGGGAACTCAAACCAGGGCTCTGTGACAACTTAGAGGGGTGGGATGGGGTGGGAAGTGGGAGAGAGGTTCAAGATAGAGGGGACATGTGTATACCAATGGCTTATTCATAGTGGTGTGTGTCAGAAACCAACATAATTACTGTAATTATCCTACAATTAAAAATAAATAAAAAAAAGAATGTGCTTTGAAATCAATTACAATAAAGAATTTACTTCTACTGGCAATGGATGTTCATAACATAAAAGGCCTAGTAAAAACAGGGTGTTGAGGAATAATAATGTTGTTTTTTGTTTAGAGGTCATGGAGAAACCTCTATGGAGTGTTAAAAAGTTAGCACAAAGAATAATGAAATTTGTAATCTTCTGTTATGGGCTTTATGCCTTGACTTCTTTCCTACAGGGTATTGATTAGTTCTGGAAAGAAGTTTTGAGGGGTCTATTTGAATTTTGATAGGCAGTGTGCTGTGAATTTTGCCAACTTCAGTTGGAGATTTTGCCCATAGGAAGGTGGTAGCTGATTCAGTAGGGACAAATGATCTGTGTTTCCAGAATCTGCTCTAATACTGTTAGAGAAGGAATAAATAAAATACATCAGAGGGTCATGTAATTCACCTGATGGGTTGCTTTGATGACTATTGTCAATTTCTAGAATTATTTCTCCCTTCTGGGAGAAATAAATTCCAGCATAATACTAAGAAGTAGCAGCCTAGTGAATGGAAAGGGGTGGAGGAGCTAAGGAAAAAAGAGTGGGCACCTTTTAAAGAGACTAAATAAAAGGAAATTATAAGTTCAGAGACAAACTTCTTGAGGTTGGTAAGAGATTTCCTAGTATTTGAAATATTTTAGTACTCTGTGGAAGAGCTGCTTTACAGTACTGTGATTGAGCACTTAGGATGTAGCTCCAATTTTAATTAGACTGGAGGAGATTCACCTCAGAACTGAAGAAATGTTTCACTAAGTCAATTAAGAGGGAGGACTGGAAAGAATCCTGTAGTTCCTTAAAGTCCTTTCAAAGAGAATTGGAAAGACATGGAAAGGCACCCAGAGTACTTTGTAACAATCTCTTTTCCAGTGTTCTGTGGTGGAGTGGTGGAGATGCCCTCAAAATATTTAGATAACTTGGATCTCATTTCTCAGATTTTTTTCCACACCCCTCAGGGAGTAAAGGATCACTTTCAAATAGCTTAAACAGCTTACAAAATGAATGGCTTAATTCAAATAGTTTGTAAGCTAATCCTAGCCATCCTTATAAGACAAATTGGTCCCAGTGGGGCAGGCCAAAGATTTTTTTCAATCATACTCCAGAGGACAGTCTTTCCAAGGAGTATGACAAAGGCTGAATAACCAGCACAGATTCAAAGAAGCAGCCCTTTCCTGATGGATATGGGTCAAAGGCATTTTCAGCCACTAGCTTGGGTCCAAATGGTCTGATCTTGAGAAATACCACAAAAGTACTTGAATGTAAAACAAAATCTGAATCAGAAAGTTAAAACATTTAAATAGATTCCCCAAAAAAGTCTGGAGAGCTTCAAATGCAAAGGTGGCATGAGCTCTGATCTAGGATAAAGAGATACCTTCAAACTCTAGAGTTGGTAAGAAAGATAGAGTGACAACAAGATCAGATGAAAATTGCAATTTAAGGTCTGCAACCATGATGAGTCACCTGCAAGTCCCCCCAAAGCAAGAGAGAAAGTTTTGATAGAGAGAAAAACAAGTTGAAAGTAATCAGAATCTATGACTTTCATTACCTTAGTTATTCCCAAGAAAGAAGAGTTGTTTTTCTTCTTGGCTCTGCTATCATCAGACTTCACTAGAGCTCTTCTTTCTGATCTCTCAATTCTATAGTTTTCATTTCAACCCCAAAGAAAGGGAATACCAAAGAATGTTCAAACTACTGCATAACTGCACTCACCTCACACGCTAGCAAAGTAATGCTCAAAATTCTCAAAGCCAGGCCTCAACAGTACATGAACTGTGAATTTTTAGATGTTCAAGCTGGATTTAGAAAAGGCAGAGGAACCAGAGATCAAATTGCCAACATCCATTGGCCATCGAAAAAGCAAGAAAGCAAGAGAGTTCCAGAAAAACATCTACTTCTCCTTTATTGACTATGCCAAAGCCTTTGACTGTGTAGATCACAACAAGCTGTGGAAAACTCAAGAGAAGGGAATACCAGACCACCTTACCGGCCTCCTGAGAAACCTGTTTGCAGGTCAAGAATCAACAGTTAGAACTGGATGTGGAAAAACAGACTGGTTCAAAATCAGAAAAGGAGTACATCAAGGCTATATATGGTCACCCTGCTTATTTAATTTATATACAAAGTCCATCATGTGAAATGCTGGGCTGGGTGAAGCATAAGCTAGAATTAAGATTGCCAGGAGAAATATCAATAACCTCAGATATGCAGATGACACCACCCGTTTGGCAGAAAGTGAAGAACTAAAGAACCACTTGATGAAGGTGAAAGAGGAGAGTTAAAAAGCCAGCTTAAAATTCAACATTCAGAAAACAAAGATCATGGCATCTAGTCCCGTCAACTCATGCAAATAGATGGGGAAACAATGGAAGCAGTGACAGACTTTATTTTTGGGGGTTCCAAAATCACTGAAGATGGTGACTGCAGCATGAAATTAAGATGCTTGCTCCTTGGAAGAAAAGCTATGACAAACCTAGAAAGCATATTTAAAAGCAGAGACATTACTTTGCTAACAAAGATCCATCTAGTTAAAGCTATGGTTTTTCCAGTATTCATGTATGGATGCCAGAGTTGGACTATAAAGAAAGCTGAGAGCCAAAGAATTGATGCTTTTGAACTGTGGTGTTGGAGAAGACTCTTGAGAGTCCCTTGGACTGCAAGAAGATAAAATCAGTCAATCCTAAAGGAAATCAGTCCTGCTTCTTCATTGGAAGGACTGACTCTGAAGCTGAAACTCCACTACTTTGGCAACTTGATGTGAAGAACCGACTCCTTTGAAAAGACCCTGATACTGAGAAAGATTGAAGGCAGGAGGAGAAGGGGAAGACAGAGGATGAGATGGTTGGATGGCATCACCTACTTGATGGACATGAGTTTGAGCAAGCTCCAGGAGTTGGTGATGGATAGGAAAGCCTGTCATGCTGCAGTCCATGGAGTCACAGAGAGTTGGACATGACCGAGTAACTGAACTGAACTGAGATTTCTGTGTATTAATTTTTTTACATATAATACTAATCACCATTCAGTATGTTTTATAATTTTCTTCTTTATTATGTTTCATAGTTTTTTTTTTTATTATGCTTTATAATTTTCTTCTTTATTAAGTTTATCATCTTCCCTCTACCTTCAGTCTGTGGAATTTTCCAGGCCAGAATACTGGAGTGGGTAGCCTTTCTCTTCTCCTGGCGGGATGGGGGGTGGGAATCTTCCCAACCTAGGGATCAAACCCAGGTCTCCCGCATTGCAAATGGATTCTTTACCAGCTACCTACAAGAGAAGCCCAATTTTCTTCTTTATTATGTTTATCATCTTCCCTCTGAAGAGGGAAGATGATAAACATAGCTTTCATTAGCTTACATAAGCTTACATAGCTTACACTGTGCTTACATTCTGCTAGAATGTAAGCACAATGAAGGCAGTTTGTCCTGTAAATTATTATAGCAGCTAAGAATAGTACCTGATACAGAACAGACACTTGAAAATATGCTTTGGATGAAAAATGTGACTGCAGTAACTGGTGAATAGGCAGAGCTTCATGAAGTTATGGTAGGGAGAAATATTAATACAACATGAATATTAATCACTGCTTTCTGATCTGTATTGTAGTGGAACCAGTGCCTTATATATGAAATGTAAAAAGTCTTCTATAACTGATATTATTATGATGTAGAGAATATTTATTTGTATCTTTATCATCTCTAAAGTGTTCTATACACAGTTATTCTAACTTGTGAGATAAGTAAAAATTTTTTCATTTAATGGATTAGAAGCTGCATCTCAGAAACTGAGCTTTTTTTAAGAAAGTCACTTAAGATAAACAAACACCAGTATTTTGCTCCCAGTCTGGAGGCCTCGCCGACAGACTCTGTCCCAAGTGGTATCATAGAAAAATCCTATTTATGTGAGTTGGTTCATAATTATTTCACCACCATCAAGGCAATTTTTGTAGAACTCTTTCACATCTGTATTTTAAAATCTACAAATGAAATTTCAGGGCCTTCTTTCATCTTTTAAGACATCCTGATGCTATTTTTTTAGTTCATTCTGTTGACATCACAATAGAAAATGTGTGTAATGGTGGTTTAACATGATTGGTAAATAATGTGATTGGCTCTAGACCCTATGACTCTTTGGAGCTGAACCCCTAGTTTGGAGTTAGTTGATGTGAGTGTAGGCTTAGGGGCTGCCAAGGTGAGTCTTTCCTCATAACTTTTTGGTTCAGACAATTTATTCCCCAGCTATATCTCCTTGCTGGTACCTGTGCTCAGTTCAGTTTAGTTGCTCAGTCGTGTCCAATTCTTTGCGACCCCATAAATCACAGCATGCCAGGCCTCCCTGTCCATCACCAACTCCTGGAGTTCACTCAAACTCATGTCCGTCGAGTTGGTGATGCCATCCAGCCATCTCATCCTATGTCATCCCTTCTCCTCTTGCCCCCAATCCCTCCCAGCATCACAGTCTTTTCCAATGAGTCAACTCTTCGCATGAGGTGGCCAAAGTACTGGAGTTTCAGCTTTAGCATCAATCCTTCTAATGAACACCCAGGACTGATCTCCTTTAAAATGGACTGGTTGGATCTCCCTGCAGTCCAAGGGACTCTCAAGAATCTTCTCCAACATCACAGTTCAAAAGCATCAATTCTTCGGCGCTCAGCTTTCTTCACAGTCCAACTCTCACATCCATACATGACCACTGAAAAAACCATAGCTTTGACTAGACAGACCTTTGTTAGTACCTGTGCTACTTGTACGTGAATCTCCACCTGGGTAAAGAAAGGACTTCCCAAGTGGCTCAGTGGTAAAGAATCTGCCTGTCAATGCAGGAGACATGAGTTCAATTCGTGGGTCGGGAAGATCTCCTGAAGAAGGGAATGGTAACCACTCCAGTATTCTCGCCTGGGAAATCCCATGGACAGAGGAGCCTGGTGGGCTACAGTCCACGGGGGTCGCAAAAGAGTCAAACAGGACATAGCAACTAAACAACAAGAGAAGAAAGATAAACTGGAACAAACTCAGTAACGAAGAGTATTTGCAAAGGACTGTAGCTATCAAGCTGGCTATGCTGCAAATAAACACTGTGCGTATTTGTAACAGAAAAGGCATAGTCTGGATCAGTGTTAAATGAATACTCTCAGGCAGGTATTAGCAAACTAACCACTCCATACATGTAGGCATTGAGTACAGCAGCACCTTGTCAGAGCATATAATGAACTCTATTGATGTGAGGTCATGTTACTAAGGGTCTAATTCTATTGCAGTCTCATGCACCTTCTTATGGTCAAGATTTTTCATTGTGGTCCCTGAGGAAATACCCAGAAGCACTATGTGAGGGGCTACTTTTATTCTCTCCAAGTAGACCTCAGTTGTTCAAAAGAAAAACCCCCAAGGAAGAGTAGTGGAAAGGTGTCAGGATATCAAAGCAGAGAAACCTGTATGATGACACTCAGTCCTCTGGCATTTTTAGGTTTGTGTTATTTCAAGAAATATTCCCTGGACTGGGAGTTAGGAGGCCAGAATTTTACTCCTGGCTTTACAACAAGACCCACTGAATGGCCTTAGCAAGTCACCGAAACTTAGAATTTCTGTTCCTTAATTAGTAATGATGAGAGTGTTGGACTGAAAGATTGCAAGACCCCTTCAAAATTCAAAATCTAATTACTCTTTGGTCTGGCTAATGAATTAATAATTAATCTTTCTTTGATATATGCCTGAAAGTTCTAATGAAGATTTCCTCTGTATCAAGAATGTGCCATATGCCTGAAATCCTGCCTATGAGCCAAATGCATGACACCAAGCCAAATGCATGACATCAAGCTAAATGCTTTGCTGTCAGTCCTCACTTTAAGCCAGTGAGGCCAGCACACCTGTGCTATATTGCTGAGGAAGTTCAGGCCCAGGATAAATCTGCATAAGGGATGTCTGACTTTGAGGCAGGTGTCTGTCCTTATTCCTTCCACACCACAAGAAAGTGAAATTGTTAGTCACTCAGTCATGCCCAAATCTTTGTGACCCCATGGTCTATCCGTGGAATTTTCCAGGCAAGAATAATGGAATGGGTTGCCATTCCCTTCTCCAGGGGATCTTCCTAACTCCGGGATCAAACCCAAGTCTCCGGCATTGCAGGCAGATTCTTTACAATCTGAGCTACAGAGGGAAGCCCTATACCACAAAACCTCTCATAAACAACTGACTTTTGAGACCACTAGAGCTTTGAAGAACCACATGCAAAAATATTACTGTTATTTATTTAGATGAATGACTGAATCATAGAATGTGGAGTTAAGGTACCCTTGTGTGCGTGCTAAATCGCTTCAGTCATGTCCAGTCTTTGCGATCCTATGGACTTAGTCTGCCAGCTGCTCTTTTCAGCCCTAATTTTATAGATGTGGAAAATGGCATCAAGGGAAGTTTAAAAATCTAAGAAGTAACAAAGCAAAGAATATGACCTATATTTCCCTTTCCTTCCTTTCTCTCTCCTTCCCTCTCTTCTTCCTTCTACCTCCCTTCTTTTCATTCATTCCGTAGTTCCCAAAGTAACTGTATGATATTACATGTAGATTAGAAGGAATTTTTGTGTGCTATAAATATTCCTTTCCTCCAAGAGGCTACCTGAGGATTCTTTGAATTCTACCATAGCATACCCTCGTTTTCTTTACTGATTTAGATACTATAATCAAGTCCTCAATATTAAAACCAGAAGAATATGAAGCATTTTTATCTTAGCTAATTTTAATTACACCATCTCACTTTCAAAAATTCAACTCTTTGTACACATGGATAATGGGAATAATTGAAATCTATAGCTTTGAAGGTATAAAAACTAGTTTTAGCTACTATTAAAAGTCATGCTAAGTGATTTTTATTTATCAGTTCAGTCTTCAGTCGTGTCCAACTCTTTGCAACCCCATGGAATTCAGTATTCCAGGGCTCCCTGTCCATAACCAACTCCCGGAGTTTACTCAAACTCATGTCCATTGAGCTGGTGATGTGATCCAACCATCTCCTCTTCTCCTCCCACCTTGGATCTTTCCCAGCATCAGGGTCTTTTACAATGAGTCAGTTCTTCACATCAGGTGGCCAAGGTATTGGAGTTTCAGCTTCAGCATCATTCCTTCCAATGAATATTCAGGACTTATTTCCATTAGGATGGACTGTTGGATCTCCTTGCTGTCCAAGGAACTCTCAATAGTCTTCTTCAACACCACAGTTCAAAAGCATCAGTTCTTTGGCACTCAGATTTCTTTATAGTCCAACTCTCACATCCATACATACCTACTGGAAAAACCATAGCTTTAACTAGAAGGACCTTTGTTGGCAAAGTAATGTGTCTGCTTTTTAATATGCTGTCTAAGTTTGTCATAACTTTCCTTCCGAGGAGCAAGCGTCTTTTATTTTCATGGCTGGGGTCACCATCTGCAGTGATTTTGGAGCCCCCCAAAATAAAATCTGTTTCCAGTTTCCCTGTCTATTTGCCATGAAAATGATGGGACCAGAAGCCATGATCTGAGTTTTCTGAATGTTGAGTTTTAAGCCAACTTTTTCATTCTCCTCTTTCACTTTCATCAAGAGGCTCTTTAGTTCTTCTTCACTTTCTGCCATAAAGATGGTGTTATCTGCATATCTAAGGTTACTGATATTTCTCTTGGCAATCTTGATTTCAGCTTGTGCATCATCCAGTCCAGCATTTCTCAGGATGAACTCTGCATATAAGTTAAATACGCAGGGTGACAATACACAGCCTTGACGTACTCCTTTCCTGATTTGGAACCAATCTGGTTGTTTCATGTCCAGTTCTAACTGTTGCTTCTTGATCTTTACACAGACTCAAAAATAAGTAAAAATAAACATTTTTTCCTGCATCTTAAACAGCTATGAACGTCTCTGCTGCGGCTGCTACTAAGTTGCTTCAGTCGTGTCCGACTCTGTGCTATCCCGTAGACGGCAGCCCACTAGGCTCCCCCGTCCCTGGGATTCTCCAGGCAAGAACACTGGAGTGGGTTGCCATTTCCTTCTCCAATGCATGAAAGTGAAAAATGAAAGTGAAGTCGCTCAGTCGTGCCCGACTCTTAGCAACCCCATGGACTGCAGCCTACCAGGCTCCTCCATCTATGAGATTTTCCAGGCTAGAGCACTGGAGTGGGGTGCCATTGCCTTCTCCCATAAACGTCTCAGAGACAGCAAATAAATCCAATAGGTTGCTAATAATGCATAAATTTCCCATAATGTTTGATGTCCACTCTTCTAAAGAGAAGGGAAATTCACTAATAGCTTAAACACTGAAAATGAAACTCCTTTACAAAAATTTAGTCAATGAAATCCAAACAAAGCAACGAACAGAAAAGCAATAACTAGAAGTCCAACTTCTCGGACACTGAGTGCAATATGGGGGCAGATTTTAAATGAAAGTACCTGATGGTAGCAAATTTTAAAAAGCACACCTGTACAATCTAGTTAAAAAGCACACCTGCACAATGTGTGCGTGTTCATGTGCATTATATGTGCTGCAAAATCCTATTCTTATTTTTTAAACATATCATCATTTAAATCTGCTCAGAAACCAAAATAAGTAACCAGAGATTTTTATAGAGTCACACTTAATTCTGCCTTCTCATTGTCTCAGAAGGAAAATGGCTTCCTTTCAAGGAATATCATTCATCTCTTCTCTTTCAAGTGCATGTCTTTACTTTTTGGTCTCTGGAATAAAGTGCCAGAGCCAAATACTATGGGGTAATGATGAATACAATCATTTTTCTTTTTCATTCTCCAAATCAGAATTTTCTGAGACTGAAACAATAAGATCTTCTGAAGAGAGATGGACAGAAATTTATTTTTTTTTAAAGTTTGTTCCGCATTATAAACCTGAGATCGTTGCTGACATTATTATTTTTATTTTTACAAAACACATTCCAGGCCCAGGTGGAGAGTGTGGCCTGGAGCACATTCAGGGGATAAGCAAATACACAAGTCTTAGGAGGCCTGGATCTAAATATACATCTATGGAGACCTGGCCACTAATACCTGTGGAGATGAAGTGTTGTGTCCAAAGAGAAGATCAATTATACTAAATACATGTGGAGGGGCATGTGGACCTAGGCTCTGGGCCTTGTTAGCACTGATGAATCCAGCAGTTTCTAAGCTGGGAGTGGAAGCTTCAGCACATGGGCTAAGGAATACTCTTTCCTACTTCCCCTTTGGTTGCTTTCACTGCCTGGAATATTCTCCCCTTTTTCTTCCTTCAAAGACATCAGGTCCCACATCATCACCAGCCAACTTTGTCTAGTCCAGTTTTACTCATACTTCATTTCTAGAACTCACAGAGTCCAGAGGAATACATTAGCACTTTAACAACTTATATTTTTCTTTTATTTCTCTCTGTTGCTTTGTCTTTTCCTTTTTTATCTTAATTTTTTAACTGGAGGTTAACTATTTTACAATGTTGTGTTGGTTTCTGCTGTATAACAATGTGAATCAGTCATAACTATGTATATATCCCCTCCCTCCTGGGCCTCCCTCACCCCCACCCAACTCCTCAAGGTCATCACAGAGTGCCAGGTTGGGCTCCCTGGGTTACATATAAGCTTACACTAGCTATATATTTTACACATGGTAGTGTATGAACGTCAGTGCTACTTTCTTAATTCATCCCACCCTCTCTGTCTCTCTCTCTCTCTCTCTCTCTTTTTTTTTTTTTTTCCTTAAAGCTCATTTTGCTTCTCTGGGTAGGTGACTCTAGCAAAGATCATACTTTAAGTAGACTCTGAGCAACACTCAGCACATATTAGATACTCAACAATTAATTATAACTTGCGATCTGATAGATTTTTAAACAAAAATCACAATGATGGAGTAAAACTTAAGTATGCTTCAAACTTTATATTCTGAGATATGAATGATTATAGATGGCTTTCTGGGTCTTACACCATAAAATTTCTTCAACACTTTATATCACCACTGGGGATAAAGCTTTTCCTCCAGATGCCTCTGAGCACTGCCAAGAAACCAAACAGTAATACATAAAAGAAAAATTGAAGTTAGCAGTAGGGTTGAGCAGAAGGGAAGAAGGTCAAGTCCCACAAACTACTAGGCATTATTTAATTTCATTCTAACAAAAAATCTTCCCTTGTGGCTCAGAAAGTAAAGTGTCTGCCTACAATGCAGGAGACCCGGGTTCAATCCCTGGGTTGGGAAGATCTCCTGAAGAAGGAATGGCAGCCCACTGCAGTATGTTTGCTTGGAAAAATCCCATGGATGGAGGAACCTGGTAGGCTACAGACCATGGGATTGCAAAAAGTTGGACATGACTGAGCAACTTCACTTTCACTTAACAAAAAATCTTACAATGTATATATTTCTTATCTATCTCAGAGAGTTTTTAATCAAATGCTTGATCCCTCCATCGGGAAGAACTCAGTCCAGTATTCTTGCCTGGAGAATCCCATGGACAGAGGAGCCTGGTGGGCTACAGTCCAGAGGGTCACAAAGAGTCAGACATGACTGAAGTGACGTAGCACACAAAGCAGGACTGGGGTACACACCCAGAACTGGCAGGCTCCTTAGTTCAGAACTCCAGGAGGTTAATCCTCCCTAGCTGGTGGGCAAGAGGGAAAGAGAGAAGGAGCAAAAATACTTAGCTGTATTGGGAGAGAGTGTGTTACAAAATCAAGTTATAAGGCACTCCAAGCTCTGATCATCCTTGTTCACTCTTGGAACAGAAGATGGAAAGGTTACCCTTGTTGGAGAAAGAAAAAATAAATCTACTAGAGAATTTGAGGGCGGAAAATGCTGCCTCTTTCAGTAGATTAGAGAAATGTTCATTTCAAAGCTATTAAATAAAATATCAATGCTTTTCAGGTCCCCTAAAAATTTTTCATTCCATTTAATGCAGTTTTCTGCTCAACTATAAAGAGAAAGACTTACAAATGAATCACCCAATTAAAATTGCTCTTAGTTCAAGCCAACTACTTTCAGATTAATTTTCTTCTGCTTATTTAAGATAAGGGTTCATTGCTTTGCTGTCACATCAGTTCAGCACAGAATTTCCCTTCATGCTTAGAAGTTATTCAGATCTCCTAAAAATCTAACATACATGGACCACTGAGTACTGAATTTAGAGCTCTGTATAAAAAATAAATAAATAAAAAATTATCCTTTAAGGGGTCAGATGGTATTTTGAGTTTGACATTGATTCCTTAGAAAGCAAAAATTCCCGGAAACAAGAAATTTTTATCATGGTATGAAAGTCGTTACTTGTTTTTATATGGAAAAATACAAGTTACTACTCTGTCTTTATTTTTCCCCACTAAGAATAGATTTTAAATAGATTAATTTGCCACTGAAGTGTATGTCTGTGTGTATGTATAGAAAAGTGGTCAACATAAACACTGGCGATCCATTTTATGCTTCTAGTTTGATGTATCCTTACTTTTCTCAAGTTTTTCAGTCTGTGGTCCTGTCTTACTCATTTTTTGTGTGTGAACCTCACAATACCTGGGACATTGTCATGCTTAAATTTGCACGTGTTAGGTAGTTAGAATACGAAACAGGAGTGCAGAATGGTGGTAGCTAAAAGACAAGGAAGGGAAAAGCCCGTGAAAATAGAACAAAGGAAGGTCCACTGGAGTGAGGACCTCATGTAGAACAAAGAGCAGTCTTGGCTAGCCCAATTTACTTAGGGCAGGCCCAGGGGGAGGAAAAAACATATAAAAAGAGGAGGCAAAGGGCTGGGGCTCCCTCTTTTCTCATCTTTTGGCTCGGCATGCCCTCTCACCTCAAGGATGTATTTTCCTTTTATTTTCTAAATAAAACTGAGCTGTAACACGGAGCTGTAACGCTGATCTGTCTGAGAGCTGTGACACTGTCTGGTCTGTCTGAGAGCTGTGACTTGCCGAGGGCTTTCATGTCCATCGCTTCAAATTTTTGTTGTGACAAGACAAAACCAAGGAGATTACACGCCTATGACACACTAATAACCAGTTTCTGGATTGCTTTTAGAATAAAGAGTTTTTTTTGGGTTTTTTTTTTAAACAAAAGGTAGTAAGTCAGATAACTGGACAAGGTACACAGATGTGTTTTATTTGGTTGAGATATTATTCTTTAGATTTTTGCAAGATTGTTTTAAAAACCAAGAGATGCTTACATAAAGGTTCAAATTTTTGTCTTTCTTTTAAAAACTGGAAGATCTGGCAAGGTAGGACATCAGTTTCAATATGGCAACAATGAACTGCAGTGAATGGTAAATGTCTGTTTTAAATAGGATGTCCTCATTAATTCACTGCCTCCATACTCCCTACTTGTCCTCTAACCAGCCTGATTCACTCGGTTTATGTTACCTGTCTGATTAACAATCCCTGCTTTCAAGAATAACTCTACTGCTTTCAATATTTCTCCAAAATGGGCCTGTAAGGATGAAGTTTTGCAGTAAAATAGGATGTCTTAAAATTTCATTTGGTCACAGTAATTAATCATTTACCTCTTCTAGACAGAATCAGATCTACAACTAACAAAGATCTTGTAAATAGGGGGTTACCACAGGAAATCAACATTATTTCGGGGTGGGGAGGAGAAAAAAAGAAAAGAACTCATACATTTGAAATATTTTTACCCATAAAAATGTTCCTGGTATTTTACAAATGAAGGCCTAGGAAAGGGGTGTTTGTTATTTAAATTTTCCCATAATGAACTTCTCTTCAAATTTCTACTGGTGAGAATTCAAAACTTCTGCCCCCAGTTCCATATCTTATCCTACTGGTATTTTTTTTAATATTCACCCATTTCCACTCCCTTTATTTATCATACTACTTCAAATACCAAAGCTCATCAAAATATATTCTGTATCTTCTCAACGAGGCTGAATATTCTTCCGTCTTATGAAGCATTACAATTCATTTGATTTGTCTGCCACTTGCTGCTGCTGCTGCTAAGTCGCTTCAGTCGTGTCTGACTCTGTGCGACCCCATAGACAGCAGCCCATCAGGCTTCCCTATCCCTGGGATTCTCCAGGCAAGAACACTGGAGTGGGTTGCCATTTCCTTCTCCAATGCATGAACGTGAAAAGTCAAATGAAGTTGCTCAGTCGTGCCCAACTCTTAGTGACCCCATGGACTACAGCCTACCAGGATCCTCCGTCCATGGGATTTTCCAGGCAAGAGTACTGGAGTGGGGTGCCATTGCCTTCTCCAATCTGCCACTTATCAGTGGTTCAAATTAGCTCTGGACATGGTATTTTGGTAATGCCTTCTTCCCATTGATACTGTAGTGCATCTTAATTGTAAACGGGAGACAATACTGAAAAATCAATCAGGGAGCAAATTCATTCTTAGGTATATGTGTTATCATGACACTTTATATGAATTAACTAGAACATACTAATTAAATAACTTTAAGATGGCAATGCACAAAGCCAAAGAGAAACTTGGACACATACCATATTTTTCTTCCTTCAACCCCAGAATAAACTGCTTTCCTACCAATATACTGTTAAGTTGTTTTCAGTTCACAATTTAACTTGTGGCATAAAACAACCCCCAATCTAATTCAAGCCTATGCTTCTAGATAATTATCTGTGACTAAATTTTTTAAATCCTCTCAAAACCAATGAAATTAGAATGTTCATTTAGGAAATGAATTCAACTAAATATTAAGTATGGATATTTCAAAATGGAAATATTTTATATGATTCTCTATAACCTTCTTAGGAGTATGTGTATGTGTGAGAAATCATTACATATTACATAAGTTCAGCAGATAAGTCCTCTGAATTGTGAACTCCATGCTGTGTGGACACTGAGAAACTGGTTTCCTAGGCAATGGTCACCAAATACTTGGAAGACAGTGGGATTTCCTTCTACCTTATTGTACTACATACTATACATTTTTTCCCAGAGATCTTATTAATTCAAATTTGTTTCAAAGTAAGGGGCAGTGTCTCATTTATGAATTTTCTACTGAAAGAAATGGATATTTGAACAAGTTTATTAAATATATTAAAATATAGCTATAGAAGTCAATTTTAAAATTAGTTCCATTACTTTCATGGATCACAGCTTTGGTCGTGGTGAAGGGACATGAATAACTCAATGAAGCTATAAGCCATGCTTTGCACGGACACCCAAGATGGATGGGTCATAGTGAAGAGGTCTGACAAAATGTGGTCCACTGGAGTAAGAAATCATAACCCACTTCAGTATTCTTGCCATGAGAACTCCATGAACAGTATAAAAAGGAAAATAAATATGAAAATGAGGCCCCCCAGGTCAGAAAGTGTCCAATATGCTAATGGGGAAAAGGAAAGAGCAATGAAGAACAGCTTCAGATAGAATGAAGGAGCTGGGCCAAAGCAGAAATGACATTCAGTTGTGAATGTGTCTGGTGGTGAAAGTAAAGTCTGATCCAGTAAAGAATAATATTGCATGTTAGGAATAAGTTAAGAATAAGTTGAGGATAATATTGCATGTTATGGAATGTTAGGATCATGAATCAAGGTAAATTTAATGTGGTCAAACAGGAGATGGCAAGAGTGAACATCCACATCTTAGAAATCAGTGAACTAATTGGATGGAAATAGCAGATTCAAATGATCATACCTATTGCTGTGGGCAAGAATCCCTTCAAAGAAATGGAGAAGACCTCATAGTCAACAAGAGTCTGAAATGCAGTATTTTGGTGCAGCCTCAAAACTGACAGAATGATCTTGGTTTATTTCCAAAACAAACTATTCAGTATCATACTAATCAAAGTTTATGCCCCAATCACTAATTCTAAAGAAGCTGAAACTGAATGGTTCGGATCACAATAAACTGTGGAAAATTCTAAAAGAAATGGCAATACCAGACTACCTGATCTGCCTCTTGAGAAATTTGTATGCAGGTCAGGAAGCAACAGTTAGAACTGGACATGGAACAACAGATTGGTTCCAAATAGGAAAAGGAGTACGTCAAGGCTGTATATTGTCACCCTGCTTATTTAACTTATAAATAAACATATGTTTATTTAACTTATATGTACATCATCAGAAACGCTGGACTGGAAGAAACACAAGCTGGAATCAAGATTGCTGGGAGAAATATCAATAACCTCAGATATGCAGATGACACCACCCTTATGACAGAAAGTGAAGAGGAACTCGAAAGCCTCTTGATGAAAGTGAAAATGGAGAGTGAAAAGGTTGGCTTAAAGCTCAACATTCAGAAAACGAAGATCATGGCATTTGGTCCCATCACTTCATGGGAAATAGATGGGGAAACAGTGGAAACATTGTCAGACTTTCTTTTCTGGGCTCCAAAATCACTACAGATGGTGACTGCAGCCATGAAATTAAAAGACGCTTACTCCTTGGAAGGAAAGTTATGACAAACCTAGACAGCATATTCAAAAGCAGAGACATTACTTTGCCAACAAAGGTTCGCCTAGTCAAGGCTATGGTTTTTCCTGTGGTCATGTATGGATGTGAGAGTTGGACTGTGAAGAAGGCTGAGCACCAAAGAATTGATGCTTTTGAACCGTGGTGTTGGAGAAGACTCTTGAGAGTCCCATGGACTGCAAGGAGATCCAACCAGTCCATTCTGAAGGAGATCAGCCCTGGGATTTCTTTGGAAGGACTGATGCTAAAGCTGAAACTCCAGTATTTTGGCCACCTCATGCGAAGAGTTGACTCATTGGAGAAGACTCTGATGCTGGGAGGGATTGGGGGCAAGAGGAGAAGGGGACAACAGAAGATGAGATAGCTGGATGGCATCACTGACTCGATGGATGTGAGTCTGAGTGACCTCCGGGAGTTGGTGGTGGACAGGGAGGCCTGGTGTGCTGCAGTTCATGGGGTCGCAAAGAGTCAGACACGACTGAGCGACTGATCTGATCTGATGAAGACCTACAACACCTTCTACAGATCAGATCAGATCAGATCAGTCGCTCAGTCGTGTCCGACTCTTTGCGACCCCATGAACTGCAGCACGCCAGGCCTCCCTGTCCATCACCAACTCCCGGAGGTCACCCAGACTCGCATCCATCGAGTCAGTGATGCCATCCAGCCATCTCATCCTCTGTCATCCCCTTCTCCTCCTGCCCTCAATCCCTCCCAGCATCAGAGTCTTCTCCAATGAGTCAACTCTTCGCATGAGGTGGCCAAAATACTGGAGTTTCAGCTTTAGCATCATTCCTTCCAAAGAAATTCCAGGATTGATCTCCTTCAGAATGGACTGGTTGGATCTTCTTGCAGTCCAAGGGACTCTCAAGAGTCTTCTCCAACACCACGGTTCAAAAGCATCAATTCTTCGGCGTTCAGCCTTCTTCACAGTCCAGCTCTCACATCCATACATGACCACAGGAAAGACCATAGCCTTGACTAGGCGAACCTTTGTTGGTAAAGTAATGTCTCTGCTTTTGAATATGCTATCTAGGTTGGTCATAACTTTCCTTCCAAGGAGTAAGCGTCTTTTAATTTCATGGCTGCAGTCACCATCTGCAGTGATTTTGGAGCCCAGAAAAACAAAGTCTGACACTGTTTCCACTGTTTCCCCATCTATTTCCCATGCAGTGATGGGACCAGATGCCATGATCTTCGTTTTCTGAATGTTGAGCTTTAAGCCAAACCTTTCACTCTCCACTTTCACTTTCATCAAGAGGCTTTTTAGCCCCTCTTCACTTTCTGCCATAAGAGCAGTGTACAACACCTTCTACAATTAACACCAAAAAAGATGTCCTTTTAGTCATAGGGGATTATAATGCAAAAATAAGTCAGAAGATACCTGGAATAATAGGCAAGTTTGGGCAAAGGCTAACAAAATTTTTTGAAGAGAACATGCTGGTCATAGCCAATACCCTTTTCAAACAAACAAATTACTCTACACGTGGACATCACAAACTGGTCAAAAACAAAATCAGATTGACTATGTTATTTGCAGCCAAAGATGGAGGAGCTCTATACAGTCAGCAAAAACAAGACTTGGAGCTGACTGTGGCTCAGATCATGAGCTCCTTATTGCAAAATGAAGGCTTAAATTGAAGGAAGTAGGGAAAACCACTGGGCCATTCAGGTATGACCTAAATCAAATCCATTATACATATACAGTGGAGGTGACAAATAGATTCAACGGATTAGATCTGGTAAACAGAGTGCTTGTAGAACTATGGATGAAGGTTCATAACATTGTACAGAAAGCCGTGACCAAAACCATCCCACAGAAAAAGAAATGCAAAAAGGCAAAGTGGTTGTCTGAGGAAGCTTTACAAGTAACTTAGGAAAGAAGAGAAGCAAAAGGCAGTGGAAAAAGGGAAATATACACTGAACTGAATGTAAAGTTCCAAAGAATAGCAATGAGAGATAAAGCCTTCTTAAGGGAACAATGCAAAGAAAGAGAGGAAAAGAATAGAATGGGAAATACTAGAGATCTTGTCAAGAAAATTGGAGATATCAAGGAAACATTTCATGTGAGGATGGGCAAGATAAAGGATAGAAACATAAGGACCTAACAAAAGCAGAAGAGATTGAAGAAGAGGTAGCAAGAATACACAGAGGAGATATACAAAAAAAGGTCTTAATGACGTTGATAACCACAATGGACATCTTGTAGTATGAACTCAAGTGGGCATTAGGAAGCATTACTATGAACAAAGTTAGAGAAGGTGAGCTATTTCAAATCCTAAAAGATGATAATGTTAAAGTGCTGCACTCAATATATCAGTAAATTTGGAAAACTTAGTAGTGGCTACAGGACTGAAAAAGGTCAATTTTCATTCCAATTCCAAAGAAGGACAATGCCAAAGAATGTTCAAACTACTGCATAATTGTGCTCATTTCTCATGCTAGCAAGGTTATGCTAAAAATTGTTCAAGCTAGTCTTCAGCAGCACATGAACCAAGAACTTCCAGACTTACAAGCTGGATTTAGAAGAGGCAGAGGAACCAGAGAATAAATTGCGAGCATTTGTTGGATCATGGAGAAAGCAAGAGAGTTCCATAAAAACATCTACCTCTGCTTCAGTGACTACACTAATGCCTTTGACTATGTGGATCACAACAAACTGGAAAACTTTTAAAGAGATAGAAATTCCAGACCACCTTACATATCTCTAGAGAAACCTGTATACAGGTCAAGAAGCAACAGTTAGAACCAGACATGGAACAATGGACTGGTTCAAAATTGGGAAAAGGAGTACAACAATGCTGTATATTGTCAGCGTCTATACAGAGTACATCATGCAAAATGTTGAGCTGGATCGATCACAAGCTGGAATCAAGATTGCTAGGAGAAATATCAATAATCTCAGATATGCATATGATACCACTCTAATGGCAGAAAGTGAAGAAGAATTAAAGAGCCTCTTGATGATGGTGGAAGAGGAGAATGAAAAAGTTGGCTTAAAATTCAGCATTCAAAGAACTAAGATCATGGCATCTGGTAGTATCACTTAATGTCAAACAAAAGAGGAAAAAGTAAAAGCAGTGATAAATTTTATTTTCTTGTCCTCCAAAATCTCTATGGACTGTGGTTGCAGCCATGAAATCAAACGATACTTGCTCTTTGGAAGGAAAGCTTTGACAAGCCTTGGCAGCATATTAAAAAAGTAGAGACATCACTTTGCCAACAAGGTCCATATATTCAAATCTATGGTTTTTCCAGTAGTCATGTACGGATACGAGAGTTGGACCATAAAGAAGGCTGAGTACTGAAAAACTGATGCTTTCAAATAGTGGTGCCGGAGAAGACTCTTAAAAGTTCCTTGGACAGCCAGGAGATCAAACTAGTCAATCCTAAAGAAATCAATCCTGAATATTCATTGGAAGGAATGAAGCTGAAGCTCTAATACTTTGGCTACCTGATGTGAAAGCTGACTCATTGGAAAAGACCCTGATGCTGCGAAAGATTGAAGGCAAAAGGAGAAAGGGCAACAGAGGATGAGATGGCTAGATAGCATCACTGACTCAATGGACATGAATTCAATCAAACTCTGGGAGATAATGGAGGACAGTGGAGCCTGGCATGCTGCAGTCCATGGGGTCATGAGTTGGACAAGACTGAGCAGCTAAACAACAACAGCATAATTACCAAATGTGTATTATGACAACTTTTGTGTTTTCAACAAGAATTTTCATAATTTCAAATAGAAAATTCACCCTTATTCACCTTGAGATCCTAACTATTGCTGTTATTAATAATCCATTTCACTTCCAATTTTTAACTTACTGCCCATTGGTTAATTTTTCATTCTTCCACACACATATTATGCACAATTTTATCATATTGTTAGTAAAATTAAAGTTTCATTTAACTTACATAAAAGTTTACTTATTGTCTATTATTTCAGATTTGTCCTTGATTTATGCATTTATTATTCAGATCTCAATGTTGCACTACAGTTATATACCAGTAAAAAATAAAAAGTTGAAAAATACTGAAGTAAGAGTATTTGTTCTGTTGCTAAGTAAAAATGGTTTGGTCCTGAAGTAGGTGTTTAAGTAGGTAAAGTAGGGTAGGACCAGGGAGAAAATTCATTCTATCAATAGACCATCATTAGCAGATTGAGTTCTTTATTAGGCAGGCTGAGAATCACTCCAATTTGTTAGAAGAAGCAAAGTCTTGGCTATTGGCATAGACACTTGCTGCATTACATTGAGTTTTTACTTTTGTATCATTGGGTTTATTGCATTGTTTTCCTGCAGACCACAATTCCACTGGGGTAAAGTGATTATAAAGTCCTTTTTTTAAAATTTTTTTTTACCTTAAAATATTGTATTGGTTTTCCCATACATTGACATGAATCCACCATGGGTGTACATATGTTCCCCATCCTGAAACCCCCTCCCACCTCCCACCCCATCCCATCCCTCTAGGTCATCCCAGTGTACCAGCCCCGAGCAACCTGTATCATGCATCAAACTTGGACTGGCGATTCATTTCACATGTGATAATTTACATGTTTCAATGACATTCTCCCATATCATCCCTCCCTTTCCCTCTCCCACAAAGTCCAAAAGACTGTTCTATATATCTGTGTCTCTTTTGCTGTCTTGCATACAGGTTTATCGTTACCGTCTTTCTAAATTCCATATATATGCGTTAGTATTCTGTATTGGTGTTTTTCTTTCTGGATTACTTCACTCTGTATAATCCACCTCATTAAAACTGATTTAAATGTATTCTTTTTAATGGCTGAGTAATATTCCATTGTGTATATGTACCACAGCTTTCTTTATCCATTCATCTGCTAATGGACATCTAGGTTGCTTCCATGTCCTGGCTATTATAAACAGTGCTGTGATGAACATTGGGGTACACATGTCTCTTTCAATTCTGGTTTCCTCAGTGTGTATGCCCAGCAGTGGGATTGCTGGGTCATATGGCATATGGAATGGGTGAATTTAACTCAGATCACCAATATATCTACTACTGCAGGAAGGAATCCGTTAGAAGAAATGGAGTAGCCATCGTAGTCAACAAAAGAGTCCAAAATGCAGTACTTGGATGCAAACTCAAAAATGACAGAATGATCTCTGTTGGTTTCCAAGGCAAACCATTCAATATCACAGTAATCCAAGTTCATGTTCCAACCAGTAAAGCTGAAGAAACGGAAGTTGATTGGTTCTATGAAGACTTACAAGACCTTTTAAAACTAACACCCCAAAAAGATGTCCTTTTCTTTATAGGAGACTGAAATGCAAAAGTAGGAAGTCAAGAAACACCAGGAGTAACAGGAAAATTTGGCCTTGGAATACTGAATGAAGCAGAGCAAAAGCTAATAGAGTTTTGCCAAGAGAACACACTGGTCATAGCAAACACCCTCTTCCAACAACACAAGAGAAGATGCTACATATGGACATCACCAGATGGTCAACACCAAAATCAGATTGATTATATTCTCTGCAGCCAAAGATGGAGAAGCTCTATACAGTAAGCAAAAACAAGACGAGGAGCTGACTGTGGCTCAGATCATGAACTCCTTATTGCCAAATTCAGACTTAAATTGAAGAAAGTAGGGAAAACCAATAGACCATTCAGGTATGACCTAAATCAAATCCCTTACGATTATACAGTGGAAGTGAGAAATAGATTTAAGAGACTAGATCTGATAGAGTGCCTGATGAACTCTCAACGGAAGTTTGTGACACTGTAGAGGAGACAGGGATCAAGACCATCCCCATGGAAAAGAAATGCAAAAAAGCAAAATAGCTGTCTGAGGAGGCATTACAAATAGCTTTGAAAAGAAAAGAAGTGAAAAGCAAAGGAGAAAAGGAAAGATATAAGCATCTGAATACAGAGTTCCAAAGAATAGCAAGGAGAGATAAGAAAGCCTTCCTCAGTGATCAATGCAAAGAAATAGAGGAAAACAACAGAATGGGGAAGACTAGAGATCTCTTCAAGAAAATCAGAGATACCAAAGGAACATTTCATGCAAAGATGGGCTCGATAAAGGACAGAAATGGTATGGACCTAACAAAAGCAGAAGATATTAAGAAGAGGTGGTAAGAATACAGAGAAGAACTGTACAAAAAAGAGGTTCACAACCCAGATAATCACGATGGTGTGATCACAGACCTAGAGCCAGACATCCTGGAACGTGAAGTCAAGTGGGCCTTAGAAAGCACACTACAAACAAAGCTAGTGGAGGTGATGGAATTCCAGTTGCGCTATTTCAACTCCTGAAAGATGATGCTGTGAAAGTGCTGCACTCAATATGCCAGCAAATTTGGAAAACTCAGCCGTGGCCACAGGACTGGAAAAGGTCAGTTTTCATTCCAATCCCAAAAAGTAAGGTAATGCCAAAGAATGCTCAAACTACTACACAATTGCACTCATCTCACATGCTAGTAAAGTAATGCGTAGAATTCTCCAAGCCAGGCTTCAGCAATATGTGAACCGTGAACTTCCTGATGTTCAAGCTGGTTTTAGAAAAGGTAGAGGAACCAGAGTTCAAATTGCCAACATCTGGATCACGGAAAAAGCAAGAGAGTTCCAGAAAAACATCTATTTCTACTTTCTTGACTATGCCAAAGCCTTTGACTGTGTGGATCACAATCAACTGTGGGAAATTCTGAAAGAGATGGGAATACCAGACCACTTGACCTGCCTCTTGAGAAACCTGTCTGCAGGTCAGGAAGCAACAGTTAGAACTGGACATGGAACAACAGACTGGTTCCAAATAGGAAAAGAAGTACTTCAAGGCTATATATTGTCACCCTGCTTATTTAACTTATATGCAGAGTACATAATGAGAAACACTGGGCTGGAAGAAGCACAAGCTGGAATCAAGATTGCCAGGAGAAATATCAATAACCTCAGATATGCAGATGACACCACCTTTATGGCAGAAAGTGAAGAGGAACTAAAAGCCTCTTGATGAAAGTGAAAGAAGAGAGTGAAAAAGTTCTCTCATTCAGCTCAACATTCAGAAAACTAAGCTCATGGCATCTGGTCCCATCACTTCATGAGAAATAGATGGGGAAACAGTGAAAACAGTGTCAGATTTTATTTTGGGGGCTCCAAAATCACTGCAGATGGTGATTGCAGCCATGAAATTAAAAGACGCTTACTCCTTGGAAGGAAAGTTATGACCAACCTAGATAGCATATTGAAAAACAGAGACATCACTTTGCCAACAAAGGTTCGCCTAGTCAAGGCTATGGTTTTTCCTGTGGTCATGTATGGATGTGAGAGTTGGACTGTGAAGAAGGCTGAGCCCTGAAGAATTGATGCTTTTGAACTGTGGTGTTGGAGAAGACTCTTGAGAGTCCCTTGGACTGCAAGGAGATCCAACCAGTCCATTCTGAAGGAGATCAGCCCTGGGATTTCTTTGGAAGAAATGATGCTAAAGCTGAAACTCCAGTATTTTGGCCACCTCATGTGAAGAGTTGACTCATTGGAGAAGACTCTGATGCTGGGAGGGATTGAGGGCAGGAGGAGAAGGGGATGACAGAGGATGAGATGGCTGGATGCCATCACTGACTCGATGGATGTGAGTCTGAGTGACCTCCGAGATCTGGTGATGGACAGGGAGGCTTGGCGTGCTGCAGTTCATGGGGTTGCAAAGAGTCGGACATGACTGAGCGACTGATCTGATCTGATCTGATGGTTTTTCCAGTGGTCATGTGAGAGTTGGACTGTGAAGAAAGCTGAGTGCCGAAGAATTGATGATTTTGAACTGTGGTGTTGGAGAAGACTCTTGAGAATCCCTCGAACTGCAAGGAGATCCAACCAGTCCATTCTGAAGGAGATCAGCCCTGGGATTTTTTTGGAGGGAATGATGCTGAAGCTGAAACTCCAGTACTTTGGCCACCTCATGCAAAGAGTTGACTCATTGGAAAAGACTCTGATGCTGGTAGGGATTGGGGGCAAGAAAAGAAGGGGACGACAGAGGATGAGATGGCTGGATGGCAGCACTGACTCGATGGACGTGAGTCTGAGTGACCTCCGGGAGTTGGTGATGGACAGGGAGGCCTGGCATGCTGCGATTCATGGGGTCGCAAAGAGTCGGACATGACTGAGTAACTGAACTGACCTGATGGCAGTTCTATTTCCAGTTTTTTTATGAATTTCCATACTGTTCTCCATAGTAGAAAGTCCTTTTTGAACCAGCTGTTTCTGTCAAGAAAGAATTCTCACAGAGAACAATGTAAATACAAGATGATAGGCTGGATCAGTATTCAATATTTGTTTCCAGTGGGTGCTTATAAAATTTAGATGGTGGTTCAATAAAATGTTAATTCCTAAAATTATCATCTGCCTAGACATTTTTAAGGCTTGTGGAGCTCCTTTATGTCCTAGTTAATCAATTTCTCCCCATCATTCTCTAAACACCTCACTGCTACTTTCATATTGTATGTTCTATTTCACCCCATTGCATCATAACTCATTGCAAGCTTCCTCCCCCTGTACCAGTGCTCTGAAACTTGCTTACTCAACTTCAAATCACTTTAAAAAAAATTTGACATGGATTCTCTGCAAAATCCTTTTTGAGTTCTGTGACCCTACTGTGCCCTGGCTTTCCAGCTACATCTCTAATCAGTCTTCACAGTCTCTCACTAGGTCCTTTTCCTCAGTTGGCACACTTAAATGTGGCAATTCAAGATTTTGCTACATATCTTCTCTTGGCCCACAATGGTTTCACTGTCCCCCCTGACTCAAATTCTATATGTATGTGGATGAATTTCAGCCTTACATCTGGGAGTGTTATTCAAATCCCAGGTTTAGATTTTAAGTTTTATATTGCATACAGAGAAACCTGAATTCCACAGACAAGATGTCCAGCATGATGCTCATTTTCTCTACCATCTTCTTTCTTGCTTTCTCTTTCTGATAAATGTCATCATTTTCAAAAATTTCTGCAGTAACTATTAATGACATTTACCAATATTTCTGATTCTTTACTCTTCTTGGCATACAAGAGGATGACACTTCTACAGCCTTTTAAAGTTAGGCATGATCATGTGACATAGTAAGAGAAAAGTCTTTGTTGCTCTGAGCCATGGAAATTTGGGTAGTGTTATTAAAATGTAACTAGTCCACTGACTGCTATAGAATTTCTCACATATGAAATCTCATGTCACTGCATTAATCAGGAATAAATATAGGTATATACACAAAAAAGTAAAATGTGAATGACAGAATGATACTATTACCTTTGTTTCTGTGACAGGTGAAAAGTGTCCACAAGCAAGCGTCCTTGAGCTACCCAGCCATCAGCAGTGACTTGGACTCCTACTTTCTGGCTGTTCCTCAGCAGGGGCATCCTCTGCAGCACATAGCTTCCACATCAGGGCACGTGATGGTTGGTGGTGCTGTAACAATCCCATCCACATCTCAGCACTTGGAAATAGGAGAAGGAAACATTTCTCTTTTAATGAGAATTTCTATAAACTGCATTTATGCCTCAGGTTTGAGTTTAATCCCATAGCCACATTTAGCTATGAAATCCCTAAAATATAATATTTTAGCTGAATGGCCACATGCTCAGCTAAAATTCTGGGCAATGTTATTAAATACAAAGGAGAGAATTAATATTGAAAGATAATCACGAGTCTCAGCCACAGTTATGCTTGACTTTAACATTTACCTCATATCATAAAATTTACCTTCACATCATAAAATTTCTTTCTAAAGGCCCCTCAATTCTGATTTATGTTATTCACCCAAATGATATTCTGGAAATGGTTTTCACTTGGACTATTACAATCATTTGATGATTGCTTTTCCTCCATGTTCTTCCTACTTTCCTTTGAAATTTGAAATTTCTCAATGAATACTTCAGGCAACTTTAAGAGTTCTTATTCTGTATAATCACTATTTTATTAATCCTTAGCTCTGTCATTATACATTCTTCAATGATCTCCCCATTAACAATAAAATGGAGTTTAAATTTTTTAACATGAGACTCAGTATCCTTCATTGTAAATGTAGTTGTAATATACATTTATATAATCATTTCCCACCATGTGATGTACATTCACATATATTCCTCCTTTATAGCATCGCTCTTTCTACTTCCTGGGGTAAACAGAGTCCTATCTCACCATTTTGCCACTTTGCCAACAAAGGTTCGCCTAGTCAAGGCTATGGTCTTTCCTGTGGTCATGTATGGATGTGAGAGTTGGACTGTGAAGAAGGCTGAGCACCGAAGAATTGATGCTTTTGAACTGTGGTGTTGGAGAAGACTCTTGAGAGTCCCTTGGACTGCAAGGAGATCCAACCAGTCCATTCTGAAGGAGATCAGCCCTGGGATTTCTTTGGAAGGAATGATGCTAAAGCTGAAACTCCAGTATTTTGGCCACCTCATGCGAAGAGTTGACTCATTGGAGAAGACTCTGATGCTGGGAGGGATTGGGGGCAGGAGGAGAAGGGGACGACAGAGGATGAGATGGCTGGATGGCATCACTGACTCGATGGATGTGAGTCTGAGTGACCTCCGGGAGTTGGTGATGGACAGGGAGGCCTGGCGTGCTGCGGTTCATGGGGTCGCAAAGAGTCGGACAAGACTGAGCAACTGATCTGATCTGATCTCACCATTGCTTATCACTGTTGCCCTCATCTTTCAATCACCAATTGAAAAATCACTTCCTTTGGGAACACTTTTCATACACCCCCAGAGTATTCACACTGTTCTTTCTTCCTTCTTCTACCAGAATTTTATTTATATTTCTTTTCAGTACTTAGACTTATGTTTTGTATTTATCTCCTCCATCAAATCATAAGATCTTTGATTGTAAGGAATATCTTTCTTAATTTTGTACCTTTAAGTTCCATACACATAATAGATATTCAGGAAATGATTTTCAATGAGTATTTTTATGAAACTCTGTGCCACAGAGACAATATTGTATTCATGTAATAAATATTGGACTTTCCAGGTGGCGCAAGTGATAAAAAGAACCTGTTTATCAGTGCAGGAGATGGAAGTTTGATCCCTGGGTAGAGGAAGATCCCCTGGAGGAAGGCATGGAACCCAGTCCTATGTTCTTCCCTGGAAAATCCCATGGACAGAGGAATCTGGTCGGCTAGGGTCCATAGGGTCACAAGGAGTCAGACACGACTGAAGCGACTTAGCACGCATGCACACGATAAAGATTAAGACATAAATTTACATGATGTCTCTTTTAGCTCTTATGTGGAAACATCAGCTCTAAATTATGTGCCCAACTTCTTTCTACACCTGTCATCATTTATCTTAAATATCTTTCACACCATGCCCTAATTGAGGGTCCTAATCAGAGTAAATGAAACAATATTGTCTTCTTAACTGCTTTATTTAGAATACAAAGAAGCCTGATTGCTTCCTAATCAGCTAGATTAACACCTAATAAAAAGTATTTCCCTAAAGGAGCCTTGTAAGTACTGATTTTTAATTCCTCATCTCTACATTAAATCAACCAGCAGCTTCTTCTTAGAAAACCTAGGCTCATTTAGATGGTCTCCTACCCTTTTCAAAATAAGCATAGTAGTAGTGTTGTCAAGAAATAAAAATACTATTTATGTCATAGATTTGGTTGCTTATTGTAGACAGATATATACTATACTTGTATTAATCTAAAAGCAAAATTGTGAAGTCTCTCTCTCAATCGTGCCTGACTCTGCGACCTCATGGGCTGTCTTCTGTCCATGGGATTTTCCAGGCAGGAATACTAGAGTAGGTTGCCATTTCCTTCTCCAGAGGATCTTCCCAACCCAGGGATCAAACTTGGGTCTCCTCCATTGCAGGCAGACTCTTAACTGTTGATGAGTCCAAATTCATGGACTAGTGACTCATTCAAAATAAATTCTGCTAATTTTTACTTTAAAAGGATCTTAAAAATATCATATTTTAATTCATATATATGGAATCTAGAAAAATAGTGCTTATGAACGTATTTGCAGGGCAGGAATGTAGACATAGAGAATGGACGTGCGGACACAGTGGGGAAAGGAGATGGTAGGACGAATTAAGAAAGTAGCATTGATGTATATACAGTACTGTGTGTAAAATAGATAGCTAGTGGGAAGCTGCTGTATAACACAGGGAGCTTAACTGGGCTCTCTGTGATGACCTACGGGAGTGGGATGAGGGGAGCAGGAAGAAGGGGATATATGAATACATATAGCTGAAACACGTTGTACAGCAGCAACTAACACAACATTGTAAAGCTATTATATTCCAATTAAAAACAAAATTAAAAAGTATAAAATACATTTCTAGATTTTTTTCAAAAAAAAAAAGTGGGTGCATGATCGCATGTAAAGATAGAGGGGCTCTTTTAGTATCTCCTTTCTTTGGGCTACTGCTAGGAATTATCACCACTCCAGGCTCTGGGGTGAGTCCTACATAGTCACAATTCATGTAGTGACATCAAGAGTGCTGTAACTCTTCTGAGACCCTGAGAGAATATGGCCAAACAAGCCAAAAAATGATTGCCAAAAGAGTTCCGGAAAAATGGAATGGAAGCTTGATTAATCTATACCTGTAGTCTGCCAATACTCTGGACTTTTCAACATGGGCACTGGCAAATTGCCAGTGTTTATTATTGTTTAAGCCAGTCTGATTTGGCTTCCAAATTAATGAATTACCTGAATCAGAGGCCCAGGGTCACAGGTACCTGTTCATCTCTGTAATCTCAATTACATATTTTTCAAGCACTATAAAGGGAAATCATATGCTTTTAAAACATAATTTAAGTGATACTTCTTAAAAAAGTAAATTCATGTGTGGCAAAAAAACATAGCTTAAATCTTGGTATTTGGAAACATTTAAAGATGGACACTGTTGAAAAACTTGTGTACACTCCAGCAGAGAGGCAATGATTGGAAATAAAGTATCTTGAATTTAAGTGGCCTACAAAAACTACCCTTTTTGACTACTTGGCTGACTACTACTGATTCAGCTTTCTCAGTCCAAAGAATCTGAGAAAATTATGCTCACAAAAGATGCATTTTCTTTTCACAGCTATTGTTTTCATATTGATATCACAAACTGTTTTCCAGAAACAATAAAGTATGAGCTTATTTCCCACTAATAATTTGTTAAAGGCTGAAGAATTAGCATTTACTAGAAAATAAAACTACAGCAAGTTATTTTATTTACCTTTCTGGAAACATTGCTTCTGTATAATACACTAAGAGTAATGCTTCAAAAATTATCTTATAAATGAAAGATCAGCATACTGAAGCATAACATCTAATAACCATGTCACAGAATAAGAAGCATTTTATTTAGATACTTTATCCTTGGATTGAATTATTCTGAGATTTCTAAATCTAAAGATTCTAATAATATGAACTTTATTTGTCACCAAAGAAAATGGCAAAAAGAATAAAAGAAGTGATTCAAACATTTCAAAAATAATAAAAGAAGTGATTCTAACAAGTTCTATTAATAAATTATAATCTTTGCTGAAAGAATATTAAATTTAAATACTGAGTTACTTTGAAAATATTTATTTCAAAGTATTTATTTATTAAGAAAAATAAATCACTATAGTTAATATTATTGCATTATTTCAAATATAGCATTCTTGAAAGTCCCTGAGAGGAGATTTTAAGTATTATTACCACACACACACACACACACACACACACACACAGAAGTTAAGTATGTGAGGTGATGGGTGTGCTAATTGTCTTGACTTTGAAAATCATTCCAAAATGTGTATGTATGTCAATCATCATGTTGCACATTTCAAATATATATATATAGTTAAAAATAAAGTTAGAGAAAAGAATCCATATTCATCTTCTTTACCTGGTTATTGATCTCTGTCATTAATTTATTTGCTTTGTGTGCACATGAATATATGTTGAAATCATCAGTCACTATTTCTTTGCTAGGGCTACCATAACAAAATAACACGGATGCTGCTACTGCTGCTAAGTTGCGTCAGTCATGTCCGACCCTGTGCGACCCCATAGACGGAAGCCCACCATGCTCCTCTGTCCCTGGGATTCTCCAGGCAAGAACACTGGAGTGGGTTGCCATTTCCTTCTCCAATGCATGAAAGTGAAAAATGAAAGGGAAGTCGCTCAGTCATGTCCAACTCTTAGCGACCCCATGGAGTGTAGCCCACCAGGCTCCTCCATCCATGGGATTTCCCCAGCAAGAGTAGTGGAGTGGGGTGCCATTGCCTTCTCCCAAATAACACAGATGAAAGGACATAAATAACAGAAATTTGTTTTCTCCCACATATAGGACGTTGGAGTTCAAGCTCAATGTGTCTGCAGGGTTGGATTCTACTGAGGCCTCTCTCCTTGGCTTCCAGATGGCTGCCCTTTCATTGCCTCACCACATAGCTGGCCCTCTGTTCATGAGCATTCCTGATGATTCTTCCTCTTGTTACAAGAAACCTAGATATGCTCAATTAGATCTACCCTAACAGCCTCATTTTAACTTAATCACATTTCAAAAGGTCTTCATATATTCTTACATTCTGAGGTACTGGGGATGGGGACTTCAACATATGAATTTGGTGAGGGGTGTAATTCAGCCACGACAGCCACTTTTATTTTTTTTTAGACACAGAATGTTTGGATATAAAATTACATTTTCATACTTCTCATCCTCTATTAGTTGTTACAGCAGAGTAGGGAGCAGCAGTATTCTTGCCTGGACCAATTCATGGATAGAGGAGCCTGGCAGGCTACAGTCCATGGGGTCACAAAGAGTCGGACATGACTGAGCTTGCACACGCAACACATAGATATATTTAGTAAATGAGTATGTAAATGTTACACAGGCTCCTCAAATGCAACCTCACCAAAATCACACTTGTCCCCTTCCTCTCACAATCCTTTCCTCTCCAATCACTGCTCCAGTGAAAATCATTAAACTTTCTCTTTCCTTTCCTCTCCCTGCCAGTCAGTCATCAACTCTTGGAGATTTTATCTCATTAATATGACTTTGACTCACACATTCCTCTTTATTCATATCATAAAATTTACCTCCAATTTTATTGCAACACACTTGTACCAGCCATCTTAAGCCAAAACAACCAACCATTCTCTACATTGGCAGTGTCTTCCTAGTTCCATTTATGTTAAAAATCCTTCAGTTTCTTGTTCTTAGCATAAATCCTGGCCTCCATGCTTGTAAGGTCCTAAATGAACTCATCTCTTCCTCTCCTCTTCATGTCCACATCTCTTTACTTCATAACCCATTGCTCCATGAAACTGAGCAGTGTCCTCAAGTCAATGCTATGCTTTGTCTCTTCTGTTATTGCATGTTCCTTCCTTAATCTATAAACATCCTCATATATTCCTCTCACCTTTACTCACAGCTATGAAAATCCCACTTGAACCTGGGGACTCAGCTAAGCAGGATTACTTTCTGCTGAAAACCTTTGTACAACACACAAAAACTGAGTACTTCTTCTATATTTCTATTATCCAAGACTGGTTAAAGAAAAACACAGAAAATATATACCATTATGTCCATGGTATTATGTCCATGAAGATAACTCAGTAAAGTGGCTGGGTTCAAAGCCAAAATAGTCACACCAAGAATCACTAGGCTTTATATGCACAAACAAAAACCTACAACAAGTTATAATGAAAGAAAACAATGCTTATAATAACAACTTTGATAAAATAGCTAGAGTAACAAGAATTGTAAACAATCTTTGCAAAGAAAACTCTGAAACCAGTGAAAATACAGATGAAGACTTGAACAAATAGAAAGAATAGTGGTATCCACACTCATGACTAATTGGACCCTTAAAGATTTATTTATCCCTAAATTAATCTATAAATTTTATACTTGTTTAATAAAAATACCAGAAATATATTATTTATTTAATAAGCAGATTTTAAATGTCAAACATAAAATAAACAAGTAAGAATAGTCACAAAAATTGTAGGAAAAAATGAGTCATCTCATTTTTAGTATTACAATAAAACACCAAAAATTTATCATAGATTAGAATATAAAATTTGAAGCCATGAAAGCAAACCAGGGGATACTTTATTTAGACAATATTTGTATGAAAATGACCTTTGGAGTATGACAAAATCCAGAAACCTGTCAACAAAATATTGATAAACCAAGATATTCTATATGTAAAATCCACTGTAGTCAATGTTCCAGCAAGAAAAAGATGATGCACCCAATTGAATGATTTGAGAAGTGTTGAATGAGAACACTATTTGCAAAGCTAAGTGTAGAATATCAGGAAAGCACTAGAGTTAGAGCACTGTCTCAGAACTGGTACTAGCAGGGCACATTATCTCCTTTAAGGCTGAAGAAAAGAAGGAATAACAGTTTTGAAGTTAGAGAAATCCATGTTACAGTGCTTCCTGGTAGAACCTGATTCTGCAGAAAAGCTTATAACCCTCAGGGGTGGAAGGAGGCGACCAAGGTGAAAAATAACCTGTCTTCACTGTCCTCTTTCTTTAATCTCTTGTTTAAGTACCTCTGATTGGTGAAACTTAAATGATATCCATCAGTCAGGCCATGATGTTCATTTTCTTAAGACATAGAAACTAAAAGATACAGTAAGAAAAATTAAGAGTTTAATAGCTGGGTTTGTTAGACTGGATGCAGCACAGATAATTAGGAACTAGACCCTAAGTCAGTGTAAAATACCAGATTAAATCATGGAGAGAAAATGGGAATGAAAATCATAAAAGAGTAAGAGATACAGTGTATACTGTTAAATGTTCTAAAAGAAAAATAGGCCAAGAAGGTATGTAACAAAAGCAATATTTGAATATATGCTCAAACAATATTTGAACAAATTTTCAAAAATTGATGAAAGTTTGAATAAGTGGTATTAGGGAAATGATATTCTCATGCAAAAGAATGACAGTGAACTCTAACTTTGCGTCATAGGCAAAAATTAACTCAAAATGGATCAGAGACCTAACTATAAGAGCCAAAACTATAAAATCCTTATAAGCAAACACAGGGGAAAAGCATTACAAACATAGGGGAAAAAACATTAGATTTGATGATGATTTCCTGGATATAACATGAAAATCATAAGGAACAAAAAGAAAAATAGATAAATTGGAATACACTGAATTTAAAACCTTTTATACATCAAAAGACATTATCAAGGGAATGCAAAGCTAACTCAAAAAATGAGAGTAAAGACTTGAAAATCATATATGTGATAAGGGGTTGTTATCCAGAATAAAGTACTACAACTCAACAAAAGCAAAAACAAAAACAAAAAAATACCTCATGACTCAATTTAAAAATGGGCAAAAGACTTGAACAGATGTTTCTCCAAAGATCTACAAATAGTTACAAAACACATGAAAAGCTATCCCACATTTCTAATCATTAGGAATATGCCATTAATAAACCACAATGAAATAACATTTCATAGTTAGGATGGCCATTATAAAAAACAAAGAAAATAACAAGTGTTAGATAAGATGTGGAGATATTGGAGCCCCTGGGCATTTCTAGTGGGAATGTAAAATGATGCATCTGCTGTGGAAAATAGTATGATAGTTTTTCAAAAAATTAAAAATAGAATTACCATATGATCTAGCAATTCCACTTCCAAAACAATTGAAAGCAAAACTTCAAACAGACATTTCTATACTCACATTCATAGCAACATTCTTCACAATAACTAAAGGGAGAAAGTAACCTGAGCAGCCACTGACAGACAAATGAAAAAACAAAATATGGTATATGTTAATACAGACAACCTAATATTATTCAGATTTAAAAAGGAAGGAAATTCTGACATGATCTACGCCACAAATATATTAACCTTGAAGACATTATCCTAAGTGGAATAAGCCAGTCACAAAGGGGCTAGTACTGTAGGATTTCACTTATACAAAATACATATAATCATATTCATAGAGATAGAAAATTGAATTATGACTGCCAGGGGCAGGGGACAGGGGGAAATGAAGAATTAGTATTTAATAAATACAAAGTTTCCATTGGGAAAATGAAGAGTTCTGGAGATGGATGATAGGAATGCTTGCATGAAAATGTGAATGTATTTAATGCCACTAAACTGTACACTTAAAAGTGGTTATAAGGGCAAATATTCAATGTTATGAAAAACACAGTTTTGTAAAGAAGTAAATTCCCACAAAATGGTCTATAGAGTCAATGCAATCCCAATCAAATATGTATATAGTGATGCTCAAGTCAGAAGTAGTCAAAAAACTGAGATGAGATGGGCAAATGAGGCTGAGTGTACCTAAGGGAGTACAGAAATTAAACCTTGTACTTTGAGGAAAAAAAAAAACAAAACTCAGTTTTTCGTTTTTCAATTTCCACTTAAGAGAGTGTATAATGTATAGTAGAAGCTTTATACGTCTTCTTCTTCTTATTTTTTTATAATACCGAGTGCCTTACAGAATCTTAGTTCTCAGACCAGGAACGGAACCTGGGCTCATCGCAATGAAAATACCAAGTCCTAACCACTGCACAGAAGAACTGTACAAAAAGATCTTCACGACCCAGATAATCATGATGGCGTGATCACTGACCTAGAGCCAGACATCCTGGAATGTGAAGTCAAGTGGGCCTTAGAAAGCATCACTACGAACAAAGCTAGTGGAGGTGATGGAATTCTAGTGGAGCTATTCCAAATCCTGAAAGATGATGCTGTAAAAGTGCTGCATTCAATATGCCAGCAAATTTGGAAAACTCAGCAGTGGCCACAAGATTGGAAAAGGTCAGTTTTCATTCCAATCCCAAAGAAAGGCAATGCCAAAGAATGCTCAAACTACCGCACAATTGGACTCATCTCACACGCTACTAAAGTAATGCTAAAAATTCTCCAAGTCAGGCTTCAGCACTATGTGAACCGTGAACTTCCTGATGTTCAAGCTGGTTTTAGAAAAGGCAGAGGAACCAGAGATCAAATTGCCAACATCCGCTGGATCATGGAAAAAGCAAGAGAGTTCCAGAAAAACACCTATTTCTGCTTTATTGACTATGCCAAAGCCTTTGACTGTGTGGATCACAATAAACTGTGGAAATTCTGAAAGAGATGGGAATACCAGACCACCTGACCTGCCTCTTGAGAAATCTGTATGCAGGTCAGGAAGCAACAGTTAGAACTGGACATGGAACAATAGACTGGTTCGAAATAGGAAAAGGAGTACTTCAAGGCTGTATATTGTCACCC
This sequence comes from Tragelaphus eurycerus, assembly GCA_935064755.1. Taxonomy (NCBI): domain Eukaryota; kingdom Metazoa; phylum Chordata; class Mammalia; order Artiodactyla; family Bovidae; genus Tragelaphus; species Tragelaphus eurycerus. Next base: position 2,529,544 of record CAKXYN010000045.1, on the reverse strand, counting down.
TGTTTATTTAATTTATATACAGAGTACATCATGGGAAATGCTGGACTGGAAGAAGCACAAGTTGGAATCAAGATTGCTGGGAGAAATACAATAACCTCAGATATGCAGATGACACCACCCTTATGGCAGAAAGTGAAGAGGAACTAAAAAGCCTCTTGATGAAAGTGAAAGTGGAGAGTGAAAAGGTTGGCTTAAAGCTCAACATTCAGAAAACGAAGATCATGGCATCTAGTCCCATCACTTCATGGGAAACAGATGGGGAAACAGTGGAAACAGTGTCAGACTTTCTTTTTCTGGGCTCCAAAATCACTGCAGATGGTGACTGCAGCCATGAAATTAAAAGACGCTTACTCCTTGGAAGGAAAGTTATGACCAACCTAGATAGCATATTCAAAAGCAGAGACATTACTTTGCCAACAAAGGTTCGTCTAGTCAAGGCTATGGTCTTTCCTGTGGTCATGTATGGATGTGAGAGCTGGACTGTGAAGAAGGCTGAGTGCTGAAGAATTGATGCTTTTGAACTGTGGTGTTGGAGAAGACTCTTGAGAGTCCCTTGGACTGCAAGGAGATCCAACCAGTCCATTCTGAAGGAGATCAGCCCTGGGATTTCTTTGGAGGGAATGATGCTAAAGCTGAAACTCCAGTATTTTGGCCACCTCATGCAAAGAGTTGACTCATTGGAGAAGACTCTGATGCTGGGAGGGATTGGGGGCAGGAGGAGAAGGGGACGACAGAGGATGAGATGGCTGGATGGCATCACTGACTCGATGGATGTGAGTCTGAGTGACCTCCGGGAGTTGGTGATGGACAGGGAGGCCTGGCGTGCTGCAGTTCATGGGGTCGCAAAGAGTCGGACATGACTGATCAACCGATCTGATCTGATCTGATCTGAACCACTGCACTGCCTCTTTTTATGATTCCCTCTTTTTATGATTAAAAAGTTTTGTGGTTAGTATATTGATATTTTTATTTTCTTAGTGAAAGGGACCTCATGTTTGTCTGTATTGTTGACCCAACTTTATTTCTTGTTCCAATTATTTGTATCTCCCAGGAAGTAAAGGCTATCTACAAATGATAATATATACACATATACACACACTCACACAACTTAATAAAAAATGGGCAAAAGCTGACAGTTCACAAGAGAAAAACAAATAATCAGAAGAAAATCACATCAACCTGATATAAAATTAAATGGCTTGAATTAGAATGTTCATTTATCTCTGCTGTCCTATACAATTCTACTAAAATGACACCATGCAGATATAAACAGAAAAGAAATTAATTGTCTATCAATAAGAGATGTATATAAATAATTGCAAGATAGAAAGTGGACAAAGCCATGGTTATTAACTTGAATAAAGAGAGTTTAAGTCTGAATACTAGTATCAGCTCAGTCACTCAGTCATGTCTGACTCTTTGTGACCCCATGAATCACAGCACGCCAGACTTCCCTGTCCATTACCAACTCCCGGAGTTTACTGAAACTCATGTCCATCGAGTCGGTGATGCCATCCAGCCATCTCATCCTCTGTCGCCCCCTTCTCCTCCTGCCCCCAATCCTTCCCAGCATCAGTCTTTTCCAATGAGTCACATGAGGTGGCCAAAGTATTGGAGTTTCAGCTTTAGCATCATTCCTTCCAAAGAAATCCCAGGGCTGATCTCCTTCAGAATGGACTGGTTGCATCTCCTTGCAGTCCAAGGGACTCTCAAGAGTCTTCTCCAACACCACAGTTCAAAAGCATCAATTCTTCAGCGCTCAGCCCTCTTCACAGTCCAGCTCTCACATCCATACATGACCACAGGAAAGACCATAGTCTTGACTAAACGGAACTTTTTTGGCAAAGTAATGTCTCTGCTTTTGAATATGCTATCTAAGTTGGTCAAACTTTCCGTCCAAGGAATAAGCGTCTTTTAATTTCATGGCTTCAATCACCATCTGCAGTGATTTTTGGAGCCCAACAAAATAAAGTCTGACACTGTTTCCACTGTTTCCCCATCTATTTCCCATGAAGTGATGGGGCCAGGTGCCATGATCTTCATTTTCTGAATGTTGAGCTTTAAGCCAACTTTTTCACTCTCCTCTTTCACTTTCATCAAGAGGCTTTTTAGCTCCTCTTCACTTTCTGCCATAAGGGTGGTGTCATCTGCATATCTGAGGTTATTGATATTTCTCCCTGCAATCTTGATTCCAGCTTGTGCTTCTTCCAGCCCAGTGTTTCTCAGGATGTACTCTACATGTAAGTTAAATAAGCAGGGTGACAATATACAGCCTTGACATACTCCTTTTCTATTTGGAACCAGTCTGTTGTTCCATGTCCAGTTCTAACTGTTGCTTCCTGACTTGCATATAGGTTTCTACCTCAAGAGGCAGGTCAGGTGGTCTGATATTCCCATCTCTTTCAGAATTTTCCACAGTTTATTGTGATCCACACAGCCAATGGCTTTGGCATAGTCATAGAGATACTTATACAGAACACAGTAATTCACCAAGTAAAACTATTATGAGGCTCAGGGTAGAAGCACCACTTATTTCTGAAGGATATGAAAGATGGGATAAAAGCACAGGAACAAATGAAAAGCATAAAATGGAGATAAAACCAACTTCTCTGTTTCCCTACAACCATGTGTATTTTCCTCTCTGTGAGCAAACCAGAAGATTGTCCTGGAAAAATTAAAATATAGAAACAAAAAGTTCAGAAAAAATAGTCAGTTGAAAATGGCAGTGAGGCAATGGAATAAAATTAAGAGATTAAATAAAATTTTACCCATTAAAAAGTAACATTCCCCATCTCAACCAACCTTATTATCCAGCAGAGTAGAATTTTGACAGCCCAGTATGGCTGCTGCCAAGTTGCTTCAGTCGTGTCCGACTCTGTGCGACCCCAGAGACGGCAGCCCACCAGGCTCCCATGTCCCTGGGATTCTCTAGGCAAGAACACTGGAGTGAGTTGCCATTTCCTTCTTCAATGCATGAAAATGAAAAGTGAAAGGGAAGTCATCCAGTCGTGTCAGACTCTTAGCGACACCACGGACTGCAGCCCATCAGTAAATACTAAATCAGGAATAGATTTTTTTTACAAGAGAAATTGAACATCCCAGAGAAAAATCCAGCAAATACCAGCATTTAGGTCCCCATCAAAATGCAGAGGCACTGCACTGTCATCCAGAGGTGAAGCCACTAATGGACAAACCACACCCAAACTCACAGGTTTCAGAGACTCTTTTAGAGCTTAGTCTTCACATTTTAAAACTCATCTGAAAATCATCAGATGGTTGGAGAAAGGATCAATTTCAGAATCAGCTTATCAATACCTATGAAAAGTCTGCTGGGATTTTCACTGGGATTTAGTTGGATTCAGCAATCAAATTAGGGAGAGTTGACATCTTAAAAATAATGAGTCTTCTAATCCATGGGCATGAATATTTTTCCATTTATATGTTTTTAATTATTATAATCACTATATTTTGCTAATACTTCATAGTTTTCGCCTTACAGATACAATATTTCTCCTTTTGAGTTATACCCACCTTTTAAATTGGTTGGTGCTAACAGCCACAATACAGTTTTTATAGTTGCATATCATAACTGTTTACTTAAAGTATAGAAACACCATCGATTTATGTGTGTTCACTTTGCATCCTGCAACCTATATAAGCTCCATTAGTAAACTGGATAGCTCATTTATTAAATCTGAGAGTTTTTTGTAGATTCTTTGATATTTGCTAAACAATCATGTTACTGAAAATAGTTTTATTTCTTCTTTTCTAATCTGTTTTTAATTTCTTTTTTTTTTTTCAGCTTATTGTATTGGCTAGATATACAGGACAACACTAAATTGGAGTAGTGAAAAATGATACTGTGATGGTCTCTGAATTTCTGGATCTGTGATTTAGTGTCTGTCATTAATTTTTGAAAATTTTGCTTGTTACTTCTTCAAATACTTCTGCACATTTTCTTTCTTCTGGGATTCTGGGATCCCAATTATACTAGTTTTAGAATATCTAATATCATCCCACAGCTTTTGAAAGTTCTGGTTCTGTTTCTTTCTCTCTCTCATTTTTTCTCTTTGTGTTTCAGCTTGGATCATTTCTGTTGCTCAGTCTTCAAGTTCACTGATCCTTTCCCTGTGCCAAATTTACCGATGAATCTTTTATTCTTCTATTACTGTTTATCATTTCTTGCATTTCAATTTGCCTTTATTTTATAATTTTGTCTCCACATGGAAATTATCCATTTAACCTTGCATGTTTTCCATTGGCATTTTAAATATATTATCATAGTTATGTAAAATTCTTTGTCAGTGAGTTCCAACACCTGTGTCACATATGAGTTTGACCTAATATTGCTTTGTCCTTTCTGTGTTTTTCCTACCTTCTTATATGTCTCATAATTTTTGGTTAAAATTTGAATGTCCAGCCAGGTGAGTGAGTGCTCATCTCTCCCCTTCTCTACAGGTACTATCTCTTTTTATATCTTCAGCTAGTTGTTTGCCATGAATTCAATGAATTTTTTTTTAAGTTGTAATATTAAAGTTAATCTGGATCTTTTTCCTTGAAGTGGTGAGATTATTGCTTCTTCCTGCTTTCTATATCCTGGGACAGAACTGGACATATTGTTTGACTCTCTTCAATTATATATTGATATCATTTTAATTTAACAAATTTTTAAAAACCTTAAGGGTACTAGTTTTCATGAAGTATAAAACAATTATTTCATACTCATAACACTGACAAAAGTTTTGAAAGTATTGCTTAGGATGTGAAGCAGCAGGAATTTTTTTTCACTGCAAATGAGAGTATGGTATGGAAAATCACTCTGGAGGGCAGTTGGCAGTATTTATTAAAATTGCAAACTGTAAACCTTTTGATCCAGCAATCTAACTTAAGAACTTAAGATAAATATATTAGAGTATTACTTATACATGTGCACAAAACACATGTACCACAACAGCATTTTATAAAATGGAAATCATTAATAATGTCCTTCAGTAAGAAACTAAAAAAAAAAAAAAAAGAAACTAGAGAGATCAAGTATGTTTTGATTACAACAGAGTACTATACATATCAAAATGAATGAACTAATCTACATGCACTAAAATAGATAAATCTCAAAAATAAAGTTCAGTTAAATTAGCAGATTACAAAAGAAAGTATGTATGCTGCTGCTGCTAAGTCACTTCAGTCGTGTCCGAATCTGTGCGACCCCATAGACGGCAGCCCACCAGGCTCCCCTGTCCCTGGGATTCTCCAGGCAAGAACACTGGAGTGGGTTGCCATTTCCTTTTCCAATGCATGAAAGTGAAAAGTGAAAGTGAAGTCGCTCAGTCGTGTCCGACTCTTAGCGACCCCATGGACTGCAGCCTACCAGGCTCCTTCATCCATGGGATTTTCCAGGCAAGAGAAGTGGAGTGGGGTGCCATTGCCTTCTCCAAAAGTATATATAATATACTATTAATATGGGAAAATGTCTAAAACAATTCCTTTTATCATTTACAGTTTTACAACTGTGTTTTTTAAAATTTATTTGGCCGCACCATGTCTTAGTTGTGGCATGTGGGATCTAGTTCCCCGACCAGGGATTGAACCTGGGTCCCCTCCATTGGGAGTTCAGAGTCTTAGCCACTGGACCACCAGGGAAGTCCCCTACAACTGTGTTTTAACATAATAAAGGCATGTTTGAGTGTGAGTCACAGTAGCCACAAAATAATCTCTGGTGGGAAAATATGAAGAAAGAGAGAAATACAGGAGAGGTGATTTAGATGCATCTGTGTATGTTTGTTTGTTTGTTTTTTTGTAAATGGATATTGTCTTAGTTCATTTGGTTTGCTATTACAAAACACCACAACCATAAAGCTTATAAGTAATAGAAACTTCTGTCTTACAGCTGGGGAGGCTGGAAGTCTAAAGTCAAACCTCCAACAGGGTTGTGTACTGGCTGAGACAAACTTGCTGGTCCAGAACCACTACCTTTTCACTGCATCCTTACATGTTAGAAAGACTCTATAGAACCTCCTTCTTAAGAACATTAATCCCATTCATTAGGGTTCCACCCTGTCATGGCTTAAAGGCCCCATCTTCTAAAGCCATCATCTTTGGGGTTTAGTACATCAACACATGAATTTGTGGGCAACACAAACATTCACATCATAGCAAATACCAGGTAACATCTGGTAAATATGGGTTATGAACATGTGGACATCAGCTATACTTTTTCTGCACTTTTGAAATATTTCATAATTAAACTTTTCTGAAGAAATTCAGTTTATATTACTCCCATGTGAATTATTCCAGTCTAATAAGAGATCATTTATTTCTAATTGCTTGGAACTACCATAGATAAGAGCTGCTCATATCAACTGCTTTTCAAACAATTTATGACTTAAAAGAGAAAAAAATTTAAATCTCACTAGTATACAAAAATCATCCTTAATGTGTGTACCTCGCACAGCTCAGTTGGTAAGAATCCACTTGCAATGCAGGAGACCTCGGTTGGATTCCTGGGTTGGGAAGATCCCCTGGAGAAGGGATAGGCTACTCACTTCAGTATTCTCAGGCTTCCCTTGTGGCTCAGCTGGTAAAGAATTTGCCTGCAATGCGGGAGACCTGGGTTTGATCCCTGGGTTGGGAAGATCCCCTGGAGAAGGGAATAGCTACCCACTCCAGTATTCTAGCCTGGAGAATTCCTTGGCCTGCATAGTCCATGGAGTCGCAAAGAGTTGGACATGACTGAGCAACTTTCACTTCACTTCTCGTCAGGCACAGATTAACTAGGAGGTAACGACAGTCCTTGGATGTTATGAAGTTCACTGCTATGTGTTCACTGTGAATGGCTGAAATGGCTCTCTACGTGGTGGGGTAACAGTTCTGGTTCCACATTACTTTCTACTAGTGGTGCCCTTAGGCATTTATAACTGCTGTGTTCTTATTACACTCTGGTCAATTCAGAGAGATTTAGAGTGATACAGACATCTCTATCAGATTTATATTTAAATTATCTTCTTTCTCAAACACCTTATCATAGTGCATGTACCTAACACTAGGCTTGGACAGCAGTACATTTCAGTGTAAGATAAAAATGTAAAGATGAACCAGGGCCTAAAATTATTTTTAAGGCCTCTTGCATAGCATTTTTAAGTAGCCTACAGAACAACAAGCAGCTGTATGCATTCCTTGGCATCTGTAAACTTTATTTCTTGTTTTGTTTAAACCCTTAAGCATCTCTGGCTTTATGTGCATACACAGATATTCAATTCAGTCTTAAATAAGCTGTAAGTCTAAATGCGTCTTGTTAGGATATGTATATTATTTCATATTACAGGAATTTAACATGACAGTATAAAAATGACACAAATTTAGTGTTGTAGCTAAGACTTAACTCTCATTAAAATCACTACAAATAATAGTAAGATAATTAGAACCAATTTATGCTACTTTCAAATGCGTCAATTTGACAAATATGTTTACAAATATACAAAGTATTTTGATACTATTATCACAAGTAAGGGCTAATGTTACAGACTCAAAATAAAGTGAAGATAGAGAATTAGGCTTGGAGTGGCTTGAGCTAGTTCAGGTTTCTGCTTCCATTTTCATATTTCAATATTTATAGAAGTGGTATCTTATTAGTTCTTAGGCAAGCAAACTTTATAAATATCTCAAAGAAAACAAAAATGATCAGAACAGCTTATGTCCCCAAATTGCTTCTGCTCTTCTTATTTTACGATCTCTTATTCCATTATTTTAGTACACAGGTAAGATGAATTTCTCATAAATGTTTCATTTTTACTAATGTGGGAAAATTAAAAAAAATAATTATAATCCTTTACTAGCATAGGACATTAGCATTTTAATCTGTATAAATTGGTAATGCCATGTAATAAAGAATTATCAAGTTGAAATAAACACCTTCAGTAATCAGGTTTCACACAAATTGCTTGCTGAGGTATATAGTGCTTAAATTGGAATTATTTTTTTTCCATTAAATGTATTCCCAATTCTGAATCAAGATGATGTATTTATAAGATGGAAAGTACTCAATTAAACTATCACCTATTGTACGCATTACATTTCAGCACAGCAAGAATATGCCTACAAAGAAAAATGAGATAAATATCCATTATCTAGAATCATAAAATTAATTGGAAAATTACCAGATCTCTGTTTCTCTCTATTTTCTATAGACCTAGCTTTTCTGGCCTCGATCTTTCCAACCTACAGAGTGATAAAGCACTCCCAAAACATTCTTACAAGCAATCTATTTGTATCTAGGAAATTGATTCAAACATTAATTTAAAATGTATTTTATGATAGGAAAACTAGACTGAACTTTAAACATTATAAGGTTGAGCATATCACTGGGCAGTTTCTCACTTCAGCAACTCAGGGTAATAAATCAGAAATTAATCAATTATCGGTGAACAGTTCTATATTGATTTCCTGTTACATATCTGTCACTGAGGGAAACAGGAAGATAAAGAAAAGTTGTCAGACAGCCTCTCTGCTCTAAACACAACATTGCCACAAAAGTGAACTTTCTATTCCATTCAAAGGCTTTCCAGAAAGACAAAATCATCTGAACAAGTGGAAAGAATATCTTTGACATGCAACAAAGTATGTTTTAATTATTTCTCTCAGCAACACAGTGTGCATCTATGCAACTTTATTATTACTGTTGACTTGATAAGTAGACTGCCAGATATTTCTGCAGCAAAGACAAGTTATTCAGGCCCAGGAGAGAATTGCTATTTGGAGTCTGCAACCACAGTATGTGCTAAGTCGCTTCAGTCATGTCTGACTGTTTGATACCCATGGACGGCAGTCCACCCGGCTCTTCTGTCCATGGGATTCTCCAGGCAAGAATACTGGAGTGGGTTGTCATGCCTTCCTCCAGAGGTTCTTCTGGACCCAGGGATCAAACCCAAGTCTCTTATGTGTCCTGCATTGGCAGGAGGGTTCTTTACTACGAGCACCACTTGAGGAAGCCTGCAACCATAGTCAGCCATGTACAAGTCCCGTGGGAAGGGAAGGAGAATGTTTTTATGGAGAGGAAAAGCAGTTGGGAGGACTACAGCAAACAGAGTCCCTGGCTTTTTATTGGCTGAACTGTTGCCAGGAAAGAAGCTAAGTCTTTCCTCTTCCTATTGTACTCTGCTATCTTCACAGGATATAGGAGCTCCCCCAACTCTATTTAACTGAGATTTCTGTTCAATAATTTTTTTTACATTGCTCATAGTCCTCAAATCTACTTTTTCTAAAACTTCTTTTGCGTGACTGGTACATAATTTTTGTACTGCAACCTTGTAAGCTAATCGTTGAGTTAGTCAAATAGAAAGTGACATATATTGATATTATGCTATTACACTGCTTTAGGCACTTTGCAAATATTATTCCATTTAATTTTCACAATCATGTAAATTAAATTTTAATATCTCTTTTTACAAATACTTACAGAAGCAAGTCTCAGGATTCTTGTGGCTGCTAAGTGTCAGATCTAGAATTCAAAGACAAATGTCTTAACTTCAATATTCATTTTCTTATTCTTTCATGTTATTTTAAAAGACTAAAGCTATAATTTTTAAGAAGAATGCCGTGATCTTTAATTTTTAAAAATGTACATATTAATAATTAATTTTCAATGACCTCTTACTATGAATCAGGTAGCCATCTGAAAACTTTGGAAGAAAACTTTTGGATTTATGTGATCTTAGTGAAGACCTTGTAGGCACTACAATTGCCATGACAGTAAATATCAAAAACAAATAAGGATGACCAGTAAATTGCCCAGGGTCACAGAATTAGTAAGGAATGCTCCAGATTTACAAGCTGTTTGAGTAAGGAACCCAAACTGTTAGCTACAAGATGAAACTGAGATCAGACATGACATTACAAAACGATCCTGCTTTGATTTACTGTTTTCCTATTCATGTATTACATATTTACAAGACACTATGCCATATGTTGGGCTCACAAAAAGAGCCAAAATATGTTCAAAAAGTTTATATGATATTGAAGAACAAAATACAATTACAATGTTCTCTGATAGACACATACAGAGATTAACTACAGACGGGCATGAAATCCATGTATGGATGTGAGAGTTGGACTGTGAAGAAAGCTGAGCGCCAAAGAATTGATGCTTTTGAACTGTAGTGTTGGAGAAGACTCTTGAGAGTCCCTTGGACTGCAAGGAGATCCAACCAGTCCATTCTGAAGGAGATCAGCCCTGGGTGTTCTTTGGAAGGAATGATGCTAAAGCTGAAACTCCAGTACTTTGGCCACCTCATGCGAAGAGTTGACTCATTGGAAAAGACTCTGATGCTGGGAGGGATTGGGGGCAGGAGGAGAAGGGGACAACAGAGGATGTGATGGGCAGATGGCATCACCAACTTGATGGTGAGTCTGAGTAAACTCTGGGAGTTGGTGATGGACAGGGAGGTCTGGCCTGCTGCAATTCATGGGGTTGCAAAGAGTCGGACATGACTGAACGACTGAACTGAACTGAACTGATGTAATTCATGAGGGATAGAGAAATAGGAGCTGAGTATTATTTACAAATATATTTTTAATAGCATTTTCTCTTCATAAAATTAGTACATTTTATATACTTATCATACTTGATTACCTTTGCTCCAAATTCCTCTGATTTAATATTTTTAAGAGGAAGATTTCTTCTGCAATATTACTTCTGTCCAAATTAAATGACAAGTCTAACTAAATTATTATCCCGTGGTCACTGCTGAGTTTTCCAAATTTGCTGCCATATTGAATGCAGCACTTTAACAGCATAATCCTTTAAGGTTTTAAACAGTTCATCTGAAATTCCATCACCCCCACTAGCTTTGTTCATAATAATGCTTCCTAAGGCCCACTTGACTTCACATTCAAGGATGTCTTGCTCTAGGTGACTGACCACATCATCATGGATATCCTGGTCATTAAGACCTTTTTTATATAGTTCTGTGTATTATTGCCACCTCTTCTTAATCTCTTCTGCTTCTGTTAGATCATTACTGTTTCTGTCCTTTATTCTGCCCATTTTTACATGAAATGTTCTCTTGGTACCTCCAATTTTCTTCAAGAGATCTCTAGTCTCTCCCATTCTATTGTTTTCTTCTATTTCTTTGCATTTTTCACTAAAGAAGGCTTCCTTATCTCTCCTCGCTCTTCTCTGAAACCCTGCATTCATTTAGGTATATCTTTCCCTTTCTCCTTTGCCTTTTGCTTCACTTTAGGATCCTCAGGAGAAATAGTCAAATTCTCTTTCAATTATAAGATGTTGAAAAAGCTCTGATCTTTTTAATCTGTTTGTTCCCCTTAAAAATTAACCACATGGAACTTTAGGATGTTCATTATCCAGTTTATAATCAATTTTTTTAGGTAAATCAGCTTATAAATGAGAGAAAAAAACACACATATGCATCTTAGTTCAAGCAACTCTAATCAAGTCATGTATACCAGCTACTAACTTTAAATATGTTTAGTACTTTTACTTTTCTCTCATTCTAACTTGTAGACACATGAACATTAGATGATCCTTATCTAGTTTTTCTAGAGAATTTTTCTTGAAAAAGATAAAGCTCATCAAAATTTACAAATCGTTTGAAAAACTTATTTTTCTCTTAACACTGAGAAGATTGCAAAATTTGACCAATACTTTTTACCCTGACCAATAGTACTTTGTTTTTCCTTCATATTCAGTTCAGTTCAGTTCAGTTGCTCAGTCCTGTCCGACTCTTTGCAATCCCGTGGTCTGCAGCACATCACGCCTTCCTGTCCATCACCAATTCCCGAAGCTTGCTCAAACTCCTGTCCATCAAGTTGGTGGTGCCATCCAACCATCTCATCCTCTGTCATCCCCTTCTCCTCCCACCTTCAATCTTTCCCAGCATCAGGGTCTTTTCCAATGAGTCAGTTCTTCACATCAAGTGACCAAAGTATTGGAGTTTAGCTTCAGCATCAGTCTTTCCAATGACTATTCAAGACTGATTTCTTTAGGATTGACTGGTAGGATCTCCTTGCTGTCCAAGGGACTCTCAGGAGTCTTTTCCAACACCACAGTTCAAAAGCATCAATTCTTCAGAGCTCAGCTTTCTTTATAGTCCAACTCCCACATTCCTACACGACTACAGGAAAAACCATAGCTTTGATTAGATGGACCTTTGTTGGCAAATTAATGTCTCTGCTTTTTAATATGCTGTCTATATTGGTGTAGCTTTTCTTCCGTGGAGCAAAAATCTTTTAATTTCATGGCTGCAGTCACCATTTGCAGTGATTTTGGAGTCCCCCAAAATAAAGTCTGTCACTATTTCCATTGTTTCCCCATCTATATGCTATGAAGTGATGGGACCGGATGCCATAATCTTAGTTTTCTGAATGTTTAGTTTTAAGCCAACTTTTTCACTCTCCTCTTTCACCTTCATCAAGAGGCTCTTCACTTCCTTTTTGCTTTCTGCCATAGGGTGGTATCATCTGCATATCTGAGGTTATTGATATTTCTCCCAGCAATCTTGATTCCAGCTTGTGCTTCATCGAGTCCATCATTTCACATGATGTGCTCTGCATATAAGTTAAATAAGCAGGGTGACAATATACAGCTTTGGCATACTCCTTTCCTAATTGGAACCAGTCCGTTGTTCCACATATGGTTCTAATTGTTGTTCTTGACCTGCATACAGATTTTCCTTTGTATTAGAAAACCTGAATAAGAAAATATTTTTCTTTCTACTTCAGACTGTAAATTGGAACTTAGAAAGGGAACTGCACGAATAGGCCATTTATTCTAACTGAAAACAACATCATCACCATCAACTCTATTATGTATTCAAATTAAGGCTGCACTCCTTAGGAGTTAGCTTAAAAGATGACGGGAAAGGAAGACCCTGAGCTCACCTCCTCTCTTGGGTTCACCAAAACCATAACTATATACAGAAAAAGTATTGATGGAAAAAATCAAAACCTACCATAGAAAATTTTCCACAACTGAAGATATAAAGAAGGAACCACAAGATGGAGAGAAAGGAAGAAATCTCGGGATGTTAAGACCTACATCATCAGGTGGATAAACTCCAATCAGAATAAGTACAATTACAGAGGTTCTCTCGAAAGAGTTAAAGGTTTGAGCCCTACATCAGGAGCCTTGCACCAAGAAGATGAACACTCAGAACATTTGATTGTGAAGGTTAACAGGACTCATTTTGGGGAGACACTGAGGACTGTACAAAATAGGGATGCCACTGTTAAGGAGAGCACACAAAAAGCTCTCACACCCAAGGCAGAAGTAGTCATTTGAAAGGAGCCTAGATCAGACCTACTTGTTGATCTTGGAAAGTCTCCAAGACTGACAGGAAGAAACGAGCTCACCCTGGGGACACAGCTGCCCCTGGACATGGTTCCACTCATCAGAGGGTATAGGACCTGGCCCTATACCAGGCCTGGGACCCCCAGCATCCTTCAGACAGAGACACTGGGACCCAGTTCCATCTACCAGTGACCAAGAAACAGCTCCAGAATTCCTGGGCCCCAATCCTGCCCAGCAGAAAGGCTGCTCTAGCCTTTGGACCAGCCTCATTGATCAATGAGTGGACAGGAGCCCCAGGACAATCACATACCCGCAGCCTGCAGAACCCTACCCACCAGTAGTCTAGCACCAGTACTTGGATTATTTGATACTGTCCCCCACCAACAGGACAACATAAGCTCTGAGATACACTGGACCCCTCATCCAACCCCCCCAAATCTAGCCCCACTCAATCACTGGGCCAACCCAAGAATTGGGACACCCAGGACACCACAGCCATCTGGATCAGAAACCAGTCCCACACACCAGTGATCTGATACAAACTCTGGGATGCCCAGGTCCTGCAGCCAGACCTGGTTCTGCCCCACAGTGGGCCAGAAATATGTCCAGGACCTTTCTTCACCACCAGTGCATTGGCCCCAGCCTGAGGATCTTCAGGATCCTGGCTCCACCCACCAGTGAGCTAGTAATAGCCCATGCCCCACTAGGGTTTCCACAGCTAGGTACCTTGTGATACTGCCCTACGAAACAGTGGCCAGAAACCTTCATACAAGGCAGGGCCTAGCAACCAAATGACTAGGAATTGGACAAGTCCACCAGATTGCCCACAGTAGTCTGCCCACCACAGCAGAAGGACACATGCAGCCCACATAGAGGGCAATCCCTAGAAATCACAGCTTGAGTGACACCATTTATACTCAGCATAATATTGGAAGTCCTAACCACAACAATCACATAAGAATTAAGAGGAATCCAAATTGGAAAGGAAGAAGTAAGACTGTCACTGTTTGCAGGTGACAAGATAGAACATTTTTGACACATAGAAAATTCTAAAGATGTCACCATGAAACTAGTAGAGTTCATTAGTGAATTCAGTAAAGTTGCAGTATACAAAATTAATGTACAGAAATCTATACATTAAAAACAAATAATCAGAGAGTGAAATTATAGAAATAATCCCAATTATAATCACATCCAAAGTATGCTTAGAAATAAACCTATCTAAGGAAGTAAATAAGTCTGTACATGGAAAGCTGTAAGACACTGATAAGAAAAACTGTAGACACATATAGTTAAATGGACAGACATACTGTGTTCATGGATTGGAAGAATCAGTATTGTTGAAATTGCCATAGAACCCAAGGTAATCTATAGATTCAATGTATGCTCTATCAAAATACCTATGGAATTCTTCACAGATCCAAAACAAATTATTTTGAAATTTGTATGGAAACAAACCCCCATAAATTACCTGAAACAGCCTTGAAAAAGAGGAACAGAGCTCTCTAGCTCCCTGGCATCAGATGGTCCTAAAAAGCTCCAGTAAACAAAACAACGTGGTACTGGCACAAATACAGACACATAGATCAATGGAATAGAATAGAGAGCCCAGAAATAAAGCCACTCACTTATGGCCAATTCATCAGCAACAAAGGAGGCAAGAATATACAATGGAGAAAAGGCTGTCCCTTCAGTAAGTGCTGCTGGGGAAACTGGACAGCTACAGGTAAAGGAATGAAATTAGAACATTTTTCACACCACATGCAAAATAAACTCAAAACAGGTTAAAGACCTAATTGTAAGACCAGAAACCATAAAAGTCCTAGAAAAAAACATAGGCAAAACATCCTTTGATGAAAATCATAGCAATATTCTTTGGGATCTGTTTCCCAAGGCAAAGGAAACAAAAGCAAAAATAAACAAACAGGATCTAATTAAACTTAGAAGCTTTTGTACAGCAAAGAAAACAATTAATAAAACAAAAAGACAACCTACAGAATGGGAGAAACTATCTGCAAATTATATGAGCAATAATGGAGCTAATATCCAAAAAGAATATATATTGCAACTCAGTATCAAGAAAAAGACCTAATTTAAAAAATGGGCAGAAGACCTGAATAAACATTTTTTCAAAGAAGACATACTGGTGATTGAAAGCCAACAGGCACTAATTATTAGTGGTAGTGGTTTAGTTGCTGTCATGTCTGACTCTTCTTTGACCCCATGAATTGTAGCCCACCAGGCTCTTCTGTTCATAGGATTTCCCAGGCAAGAATACTGGAGTGGTTTACCATTTCCTTCTCCAGGGTATCTTCCCAACTCAGGCATCAAACTCATGTCGCCTACTTGGCAGGCGGATTTTTTACCTGGGCTACCTGGGGATCAGATCAGATCAGTCGCTCAGTCGTGTCCGACTCTTTGCGACCCCATGAACCGCAGCACGCCAGGCCTCCCTGTCCATCACCAGCTCCCGGAGGTCACTCAGACTCGCATCCATCGAGTCAGTGATGCCATCCAGCCATCTCATCCTCTGTTGTCCACTTCTCCTCCTGCCCTCAATCCCTCCCAGCATCAGAGTCTTCTCCAATGAGTCAACTCTTCGCATGAGGTGGCCAAAATACTGGAGTTTCAGCTTTAGCATCATTCCTTCTAAAGAAATTCCAGGATTGATCTCCTTCAGAATGGACTGGTTGGATCTTCTTGCAGTCCAAGGGACTCTCAAGAGTCTTCTCCAACACCACAGTTCAAAAGCATCAATTCTTCGGCACTCAGCCTTCTTCACAGTCCAGCTCTCACATCCATACATGACCACAGGAAAGACCATAGCCTTGACTAGGTGAACCTTTGTTGGCAAAGTGATGTCTCTGCTTTTGAATATGCTATCTAGGTTGGTCATAACTTTCCTTCCAAGGAGTAAGCATCTTTTAATTTCTTGGCTGCAATCACCATCTGGAGTGATTTTGGAGCCCAGAAAAACAAAGTCTGACACTGTTTCCACTGTTTCCCCATCTATTTCCCATGTAGTGATGGGACCAGATGCCATGATCTTCGTTTTCTGAATGTTGAGCTTTAAGCCAACCTTTTCACTCTCCACTTTCACTTTCATCAAGAGGCTTTTTAGCCCCTCTTCACTTTCTGCCATAAGGGTGGTGTCATCTGCATATCTGAGGTTATTGATATTTCTCCCGGCAATCTTGATTCCAACTTGTGTTTCTTCCAGTCCAGCATTTCTCATGATGTACTCTGCATATAAGTTAAATAAACATGGTGACAATATGCAGCCTTGACGTACTCCTTTTTCTATTTGGAACCAGTCTGTTGTTCCATGACCAGTTCTACCTGGGGATAAGAAATGCAAATCAAAATCACAAAGAGATAATACCTCACACCTGTCACAATGGCTATCATCAAAAAGAACACACATAACCAATCTCAGTGTGGATGTGGAGAGAAGGGAACCCTTGAACACTGTTGGTGGGAGTGTAACTTGGTGCAGCCACTGTGGAAAACAATATGGAGGGTCCTCAGAAAACTAAAAATAGAACTACTATATTATCCAGTATTTCCACTTCTAGCCATATATCCAAATAAAATGAAAGCACTAATTCATAAAGCTCCATGTACCTCAATGTCCATAGCAGCATTATTTATAATAGTATATGTATTATATTGTCATATGTATATGTGTATGTGTGTGTGTACAGTGAAATACTATTTATTTATAAAGAGGAATGAAAGTTTGCCATTTGCAATGATATGAATGGACCTGGAGGTCCATTATGCTTAGTGGAATAAGTCAGAAAGAGAAAGACAAATACTATCTAATAGAACTTACTTGTAGAATCTAAAATATAAAGCAAACTAATGAATATTACAAAAAAGAAACAGAGAGATAGGAAACAGATATAGA
This sequence comes from Tragelaphus eurycerus, assembly GCA_935064755.1. Classification (NCBI taxonomy): domain Eukaryota; kingdom Metazoa; phylum Chordata; class Mammalia; order Artiodactyla; family Bovidae; genus Tragelaphus; species Tragelaphus eurycerus. The sequence continues at coordinate 2,512,334 of CAKXYN010000045.1, read as the reverse complement.
GAGTAAACTAGTGGTGATCAGTGGGGGAGAAGGAACTGGAGAGGGAAAAAATAGATAGAGGATTAAGAGGTAAAATTACTGTGTATGAAATAAATAGGATACAAAAGTATATTCTACAATACAGGGATATAGCCAGTATTTTATAATAACTATAAATGGAGAGTAATCTGTAAAAATTTTGAATCACTATGTTGTACTAATATACTATAAATCAACTATACCTCAGTTTTTGAAAGAGACAAATATTTCTCTGGGGGAAAAGACGGCTGTACCCTCTAAGTTACATATGCTTCCTGCCTTCAACTGGTTTAGTGATAATTGAGACAATATAGATTAAAACCCTATTATGTTTAAATGAACAACTGATTATCCTACAATACATCTAGGCTACAAAAATTATTTAGTAAACTATTACTGAAAAGACATGTGAGGTTGGCAGTTCTGGTCTAAGCAAAGAAAGCTTCCAGAAACTGTTTTCTTTATATAGCCCTTAAATTTGCTTATTATTTCATTTTAAAATGCATTTTTATGACTATGAAAAAATGTATGGTTATAACATGAAAGTTAGACAGCACAGAAGTGGATAAAGGTTACAATACAATTGCATATAATTCAGCCACTCCCAGACTGCACGTGGTAAAAACCAGAGAAGGGAGAAGGACCATGCCTAGGGAAGCATCTGTACACTAGTCAAGATGGGGAAGAGAGAGTTAGTACAAGTCGTGTGGAAGGGAGGTGCAGGTATGTGAAGTGACTTTTCACTGTGAAATAATCGGTGCTTTGAGACTTTTGAGAAGACCATTAAGTTTCAGTTAAGCCTTGTGTCCAAATCACCTATTATTTGGAAAGATACACATTGAGTTTTAAAATTCTTTATGTTTAACTGAACTCTATGATCACTCCCCTCCAATGCTGAAGGGAGATGACCTGTGTGGAATTCAAGCCAGAGAAGTTGCAAAGACAAGCATATTCTGCATCCACAGCACATTTCTGTGATTTGGCTTATATAGTATTTTCTTTGTGAGGAGCATGGGAGCAGGTAAATCTCCTTCAGCTAGAAGATGGATTACGGCAAATTTAGGAGTGATTCTACGTTGTCAGTACATAAGAGCAATGAGCTCTGAGCACTTTTCAGAAATACACCTTGACTCTTCACATCATACCTGGGACTCTGCCGCATTCTTCAAAAATCATCACTTGAGGACTTTCCTTCCTCTGGCTACTCTTCCTCTCGTGTGTAGGCAGGATAAGTGGCAGCAATTCCAAGCCCCGTTTTGAATGCTTGCTTTACTGAAACCATAGTGATGCAAATTTTTGTAGTCTGTGGATCCTTTTAAAATATGTAGAAATATTGTCTTAATAATACTGGGGACTATCAAATAGAGAAATCATAAAGTTGAGTCATTGCACCAACAAAGCTTGTATGCCTATCACATAATCCAATGCATCCCTTACACTCCCTGATGAGTCAGAGGCATTATTATTCATTAAAAAAAGAAAATGCATGGTTCATGGAGCTTGTCTTTCTTATGAACTCTCCTCTCTGAAAACAATATTCTGAAGATGCTGTAACAGAGTGCCAGCTGATAAATGCATGACCCATCAAGCTCCATATTTCTTTCTGACAATCCATTAGGTGCAATCTAAGGCCTAGGAGTTGGAGATATACTTAATTATTTCATTGTTGGGAAGTGTGGCCTGAGTATTTATAGCTTTAAGATGTTTTGTCACTCTCTGGAAAGAAACTGTGTTGATAGTAGTGATACACAATAGACACTTCGAGGAGGATGTCAAGATACAGAAGATCCTTGATCTTAGGAGGCCAGCTCAAATCCCCTAAGCTCTGCTCTTCCGACTCCTATCTGATGGAGAAGACTGCTGTGTGCTCTGAACAGGGTCACAATTAAATCCCAATGCTTTTAGCTGCAGTAATTCATTTAGAAATTAAGGGTGCTAATGGCACCCCACCCCAGTACTCTTGCCTGGAAAATCCCGTGGACGGAGGACCCTGATGGGCCGCAGTCCATGGGGTCGCTAAGAGTCTGACACGACTGAGCGACTTCACTTTCACTTTTCACTTTCATGCATTGGAGAAGGAAATGGCAACCCTCTCCAGTGTTCTTGCCTGGAGAATCCCAGGGACGGCAGAGCCTGGTGGGCTGCCGTCTACGGGGTCGCACAGAGTCGGACACGACTGAAGCGACTTAGCAACAGAAGCAGCAATGTCTATGAAATTAAAATAAGCCTACATATATGAACTTTAATATGTTTCTTAAAAATCCAAAAATACACCACAGACTGTATCCATTGCTTTCTCAAGTCAGGCACCACAGGAGAACTGGGCTACCCTATGCTTTTGGAAAGTATGTTTTATTTTCTATCCATAATTTTCTACATCATTCTTAAGTTACAAACATTTATTCCACAGAATTAATTTGTCACATTGTTAAAAACAAACTTTTCAAGAAAAACAAAGCCTATCATTTTCAAAAGAGAAAAATGGGGAGCCTAATGAATACAAATTCATTTCTGAGCACAATTGCTCACAAAATGAAGGAAATTTCACAAAGTGTGCCCTAGAATTCATCATTTTAAGTTGCCCAGGTTGGTTTACATATTAATCCACTTCCCAGCATCTGCCTTTGTGACCTGCCAGGCTTCAGTTTTGCACAATGGCATAGAGACAGTCTGCTGAAAGGTCTATTCTTTCAAAATGTCACTCCTCACTATGGAATATATTTTATTAAGGGTAATGGGAAACGTGCGGGTCTGGTAGTGAATTTGCTTTTCTTTCCTGAGATGAAATTTGAACACAGACTTAAAAGGGAAGTTTGTCATTAAATTCTAACAGCAGTGTGGGCTGGGACTGGGTGTCAGCCTCATCTCCAAACAGAGAACTCCAGCCTAACTTCTTGAGGAGTTTGTCCATCACATCCAAGGATGGCTACTGTCTGAGGCTGAGAAGCACATGGCCAACATGAAGCATTGCTTCAGAAAAGAGAGAATTAACATGTTAAGGAGGAACATCTTCAGGTCACTATAATAGCAAAACTGTTTTTAAGCAACGGAAGTGATGCATGAACACGACTCATATTGTATGCTTTCATAGAGATATGCAGGTCAAATCATTTGATTGAAAGCATGATGACAAGAGTCAGAGCCTTCAATGACATAATTGCCTAAAAGGTGAGGGTTATTCCTCCCCAACATGAGATTTATATGACAATTCCTCTTATCTTAGTAAAAGCCTTTAATGGGTGGTTTTTGTGAACTCCTGTTGCCTCTAAGGAATGACATGATTTCCAGGACATTAAGGTTTGGAATCCTGCATAACTGGGCTAGATTCCTAACTTAGTACTAACAGTGCCAGCTTCATGGGAGGGTAAGATTATAACGTTTTACAAACTTGAGTCTTCTTTTTATGAATGCTTCCTCTGGAGGCAAGGGTTAGAAGAGGCTCGCATGTTCAGGTTTTAATATTTTGCAGTGGTTGTCTTGAAGTTCTTCATAAATTTATTCTGAGTTTGTGATTTGTTAAGCAAAGTCAGGGGGGACAATAGCATCCTGCCTCTCCCAATGTTCTGCCTTCCTGGGACGGGCTCTCAGCTACCTGCTGCCTCTCTCCTGGTACCCAAGCCATACTCCAGATTTACCCTCCCATCTCTGCCACGATGATGCTATATTGTGCCCCTGGCAGGGCCTGGGCAGGGGAGGGTGAGAATAGGCATGCAAGCTCAGGGCAGCAAGTTACAGGGAGGGGCTCCAGGCACCTGTTAAAGAGTTTATATGTATCACATGAGTATCCTCATACCCAAGCAAGGATACATTCAACAGAAAACAAAAAACAGTGACAACTTGAGACAGAGACTATAAAAGAAAAGGAAAAGATTTTTCCCTACTTTTTGAAAAAGGGGCCTACATTTTCATTTTTCACTTGGCCCAGAAATTATATGGCTAGCCATCACTATCAGAATGATCATATGCAAAGCATATAATATTTATAAACCTGTTTCCCCATCAATAAAATGTAATGACAACATCACCTATAATACAGAGATGTAATAGGATTGAATATATTTTAAATTTATATAAAAGGCTTGACATAGAAACTGGTGCACTGTTAGGGGATTAATAACATTAGGTATTAGTTTCAAAAGTTACAAAACAAACAAAAACTTACTTTGAGTTCACATAATTTTTTGGACAATATAGTAAGTACAAGACAAACATAATTCAGGATATCTCAGAAAATACAGAGTCTATGTTAAAAATGTTTTGGCAAACAATTTCTTAAAGTTCAAACATATCAAATAAAAATGGATTTTTTTTCAGGCTTGCTGAATAGCTTGGAATTGAAAGAACAATACCTCTTTCATTTAAAAAAAGAAATCAATTTATAAATTAGAAATATTAGGAAAAGGAATCTATTAAGAAACAATTACTAGAACATCACTCTACTGTGGCTGGGACCACATGGAAAGAACATATGATACAAAGCCTGAGAATTAGGGTTTCTAGCCTTAAAGGATGGCCAGTGCAGCCCTCAATGACAACAAGCACCTCATTTTCCACTTTTAGAGTACTCTCAAGGAAAATGTTCCATCCTAATCTCTAAAAACAATTTGCATAGAGGAAACGGACAGTGAAGAAAAGAGTTAAGAAAATGAATAAGAATAATTTGCTAATTTCCTATGTTGGAAAGCAAAGTGTCCACTTTGTATAAATTTGGGGGCAAACTTTTAATGTGTTACATGTGAGTATATCCCCTACAAAATTCCAGAAGTCACTTTGTACCCTATTTTATCCTGAGAGTCATTTCTTTTCAAGAAAAAAGCAAACAAACAAAAAAATCCCTTGCCTTTCCATGAAACACATTAAACTCCTCAGACACGCTCAGTATGAACCAGACCCTTAGGCAGGGCATCATCCAGCAATAGAATCATGGCAACTTTCTGGTTCATGGAGCTCTGGGCCCTCCTTGCCTCTTGGCCAATGATCCTTTAAGGACACTCTATAGGCAACTATGCGGTACGGTAGTTTGAGCATTCTTTGGCATTGCCTTTCTTTGGGATTGGAATGAAAACTGACCTTTTCCGATGCTTTCTAAGGCCCACTTGACTTCACATTCCAGGATGTCTGGCTCTAGGTCAATGATCACATCATTGTGATTATCTGGGTCATGGAAGATCTTTTTTGTACAGTTCTTCTGTGTATTCTTGCCACCTCTTCTTAATATCTTCTGCTTCTGTTAGGTCCATACCATTTCTGTCCTTTATCAAGCCCATCTTTGCATGAAATGTTCCTTTGGTATCTCTGATTTTCTTGAAGAGATCCCTAGTCTGAGCGCCGAAGAATTGATGCTTTTGAACTGTGGTGTTGGAGAAGACTCTTGAGAGTCCCTTGGACTGCAAGGAGATCCAACCAGTCCATTCTGAAGGAGATCAGCCCTGGGATTTCTTTGGAAAGAATGATGCTGAAGCCGAAACTCCAGTACTTTGGCCACCTCATGCGAAGAGTTGACTCATTGGAAAAGACTCTGATGCTGGGAGGGATTGAGGGCAGGAGGAGAAGGGGACGGCAGAGGATGAGATGGCTGGATGGCATCACTGACTCGATGGACGTGAGTCTGAGTGACCTCCGGGAGTTGGTGATGGACAGGGAGGCCTGGCGTGCTGCGATTCATGGGGTCGCAAAGAGTCGGACATGACTGAGTGACTGATCTGATCTGATCTGATAGGCAACTATAGTGACCAAACCCATGAGAAGGAAAGCTATGACTCTTTTTTAGATTTATGGTTACCATTGCTAGACTGTAATAGCCAGAAGATGAAATCACCTGTTTAATAATGCCCACTTTCTACATAAAACTCATAAAAAAAGATTGTTGTTCCCCTACAATGTGATAACAGCAAGAAAAATATAACAGAAAAGGCATGCCATAAAACACATATGAAAAACAGAAGAATGACTCTAATATTCAGAAATCATTTTCCCCAAGGTAGAATTAATATCCTGTTGGAATTTAATGTCTCCCAGTTCAGTGTTTTCAAACATTCTGTTTTTAACCTGTTATACTTTTTTGTTCTGCCTACTAACTTATAACCATATGACTTTTCTTGAGATTTTTAAACTCTTGAAAGACAAATATCTTTTCTAACTGATCATTGTATCTCCCATGTCTGCTTGTAGTTTGATATTTGATACATGAACAGTGTAGATTAATGCTCGAATACTTGAACTGATATTCCCTAAGCAAAAACCTTTCATTATTAACAATATTAAAAATAGCCCCACCTTGTTATTTATTATAATTAGAGTTTTCTTACAGTTAATTTTATTCAAACTTTAATATCCATTAGCCCATTTTCCTGAATTCAATTTACTTTTTAGAAGAGACAGCATGGTATAGAACATTGAGTCTCAAAGTGTGGTCCTCAGATGAGCAAGCATGAGCATCAACCAAGTATGACAAGTTAGGAATGGAAATTCCTGCATCCCAGCCCAGACCTACTGGACCACAGGCTATGGATTTAGGTTCAGAAATCTGTGTCTTAACAAGCCCTCCATGTAATCCTCATGAACACAAAAGTTTAAGGACGACTCATGTAGGATAAGAAGTTATGGTGAAGTGACTTGAGTTTTAGTCATACTCCATACCTGGTTTTATAAATTTGTACAAATTATTGTGCATCTTTAAGCATTCATTTCCTTCTCTAAAAAATTAAGGATAATAATTTCTCTTCCATGGGCTTTCCATAAAGACTATATATGATAATATTTGTTAGGAACCTGACACATAATAAGCACTCAATAAATGGTATGTGTGTGTGTTAGTTGCTCAGTTGTGTCTGACTCTTTGTGACCCCATGGACTGTAGCCCACCAGGCTCGTCTGTCCATGGGATTCTCTAGGCAAGGATACTGGAGTTGGTTGCCATTTCCTTCACCAAGGCATCTTCCTGACCCAGGGATCGAACCTGGGTCTCCTGCATTGCAGACAGACACTTTACCATCTGAGCTACAATAAATGTTAGTCATTGCCAAAAGATGATTCATTCTGAAAGGTCTAGCTTACAGCCCTTCACAAACACCTAATCCACTCCTTCATATCTTCTATGACTTTTCAGCAGCTAATATATTACTCTGAGTTGAGGATCAGAATCATCTTTCATATTTGGAAAAAGTGTTCCTGATACAATTAGCTTTTCGCAACTAAAGAAACTGTTAGTCTGTTTAAGTACTAACCAAATACTCCTTTTCACAGGGTATTAGAGATAAGCCCTAGACTTTGTATAAGGTACACATTAGGCACTGAAAATGGACAAACCATTTCCAGAGAAATCCAGACAGTGGTAAGCAAGAAGGAAAAGTGAATGTGCTGGACGAGGAATACCTGAGTTTTGTCAGCAAGAGCAACAGGAAAAATTACACTAAATCCTCCCCTTCTAATTGGCTCCTCTGTTAGGAAATAAATCTCTTGTGCACTGCTATATGTCAGTTGACTGACAGGAGAAAAGGTTAAAAAAAAAAGAATTGTTTTGGAAAGGGCCACTTCCTTGGCAGGCTCACCAGGCTATTATACTGTTACGGAGCTGAACCTTCCCCAAGGCATTAATTACCAGAAATGACCACCTGGAGGCTGGGCGGCCCCTTTGTTCTGTGTCTCCGGTTGCACAGCTCTATGATGAAAACCCTCACCATCTGTGATAACCACCAGCAGCAACAAGGTAATGAGATCAAATCATTCCCCTTGCACTTTAGCCTGTCTGGATGAGACAAAGGCTCAGCAAATAGAATATGTCATTCAGCTCAATTTAGACTTCTGAAGTGGAGACTTTTGTTTGCCTCAATAAAATAAATGTTTAAATTTAAAGGCATTTGCAGGGGCAAAAGCAATGAAACATCATCTTATTAGTTTCTACCATAATGCTAAGTTTTTGCTAGTACATTCATTCCTAATAAAAGCAAGAAAAATTCAAACCACAAGTATTACCTACTACCATTTAAAAGCTATATTCTGGTCCATGTCTCCAGTAATTTTATACACATAAGTTCTACTTTGGGGATGCTTATAATATTTATCTTTGAGTTTGTGAATAATATTGCAATTATGGTGAACTTAAATTATAGTTTTACATTTGCTAAGCGGAAGATACTGTCTGCACTGAATGACTTTTTAAAGACTTTCCTAATTAGCAGGGTGTTCAATATGTTGGGAGCCATAAGCACCACATGTATCAAAATGCTAGCTATTAAAATAGGCTTCCTTAATTAAAAGGAATTAAATTATCTTTAAAGGAGTCATTTGACATTACCAAATAAACAATTACAATGATACAGGGGAGGAAACAGGCTCATTGCAAGTGTTAAAGAAGTGACTGGAGAGGAGATCAATTAAAGTTTCTAATTTTCTTTCTCCTCCTCCCTGCATCCGCTGATTTATTTGCTAAGTTGACAGCAATACGGATGCCTCATCTTTGTGTTGACCCTGGCTTATGCTCAAGCATAAATTTGCCTTTGGATTTTTATTTTCTACAGTCACCTCAGGTTACTCCATCATCTCAAACTTGCACATCACCATTCCATATCGTAGACTATAAATATTTTAAACATGACTCAATTGTACTATGTGTTTTAACAACTATGCAAATTAACATACACATATGCCAAGGGAAAGACTTGGCAAAAGGAAAAAAAATTCATTTTTTGAGGTATAACATTGCATCATATGGTTACACTATCATTTCTTTAACCTTTTTATATTATTAATCATCCCCCCCTTTTTTTACTATTGTAAAAAGCACAATTTTACAGCAAAGAAATCAGTATAGCAGAGAAACTGAAAGTATGAATCTTTTCATTAAAAAAATGGAGGAGCCGGCACTATTAACAATAGTGAAGTGAAAGTCACTCAGTCATGTCCACCTCTGTGATCCCATGGACTGTAGCTCACTGGGCTTCTCTGTCCATGGGGATTCTCCTGGCAAGAATACTGGAGTGGTTTCCCATGCCCTCCTCCAACAGATCTTCCCAACCCAGGGATCAAACCCAGGTCTCCTGCATTGCAGGTGGATTCTTTACTATCTGAGCCACCAGGGAAGCCCATTAACATAGAAGGTATGTTAGATGATATTTCTGAATTAATGTTAAATGTTCTAACTGCAAAGATGTTTGTGTGCTCAGTCACTCATTCTTTGCAACCTCATGGAGCTATAGCCCACCAGGCTCTACTGTCATGGAATTTTCTGGGCAAGAATACTGGAGTTGGTTGCCATTTCCTACTCCAGGGGATCTTCCCAACTCAGGGATCGAACCCACATCTCCTGCGTCTCTTGAGTTGGCAGGTGGATTCTTTACCACTGAACCTCCTGGGAAGCCCAGCTGCAAAGATGGCAAGTGTTTAAGCAGAAGAATGTTCTTATTCTTTGTGATACTTGCTGAAAGAAATATTTGGGGTGATATATATATAGAGAGAGAGTGAGAGGGAGAGAGAGTGAGAGAGAAGGAGAACAAATATTGCAAAAATTTAACAATTAGTAAATTTGATTGACAGTGAATTCACTATACTCTGCTCTCAACATTTCTACAGACTTAAAATTTTCAAAATGGGAAGTAAACTATAGACCTTGAATTTTTATACACTTAGATTTTAACCTCAGCGTCACTACTTATTTGTTGTATAATTATTGGTAAAATGACCTCACTGAGCACATTGATGTTTTTACAGTATTGGATAATCTGTGTCAGTGAAGTGAGTGAAGTGTCTGACTCTTCGTGACCCCATGGACTGTAGCCCACTGGCTCCTCTGTCCATGGAATTCTTCAGGCAAGAATACTGGAGTGGGTTGCCATTCTCTCCTCTAGGGGATCTTTCCGACCCAGGGATGGAAGCTGTATCTCCTGCAGCTCCTGCATTGGTAGGTGGATTCTTTACCATGAGCCACCGGGGAGGGAAGACATATTAAAATAGCAAACAATTAATGCAATCAGTTATTCACCATCCTTAATTTTAAAAAGTAAAAAATTTTGGTGCTGAAAGAATCTACCTGCCAATGTAGGAGACACAGGTTTGATCCCTAGGTTAGGAAGACCCCCTGGAGAAGGAAATGGCAACCCACTCCAGTATTCTTGCCTGGAGAGTCCCATGAACACAGGAGCCTGGTGAGCTACAGTCTATGGAGTCACAAAGAGTTGGACATAACTGAGCACACAATATGTCTTAATTATAATCAGAGTCAAATAAATATTTTCAAATCTTACTGCCCTCCCTAAATTTGAGAAACAGTGCTGATATTCACTAGAAGTACTTAAAAATAAAAGTGAAAAGAGGATTGTTGTCAACTCTTGAATATCCTGCATTTAACAGTTTCTGAGTGCTGTGGATTGTACCTTTTCCCCTTGATTTTCCTGTTTCTCATTATTCTGCTTTGAAATAAACATTGATTATAGTCATTAGTAAAAGAAAAAGATCCTCAATTTTCTCAAATCAATTTTTTTTAAAGTATAGCAAAATAGGCAGCTTGAAAAGAGTGACTACAGTGAGCACTGGTGAAGGTGGTGAAGGTTAACAGTTCCACTGATTGTAAGTAAATTGTAAACCTAAAGAAATTCTGTTTCTCAGGCTATTGGCAAATTATATCTCACACAAACCTACCTTGTGTTAATCACAAATTTGTAGGCATCTGGTCCCATCACTGCATGGGAAATAGATGGGGAAACAGTGGAAACAGTGTCAGACTTTGTATTTCTGGGCTCCAAAATCACTGCAGATGGTGACTGCAGCCATGAAATTAAAAGATGCTTGCTCCTTGGAAGGAAAGTTATGACCAACCTAGATAGCATATTCAAAAGCAGAGACATTACTTTACCAACAAAGGTTCGCCTAGTCAAGGCTATGGTCTTTCCTGTGGTCATGTATGGATGTGAGAGCTGGACTGTGAAGAAGGCTGAGCGCCGAAGAATTGATGCTTTTGAACTGTGGTGTTGGAGAAGACTCTTGAGAGTCCCTTGGACTGCAAGAAGATCCAACCAGTCCATTCTGAAGGAGATCAATCCTGGAATTTCTTTAGAAGGAATGATGCTAAAGCTGAAACTCCAGTATTTTGGCCACCTCATGCGAAGAGTTGACTCATTGGAGAAGACTCTGATGCTGGGAGGGATTGAGGGCAGGAGGAGAAGGGGACGACAGAGGATGAGATGGCTGGATGGCATCACTGACTCTATGGATGTGAGTCTGAGTGACCTCCGGGAGCTGGTGATAGACAGGGAGGCCTGGCGTGCTGCGGTTCATGGGGTCGCAAAGAGTCGGACACGACTGAGCGACTGATCTGATCTGATCCATATATTTCTTATACTTGCCATGCACAGAGCCAACTTAATCACTCAGAGAATAGTCCTCAAGTGTAGGAGGCAATGAAAAATGAACTCTGTATTTAAAGAAAAAAGAAACAGAAGAAGCCTTCCAAAAACTATGTAATCAAAATATTTCAGATAGACTATTACATTTTTATAACATGTCAAGTTATGTCATCTGTAGTTCAAAACACTGGGACATAAAGAAAGGATTCACATTTTGAAGGCAAATAAAGTCATAAAATACCAAAAGTTTTGGCCTTTATCTAAGATTTTCATTTCAGTTCAGACACTCTTGTTTGCGGAAAAAAAAAAATTTAGCTGAAATTTTGTCTGTTAAGGAAGAATGCTGGAGTAAAATCAATTAATTAATAAGTAAAAGTCTTTAATTAACTTTGATCAGTTTCAGAGATAATTTATGAAGGTTTCTGTGGAACTACCTCTACTGGTTCAAGTACAGTGAATCTTGATGTAGTATATATAAGTCTATACTAGGAGCACAACTTTTATTATCCATCTAATAAAGAAATTCTCATTAGATGAACAATGAGAATTGTTCTCTTCATCTTTGACATAATGACGTATACCAATCAAATATGGCTTTTCTAATTTGAGACTGCAGACATCTCCATGTTTCTCCCAATGCATCTTTCAATTCAATAAAGATTATTAACTGCACAAGTCATGTATGTTTACCTAGGTTCACCAAAATCTATTTTTCTCATTTCTTCTTTCATTGAGGTTTTGAGTGTACCAGGTCTTCCAAATTTCTGCCATATTCTCTAAGCTTGTATGTGTGTATATGTGCATGCATATTAGCTATACCCTTGACTTCTAGCCAGAGGTTTCCAAAGTGGCGCTAGTGGTGAAGACCTCACCTGTCAGTGCAGGAGAGGTTAAGAGACATGGTTTCAATCCCTGAGTCAGGAAAGATCTGCTGGAGGAAGGCATGGCAACCCACTCCAGTATTCTTGCCTGGAGAATCCCAAGAACAGAGGAGCCTGCAAGCTATGGTCCATAGGGTCACAAAGTCAGATAACACTGAAATGACAAAGAACTCATGCACATGTGTGCTAGTCAAGACGTTGCTTCTAACCAAGAGGTTTCTTCTTCTAAGAGTATATCTAAGTCCTCTAAAAGGAGAATTTTCAAACATAGATAAGAGTCAGCAAAAATCTGTATTGATTCTAGGATTTAGAAAATGACCCTTTGAGCACAAGGCCATTTTAAGATCCTCACTAACCCTAAGTTTCTTACTTTCAGAGGTACCACACAAAGTAGAACAAACATTAAAATATATTCACTTGTCACAATAAATATGATTTTTTCTTAAATATATTTCAAAGAATTTTATAATTTTGCTTTTGAAATTATTTGGCCACATGTAAATTTCTTAAACTTGATTTTAATTTTTCTGGCAACTAATGCAAATAATAGTTGGGAGTTTTTGTGAAGTGAAAAATGCTGGTTTGCCAACGGTTATGAAATCTTCATTTCATTTAACAATGATAAGCCATGAATTAAAATATTGATAATTTTTCAGTACATAAAATTAAGAACACATGCACACACACTAAAATATACAAAGAATATTAAGCAACTCTCATGCACCAATTCAGACTCTCTCAGCCTCCACTGTCTCTTTTTCCAGTAATGGCTGGTCAGGAGGAAAAGCCCAGTTTTCATGAAGGAGGAGACTTAATTTGACAGTATTTTACCTCCTATTCACACATACAGGAAGGCAATGGCACCCCACCCCAGTACTTTTGCCTGGAAAATCCCATGGACGGAGGAGCCTGGTAGGCTCCAGTCCATGGGGTCGCTAAGAGTCGGACATGACTGAGCAACTTCACTTTCACTTTTCACTTTCATGCATTGGAGAAGAAAATGGCAACCCACTCCAATGTTCTTGCCTGGAGAATCCCAGGGACAGGAAGCCTGGTGAGCTTCTGTCTATGGGGTCGCACAGAGTCGGACACGACTGAAGCAACTTAGCAGCAGCAGCAGCATTCACACAAAGCATCCCTTGCATCCTGCCTTGAGCCTTCCCCAGGAGGCACTGTCCTGTATGTAGCATGCTCAACATGAGAGTTTCAGAGAGTGACATTTGTTGGGCCAAATATTCACAAAATGGAAATAGAGGCTGTTAGGTAAATTTTTTCCTTCTCCCTTTGGGGGAACCAAGGCTACAATGTGATCGACATATAAAATTTCAGGAAGAGGTACTTAAGAAATAATTAGAACTGGTTAACTTCTATGGAGTAGGATTGGTAGTGAGAAAACAAAGGTGATTTATTTTCACTTTTTCATACAGTTTGCATCTTTGGGAAAAATTGACGTGTTTGTATTATGCTCACACTAAAAATAATTTAGGAAATATTTATATTTTAAAAAATGTTTTTTTTTTAAACAGGGTAAACAAAAGAATTCTGAAGAACTAAGGCCAAAGCACCTCTGATAGGCATTTTTATCAACTCATTTTAGAAGCCCTGTTAAAAGAAAGTGCACATGAAAACTGGGATCTATAAAAATTCAGGAATGTATAAAACCAGTAGTATGAAGCAATGGATTTTTGAAGGAGTCTGACAGATCCTTCTCTCTCGTTAAATACAAAAATGATTGTAAAATGTACATTATACTCATAGGACTACAAGTTCTTTAAGAATACTTGGATTTATCAAGTGAGAAAGATAAAATTGGTATTGATGTGCAAGAACATGTAGTACTTACATCCTGTTCTCACTCAAAAATAAACAGTAACCATAGATTCTGTAACATGATCTATATTAAGGTTGAGTGAGTAAGTACAAATAAGTAAGCAGCAACTAAAACAAAGCATATCAACCCAAAACTTGGCTCAATTCAATAAGGAGGGAGGTCGGAGAAGTTTAAATTGAATGGATTAAAAGATATATAAATGAGCCTTTTATGGGAATTAGAAATATTTGGAAATAGAAAATGGACTAAGAACTGAACCAAAGTTAATTATAGTGATTATCTGCATTTTTTTTCAGCTGAAGATTATACACTGAACTTTCTTTGGTGTGAGGTGGGAGGGAAGTGGCAATTGCACATTATTTATTTATTTTCCTCAGTTATCATTTCACTTTAGTAAATTTAAAATTAGAACTTCCAGTATCCTTAAGTGTGTCAGAGATTCAGAGATATTACCAAGCCACGTAAAAGACATTAAAGTAAGAGTTTTCATAACTTCAACCAGTGTTTCTCATAATCCCTTTTAAAAAGGCAGAGAAATAACTTCTCAACACACACTGTGAGGAACACTGCCACAACTAACTGGTAGTTTTGAAAGGCATTGACTTATTTTATTGTATTCACTATTCTCTGGAAGCAGAGTTTAGGTACTTGATAAATAGTGGACTGAGTATATGATTGACTGACTCTAAGCCAGTAGATGAAAGAAAAGATAAATGGGTAGCTGATCAAATGAGTGCATAGATGAGTAACTAAAGAAATGAAAGGACAAATGAATGAATGGATGGATGGATGGATGCAGAAATTAGTGAGCTGATGAGTTAATCAGATCAGATCAGGCGCTCAGACGTGTCCGACTCTTTTCGACCCCATGAATCGCAGCACGCCAGGCCTCCCTGTCCATCACCAGCTCCCGGAGTTGACTCAGACTCATATTCACCGAGTCAGTGATGCCATCCAGCCATCTCATCCTCTGTCGTTCCCTTCTCCTCCTGCCCCCAATCCCTCCCAGCATCAGAGTCTTCTCCAATGAGTCAACTCTTCGCATGAGGTGGCCAGAGTACTGGAGTTTCAGCTTTAGCATCATTCCTTCCAAAGAAATCCCAGGGCTGATCTCCTTCAGAATGGACTGGTTGGATCTCCTTGCAGTCCAAGGCACTCTCAAGAGTCTTCTCCAACACCACAGTTCAAAAGCATCAATTCTTCGGAGCTCAGCCTTCTTCACAGTCCAGCTCTCACATCCATACATGATCACAGGAAAAACCATAGCCTTGACTAGACGAACCTTTGTTGGCAAAGTAACGTCTCTGCTTTTGAATATGCTATCTAGGTTGGTCATAACTTTCCTTCCAAGGAGTAAGCGTCTTTTAATTTCATGGCTGCAGTCACCATCTGCAGTGATTTTGGAGCCCAGAAAAATAAAGTCTGACACTGTTTCCATTGTTTCCCCATCTATTTCCCATGAAGTGATGGGGCCAGATGCCATGATCTTTGTTTTCTAAATGTTGAGCTTTAAGCCAACTTTTTCGCTCTCCACTTTTACTTTCATCAAGAGGCTTTTTAGTTCTCTTCACTTTCTGCCATAAGGGTGGTGTCATCTGCATATCTGAGGTTATTGATATTTCTCCCAGCAATCTTGATTCTAGCTTGTGTTTCTTCCAGTCCAGTGTTTTTCATGATGTACTCTGCATATAAGTTAAATAAACATGGTGACAATATACAGCCTTGACGTACTCCTTTTCCTATTTGGAACCAGTCTTTTGTTCCATGTCCAGTTCTAACTGTTGCTTCCTGACCTGCATACAAATTTCTCAAGAGGCAGATCAATAGGTGGATTAAAATTGAAACATAAAAATAACTATAACCATATAAATTAAATGAATAGCCCCCCTTTACTTTTATCCCAATGGCCTTGCATCCTGCCTGTACAATGAAGTCATCTGTGGAGCTTTAAAGTCAAATGTCTGTTGCTTCAATCATGAAACCTAATTTCATTGATTCAGAGTGGATTTGAAGTATGATTATCCATCAATAATTCTATTGTGTAGCCAGAGTTGAAGACAGTAGCTAGCCTATGCTTTGGATCACAGAACTCCTTTGTACTTCTCCACCTTTTACTCTTCACTTTCTCTAAAAAGCCCCTTCTTTTTCATATGCAAGTGCTAATTTACATCCTCTTCTCACTTTGCCTCATTCCTGTGGATTTGGTTGAGAAACTGGGACTATAAAAGCTAATATGTTTTCTAAATTAGTTATGATCCTACACACTTTATTTCAAGTAAATAGAGTGAGAATCTTCAGTCAGAGGGTCAAAAATAAAAGGTGGGTATAGCAGATTTTGTAAAAAATTTAACAACTATATAAACAATGACTTTCACAGTCTCAAGGCAATAGAAATTCTAAAAAGCAAATAGTACCTAATCGAGATTACAAGCTTTTTGAAAAGCAAAGGAAACTATTAACAAAGGAAAAATACAACCTATAGAATGGGAGAAAATATTTGCAGATGATACAACTGCGGCTGCTGCTGCTGCTAAGTCGCTTCAGTCATGCCCGACTCTTAGCGACCCCATAGACTGCAGCCTACCAGGCTCTCTATCCATGGGATTTTCCAGGCAAGAGTACTGGAGTGTGTTGCCATTGCCTTCTCCAGATGATACAACTGACAAGGGCTCAATTTCAAAAATATACTAGCAGCTCATACAATTCAACAACACAAAAACAAACAATGCTATTCAAAAATGGGTTAAAGACATAAATGTACATTTCTCCAAAAAAGATGTATAGATGTTCAATCAGTTCAGTTCAATTCAGTTGCTCAGTCATGTTGGACTCTTTGCGACCCTATGAACTACAGCATGCCAGGCCTCCCTGTCCATTGCCAGCTCCCAGAGTTTATTCAAACTCATGTCCATTGAGTCGGTGCTGCCATCCAACCATCTCATCCTCTGTCGTCCCCTTCTCCTCCTGCCTCAAGCTTTCCCAGCATCAGTGTCTTTTCAAATGGGTCAGTTCCTCACATCGGATGGCCAAAGTATTGGAGCTTCAGCTTCAGCATCAGTCCTTCCACTGAATATTCAGGACTGATTTCCTTTAGGATGGACTGGCTGGAACCCTTGCTGTCCAAGGGACTCTCAAGAGTATTCTCCAACACCACAGTTCAAAAGCATCAGTTCTTTCGTGCTCACCTTTCTTTATAGTCCAACTCTCACATCCATACATGGCTACTGGAAAAACCATAGCTTTGACTATACGGATTTTGTTGGCTAAGTAATGTCTCTGCTTTTTAATATGCTGTCTAGCTAGGTTGGTCATAACTTTTCTGCCAAGGAGCAAGTGTCTTTTAATTTCTTGGCTGCAATCACCATCTGCAGTGATTTTGGAGCCCAAGAATATAAAGTCTGTCACTGTTTTCACTGTTTCCCCATCTATTTGCCATGAAATGATGGGACCAGATGCCATTATCTGTGTTTTCTGAACGTTGAGCTTTAAGCCAACTTTTTCACTCTCCTCTTTCATTTTCATCAAGAGGCACTTTAGTTCTTCTTGTGCCATAAGGGTGGTGTCATCTGCATATCTGAGGTTATTGATATTTCTCCCGGCAATCTTGATTCCAGCTTGGGCTTCCTCCAGCCCAGCGTTTCTCATGATGTACTTTGCATGTAAGTTAAATAAGCAGGGTGACAATATACAGCCTTGATATACTCCTTTTCCTATTTGGAACCAGTCTGTTGTTTCATGTCCAGTTCTAACTGTTGCTTCCCAACCTGCACACAGATTTCTCAAGAGGCAGGTCAGGTGGTCTGTCATTCCCATCTCTTTCAGAATTTTCCAGTTTGTTGTGGTCCACACAATCAAAGGCTTTGGCATAGTCAATAAGCAGGAGTAGATATTTTTCTGTAACTCTCTTGCTTTTTTAATCATCCAGTGGATGCTGGCAATTTGATCTCTGGTTCCTCTGCCTTTTCTAAATCCAGCTTGAACATCAGGAAGTTCATGGTTCATGTACAGTTGAAGCCTGGCTTGGAGAATTTTGAGCATTACTTTACTAGTGTGTGAGATGAGTGCACTTGTGCGGTAGTTTGAGCATTCTTTGGCATGGCCTTTCTTTGGGATTGGAAAGAAAACTGACCTTTTCTGGTCCTATGGCCACTGCTGAGTTTTCCAAATTTGCTGGCATATTGAGTGCAGCACTTTCACCGCATCATCTTTCAGGATTTAAAATAGCTCAACTGGAATTCCATCACCTCCACTAGCTTTGTTCATAGCGATGCTTCTTAATGCTCAAAAGGAACATGAAAAGATGTTCAAAATCACTAAATATTAGAGAATTGCAAATCAAAACTATGAGGTACCATCTCACAGGAGTCAGAATGGCCATCATTTAAATGTCTACAAACAGCAAATTCTGGAGATGTGGAGAAAAGGAAACGCACCTACACTGTTGGTGGGAATGTAACTTGGTGCAGCCACGATAGAAAATAGTATGAAAGTTCCTCGTAAAGCTAAAAATGGAATTACTATATGATTAGCAATCTCACTCCTGGGCATATATCCTGGACAAAACTAGTTCAAAAAGACACATGAACCACTATGTTTATAGAGCACTATTTACAACAGTCAAGACACGGGATAACCTAAACTCCCACTGACAGATAACGTTGATAAAGAAGATGTGGTACATATTTACAGTGGAATACTGCTGCTGCTGCTAAGTCGTTTCAGTCGTGTCCGACTCTGTGCGACCCCATAGACGGCAGCCCACCAGGCTCCCCTGTCCCTGGGATTCTCCAGGCAAGAACACTGGAGTGGGTTGCCATTTCCTTCTCCAATGCATGAAAGCGAAAAGTGAAAGTGAAGTCGCTCAGTCGTGTTCCACTCCTAGCGACCCCATGGACTGCAGCCTACCAGGCTCCTCCATCCATGGGATTTTCCAGGCAAGAGTACTGGAGTGGGGTGCCATTGCCTTCTCCGACAGTGAGATACTGCTGCTGCTGCTGCTAAGTCACTTCAGTCGTGTCCGACTCTGTGCGACCCCATAGACGGCAGCCCACCAGGCTCCCCTGTCCCTGGGATTCTCCAGGCAAGAACACTGGAGTGGGTTGCCATTTCCTTCTCCAATGCATGAAAGCGAAAAGTGAAAGTGAAGTCGCTCAGTCGTGTTCCACTCCTAGCGACCCCATGGACTGCAGCCTACCAGGCTCCTCCATCCATGGGATTTTCCAGGCAAGAGTACTGGAGTGGGGTGCCATTGCCTTCTCCGACAGTGAGATACTGCTGCTGCTGCTGCTAAGTCACTTCAGTCGTGTCCGACTCTGTGCGACCCCATAGACGGCAGCCCACCAGGCTCCCCTGTCCCTGGGATTCTCCAGGCAAGAACACTGGAGTGGGTTGCCATTTCCTTCTCCGATGTATGAAAGCGAAAAGTGAAAGTGAAGCCGCTCAGTCGTGTCCGACTCTTAGCGACCCCATGGACTGGAGCCTACCAGGATCCTACGTCCATGGGATTTTCCAGGCAAAAGTACTGGGGTGGGGTGCCATTGCCTTCCCGAGTGAGATACTACCCAACCATAAAAGGCTTAGTGAAGTCGCTCAGTCGTGTCTGACTCTTTGCGACCCCATGGACTGTATAGCCTATCAGGCTCCTCCATCCATGGGATTTTCCAGGCAAGAGTGCTGGAGTGGATTGCCATTTCCTTCTCCAGGGGATCTTCCCGACCCAGGAATCGAACCCAGATCTCCCTCATTACGGGTAGACGCTTTACCATTTGAACCACCAGGGAAGCATAAAAAAGGCTTGATACCATTTAAAATAAAAGATAATGTAGATAATAAGTGATGGAGAATTTAAACCCTAACTTTCTTCTCTTTCATTATAGAACTTTATCACAAAATATGTTCTAAATATTCTCACATGAGTTCATCTTACTAATCTTATGTCATACATAATATTTCCTGTATCAGTGCAGATTATTTCAGTTTCATAGAAAACTAAGTTTGAATTAGCTTCAAGTGAATAATGGAATACATTGGTTCTAATAACTAAATCATTCAAGGGTATGTCTGACATCAGGTCCTCCTAGAAACAAAGGGTAAAGCAATATTGTCCACACATAGTTTCATTCATTCCAGAGGGCTCTTTCCTCAGGGCTAAAAAATAACTGCTGGAGGTTATGGAACTGGCAAACCTAGCCAAATCCAACTTAAGAAAAGAAAACAGTAGAGTCTTTCAGTTCAGTTCAGTTCAGTCGCTCAGTCGTGTCCGACTCTTTGCAAACCCATGAATCGCAGCAAGCCACCTCGGAGCTATTACTCTGGGAATTCCATGTAAAGATTTACTCTGATTGGCATGGCTTAGGTTACGTGCCCATTCCTGAACAAATTGATGCAGACATGCTGCTGCTAAGTCGCTTCAGTCGTGTCCGACTCTGTGCAACCCCATGGACCGCAGCCCACCAGGCTTCCCCGTCCCTGGGATTCTCCTGGCAAGAACACTGGAGTGGGTTGCCATTTCCTTCTCCAATGCATGAAAGTGAAAAGTGAAAATTAAGTTGCTCAGTCATGTCCGACTCCTCGCGATCCCATGGACTGTAGCCTACCAGGTTTCTCCGTCCATGGGATTTTCCAGGCAAGAGTACTGGAGTGGGATGCCATTGCCTTCTCCGGATGCAGACATAGGGCACCTCAATTACCTTACATCCCTTTTATACATTCACCCTCAGACCTTGTTACTAGAACTCTACTCAGATGACATGGATAAGGAGTGGAGAGGAGTTGAATTTCCAAATAAAAATGGCGATTCTTTGCATCAGACTGAATCTTTTTATATGCAGAATGAGGGATAGATGCTAACGCCTACCATGTTTTTATTTTACAAAGAAACTTTGTCCTAATAAATCTTTGTCTACCGTATTCTGAAAAGATATTGTTAGCACATATTTTCTTTAGCACTCATACTATTGGCTTTTATTTTTAGGTCCAGTATAATATGGCAAAACTATCAATGTATTATATACTTCAAAGCTGCCGAGAGACTAGATCTTAAATGTTCTCACCACAAAAAATAAATGAGATAATTAAGTGATGTGATGCTTTTGAACTGTGGTGTTGGAGAAGACTCTTGAGAGTCCCTTGGACTGCAAGAAGATCCAACCAGTCCATTCTGAAGGAGATCAATCCTGGAATTTCTTTAGAAGGAATGATGCTAAAGCTGAAACTCCAGTATTTTGGCCACCTCATGCGAAGAGTTGACTCATTGGAGAAGACTCTGATGCTGGGAGGGATTGAGGGCAGGAGGAGAAGGGGACGACAGAGGATGAGATGGCTGGATGGCATCACTGACTCGATGGATGCGAGTCTGAGTGACCTCCGGGAGCTGGTGATGGACAGGGAGGCCTGGCGTGCTGCGGTTCATGGGGTCGCAAAGAGTCGGACACGACTGAGCGACTGATCTGATCTGATCTGATCTGATAGAGGTATTAGCTAACACTACAGTAGGAGTCATATTACAACATACAAATGTATCAAATCAACATGCTACAAAACTTAAACTTACACAGTGTTATGTGGCAATTGTATCTCAACAAAGAAAATTTAAAAGTTGGTACAGCCATTATTTGCAGCAGGTTTTCTTTCCTGGTTTAACTGTGTCACTGACACACACAAATTTGCCAATCAAGAGGTGAGAAGTAGATATTCCAGCTAGGATACAAAAAAAAAAAAAGCTATGCATTTGGGGAAAAATAATCTCTTTCCCATAAGGTATGAGGTAGGAATAAACTAGTAAGGATAGGTTCCAATACCTGTATTTTATCAGCTGTTTTTATTTTCTGTATTCTGTTTTTTTTTTTTTTTTCTCTTTTCTCAATTATTAGGTTAACCAAAATAGTTTTGAAAATTATAGGCTATCTCAGTTGTACTGAAAATATCAAGAGGAGGTGGTTTTATTCACACTCAACTGAAAGCTTTAAAAGGTGGAGAAATAGATCTGTGGGATAAATGTGAAAATGGCAGTGGGCTGTTCCTATCAAGAGATTCTCTTGGAAGGACAAAAATCTAAGGGATTCTGGGCTTTGTGTTAATAAGGGATATTTCATCAATAATCAAATTCTCAGAGAATATGGAAGATTAATTCAAATGTTAGCATTAATTTTTTTTTAAAGTAGGATAATTCCATGGAGACAGCTTCAATCTTAGCAAATAATACAGAAAAAATTTCCCCAAAGAATACAGTTTGTTTGATTAAAGATTCTCCTTACTCTCAAAATCAGCAGATGGGAAATCATAGAGCTTTTAAATATTTCTTGCTTCTGCTTACCTACCAGGAACTTTAAAGATACAATACTCTACAGGTGTTGGGGGAATGAAGATAAGCATCTCTTCAACAACCAGGTATTTTGGGAACATGAAATATATTGAATGAACCATAACTTCCGTCTTGGCAGCATAAAGCAATGGGAATTCAAAGGGAGCACAACACTAATGGTAAATTTCTAAGGTATTCTCTGACTGAGCAAATTTCACTTTCACTTTTCTGACTTGCTAAATTTCCATAGCCACAAGTTTTGAAATTTTCATTCTGTCTCTCAGTTCAGTTCAGTTCAGTGCAGTTGCTCAGTCATGACCAATTCTTTGCGACCCCATGAACTGCAGCATGCCAGGCCTCTCTGTCCATCACCAACTCCCAGAGTTTACCCAAACTCATGTCCATTGAGTTGGTGATGCCATCCAACCATCTCATCCTCTGTGTCCCCTTCTCTTCCTGCCTCCAATCTTTCCCAGCATGCGGGTCTTTTCAAATGAGTCAGCTTTTTGCATCAGGTGGCCAAAGTTCTGGAGTTTCAGCCTCAGCATCAGTCCTTCCAATGAATATTCAGGACTGATCCCTTTTAGGATGGACTGGTTGGATCTTCTTGCAGTCCAAGGGACTCTCAAGAGTCTTCTCCAACACCACAGGTCAAAAGCATCAATTCTTTGGCACTCAACTTTCTTCATAGTCCAACTCTCACATCCATACACGACCCTGGAAAACCGTAGCCTTGACTAGACATAATTTTGTTGACAAAATAACGTCTCTGCTTCTCAAAATACTGTCTAGGTTGGTCGTAACTTTCATTCCAAAGAGTAAGAATTGTTTAATTTCATGGCTGCAGTCACCATCTGCACCATCTGGGCTTTTGGAACCCAGAAAAATAGTCAGCCACTGTTTCCCCATCTATTTGCTGTGAAGTGATGGGATCAGATGCCATGATCTTAGTTTTCTGAATGTTGAGCTTTAAGCCAACTTTTTCACTCTCCTCTTTCATCTTCATCAAGAGGCTCTTTAGTTCTTCTTCACTTTCTACCATAAGAGTGGAGCCATCTGCGTATCTGAGGTTATTGACATTTCTCCCAATAATATTGATTCCAGCTTGTGCTTCATCTAGCCCAGTGTTTCTCATTATGTACTCTGCATATATGTTAAATAAGTAAGGTGACAATATATAGGCTTGATGTACTCCTTTTCCTATTTGGAACCAGTCTGTTGTTCCATGTCCAGTTCTAACTGTTGCTTCCTGACCT
The DNA here is from genome assembly GCA_935064755.1 of Tragelaphus eurycerus. NCBI lineage: Eukaryota > Metazoa > Chordata > Mammalia > Artiodactyla > Bovidae > Tragelaphus > Tragelaphus eurycerus. The sequence continues at coordinate 2,488,707 of CAKXYN010000045.1, read as the reverse complement.
GCATACAAATTTCTCAAGAGGCAGATCAGGTGGTCTGGTATTCCCATCTCTTTCAGAATTTTCCACAATTGATTATGATCCACACAGTCAAAGGCTTTGGCATAGTCAATAAAGCAGAAATAGATGTTTTTCTGGAACTCTCTTGCTTTTTCAATGATCCAGTGGATGTTGGCAATTTGATTTCTGGTTCCTCTGTTTTTTCTAAAACCCACTTGAACATCTGGAAGTTCATGGTTCACATATTGCTGAAGCTTGGCTTGAAGAATTTTAAACATTTCTTTTTTTTTTTTGATCAAGAATCTCTTTTATTGATTATCAGAAACATTACAAACATCTAGTATGAACAAATTGTAACATGATAGTGTTTAGTTTGAACAATTAATACATTTCAGATATAATATTATACATATTTCAATGCTATTCTCCCCAGTCATCTCACCCTCTCCCGGTCCCAGAGTCCAAAAGTCTGGTCTATACATCAGTGTCTCTTTTGTTGTCTCGTAAGTAGGGTTCTTTACTAGCACGTGAGATGAGTGCAATTGTGCAGTAGTTTGAGCATTCTTTGGTAATGCCTTTCTTTGGGATTGCAATGAAAACTTACCATTTCCAGTCCTGTGGCCACTGCTGTTTTCCAAATTTGCTGGCATATTGAGTGCAGCACTTTCACAGCATCATCTTTCAGGATTTGAAATAGCTCAACTGGAATTCCATCACCTCCACTAACTTTGTTCGTAGTGATGCTTTCTAAGGCCCACTTGACTTCACATTCCAGGATGTCTGGCTCTAGGTGAGTGATCACATCATTGTGATTATCCGGGTCGTGAAGCTCTTTTTTGTACAGTTCTTCTGTGTATTCTTGCCACCTCTTCTTAATATCTTCTGCTTCTGTTAGGTCCATACCATTTCTGTCCTTTATTGAGCCTATCTTTGCATGAAATTTTCCCTTAGTATCTCTAATTTTCTTGAACAGATCTCAAGTCTTTCCTATTCTATTGTTTTCCTCTATTTCTTTGCATTGATTGCTGAAGAAGGCTTTCTTTCCTCTTCTTGCTATTCTTTGGAACTCTGCATTCAAATGGGTATATCTTTCCTTTTCTCCTTTGCTTCTAGCTTCCCTTTTTTTCACAGCTATTTGTAAGGCTTCCTGAGACAACCGTTTTGTTTTTTTGCATTTTTTTTCTTGGAGATGGTCTTGATTCCTGTCTCCAGTACAATGTCATGAACCTCCATCCGTTGTTCATCAGGCACTCTGTCTATCAGATCTAGTCCATTAAATCTATTTCTCACTTCCACTGTATAGTCATAAGGGATTTGATTTAGTTCATACCTGAATAGTCTAGGTTTTCTCCATTTTCTTCAATTTCAGTCTGAATTTGGCAGTAAGGAGTTTATGATCTGAGCCACCGTCAGCTCCCAACCTTGTTTTTGCTGACTGTATAGAGCTTCTCCATCTTTGGCTGCAAAGAATATAATCTATTGGATTTTGATGTCAACCATTCTGTCTCTGCTGCTGCTGTTGCTGCTAAGTCGCTTCAGTCATGTCCGACTCTGTGCAACCCCATAGACGGAAGCCCACCAGGCTCCCCTGTCCCTGGGATTCTCCAAGCAAGAACACTGGAATGGGTTGCCATTGCCTTCTCCAATGCATGGAAGTGAAAAGTGAAAGTGAAGTCACTCGGTCGTGTCTGACTCCTAGCGACCCCATGGACTGGAGCCCACCAGGCTCCTCCGTCCATGGGATTTTCCAGGCAAAAGTACTGGGGTGGGGTGCCACTGCCTTCCCCGATTCTGTCTCTAGTGTAACCTTAAAAGGGAGAGGAAAAAAAGAACTATATTTAAATAGGAAAAAAATAGAAGTTTGCATTTATTTGTAACTATCTTGCCCCAAGAAGGATTTCTCTTTTTATTATTCATAAAGATATATACAGATTATCAGAGAGCAGTTCAATTAATTTTGGTTAATACATATACCAGTGGAATTCATACCTAGCAAGATATATTTATGTCACTCTAGAAATTTGTCTCTGGAAAATTACTGAGACAGTCCCTACCATGCCACCTGCCCCTCACCACCATCTGTAGTCTATTAGGGGCATTCATTTGTTTCTTTTTTGTTGCTGAGTAATCTTATGTTTCTCCATTCTCCTACTGATAGTTGGATTGCTTCCAAAGTTTGGAGACTTTACAACTGAAAATTCTGTTAGCATTCTTGTACAAGTGTTTTTGTGGACATATATTTTTATTTCTATTGAATAAATAAATGATAGGAGTAGGAATGCCAGTTCAGATGGGCATTTAACTCTACATTTTCAAACAGTTTTCCAAAGAGGTTCAGCTGTAGGAGTTGCTTGTATATTTTTGAGAATAGTTAGCAACTCCTACAGCTCAATTCCAGAAAAATAAATGACCCAATCAAAAAATGGACCAAAGAGCTAAATAGACATTTCTCCAAAGAAGACATACAGATGGCTAACAAACACATGAAAAGATGCTCAACATCACTCATTATCAGAGAAATGCAAATCAAAACCACTATGAGGTACCATTTCACGCCAATCAGATTGGCTGCGATCCAAAAGTCTACAAGCAATAAATTCTGGAAAGGGTGTGGAGAAAGGGGAACCCTCTTACACTGTTGGTGGGAATGCAAACTAGTACAGCCACTACAGAGAACAATATGGAGATTCCTCAAAAAACTGGGAATAGAACTGCCTTATGATCCAGCAATCCCACTGCTGGGCATACACACTGAGAAAACCAGAATTGAAAGAGACACGTGTACCCCAATGTTCATCGCAGCACTATTTATAATAGCCAGGACTTGGAAGCAACCTAGATGTCCATCAGCAGATGAATGGATAAGAAAGCAGTGGTACATATACACAATGGAGTATTACTCAGCCATTAAAAATAATACATTTGAATCAGTTCTAAGGAGGTGGATGGTACTCGAGCCTTTTATACAGAGTGAAGTAAGCCAGAAAGAAAAACACAAATACAGTATGCTAATGCATATATATGGAATTTAGAAAGATGGTAACAATAACCCTGTATAGGAGACTGCAGAGGAGACACTGATGTATAGAACAGTCTTTTGGATTCTGGGAGAGGGAGAAGGTGGGATGATTTGGGAGAATGGCATTGAAATATGTATAATATCATGTTTGAAACGAGTCACCAGTCCAGGTTCGATGCCTGATACCAGATGCCTGGGGCTGATGCACTGGGATGACCCAGAGGGATGGTATGGGGAGGGAGGAGGGAGGAGGGTTCAGGATGGGGAACACATGTATACCTGTGGCAGATTCATTTTGATGTATGGCAAAACCAATACAATACTGTAAAGTTAAGTAAAATAAAATTTAAAAATAATAATAAAAAATAAAAGAATGCTGGGAAAAAAACAAAGAGGTTCGGCAATTTTACATTCCATTAGAAATACATAAGAGTTCCAATTGCTCCATATACTCATCAATACTTGGTATTATCAATCTTTTAAACTGTATACCATTCTACATGCTTTCTCATTCATATAACCCTGGTGATTAATGATGAACATGTCTTCATGTGCTATTGGCCATAAGTATATCATTCTGTGCAAGTGTCTCTCCGAGTGTTTTGTTTTTTATCCATTACAGAGATTTTCTCCCTATTATTGAATTTAGGAGTATTTTTTATCGCCTGGACATAGGTTCTTAAGATATAAATAATGCATGTATTCCCTCCCAGTATGCAGATTGCCTATTCATTTTCTGATAGGTTTTAAATTTTTATACAGTCCAATTTTTAATCCTTTGTACTTATTTACACTTAATTTATGGTCAATCATAGTGAATGTTTAATGTACACTTACAAAGAATGCGTATTTTGCTATGTTTGGGTTTAGTGTTCTTTTTGTCTACTTATTCTATCCCTGAAAGAAGGCTTTTAAAATTTTTGTATTTATAGACTTGTCTATTTCTCTCTTTAGTCCTCATAATTGTTGATTATCATATTTTAAACACTTATTTGGTTCATACTCACTTAAGGTTGTATTATAAGGCTGTTTATTGTCACCCTGTTTATTTAACTTATACTCAGAGTACATCATGCAAAATGCTGGGCTGGTTGAGTTACAAGCTAGAATCAGGGTTGCTGGGAGAAATATTAACAACCTCAAATATGCAGATGATACCACTCTAATGGCAGAAAGCCAAGTGGAACTAAAGAGCCTCTTAATGAGGCTGAAAGAGGAGAGTGAAAAAATCAGCGTAAAACTCAATATTAGAAACACTAAGATCATGGCATCTGGTCCCATAGCTTTATGGCAAATAGAAGGGAAAAATGTGGAAAAAGTGACAAATTTCTGTTTCTTGAGCTCTAAAATCACAGCAGGTTGTGCCTACACCCTTAAAATTGAAGACGATTGTTTGTTGGCAGGAAAGCTATGATGAACCTAGACAGTGTGTTAAAAAGCAAAGACATCACTTTGTGGCAACGGTCCATATAGTCAAAGCTATGGTCTTTCCAGTAGTACGTACGGATGTCAGAGCTGGACCATAAGGAAGGCAGAGTGCTTAAGAATTGAAGTGTTCAAATTGTGCTGGAGAAGACTCTTGAGGAGTTCAAATCAGTCAGTCTTAAAGGAAATCAACTCTGAATACTCTTTGAAAGGACGGATGGCTGAAGCTGAATCTCCAATACCCTGGCCACCTGGTACAAAGAGCGGACTCATTGGAAAAGACCAGGATACTGAGAAAGATTGAAGAAAGAAGAAGAGAGTGACAGAGGATGAGATGGTTGGATGGCATCACCAATTCAGTGGACATGAACTTGGGCAAACTCTGGAAAATGATGAAGGACAGGAAAGCCTGGTGTGCTGCAGTCCACGGGGTCTCAAAGAGCTGGACATGACTGGTGACTGAACAACAACAAAAATTCTTCCTAATAAATTGGCCATTTATTATTATAAAATGTCTCTTTTCCCTCATAATTTTTTTCTTGAAATCCATTTTCTTAAATTAATACATTTGCTCAGCATACTTACATTGTTCATCTGACCTCTTAATTTTCATTAAAGTGTTTAGTCCATTTTAATGTAATTATTCATATGTTAATATTTAGTTATTGGCAACCCACTCCAGTGTTCTTGCCTGGAGAATCCCAGGGACGGGGAGCCTGGTGGGCTGCCATCTATGGGGTCGCACAGAGTCAGACATAACTGAAGCGACTTAGCAGCAGCAGTAGCAGCATCCTCTTATTACTTGTTTCCTATATGTCCCATCTGCTTTTTGTTCCAATTTATCATCCATTACTCCTTCTTATGGGTTGAGAATTTCTAACTATTCCATTGTATATCCTCTACTGTCATTAATTTTACCTCATAGTAATTTTATTGGGGTAACACACATCCCTAACTTTTGAATTAAATATCATCTAATTTCTATATGATGTAAGAATTTCTTATTACTATATCTGCATTTATATATTATTTCCTTTCTTTGCGCTATTGTTGCCAGGAATTTTACTTCTACACATTTTAAAATGCACCGAGATAACATTTTCTCACTATTTTTGTTTGAACAGTGCACTATCTTTTAAAGAAATTTAAAATTAAGAAAAAAAATTTATTTTCACTCACGTATTTACTTTTCCTTTTTTTTTTTTTTTTTTTATTAATGCGTACTTGAGCTTCTATCTGGTATCACTTTCATTCAAACTAAAGAACTGTCTTTAATAACAGGATAGTGTAAGTCTGCAAAAAATAAACTCTCATGTTTGTCAACCTAAATATTTTGCCTACATTTTAAACGATATTCGGAGAAGGCAATGGCACCCCACTCCAGTACTCTTGTCTGGAAAATTCCACGGATGGAGGAGCCTGGTAGGCTGCAGTCCATGGGGTCGCTAAGAGTCAGACATGACTGAGTGACTTCACTTTCTCTTTTCACTTTCATGCATCGGAGAAGGAAATGGCAACCCACTCCAGTGTTCTTGCCTGGAGAATCCCAGGGATGGGGAAGCCTGGTGGGCTGCCGTCTGTGGGGTCACACAGAGTCAGACGCGACTGAAGTGATTTAGCATAGCATAACATAGCATAAAGGATATTTCCACTGTATATAGACATAGATCGTCAGCAATTTTCCCCCTACATTATTTATGATAAGAAGTAAGTAGAAATTTTATTCATTATTCCAGTTTTTAAAGGCTTTTTAAAATCTTTTTCAGCAATCGAACTGCAATACTCTTTAGGTGCAATTGTGTTTACTCTGCTTGAGATTCTTTAAGTTTCAAAGAGATGTGGACTTATACTTTTTTTTACTGAATCTGCAAACTATTTAGACACTGTTTCTTAAAATATTTCTTTCATACAATTGTCTCCCTCCTCTTCTCTGAACTCCAAAGATTTCTAATCCATGAATGCAAAATGTTTTTTCATTGTTAAGTTTTAATTTCTTACAACAATACTTTAGGGTTTCCAGTGTACAAGTCTTGCACACTTTGCTATCACCTATGTTCAAAAAAATCTCTCTCTTCAGGTAAAGGTTTTAGCAAGCATTTTTACCTAATGGCTATATCTCCATGATATAGGAGCTTTAATTCAACTCCAAAGAGTTAACCTTGTAGCTCAATCTACGTTTTTATCTAAATTATCCTTTACCCTCTACTGGGATAACCCCATTAGGACCGGCCCATAGGAAATCAGAATCCTGGGCCAATGCCAATTCTTTCACATTCTTATCAATCCCTATGGTGATAAATTATTTAATTATGAGACAATACTGAGTATTCACCTACTATGAGGTCAGATTTAAAAAATCACCTTGATAATTTCTTATTCATTTTTACTCTTGCTCTTTAGACTAGTGACTGTCACTTTAAAAAATTTAAAAAATACAGATGTGTACAAAACAAAAAATGAGAGTTGTCCTTATCAACTCAGTGTCTTTCATAATCTTACCTTATTCATTTTCAGAGCTATGGATTTCCCTAGAAATGTATGGAAATTGACACTTCTGTGTCAAGCAGCTTCTGAAATGGCCCCTGATGATCCCTCTCTGAGATTAGGTTGAAAAGATTGTGTCTTCCTTCTTGGGCATAGTCTCACTCTCTCTTAGATGACTTGCTCTGTGGGAAGCCAGTTGCCAAGATACGAGGCAGCCCTGTGGAGAGGCATGTGTGAGTGAGCTTTGAAGCAGGTCTGCCAAGGCCTGTCAAAGCCATGTGAGTGAGCTTGGAAGTGGTTCTTCCTCTAGTCAAGCTTAAGACAGCTGGAACCCTGCCCAACACCTTGATTGCATCCCATGAGACACCCGGAGACTAAATTACCCAGTTAAACTGCTCTAAGATTCCTGATCCAGAAACTATGAGACAATAAACATTTGTTGCTTTATGTTTCTATTTTGGAGCAATTTTTTTTTAATGCAGCAATAGAAATCTAATGTACCTTGTAAACCCCTGGTTCTACCTTTCTTCATATTGGGATATTTGTTTATTTAAAGTACATTCTTCCTTTTGCATATTTCTAGTATGAGTCACAGTCCTCCAAATCTAGATGATGTCCAAACCACCAAAATTTTAAGGATTTTTACTTCTTTGTATTTAGATTGCTCCTATTATTTTAAAAAGTTTCACTGTATATGAACTTCTAAGTCTATAGGTATTGTTTATGATCCTTGTCTATGTTTGCTCCTAAAACTTACATTGCTTTTTTATTATGTTGCATATTTTATTCCCCGAAAATATGATGTTGCTTTTTATACAAGGTATTGCTTTAGCCAGGATATGTGGGTGATTTTAATGACCATCACAACTACTTCATTGTGAAGCTTTTGGAGGTATCACAAGTTTTCTCCAGCACTTTTCTGTCGCACAATGTAGTGTCCTAGATGGGGATACTCATTCTGCCTGGATTGTAGAAAGAGAAGTCAAGTGCATCAGAGCTGCTACAGAGATGGAGTCATCCTTGTGTCACTGATTTATAATCCAAAATTATTAAACAAAATATTGACGATCTTAATTCAGAAATATTTTTTAGAATGAATAACTCATTTCTTTGACAATGCAAAGAAAAACCAATCAGAGGAGGAATTTGAAATCTGGGAGAATGATCTGTCATGGAAGTATAGTTTCAAGGTGGTATTAGTTAACTTCTTCCTATACCTAGATAGCATATTCAAAAGCAGAGACATCACTTTGCCAACAAAGGTTCACCTAGTCAAGGCTATGGTCTTTCCTCTGGTCATGTATGGATGTGAGAGCTGGACTGTGAAGAAGGCTGAGCGCCGAAGAATTGATGCTTTTGAACTGTGGTGTTGGAGAAGACTCTTGAGAGTCCCTTGGACTGTAAGGAGATCCAACCAGCCCATTCTGAAGGAGATCAGCCCTGGGATTTCTTTGGAAGAAATGATGCTAAAGCTGAAACTCCAGTATTTTGGCCACCTCATGCGAAGAGTTGACTCATTGGAGAAGACTCTGATGCTGGGAGGGTTTGGGGGCAGGAGGAGAAGGGGACGACAGAGGATGAGATGGCTGGATGGCATCACTGACTCGATGGATGTGAGTCTGAGTGACCTCCGGGAGTTGGTGATGGACAGGGAGGCCTGGCATGCTGCTATTCATGGGGTCGCAAAGAGTCGGACATGACTGAGCGACTGATCTGATCTGATCTGATCTGATACCATGCAAAAGTTGTGAAAAATGATGCCTTTCTATTTGAGCTCTAAAAGGAGCCTCTGCAGGATTCTATTCCATGCCCTCATTTTACAGCTGAGATTTAAAATAAGGAAGGAAGGAAAAGAGGGAAGAGGGGAGGCAAACAGGGTGGGAGTGAATCAGGGAAAGAGGGAGGAGAGAAGGAAAGAAGAAGGAGAAAGTAGAAGGTCCAGAAAGAGGAAAGGATTTGTACTATGCTCTAGAAAAGTAAATCTGGAAATAAAATTGAGTTCTTTTTCTACCCAGTTTTAGGACATAAAATTTTTGTTCTGGCCAGAGTGGATAGGGTTTAATATTTCATAAGTTTGTACAGGTTTTGTATCAAATCTCTGATACTGGCCTCAGAATGTAACAGTTAGAAATGCCTCTTTTATTTAAAGATACTATAACATTTTTGTCTCTTCCATTTGGGGAGAACTTTTGTAGTTTCCTAGTTATTTCCTTTAGTATTATTAATAATTGCTGGACATTCAGAAAAGCTTACATTCAGCTGCTATGGGGGAAAACCTTATACATACTGAATATTGAAAGGTCTTGTGATAGAAAAGACTTCTCTTTCTCTTCTGCATTTATTATATGTGCCAACGTCTGCATACTTGGAAGTTTTCCAGTCCTGGCTCCTTTTAGGTTACTTCTTCCATTCTACCCATTAACATAACATCCACAAAACATAATTTGCTTATCAGCATTTTCCCTGTTTTCTACTGCTTCTGTATTATAGTAGTTCTGTGGCTCTACACTTATCTGGGAGCCAGACTCCCGGAAGCCTGACTATACCAAAATATAATTATACACTTGGAATTAAGAGCACAGAATTAAGAGCACAGCTTCCAGTCCATCAAATGAACTTTGCAAGAACTCAGACCTTTATTCCTCAGAATGTCAAATGATTTACATGATTAACAACATAACATGCAAAGCTCAAAAAAAGCTTATTACAGAGGTGACCTGATTAGAGAAAATTGAACACAGGAAATTCAAATAGCAGTACTAGGTGGGTCTATTGAGACAGCTTCATTCCATTTGTTAAAGTAGTATCATTTGATAGCAAGGGAAGAGATAGAGCAACTGCAAAAACAAGAATTGTACAAGCTTGGCAATGTAGCACCATTAATGTAAGTTAAACCAAAAATGGCCAGATTGCATTCAGTGGAAACCATTTAGGAAAGCAGGGAAGTGTGTAATACATTCCAGAAAGATTCTCATCTAAATATTTGTTCATGTTTATTTGCTCTTTAGTTTTAGTGCTCAAAAGACAGGTTTAAGCTTTATTAAGAACTCCTCAGCACTCAGCAGTATTAGAATGATGAGACATTCCTGTACCAAAGAAAATAAAAATAGCCCCCATGTTTCCATCAGTTGCATCAGCAGCATCTTTTCCTGATTATTTTTATCTTGTTTTTCAAATGAGATAATGAATAACTACCTCTGTCTCTCACCCACACAAATACTAATAAATCCAGTTTTTTCCTTGTTTGTATCTGAAAATCTATTTATTTGCAGTAACATTTTGCATGAAACAGACACTACAAAAATAAAAGTAAATTACTGAGCTCATTTACACATCTGATTAGATGATAAGAATAATGATGATAATAATTTGAAATTTGATAATAATTTCAAATAATAATTTGAAATTATATATAGATTCAGTCTATTCTAATACATTTTTAAAGTGCTAATGCTTGTTTTCCTGTAAAGGAATGTTTAAAAATATTGAATATGTAGTAGAAGAAAAATCCTCCATGATATTACCACTTTAAATAAAAAAAATTTATTTTTTTAATATATTATTTTTTCATCTGTGTGTATATTCACCATGATTCTATTAATTCTATACTCATAACTCATTCTGATTTTCATCCAGTACTATATGCTAATAAGCATTGCTCCCATATTTTACAAGAATATTTTTCTTGTGACAAAATACATAATATAAAATTTACTGTCAATAATTTTAAGTATATAATTTGTAATATTTTTAAAATATTCAATTTTAAAACTTTACAATTGTTCATCCAGTAAAGGTAATGTCATTTACTTTATTATTGTCCAATTGTTATATATTTAGGTTATTTCCTTTTTTTCCCCAAAGCCTATGTAATATAATGATAAACAAATTTGTGTACATAGTTGGAAGGTTTTAAAAATTTTTCCCTTAAGCTAATTCCCCTCATATGAATGATTATTTTAATTTACCATGTCCTCAGCAATGTATGAAAGTAAAGCCTGGTGCTTTAAAGAACAATACTGTATAGGGATCTGGAATGTTAGGTCCATGAATCAAGGAAAACTGGAAGTGGTCAAACAGGAGATGGCAAGACTTAACATTGACATTTTAGGAATCAGTGAACTAAAATGGACTGGAAAGGGCAAATTTAATTCAGATGACCATTATATCTATTACTGCGGACAAGAATCCCTTAGAAGAAATGAAGTAGTCCTCATAGTCAACAAGAGAGTCCAGAATGCAGTACTTAGGTGCAGTCTCAAAAATGGCAGGATGATCTCTATTCATCTCCAAGGCAAAACATTCAATATGACAGTAATCCAAGTCTATGCCCCAACCACTAATGCCAAAGAAGCTGAAGTTGAATCGTTCTATGAAGACCTACAAGACCTTCTAGAACTAAAACCAAAAAATGATGTTGTTTTCATCATAGGGGATTGGAATGCAAAAGTAGGAAGTCAAAAGATACCTGGAGTAACATGCAAGTGTGGCCTTGGAGTACACAATGAAGCAGGGCAAAGGTTAACAGAGTTTTGAAAATAAGTTTAACAGTTTCATAATTAATTTTCAAAGGCTTCTATGACAAAACATTTTCAAATGCAAACACTTGTTCCTGGCCTATCAGATGTGTTAGTTCATATTTTATATTTCAGATGATCTTTTTAAAAATTCACTTTATTTATTTATTTTTTGGCCACAACATGCAACATGCAGCATGTTTGATCCCCAACCATGGATCAAACCCATGCCCTCTTGCAATGGACCACCAAGGAAGTCCCTGAGATGGTCTTAAGTGAAGGCTACATGAATGCTATGAAACTAAAGTTCTCCAGTATATAATCAGTCCCACTGACATACAGAATAAATTGCCTTTCTACTATTTTCTGTGAAAGTAATTCATGACCTGTGAGGCTTAATTGTTCCTATTTTTATTCTTCAAAAAGTCATTATATTATGTTTCAAAAAATTGCAGCAGAACATTTTCGGGAATGGTGATGGCTAGCAATGATAAGAATAGCTGCTTTGAGTTCCATTGGAAATTTTCAAACTTCTCTTCAACATCAGGTAGACAAGCAGATGACTAATCATTTAAAAATTTAGTTTAAAAGTTGGAAATATACTTTTATCAAAGGAAAAGGTAAATATAAATGGGCTAATAAATAAAGGATGCAGATATTTAGCAAAAGTAACTGGAAACTTGATGCCAGTTTTCACATGACTAAAATTAAATTCTAAACACACACACATATGGCTATATATGAATTTATCAAATATTGCACTAGTCATGAGTAATTTACACTAAATACACTCTGGCAGAAGAAAAATAAGCTAAAGTTAATTAACTTCTTTTCAATGCAGCACTGTTCATGACTGTAATGATAAAATTTCAGCTAAGTTGTTTCAAAGGCTAGAGTATTTTGACTTAACACACCAGAGGAGGCAGGGAATGATCTGACTGCTGGGGAGTGGGCAAGACAGAAAAGGAGACACTGCAGGAAAATGCACCATCAGAATATTCTAAAAGGTATGGATCATAAAGACAGCCCTTATCTTAGATTTTACTGCTATTTATGATTCTGAAGCTTAAAATACTGCATATTAGTACCTTCTAGTAAGGAAATGGCAACCCACTCCAGTGTTCTTGCCTGGAGAATCCCAGGGACAGGGGAGCCTGGTGAGCTTCCGTCTGTGGGGTCGCACAGAGTTGGACACGACTGAAGCGACTTAGCAGTGTACACAAATCTTTTTGGTGAGTTTACTTAGATGAAAAGGGACAGCATAATTTGAGATACATTATAGATTTTATGGAGAAGGCAATGGCACCCCACTCCAGTACTTTTGCTTGGAAAATCCCATGGACGGAGGAGCCTGGTGGGCTGCAGTCCATGAGGTCGCTAAGAGTCGGACATGACTGAGCGACTTCACTTTCTCTTTTCACTTTCATGCATTGGAGAAGGAAATGGCAACCCACTCCAGTGTTCTTGCCTGGAGAATCCCGGGGACGGGGAAGCCTGGTGGGCTGCCGTCTATGGGGTCGCACAGAGTCGGACACGACTGAAGTAACTTAGCATAGCATAGTATGTGCCTGAGTTGGCAATATGCTCATTTCATTTCTGAATCATGACTTCTATGACTATTTCAAGATTGTTCCTCATAGCTAGAAAAAGGCAAATCCTACAAGAGGTCTCAAAGGTTCTATCAAGATACTCAAGCAAATAACTTCCTGGAAGGTGAAATCCCTTTAAAAGTTCCTACTCTCAATTTATGATGAGATCTAAAATTTAAAAGAAAAGAAAAGAGATTCATCTATCATGGGGAAGTAATGAATTCTCTCAGGAGTAAAGCAGTGGTCAGCACTGGTAGCCCAATAGAATTACTGCAAAGTTTCTAAAATATTCTGAAGTCAGGACCCCAACTCAACAGGATCAGAATCTCTAGGGGAGGAGCCTGTCACTTTTTTTTTTTTTTTATTAAGAATCTCTTTTATTGATTATCAGAAACATTACAAACATCTAATATGAACAAATTGTAACATGAAAGTGATTAGTTTGAACAATTAATACATTTCAGATATAATATTATACATATTTCAATGCTATTCTCCCCAATCATCCCACCCTCTCCCGGTCCCAGAGTCCAAAAGTCTGGTCTATACATCAGTGTCTCTTTTGCTGTCTCGTAAATAGGGTTATTTTTACCATCTTTCTAAATTCCATATATATGTGTTAGTATACTGTATTTGTGTTTTTGTTTCTGGCTTACTTCACTCTGTATAATAGGTTCCAGTTCCATCCACCTCCTTAGAACTGATTCAAATGTATTCTTTTTAATGGCTGAATAATACTCCATTGTGTATATGTACCACTGCTTTCTTATCCATTCATCTGCTGATGGACATCTAGGTTGCTTCCACATCCTGGCTATTGTAAACAGTGCTGCTATGAACATTGGGGTACACGTGTCTCTTTCAATTCTGGATTTCTCAGTGTGGATGCCCAGCAGTGGGATTGCTGGATCGTAAGGAAGTTCTATTCCCAGTTTTTTGAGGAATCTCCATACTGTTCTCCATAGTGGCTGTACTAGTTTGCATTCCCACCAACAGTGCAAGAGGGTTCCCTTCTCTCCGCACCCTCTCCAGCATTTATTGCTTGTGGTCTTTTGGATCGCAGCCATTCTGACTGGCGTGAAATGGTACCTCATAGTGGTTTTGATTTGCATTTCTCTGATAATGAGTGATGTTGAGCATCTTTTCATGTGTTTGTTAGCCATCTGTATATCTTCTTTGGAGAAATGTCTATTTAGTTCTTTTGCCCATTTTTGGATTGGGTCGTTTATTTTTCTGGAATTGAGCTGTAGAAGTTGCTTGTATATTTTTGAGATTAGTTGTTTGTCTGTTGCTTCATTTGCTATTATTTTCTCCCATTCTGTAGGCTGTCTTTTCAGCTTGCCTATAGTTTCCTTTGTTGTGCAGAAGCTTTTAAGTTTGATTAGGTCCCATTTGTTCATTTTTGATTTTATTTCCGATATTCTGGGAGGTGGGTCATAGAAGATCCTGCTGTGATGTAAGTCAGAGAGTGTTTTGCCTATGTTTTCCTCTAGGAGTTTTATGGTTTCTGGTCTTACATTTAGCTCTTCAATCCATTTTGACTTTATTTTTGTGTATGGTGTTAGACAGTGTTCTAGTTTCATTCTTTTACAAGTGTTTGACCAGTTTTCCCAGCACCACTTGTTAAAGAGATTGTCTTTAATCCATTGTATATTCTTGCCTCCTTTGTCAAAGATAAGGTGACCATATGTGCGTGGATTTATCTCTGGACTTTCTATTTTGTTCCATTGATCTATATTTCTGTCTTTGTGCCAGTACCATACTGTCTTGATGACTGTAGCTTTATAGTAGAGCCTGAAGTCAGGCAGGTTGATTCCTCCAGTTCCGTTCTTCTTTCTCAAGATAGCTTTGGCTATTCGAGGTTTTTTGTATTTCCATACAAATTGAGAAATTATTTGTTCTAGCTCTGTGAAGAATACCGTTGGTAGCTTGATGGGGATTACACTGAATCTATAAATTGCTTTGGGTAGTATACTCATTTTCACTATATTGATTCTACCAATCCACGAACATGGTATATTTCTCCATCTATTAGTGTCCTCTTTGATTTCTTTCACCAGTGTTTTATAGTTTTCTATATATAGGTCTTTAGATTCTTTAGGAAGATATATTCCTAAGTATTTTATTGTTTTCATTGCAATGGTGAATGGAATTGTTTCCTTAATTTCTCTTTCTATTTTCTCGTTATTGGTGTACAGGAATGCAAGGGATTTCTGTGTGTTGATTTTATATCCTGCAACTTTACTATATTCATTGATTAGTTCTAGTAATTTTCTGGTGGAATCTTTAGGGTTTTCTACGTAGAGGATCATGTCATCTGCAAATAGTGAGAGTTTCACTTCTTCTTTTCCAATTTGGATTCCTTTTATTTCTTTTTCTGCTCTGATTGCTGTGGCCAAAACTTCCAAAACAATGTTGAATAGTAATGGTGAAAGTGGGCATCCTTGTCTTGTTCCTGACTTTAGAGGAAATGCTTTCAGTTTTTCACCATTGAGGATAATGTTTGCTGTGGGTTTGTCATATATAGCTTTTATTATGTTGAGGTATGTTCCTTCTATTCCTGCTTTCTGGAGAGTTTCTATCATAAATGGATGTTGAACTTTGTCAAAGGCTTTCTCTGCATCTATTGAGATAATCATATGGTTTTTATTCTTCAGTTTGTTAATGTGGTGTATTACGTTGATTGATTTGCGGATATTGAAGAATCCTTGCATTCCTGGGATAAAGCCCACTTGGTCATGGTGTATGATCTTTTTAATGTGTTGTTGGATTCTGATTGCTAGAATTTTGTTAAGGATTTTTGCATCTATGTTCATCAGTGATATTGGCCTGTAGTTTTCTTTTTTTGTGGCATCTTTGTCAGGTTTTGGTATTAGGGTGATGGTGGCCTCATAGAATGAGTTTGGAAGTTTGCCTTCCTCTGCAATTTTCTGGAACAGTTTGAGTAGGAAAGGTGTTAGCTCTTCTCTAAATTTTTGGTAGAATTCAGCTGTGAAGCCGTCTGGACCTGGGCTTTTGTTTGCTGGAAGATTTCTGATTACAGTTTTAATTTCCGTGCTTGTGATGGGTCTGTTAAGATTTTCTATTTCTTCCTGGATCAATCCAAGAAGAAGATATAACAATTATAAATATATATGCACCCAACATAGGAGCACTGCAATATGTAAGACAAATACTAACAAGTATGAAAGGAGAAATCAACAATAACACAATAATAGTGGGAGACTTTAATACCCCACTCACACCAATGGATAGATCAACTGAACAGAAAATCAACAAGGGAATCACAAACTTTAAACGATACAATAGACAAGTTAGAACTAATTGATATCTATAGGACATTTCATCCCAAAGCAATGAATTTCACCTTTTTTCAAGCGCACACGGAACCTTCTCCAGGATAGACCACATCCTGGGCCATAAATCTAGCCTTGGTAAGTTCAGAAAAATTGAAATCATTCCAAGCATTTTCTCTGACCACAATGCAGTAAGAGTAGATCTCAATAACAGGAGAAAAACTATGAAAAATTCCAACATATGGAGGCTGAACAACACGCTGCTGAATAACCAACAAATCACAGAAGAAATCAAAAAAGAAATCAAATTCTGCATAGAAACGAATGAAAATGAAAACACAACAACCCAAAACCTGTGGGACACTGTAAAAGCAGTCCTAAGGGGAAAGTTCATAGCAATACAGGCATACCTTAAGAAACAAGAAAAAAGCCAAATAAATAACCTAACTCTACACCTAAAGCAACTGGAAAAGGAAGAAAGGAAGCACCCCAAGGTTAGTTGAAGGAAAGAAATCTTAAAAATTAGGGCAGAAATAAATGCAAAAGAAACAAAAGAGACCATAGCAAAAATCAACAAAGCCAAAAGTTGGTTCTTTGAAAGGGTAAATAAAATTGACAAACCACTAGCCAGACTCATCAAGAAACAAAGGGAGAAAAATCAAATCAATAAAATTAGAAAAGAAAATGGAGAGATCACAACAGACAACACAGAAATACAAAGGATCATAAGAGACTACTATCAGCAATTATATGGCAATAAAATGGTTATCTATTTTAAATGTAGCAGTGTGTGCATGTCGATCCCAAACTCCCAACCTATCACTTCCCCTGAACTTCCCATGCAGTTTCTCAGTCTTGTTTCCTCCTGCCCATCCTTGCACACCTTTTGGTACTGCAGTATCCCTTGTAAACTCTTTAACAAAAGAGTCCTCTACCAAATTCCCATCAGTTATTGAGTTCAAGCGTGCTATTTCCTTACACCGACCTAATTCAGATTTCTAAAAACAAACAAACCAAGATTGCCATGCTCTGAAACAACATTGTGAATAATTTCCAAACAAAATTATTTTTTATTCTTGTTTTTATTCTTTGTTCCTACATGAACCCCCAACAATTTTCTCCCATCATTATTCTTTATTTTTTGGCCACACCCTGCAGCACGTGGGATCTTAGTTCTCCCACCAGTATCCTGGTTAGTTCCCATACCTGCTGCATTGGAAATGCAGATTCTTAACTACTGGACCATTAGAAAAGTCTCTCCCATCAATATTCTTTATAATGTGACATATCCGCTTATGTCCAAGCTAAAGGAAAAAAAAAACGTAGCTCATAAAATACAAAAAAAAGTTTTATTAAAAATTCTATTATTTGTCTTTGTTTTGCACTATAATTTTTGATGTCAAATGGGGAATATATTTGTCTTCAAAGATTTCTTGTGTTTGTGCCCCCAAATCAGTTTGCTTTTGAGGTTTGAGAGTGAGAAAACTGCTGACTGGTAGAAAAAAATTTATCCTGACATGAAAAAATATGACTGCAATTTTAATAAAGTATTGACCTTACTTCCCAGTAACATACAAGTTAACTTCCTCTTAAATGCAAGCCATATTAGCCTCACACAGAAAAGAATGACTTGAAGAATGTTAGGGGAGCCTCCAGTAACACCAAAATATCTCCCTCTTGCAGGTGACATAATGCTCAAAAGGTTTCCATTAGTTATTCTTTGGATTTGGTCAAGTGTTTAGTTAACCTTTTCTTTCTATCCTCTCTCTATCCTCTTTTTGGCAGGAACATTTATCTATACGGCAGGAACTATATAATAAATCATTAACAGCTTAGAGTGAATTTTCTATCAGATCTTCTCTTGTTAGCAAAAGTAAGGCTCTCAAGCTGTCTAAGAGAACACAGCTTTTATAAACATGAGATGTTGGACTAGCAAACAGAGAAGGAAGTGCAGCATGGAGATGCTCTAGGTGCATCATAATTGACGTAATTTACAATGCACATTTCTGTAGGTGGGTAGCAAAAGTTTCTGAGTAAGGCCCTGAAAAAGAAGACAGAGAAGGAAGAACAAAGAGAGAAAAAGAAAAGAAAAAGAGATAGCATTTTTGAAACTTCTCATTAAATCCATGTAGTAATCCATGAGTTAATTGCCATAAATTATGAAATATTTTCTGGCTCCCCCTATTCCCTACTCATGATATACCAAATTGTCCTTTAACCTCTTGCTAAAGACTGAGCTTGGGCTTCCCAGGTGGTGCAGTGGTAAAGAATCCACCTGCCAATCCAGAAGATACAAGGGACCCAGATTTGATCCCTGAGTTGGGAATATCCCCTGGAGTAGGAAACAGAAACCCACTCCAGTTTTCTTGCCTGGAAAATTCCATGGACAGAGGAACCTGGTGGGCTACAGTCCATGGGATTGGAAAGAGTTGAACATGACTGAGCACAATCACAACAACAACGAAAGACTGTCACAATGACATAGAAACACCATTCTAACAAACTTTTGCCTGCACATGGATAACTGCAAGACCCCGAAAAAGTCTTCAAGGACTCAATCTCCAACAGTGAAACATTAGTCCCAGTGACAGATGGCTTGCTCTTCAGGAAGCCTCAGGTGGTTCTCAGTCCCCTCACACAGATGATCAGAAAGCCTGCAAACATGTAAGTCAGGCTTCATCTGGGTAGCAGTGTTCATCAGCCTGGCTTCTCTGCAAAATTCCACTCTAGGTGTACACTTCCAACTTCTCTACATTTCGTGGCTTAAAGTCATAGACCGTCTAGTAATAAGAAAGTAAAAAGTCATCAGATTTAGGGAGCAGGGTAGAGATATGCTAAGAATACCCACAATAAAAACAACAGAAGCAGGTGTAACAAAATCCTGGTGCTGGGGAGAAAGAAGGCACGTCCTTTGATTCTCTGAGATAACCTGCTCATTTTTTTGACTATGTTCCAACTTTCTCCTAAATTATGTGCTCAGAACAAGTCTCGTTTAGCTGCATACCAGCCTCTCTGAGAACTCGTTTATGTCTAGGTGTGTGTTCAATTCTTGAAGCATAATTTTTTTTCTTTCTCTGTTGAATTTGTTGAATCACTCAGTTTGAACAATTTTTCTAACTCAAATATCATTTTTGTTGTTACATGGTGACACTGTCTGAGAAACCTGCTCTTGCTATCTTCAAAAGGAATACTTCGCTCTGCCCTAAACTCAAAGCATATTTATTATTGTTGGCTCAGCAGTTGCACTACAATGATTTATATCCTTTAGCAGCACCCTGAATGGCTCTTCGTTATTTACTTCTTTTTTTCTGATTTAGTATCATGTACAAGACAGAAATCTTACTTTATAAGCCATCAATCAGCTCATCCTTACAGATAATGATAAAGTTAATGTCTAAATGTTCCCATTTGCCATTGTAAAGACAAATATAAGGGGTTACATTTCCATATTTTAACTGCAAGTTTCTAATTCCACGTTGTCAATTCCTTAAAGGAGTATTCTTTTCCTTCACTACTGTGGGCTGAATGTGTAGGTAAAGTCATTTCCTGTTCAAAGATTCTGCAATTTCAAGCCTCTTCTAGCTTCCCCTTAATACATTTTCATATAACTTTTCTGGTTTTCATATCTTAAATTATCTTGCCTGCTTCACAGCTGTAAGTAGAAAAATAAAGACTTCCTTCAGGTTGACATTTAAAGGTTTATTATTCTCTCTCTGATATATGAGCTTAATGCTCATTAACACTAAAATGAACCAGCTGAGGAAAAAAACGTTGCCTTCAAAGATCCTGGAATAAATAATGTAACACAGTCTCTTCCTTTCCTCCTCACTAAAATGATATTAAACAATTCCACATTCCTTCAAAGTAAGCTTTTAAAAGTTTAATACTGTCTGCTTTTACTTTTCAAGGTAAAAGTCCTGTCCTGGAGGCTGATTGCTTTGTTAGGAATTCCTTTTCCTCGGAATAGATTTAACACATCTGCTTGCATTCCATTTATATATTTGTCCTATGAGATTAAATTTAAAGCAACCTCAAATTCTTTGAGATTAAGTATAAAGCATGCCATCCTTTGAGAAGAATGTTTACTTGGTCCTCAGGATTGTGGGAGCTTCAACAATTAAGGTAAAATTTTCAACTGAAAACAACACAGGTATTTAAACCAATATTTGTCCTTAATAAAAAATGTTTTCAGAATCCCTTCCCACTGTGTATTTTTTTTTTTTACCAGCTTTCTTTCTGTGTACATTTATTTCTCTCTTCTATTAGAATATTTTAGGCTAAAATCAAAAAATTACCCAGCCTCTGCCAGGAACTACTAGGATCACAATTTGTTTCCCTGGCCCTTTAAATAGTGCCCTTCACCCTGCATCAACAGAGAATACATCCTGCCAGATGAGGCTAATGGCGAGTTCATATAACTTTTCACAGGTGACCTATCATACAAATTATGTACTGGAAGTAGTTCAAGAAGTCTGTTGTGTTCTCTGTCTCCATCATCAACCCTAATTACTAAATGATGTTACAACCTGGGATTTTTCTGAGATGGAAAATGTTTGGATTTTCTAGAACAAATATTAAATTCCCCAAAGTGACATAAGAAGTTGTCCATTTTGCAAGATGCATGCCATGAGATTTTAATCTCAGTGAAGAGCCTTCTATCCACTATGGTAGTTTTGAAAACAGAAATTCTCCAGGGATAGGAGGTACAGGCACTTGCGTTGTTACTAACTTCAATTTCTGTCGGGAGTCCCCTTTCCAGAATTTTCCACTCGCTCAAATTCTCCTTCCTCAAGTTTCAGTTGTTAGTGCTGATCAGGACTATCTCATGGTTCGGTTTGGTGTAACAGACTGTATGCAGAGATAACAAGATAGCTAGGGCTTTCATATCTGATGGGCCTCACTGTTTCAGCAGTCCAGATAGTGGAGCAACATTTTCCATAAGCTTGCCTGATACGTACAAACACCGAGTAAGTCCTCTAACGTATGCCTTGATCCTTCCTATGTCAGACCTAGAAATGAGGACTGGCTAACTTGGGCTTCATTCAGGGAAAACCAAAAGTCATATGTATTAAATCCCAACTGTGCTTTCCTCAATTTGACAAGACATTAATTAACCTTTAACACCAAGCTCAATTGGAGTTTCTCAGACATTCATGTGTCAGATGCTCTGCAAATCTTATGATACAAATTTTGATCCAGTAGGTCTGAAATTTGGCATGGGGCTCTTTAGTTCTAATAACTTCCCAGGTGATGCTGATCCATAGATCACACTTTGAGAAAATGAGACTCCAGAAGCTTAGATGTTCTCAGATTTTGGTGTGCAAAAGAATTTCCTTGTGAACTCATTTAAAATGCAGAGCCCTAAACTCCATGACCAGAGTATCTCAGGCAGAGCCCAGGCATTAATTTTTTGAGAAGTATTTCTGATGCTTAGGCTTCAGGGCATCAGCAGAACAACTCTTTAAGTAATATAAGTTCAGTATGAGCTGGATTCAACTTCAGACAAGGCATCAGACCAAGGTGCCAATCTTGGCTTTACAACTTACTAAGTCTGTGATCTGAGATACAAGTAACATCTTTTAGGCATAGTTCCTAAGATTTTAAAATGGTTTTTATATCATCTGCTCCATTGGCATCCTTGCACTGCTGTGAAGTTCCAAAGGGATCATGAAGTGTGTTCTTGAGCTATATGACTATATATCATCTGGCCACCCTCTGTAATCATTCCCAGAGTCATTTGATACCAAGATGTCATCACCTTCTTCCTCAAGTGGTGCCAGCCCCGCTTTTCCATGCTGTGAAATATTCGGAGAGGATCACGGTAAAATGCTCCGAGGGAGTTCTGGAACCTCACCAGTACGCCTCAGATGCTGGGAAACACAGCAGAGCATTTACTTAGGACAGTAAGTCAGAGAGAAGGCTCCAGCTGTGTCTGTTAGAGTTGGCTATCATTCAGGTCAGAACAACTGCAAAGGCAAATTTGAATCTATAAAGCCCCAATTTCCTAAGTGATCACTTTTCACACTCCAATAATATCTTTGATATTCTTTTGTTCTTGGAGCCTAAGGCTTTGGTTGAGAGACCTGTATGATACTGTGATGAAACTTTTTCTTTCCTCCCTGATGAATATAAAAGAGGATAAAACACCTTTGATGTTTGCATCAGACACGCCTCTGAAGCTAAAGTGATGACCATGTTTTTGATAAATTGAAAGCAATGCAAGTGACAAGTGATACTCCAGCTCTTCTATTTCTTCAATTTCACTGAACATCTATTCAATCTCATAGTCCCATCAGCCAACAGAATTATTCTCT
Source organism: Tragelaphus eurycerus (assembly GCA_935064755.1). Taxonomy (NCBI): domain Eukaryota; kingdom Metazoa; phylum Chordata; class Mammalia; order Artiodactyla; family Bovidae; genus Tragelaphus; species Tragelaphus eurycerus. The sequence goes on along the minus strand of CAKXYN010000045.1, from coordinate 2,466,066 downwards.
CATCTTTCACAGTGCATCTCCTTCCACCCCCAGCTCCCTCACATTTGACATCTGGTGTCTATTCAAGATGCAGGAAATTCCCTTTTTTTGAGAGATAATAACTTAAACACATATGAATGTAAAATCCCTTGTAAATAAGTATCTTAGCCAATACAAAATCTAAACTATTTATTTTATTTATTTATTTTATATTTACCAGTTTATTATAAAGGATATTGTAAAGATACATATGAACAGCTAGATGAAGAGGTACAGAGAGCAAAGTCTAGAAGAGTCCTGAGCACAGGAGCTTCTGTCCCCAAGGAACTGGGGCACGCCACCCTTCCAGCACACAGATATGTTCACCAATCCAGAAGCTCATCAAATCTTGTTCAAGAATTTTTATAGAGCTTAATCTCCAGTCCCACCCACTTCCCCAAAGATCAGTAGTTGTTGTTGTTCAGTCACTAAGTCATGTCCAGCTCTTTGCAACTCCATGGACTGCAGCATGCCAGGATCCCCTGTCCTTCACTATCTTCCAGAGTTTGCTCAAGTTCATGTCCATTGAGATGGTGATGCTGTCTAACCGTCTCATCCTCTGCTGCCCCCTTCTCTTTTGCCTTTAATCTTTCTCAGCATCAGAGTCTTTTCCAATGAGTTGGCTCTTCACATCAGGTGGCCTAGGTATTGGAGCTTCAGCTTCAGTATCAGTCCTTCCAGTGAATATTCAGGGTTGATTTCCTTTAGGATTGACTGGTTTGATCTCCTTGCAGTCCAAGGGACTCTCAGGAGTCTTCCTTCTCCAGCACCACAGTTTAAAAGCATCAATTCTTCAGCGTTCAGCCTTCTTTATGGTTCAAGTCTCACATCCATACATGACTACTGGAAAAACCATAGCTTTGACTATACAGACCTTTGTTGGCAAAGTGGTGTCTATTCTTTTTAATATGCTGTCTAGGTTTGCCATAGTTTTCCTTCCAAGGAGCAAGCATCTTTTAATTTTTTTTTAATTTTATTTTGCTTAACTTTACAATATTGTATTGCTTTTGCCATACATCAAGATGGATCCGCCACAATAACCCTGTTTAGGAGACAGCAAAAGAGACACTGATGTATAGAACAGACTTTTGGACTCTGGGAAAGGGAGAGGGTGGGATGATTTGGGAGAATAGCATTGAAATATGTATAATATCATATCTGAAATGAGTCGCCAGTCCAGGTACGATGCCTGATAATGGAAGCCTGGGGCTGGTGCACTGGGACGACCCAGAGGGATGGTATGGGGAGGGAGGAGGGAGGAGGGTTCAGGATGGGGAACACATGTAAACTATTGATTTTAAAAGTAAAAGTGACATTGTGTGTACAAATGCACTGGAAAGTATCTGAATCCTCATTCATGCCAAACTATGGATACACACACATGTACACATATATGGACAAAAACTTTTAAGCCTTTATAACTCAAAAGAAATTCACATGGAAAGCTTGCATTGAGTGCAGTTAAGTTGGTGAATATCTCTGAGACTTGCAGGAAGGAAGATGACTCCTGGGAATCTGAGGACTGTGAAGACCTCCAGGAAAGTTCTTCCCATCATAAATGCTCACCACTCCTCTGCCCGCACTCAACCTCACAAATCTTCCCTAGAAGGCTGATTCCTGAAATTGTAACATTTGACAGTCTTTGGACTTTATTTGGGGTTAAAAAAGGAAAGACCACATATTAAATTTTGTCATTTGAATATAATTCCATGTGAGTCAAGTTGCTTCTTTCCAATAGATTTTGGTATTTGTTTCCTGTTGTTTAACAAATTACCATGGATTTAGTGGCTTAAAACAACACAAATTATTTATCTTACAGTTCTGGAAGACTGAAGATCAAACTGGGTTTCACTGGACTAAAATTAAGGTTTTAACAAGGCTGCATTTTTCCTGGAAGCTTGAGGGGAAAATTCATTCCCTTGCTTTGTAGCTTGTAGAGGGCACCCACATTCCTTGGCTGGTGGCCCCAAATTACATCTCCCAAGCAAACTGTATAAAATCTTCAAATATCTTTTTCTTTCTCCGACCTATTTTTTCACCTTCCTGTCTCCTTTTCTAACTCTTCTGTCTCCCACTTCCATCTTTTAAGCGCCCTTGTGATTACAATGAGCCAACCCACACATAAACCAGGATAATCTCATCTCAAGGTCCTTAATCACATATGCAAAATCCGTTTTGCAGGAGAAAGTAACATATTCACAGGTTTCAGGGATATGAATGTGAACTTCTTTGGGAATCCATTATTCTGACTATCACCATATCTAGAAAATTACCCTAGAAAGAGGTTGATTTTGATAATAGAGCACAGGGAGCAAAGGATTTAGGAGCCAGGAACTGATAAGAATGAGTCAACACCAAAATAAAAGTATTACACACTTGGGAAAGTGAAGATTAAATAGGGAGAAAAGTCCTACCAAAAAATAAATAAATAAAGGGACTAGTGATGAAAGCAAACTTCACTTACTTCATAGTCTTACTTAAGCTTTGCTATAAAATAACAAATATGTAGGCGAAAGCACAAATATGCTTATGATCTCATATACAGGCAGGCTTTCCAGGTGGCTCAGTGGTAAAGAATCTGTCTGCCAATGTAGGAGATGCAAGTTCAATCTCTGGGTCAGGAAGATGACCCTTCTCCCCCGCCCCTGGAGATTGGAAATGGAAACCCACTCCAGTATTCTTCCCTGAAGAATCCCATGCACAGAGGAGTCTGATGGGCTATAGTCCATGGAGTCACAAAAGAGTCAGGTATGATTTAGCAACTAAACAACATATATATATATATGTACATACAAAAGCAGAGACATTACTTTGCCAACAAAGATTCGTCTAGTCAAGGCTATGGTCTTTCCTGTGGTCATGTATGGATGAGAGAGCTGGACTGTGAAGAAGGCTGAGCACCGAAGAATTGATGCTTTTGAACTGTGGTGTTGGAGAAGACTCTTGAGAGTCCCTTGGACTACAAGGAGATCCAACCAGTCCATTCTGAAGGAGATCAGCCCTGGGATTTCTTTGGAAGGAATGATGCTCAAGCTGAAACTCCAGTATTTTGGCCACCTCATGTGAAGAGTTGACTCATTGGAGAAGACTCTGATGCTGGGAGGGATTGGGGGCAGGAGGAGAAGGGGACGACAGAGGATGAGATGGCTGGATGGCATCACTGACTCGATGGACGTGAGTCTGAGTGACCTCTGGGAGTTGGTGATGGACAGGGAGGCCTGGCGTGCTGCAGTTCATGGGGTTGCAAAGAGTCGGACACGACTGAGCGACTGATCTGATCTGATCTGATCTGATAAACATTTTTTATGGGAATTATACTGGTTGCTTATTGGTGGTGATATGTGGGTGATTTTTTCTTCTATTTTTCTATAATTTCTCTTGATTCAACCTTCCATTATTCTCTGCTCCTGCTGTACGCTACCGTGGTCCAAATTATATCTCCTCTTCCTGGGATTATTACAGTAGCCTCTAAAATTGTCTCTTTACTTTCATGTTTGCTTCTTTAATATCTTCTCCAAGCATCACCCAAAAATACAATTCTAGACTGCATATCTGCCACCCTAGTCCCAGCTGCTTCTCTGGCCTCAGGGTTTTGCTGGCTTGCCTCACATACTCTGCTTCAGCCACACTGAACTTCTTGATGACCCTTGAAACCAGACTACTTGCTGTCGTTTCCCAGAGAACCCTGAATACCTCTCCTACTATTTCATGCTGTCCTGACTTTTCACAAAGGAGGTTTTCTATCTCCTTAAAAGCAGGGATTGTTACACCCAGGATTTGACATGATGCCCGGCATATAATAATTCTCAGTAAATGCACTTAATAAATAATTAATTACCACTTTTAAAATAAAAACACAGATAAGGTACTCCTTCCTTGACTCTTAGACAAGAACACAGAGCATGCCTTTGCTGACATCTTGCCAACTACTCTTTCTAAGAGAGAACTTTATTCATGAGAGCCCAATAGCCATCACTCTATATCCTTTGGCCAGTAGTGATACACCTCAGATGGCTAATCATTAAGACAGCAAAGAAAATACTAATTATATATGAACTCTGGTGACAGTGATATCAAACAAATATATAAGCAAGCACCAGAAGCATCTATAGAAAATCTAAGATAGCTTTGTTACTCTAGTGGCATTATGTGTAGTGAGCTTTCTATTTTTAAGTTGCTTTTTAATTTGGTTCATGCATCTCCTCACATAGAAAGTTACTTGCTATTATTTATAGTGAACTAGCTAGACAGAGCATTAACCACAAACACACACACACACACAGTTCAACTCAAATAGGTATTTTTTTGTATGTCTCCAGACAATTAGTTATTTTATACAAATTTGACAGATTTGATACTTTGCTAGCCCACAAAAATGTAAGATAAACAGCCTAATAGCAAATATCCAATAAATCAATTAACTGTGCCATGGACATGGTTTTTATCCTGTGAATGAGAATGCCAGAAACTTTAGAGCAGGAGGAAGGGTCATGCATTGCGTTTCAGTTCAAGAAGCAAAAGTCACCGTAAAGTTTTGGGTGATTCTGGGGCAGGAATAGTAGTCTAGGGAGGCAGAGCCCAGGCACTGACCAGAGTAAAACTAAGGGAAAATGTTGACCTATGAAATCTTTTGAAAAATTTCCTGTTTGTGTGTGTGTGTGTGTGTGTGTGTGTGTGTGCATCGCTATGTGACTCTAGGGCTTTCCTAGTAGCTCAGCTGGCTAAGAATCTGCCTGGAATGCAGGAGACCCTGGCTCAATTCCTATCCCTGGAGAAGGGATAGGTTACCCATTCCAGTGTTCTTGGGCTTCCCTGGTAGCTCAGATGGTAAAGAATCCACCTGCAGTGTGGGAGACCTGAGTTCTATCCCTTGATTGGGAAAATCCCCTGGAGGAGGGCATGGCAACCCACTCCAGTATTCTGCCTAGATAATTCCCATGGACAGAGAGGCCTGGTGGGCTACAGTCCATGGGGTCGCAAATAGTTGGACATGACTAAGTGACTAAGCACAGCACAGGACATGTGACCCTAGGTTTGAATAAAACAAATAAATTGCAACCCCCAACTTGAATGAGTGAGGAAGACAGATACTATTTGAGTACTCTTCTTCACAGTACAGATGTCGATATCTTTTTCAGTCTAAAACTTAAGTTGTAGCATATTACATAAGTATTGCAATAATTTTTTAAAGTGCTATTTAAAAAAAATCAGGGCTATTTTCTAAAATGATTCAGAAACTATAGTTAGTCATACAGTTATGTCCAACTCTTTGTGATCCCATGGACTGTAGCCTGCCCAGCTCCTCTGTTTATGGAATTCTCCAGGCAAAGGAGTACTGGAGTGGGTTGCCATTTCCTTCTCCAGGGGATTTTCCTGACCCAGGGATCACACCCGGGTCTCCTGCATTACAGGCAGATTCTTTACCAACTGAGCCACCAGGGAAGATTCAGACACTATATCATTCTGTAATTACAACCCAACTGGTGAATCATCTGTCTTAATCTTGATATTTCTATCAATACTGTCCAATTACCACCAGTCATGACTGAAACTGGTGGCCATAGTCAGCATTAATAGATTCTTGAACCTCTGTCAAATCAATTCCTAGGGATCAATTTTGCTTATTTTTTAAGAAAATAGAATATTTGTTGGTTAAGATATTTAAATAATTTATAATAAGCAAGTAAAAAAGGTAAGGAAAATGTAAAAAAAATCTAAATTTACATCTTTTGGATTTCATAGAAAACAATTTAGTAAATGCTATTTGTTCTGTCATATTTATAGCTATGGGATTTCCATCCATGGGATTTTCCAGTCAAGAATACTGGAGTGGGTTGCCATTTCCTTCTCCAGGAGATCTTCCCAACCCAGGGATTGAACCCGGGTCTCCCGCATAGTAGGCAGACGCTTTACCATCTGAGCCACCAGGGAAAGTACATTAAATAATTTATAATAACCAAGTAAAAAAGGCAAGGAAAATGTAAAAAAAATCTAAATTTACATCTTTTGGATTTCATAGAAAACAATTTAGTAAATGCTATTTGTTCTGTCATATTTATAGCTATATGATAGTTGCAACATCAAGTTATATTTTTTACAAATGAATAGCACTAAGTAAATCTAGACAGCATATTCAAAAGCAGAGACATTACTTTGCCAACAAAGGTCCGTCTAGTCAAGGCTATGGTTTTTCCAGTATTCATGTATGGATGTGAAAGTTGAACTATAAAGAAAGCTGAGCACTGAAGAATTGATGCTTTTGAACTGTGGTGTTGGAGAAGACTCTTGAGAGTCCCTTGGACTGCAAGGAGATCCAACCAGTCCATCCTAAAGGAGACCAGTCCTGGGTGTGCATTGGAAGGACTGATGTTGAAGCTGAAACTCTGATACTTTGGCCACCTGATGCAAAGAGCTGACTCATTTGAAAAGACCCTGATGCTGGGAAAGATTGAGGGCAGGAGGAGAAGGGGATGACAGAGGATGAGATGGCTGGATGGCATCACTGACTCAATGGAGATGAGCTTGTGTAAACTCCAGGAGCTGGTGATGGGCAGGGAGGCATGGCGTGCTGCAGTCCATGGGGTCACAAAGAATCAGAGACTACTGTGCAACTGCACTGAACTGAACTGAACTGAACTGAAGTAAACCTGCTATTGCAGTTTTCCTTGCATATAAAGTTAGAGCACTAAAGTATATCATCAGTTTTTCTAAAGAAACTGTAAATAAACCTCTCTATCCAAGGTGCAAGATAAGGCTTTTAAGGGCAGAAGAGCATAATATGCAGGAATTCAAAAAATCATGCCTTGGTCTTACCTTCAGTTATTCTACATGAAAAAAATGTTCATCACACAGAGTTACAGAAGTACAATAGAAACAAAATAAGGAGATTGGGTCCTGTTAACACAGGAGGTGCTTTATAATAATGATTTGGTAATGATGTATATAATAAAGTTAATTGTACTCAAAGGTAACTGTTTTAACACTGACAGCATTTTTGTACCAATGCCACCAAAATCCTTTAATAACTTTTTAGAAAGTGAATCACTTTTACAAAAATGTAATAGTCATGAAGAAGCAAATAGGGAATGGTTCTCAAATTTTAATTTCACATAATGCTATCTGTGTGAAACAGCCATGCTATCAAATCCCTTTGACACTTCAAACATCCCTGCTTAGATTAAGTTCAAGGTTAGCCTACCTTGTACTGAAATTCTTAGCTAAAAACAATAGCCACAGTATAAAAAATGTAGTTAAAAATTTGAGGACAAAACAATTTAAATTTTAAAAGACCAGGTCTCTGTTTATGTCTGATTGCATGTATTTAGTAATTATGCTAAAAAAAAATTCTATGGATTTTTAGTATATAATAACAACATGATTTTGAAGTTAAGAGGAGGATAATAAAAATACAAAAACAGATTTTTTTTCAAAATAAATCAATTTCGTAAAATTGTTCACATGTGAAGACTGAGCTTCACAGAAGTTAGCAACCTGCCTTTAATCACACTATTAAGAAATGATTAACCAGGATTTTGACCCATGTCTATCTGATTCCATTTTCATGCTCCTAACCACCTTGCTGCATTGTTCTAAATATAAGAAAACAAGCTAAAACAAAACTCTTCTGTGACATTTCATTGCATTTGTTCATTGGAGAGATCCCACATGGTGGCTGCTTATTGTGCCAAATTGTGCCCAGGGTATATTCTATTTGGCTGGCAAATTACCCCTTTCCCACTTCATTCATCCCTGAGTCTGAAGATATTTGAGTTGCCATCTCTGAGATAGTGTGGGCTTTCTTGATGGCTCAGTGGTAAAGAAATCCCCTACAATGCAGGAGACACAGGAGTCTGGACTTAATCTCTGGTTCTGAAAGTTTCCCTGGAGGAGGAAATGGCAACCCATTCCAGTATTCTCTCCTGGAAAGTCCTATCAACAGAGTAGCCTAGAGGGCTACAGTCTATAAGTTTGCAGAGTTGGACACGACTGAGTGCACATGCATACTCTGAAATAGTGTGGTCTGTATTTCAAATTATTTTTGAAGTATTTTGCCTATTGCACTTGCTACTAAGAATAAACCAAAAGGTTAACAGAAGATGCAGTGCTATGCCCTGCACATAGCACAGAAACACAGAAAATTTAAATAACTCACCAAGGAACACGTGTAAAATAGTCGAAAGAGCACCAGCTCTGACATGGATTCTCATTCGACTTTGGGAAGGTTTCTGAAATGGTCTGTGCCTTAGTTTCATCTCCTATAGAATGGAGTCTCTATTAGCTATCTCACAGCATGTGGTGAGACTTAAATGAGATTTCACAGATAAACCCTCCAACAGAATGTCTATCATCTAAAAGACTCAGTAAAAACTTTTTTCTGCTCTTAATGATTCAGGACCAAGTTAAAATGTGTGAAGAAATGAGGTCAGTAGATAAGATAATAAAGCTCCCTTCTGCTCTCTCTCCTGGGTATGATCCTACTCACCACTGTGAATACAGATTAGAAGCTTAATTAAAATGGAAGAGTAAGATCAATATATTCTTGGACTAAATGAAAAGAGAATCAATGTTTAACTAGATTTTTAATTATAAAAATGAATATATGCTTATGGAAAAATGAAATCCAAAGATTAATAGGAATAAATCTACAAGTCATCTGACTCAAATCTCCAACAACACACCAGAAATAATTACTGCTGGTAACATTTGTACTCCTATACTTTCCATGTTCTTTCTAAGCATTTTTATAAAGTAACAATAATGTATGCTAGCATTTATATGAAGCTATTTACATAAAACAGATTATAACTACATAATTACATATATATACACACATATTTAGAGAATTGCTTTATGTTGCTGCTACTGCTGCTACTAAGTCGCTTCAGTTGTGTCCGGCTCTATGCGACCCCATAGACGGCAGCCCACCAGGCTCCCCCGTTCCCGGGATTTTCCAGGCAAGAACACTGGAATGGGTTGCCATTCCCTTCTCCAATGCATAAAAGTGAAAATTGAAAGTGAAGTCGCTCAGTCATATCCGACTCTTAGCGACCCCATGGACTGCAGCCCACCAGGGTCCTCCGTCCATGGGATTTTCCAGGCAAGAGTACTGGGGTGGGGCGCCATTGCCTTCCCCATGCTTTATGTTAGATAAAGTAATTCTTTATACCATCTGTGTACTACTCCATAATTCAGAATTATTTGGCCATCTTTAAACCATTTGAGGTATTATAAACAATACTGCAATAAACACAGATCTTTGCATATGTCTAAAGCTCAATCTGCAGAATACATTCTAAAGTTAAGTCTCAGACATGTCATTCTTAACTTTGATAGGTTTTGTCAACTGTACTCAAAAATTGGCTTAGCCCTCCAACAGTATATGAGTGCCTATTCATTAACAACTCTCCATTATTATTTAATATTGGACAGTTTGAAAAAAAATATTGTCTTGTTGCATTGCCTCAATCATTTGTGAGGCTGAAAATACTTTTTTGGCCTGTGTAAATCTTTTTCTGTGAACCACAATTAACTCATTTTCATATATTTTATTCATTTGTGAGAAATTTTGTAAATAAAGAAAATAACCTTTCTAAAGCATGGCTAACAAAATTAATCTTTTAAAGCACTACAATATTTTCTTATATTGTTCTTTGTCTTTTGATTGTGTTTCCTTAATAATTTCTAAGTACTTTTAAACTAATTTTATTTGACATTTTACTCATGATTCACTTGCTCCTTGGAAGAAAACCTATGACCAACCTAGCTGCTGCTGCTGCTGCTGCTGCTGCTGCTGCTGCTGCTAAGACCAACCTAGAGGGCGTATTAAAAAACAGAGACATTACTTTGCTGACAAAGGTCCAATTAGTCAAATCTATGGTTTTTCCAGTAGTTATGTATGGATGTGAGAGTTGGACAATAAAGAAAGCTGAGCACTGAAGAATTGATGCTTTTGAACTGTGGTGTTGGAGAAGACTCTTGAGAGTACCTTAGACAGCCAGGAGATCAAACTAGTCAATCCTAAAGGAAATCAGTTCTGAATATTCATTGGAAAGACTGATGCTGAAGCTGAAACTCCAATACCTTGGCCACCTGATGCGAAGGACAGACTCATTTGAAAAGACCCTGATGCTGGAAAAGATTGAAGGCGGGAGGAGAAGTGGACAACAGAGGATGAGATGGCTGGATGGCATCACCGACTCGATGGACATGAGTTTGGGTAAACTCTGAGAGTTGGTGATGGACAGGGAGGCCTGGACTGTTGCGGTTCATGGGGTTGCAAAGAGTCAGACACGACAGAGCAATTGAACTGAACTGAACTAACTTCAGTACACTTACCTGGAAAATCCCACAGATGGAGAAGCCTGGTAGGCTGCAGTCCATGGGGTCGCTAAGAGTCAGACCCGAATGAGCGACTTCACTTACACTATTCACTTTCATGCATTGGAGAAGGAAATGGCAACCCACTCCAGTGTTCTTGCCTGGAGAATCCCAGGGACGGGGGAGCCTGGTGGGCTGCTGTCTATGGGGTAACACAGAGTCGGACATGACTGAAGTGACATAGCAGCAGCAGCAGAACTAACTTACTCATGATTTGAGATACTGGTTCATTTGCAGAAAGACCTTTCCCACTCAAGATTATTTTTTTAATCAATTCATATATATATATATATGAAAGTGAAAGTGAAGTTGCTCAGTCGTGTCCGACTCTTTGCAACCCCATGGATGGTAGCCTACCAGGCTCTGTCCATGGGATTTTCCAGGCAAGAATACTGGAGTGGGCTGCCATTTCTTTCTCCAGGATATATATATATATATATATATATAAAATATATAAACTCCATCTGCGATTTCATTTTGGAGAATCTAATGATATAGAAACGCAGTAGTTTAATTTTTCCCACATGATATACAGTTCTTTCAATACAAATTGAAGATTTTCCCATTGATTTGCAATTGCTCATGCTCTAAACTCTTATACAAAATGTGTTTATTTTTGAACTCTATTCTGTTCATTAATTTTCCTTTGTGTTTTTGGACCTTTATTATATATGTTAGCTTTAAATGTATCAAATACACTTAATTGTTCATATTACTCCTCTTTCATGAAATTTTCTTAGCTAATCTCATATTCTATCATATTCTAAAAGAATTTTGTTAAATGCAAATAAAGACTGATTGATAATTTTGAGAGACTGTGTGGCATATTTAGGTTCCTTGGGTTATTATTAGCTGTGTGAATATGAGAAAATTATTTAAATGCCCTGTGTTGCAGTTTCCTCATTATACGATGGCCATAATGCTTAGATTTTTTCATAACATTTTTATGAAGATCATGGGGAAACAAAAGTAAAACACTTAATATTATGCCTAAAATATGGTAAACATTATAAATTTCGGTGATTCTATCTGATAGAGTGCCTGATGAACTATGGAATGAGGTTCGTGACATTGTACAGGAGACAGGGACCAAGACCATCCCCATGGAAAAGAAATGCAAAAAAGCAAAATGGCTGTCTGGGGAGGCCTTACAAACAGCTGTGAAAAGAAGAGAAGCAAAAAGCAAAGCAGAAAAGGAAAGATATAAACATCTGAATGCAGAGTTCCAAAGAATAGCAAGAAGAAATAAGAAAGCCTTTAGTGATCAAGGCAAAGAAAGAGAGGAAAACAACAGAATGGGAAAGACTAGGGATCTCTTCAAGAATATCAGAGATACCAAAGAACATTTCATGCAAAGATGGGCTCGATAAAGGACAGAAATGGTATGGACCTAACAGAAGCAGAAGATATTAAGATGAGATGGCAAGAATACACAGAAGAACTGTACAAAAAAGAGCTTCACGATCCAGATAATCATGATGGTGTGATCACTGACCTAGAGCCAGACATCCTGGAATGTGAAGTCAAGTGGGCCTTAGAAAGCATCACTACCAACAAAGCTAGTGGAAGTGATGGAATTCCAGTGGAGCTATTCCAAATCCTGAAAGATGATGCTGTGAAAGTGCTGCACTCAATATGCCAGCACATTTGGAAAACTCAGCAGTGGCCACAGGACTGGAAAAGGTCAGTTTTCATTTCAATCCCAAAGAAAGGCAATGCCAAAGAATGCTCCAACCACCTCACAATTGCACTCATCTCACACGCTAGTAAGGTAATGTTTAAAATTCTCCAAGCCAGGCTTCAGCAATATGTGAACTGTGAACTTCCTGGTGTTCAAGCTGGTTTTAGAAAAGGCAGAGGAACCAGAGATCAAATTGTCAACATCCGCTGGATCATTGAAAAAGCAAGAGAGTTCCAGAAAACCATCTATTTCTGCTTTATTGACTATGCCAAAATCTTTGACTGTGCGGATCACAATAAACTGTGGGAAATTCTGAAAGAGATGGGAATACCAGACCACTTGATGTGCCTCCTGAGAAATCTGTATGCAGGTCAGGAAGCAACAGTTAGAACTGGACATGGAACAACAGACTGATTCCAAATAGGAAAAGGACTATGTCAAGGCTGTATATTGTCACCCTGCTTACTTAACTTATATTCAGAGTACATCATGAGAAATGCTGGACTGGAAGAAACACAAGCTGGAATCAAGATTGCTGGGAGAAACATCAATCACTTCAGATATGCAGATGACACCACCCTTATGGCAGAAAGTGAAGAGGAACTCAAAAGCCTCTTGATGAAAGTGAAAGTGGAGAGTGAAAAAGTTGGCTTAAAGCTCAACATTCAGAAAATGAAGATCATGGCATCCGGTCCCATCACTGCATGGGAAATAGATGGGGAAACAGTGGAAACAGTGTCAGCCTTTATTTTTCTGGACTCCAAAAATCACTGTAGATGGTGACTGCAGCCATGAAATTAAAAGACGCTTACTCCTTGGAAGGAAAGTTATGACCAAGCTAGATAGCATATTCAAAAGCAGAGACATTACTTTGCCAACAAAGGTTCGTCTAGTCAAGGCTATGGTTTTTCCTGTGGTCATGTATGGATGTGAGTGTTGGACTGTGAAGAAGGCTGAGTGCCGAAGAATTGATGCTTTTGAGCTATGGTGTTGGAGAAAACTCTTGAGAGTCCCTTGGACTGCAAGGAGATGCAACCAGTCCATTCTGAAGGAGATCAGCCCTGGGATTTCTTTGGAAGAAATGATGCTAAAGCCGAAACTCCAGTACTTTGGCCACCTCATGCGAAGAGTTGACTCATTGGAGAAGACTCTGATGCTGGGAGGGATTGGGGGCAAGAGGAGAAGGGTACGGCAGACGATGAGATGGCTGGATGGCATCACTGACTCAATGGACGTGAGTCTGAGTGAACTCCGGGAGTTGGTGATGGACAGGGAAGCCTGGCATGCTACTATTCATGGGGTCACAGTCGGACACAACTAGCGACTGATCTGGTCTGATCTGTTCTGATCATTGTTTATAATTTATAGAATGGTTTAGGGAAATTGGCATATCTACAATATTAGGTTTTCTACAATTGAATGGGTTTTAGCCTTCAGTGAATTCAAAGCAGGCTTCTTTTAAATCATTTTCTAGGGCTTTAAATTTTTATTTAAAACTGCTTTCTTATTTAATACATCATTGAGTTTTCTGTTCCTCTCAGACAAGTTTAAAGCTAACTATTTCAAGACCACAATTATGTCATAATACTAATATGTTTATAAGCATTTGATTTTTATTTTAGAATTTAAAAAAATATTGTCATCTTAAAAATTAAAAATTTTCATTTAAATAGGATCTCAAAGGTTATGTTCAGCTAATTTTGAAAGTTTTTCTCTGCTATTAAACATTATATTTTCTAATATATTAATTTTATTGATCACTGCTTAAATTTTCCTACAGTGTACAACAATCCCTGGGTTTATTATTCTGTTTCCTAAATATAATTATGTCATTAGAAGTAATGATAAATTATTGATAAAATAACAATTAGCTTATTTTTAAAGTTTTTATACTTATATATTTCTTTAATTACTTGACTAAAATTTAAACATATCATTTATCACTAAAGACACCTTCTCTTTTCTAGCACTCATATTTATATTCCGACTAATCTAATTACATTTGCTAGTTTTTTAGGAAAGTATCAGAAACTTTTATACTTTCATAAATTTTACATTGCAAGTATGATAACTGAAACCTTTCTACAGAGATTGTCTTTAATGGCATTGCTTCCAATATTTCACCATTTAACACAATAGGAATTTTTATATGTATTTTACCATTTAACAAAATAGGATTTGTAATTGTATTTTATAATATTTAGCATTTATCTATTATATACTAATGAATTTTTCTTATAAATAAACACCAAAATTTATTTAGTATGCTTATACAGATTGTTGTATAAATTTTAATATTTTCTCATTTGATCTGTCAGATCTATATGGCAGATTTTTAAATATTAAATATTTATAACTCCTTTCTATGTAATTCTACCTTCTTAGGTTAGAGAAACAAAAAGCAAAGTGAAAAAGAGAGACAAAGTGTATGATACCTAGAGCCAGACATCCTGGAATGTGAAGTCAAGTGGGCCTTAGAAAGCATCACTACGAACAAAGCTAGTGGAGGTGATGGAATTCCAGTGGAGCTATTCCAAATCCTGAAAGATGATGCTATGAAAGTGCTGCACTCAATATGCCAGCACATTTGGAAAACTCAGCAGTGGCCACAGGACTGGAAAAGGTCAGTTTTCATTCCAATCCCAAAGAAAGGCAATGCCAAAGAATGCTCAGACCACCGCACAATTGCACTCATCTCACATGCTAGTAAAGTAATGCTCAAAATTCTCCAAGCCAGGCTTCAGCAATATGTGAACTGTGAACTTCCTGGTGTTCAAGCTGGTTTTAGAAAAGGCAGAGGAACCAGAGATCAAATTGCCAACATCCGCTGGATCATGGAAAAAGCAAGAGAATTCTAGAAAAGCATCTATTTCTGCTTTATTGATTATGCCAGCCTTTAACTGTGTGGATCACAATAAACTGTGGGAAATTCTGAAAGAGATGGGAATACCAGACCACCTGATGTGCCTCCTGAGAAATCTGTATGCAGGTCAGGAAACAACAGTTAGAACTGGACATGGAACAACAGACTGATTCCAAATAGGAAAAGGACTACATCGAGGCTGTATATTGTCATCCTGCTTACTTAACTTATATTCAGAGTACATCATGAGAAACGCTGAACTGGAAGAAACACAAGCTGGAATCAAGATTCCAGCTGGGAGAAATATCAATATTTCTCAGATATATATATCAATCACCTCAGATATGCAGATGACACCACCCTTATGGCAGAAAGTGAAGAGGAACTCAAAAGCCTCTTGATGAAAGTGAAAGTGGAGAGTGAAAAAGTTGGCTTAAAGCTCAATGTTCAGAAAACGAAGATCATGGCATCCGGTCCTATCACTGCATGGGAAATAGATGGGGAAACAGTGGAAACAGTGTCAGACTTTATTTTTCTGGACTCCAAAATCATTGCAGATGGTGACTGTAGCCATGAAATTAATAGACGCTTACTCCTTGGAAGGAAAGTTATGACCAACCTAGATAGCATATTCAAAAGCAGAGACATTACTTTGCCAACAAAGGTTAGTCTTGTCAAGGCTATGGTTTTTCCTGTGGTCATGTATGGACGTGAGAGTTGGACTGTGAAGAAGGCTGAGCACCGAAGAATTGATGCTTTTGAACTGTGGTGTTGGAGAAGACTCTTGAGAGTCCCTTGGACTGCAAGGAGATCCAACCAGTCCATTCTGAAGGAGATCAGCCCTGGGATTTCTTTGGAAGGAATGATGTTAAAGCTGAAACTCCAGTACTTGGCCACCTCATGTGAAGAGTTGACTCATTGGAAAAGACTCTGATGCTGGGAGGGATTGGGGGCAGGAGGAGAAGGGGACGACAGAGGATGAGATGGCTGGATGGCATCACTGACTCGATGGACGTGAGTCTGAGTGAATTCCGGGAGTTGGTGATGGACAGGGAAGCCTGGCGTGCTGCGGTTCATGGGGTCACAAACAGTCGGACAGGACTGAGTGACTGAACTGATCCGATCCTTCTATTAGGACTTCCCTGGTGGCTCATATGGTAAAGCACCTGCCTACAATGCAGGAGACCCAGGTTCGATCCCTGGGTTGGGAAGATCCTCTGGAGAAGGAAATGGCAACACATTCCAGTACTCTTGCCTGGAAAATCCCATGGACGCAGGAATGTTGTAGGCTATAGTCCATGGCGTCATAAAGAGTTGGACACTACCGAGCGACTTCCCTTTCAGAGAATCAGAGGAGAGCTGAGAAAGGATCACTGAGTTTATTGGGGGCTTCCCTGGTGGTTCAGACGATAAAGCGTCTGCCTGCAATGCAGGAGACCCGGGTTTGATTCCTGGGTCAGGAAGATCCCTTGCAGAAGGAAATGGAAATCCATCCCAGCACTCTTGCCTGGAAAATCCCATGTACAGAGGAGCTGATAGGCTACAGTCCATGGGTTCACAAAGAGTCAGACACGACTGAGCGACTTCACTTTCATCCTTCTAGTAAATACATCTGGTCACTAATCTCGGAGAACGCAATGGCACCTCACTCCAGTACTCTTGCCTGGAGAATCCCATAGATGGAGGAGCCTGGTGGGCTGCTGTCTCTGGGGTCACACAGAGTCAGACACAACTGAAGCAACTTAGCAGCAGCAGTTCACTAATCTAGATTGCCAGGAGAAATATCAATAACCTAAGATGTGCAGAGAAGAAGGAAACAGCTATCCACTCCAGTTCTTGCCCAGAGAATCATTTGGATGGAAGAGCCTGGTGGGCTGCTGTCCATGGGGTTGCACAGAGTCAGATATGACTGAAGCGACTTAGCAAAAACAACAACAGATATGCAGATGACACCACCCTTATGGCAGAAAGTGAAGAACTAAAGAGCCTCTTGATGAAAGTGAAAGAGGAGAGTGAAAAAGCTGGCTTAAAACTCAACATTCAGAAAACTAAGATCATGACATCTGGTTCCATTACTTCATGGAAAATAGATGGATAAACAGTGACAGACTTTATTTTGGGGGGCTCCAAAATCACTGCAGATGGTGACTGCAGCCATGAAATTAAAAGACACTTGCTCCTTGGAAGAAAAGTTGTGACCAACCTAGATAGCATATTAAAAAGCAGAGACATTACCTTGCCAACAAAAGTCTGTCTAGTCAAAGTTATGGTTTTTCCAGTAGTCATGTATGGATGTGAGAGTTGGACTATAAAGGAAACTGAGAGCTGAACAATTGATGCTTTTGAACTGTGGTGTTGGAGAAGACTCTTGAGAGTCCTTTGGCCTGCAAGGAGATCCAACCAATCCACCCTAAAGGAAATCAGTCCTGAATATTCATTGGAAGGACTGATGCTGAAGCTGAAGCTCCAATACTTTGGCCATCTGATATGAAGAACTGACTCATTGGAAAAGACCCTGATGCTGGGAAATATTGGAGGCAGGAGGAGAAGGGGACAACAGAGGATGATATTTTTGGATGGTATCACTGACTCGATGGACATCAGATTGAGTATGCTCCGGGAGTTGGTGACGGACAGGGAAGCCTGGTGTGCTGCAGTCCATGTGGTTGCAAAGAGTTGGACATGAATGAGTGACTGAACTGAACTAAGTCACTAATCTGTGCAACATGGTAATGCAATTAAGTTGGAATTTTAAAATCTATATATTTTCTAATGACTCCAAAATATACTATGAATGCTCATCATTATATTTAGTAATAGGTATTACAAAAAATATTAAATCAACATATTTTTCACCTAGAAATTTTTATTTAAAATTTGTCAAAGGAGAAAATTACAACAATTTATAGAGCAGCCAACAGTGAAAATGACTCAAATCTAATAGAAAAGATCTTCTGCAACAAAGATAAAAATGAGAAACCACAAGACAGGTAGGAGGGGCAAAGTTACAGTATAGTGAAGACCACAGGTGGGTGACCCATAAATGGACGAATTAGTACAATTGCAGAAGTTCTCCCCAAGGAGAGAATTCTGAAGTTCACACCTGGATCCCCAGTCTAGCAGGCACGGGAGCCCTGTGCTGGGAAGATGAACTTTGGCTTTAAATGTTTAGCTTTGAAGGCCAGTGAGGGTCACTTTCAAGAGACCCAGAGTTCTGTGAGAAATACAGACTCTTTTTTTAAAAGCACACCCATATCTCACATGCTCTGGGACCCAGGGCAGAAGCTGTAATTTTAAAGAGGTTTGGAACAGATGGGGAAACCCCAGCCCTGGAATATCCTGGACCCTGACTCCACCCCCAGACCCAGCACTAAACCCAGGACCCAGCAGGGTTCTACAGTCAGCCACCTTTTGACCTGACCCCTCGAATCAGTGGCCAGCAGCCTTCACACAAGATAAGGTCTGGCAATCAACCAGACAGGCTTAGCCAAGAATACCAAATTGCCCACAGTAGTCATCCCACATAGCAGCAGGACCCACACAGCCCACACAGGGGGCATCCGAAGAGCATAGAGATCTAATGATGAGAAGGGAGTGTGCTGCTAAGATGTTTGGTACACAAAGCCACTTCTTCATGGTTATGAAACAAGCAAAGTACCAGATACACAGAAATAAAAACAGCAAGCTAGGCAAAATTAGGTGATGGAAGAACATATTCCAAATGAAGGAATAATATAAAACTCCAGAAGAAGAATTAAGTGAAAAGGAGATAGGCAATCTACTTGAGAAATATTGCAAGGCAATTTTGGTAAAGATAATCAAAGAACTTAAGAGAAAAGCAGGTGCACAGAGCAACAAAAGCAAATACAAACAAATGGGGCTATTATAAAATTTAAAAGTTTGTACATAGCAAAAGAAAACATAAACAAAAAAGCAGCCTACTGAATGGGAGAAAAATATTTTCAAATTATATATCTGAAAAGGATCTAATATCCAACATCTATAAAGAACTCATATAATTCAACAACAAAAATCTGATTTTTAAATGGGCAAAACTTGAACAGAAAGTTTTCCAAAGAAGAGATACAGATGGCCAACAGGTAAATTAAAAGATGTTCAAAATTATTAATCCACAGAAAAATGCAAATCAAAACCACAATGAGATATCACCTCATACCTGTTTGAATGATTATTATCCAAAAAAAAAAAAAAAACAAAACAACAAGAGATGAGTATCGGGGAAGATGTGAATAAAAGAGAATCCTTGTGCAGTATTAGTGGGAATTAAATCATGCAGCTATTACAGAAAACAATATAAAATTTCCTCTAAGAAAAATACAATCTGATATTAAAAAAAGACAAACATTAGAAATAATAAATCAACAGGAAATGAAATGCAAATATGAAGAGATGCTCAACTTCATTAACAGTTCAGAAATGCAAATTCGAACAATAGGGAAGTATGAATTGTTACCATTTTAGTAAAATTTAACAAAGAGCCTGTATTGGTGATGATGCAAGGAAACAGGTACTCTCATAAATTCTTGGTAGGAATGTGATCAGCATATTGGCAATTTCAGTGTTTCAATCTCAATGTTGGAAAAACCAATAAAAATTTTTGTTTTTACTTTGGCATTAAGTTTCATTTCCTGGATTTGACCCTACAAAAACACTGGCACATATGTATAAAAGTATATTATTTGTAATGGTAAAAATCTAGAGCAAATTTAAATACTTATTAATAAATTAGGACATAAGCTTATCATGAAATACTTTGTCAAAGAGAATGATGTAGTAATATCTATTGAGACATGTGAGAGACATAAAGTAATATCCAAGACATAATTTTAAAATCAAAGAGCAAGTTGTAGAAGAATAGCTTACTATGATGCCACTTATGATATTAAAAAAGATCCATAAGTTTAAATGTGTGTGTCCCTATTAAAAATAACTGGATAAATACATACCAAACTATTAGCGGTAATTACTTTTGAGGAACTAGGCTAAGAGAAGCAGCAGAAGTTAACGATAACTCAATTTTAAATTTATTATTTGACTTGTTTATATATCAGCTATTTCACATATTAATTTATAATTTTTAAAACTACTTACAGTTAGAAAATTATAATTTATCAATGATTAATAATAGTAAAGAATGCTAACATGCCAAGTCTGGTTGACCAAAGCTTTGGTAACATCTATAGTCTTTGAAAAATGGAACAGGTAAAATTTTTGAGTCAGTCTTCATCATGCATATCTTAAAAATACACTGATCTGAAGGGAACAAGAGGTGGAAGTAAATAAGAGGCTGAGAGTAAGTGGAAGTAGGGGACATGAGGTCTTTTTTTAAACCCCTTGTAGCTAATGAAAGCGAGGAAGGCAATGGCACCCCACCCCAGTACTCTTGCCTGGAAAATCCCATGGACAGAGGTCCCTGGTGGGCCGCTGTCCATGGGGTCGCTAAGAGTCGGACCCAACTGAGTGACTTCACTTTCACTTTTCACTTTCATGCATTGGAGAAGGAAATGGCAACCCACTCCAGTGTTCTTGCCTGGAGAATCCCAGGGACAGGGGAGCCTGGTGGGCTGCCGTCTATGGGGTCGCACAGAGTTGGGCACGACTGAAGTGACTTAGCAGCAGCAGCAGCAGCAGCTAATGAAAGACCAAGAAAGGTAAGAACAAAGAGAGTGCATCTATACCAGAAAATCAAGAGCTTTTGACAGAAGGAAGAAAGGTTCCACATACATAGTCTACCAAATACAGGAATTTGGATCCCCAGCTCCAAGCCACAGAGAAGCTATTTATGGAGTAGTTACAAACCGATTTCAGGTACTAAAGTCCCAGATTTACTTTATCACCACACCTCCCCACTGCCTCTTTTCTCCTGCAGTTAGAACTCCCTAACTGTAAGCATCTCCTTCACTTTGCACACTTTTGCCCACTAGTAGCAAATGAGTTCAGAGAAGGCAATGGCACCCCACTCCAGTACTCTTGCCTGGAAAATCCCATGGATGGAGGACCCTGGTGGGCTGCAGTCCATGGGGTCGCTAGGAGTCGGGCACGACTGAGCAACTTCACTTTCACTTTTCACTTTCATGCCTTGGAGAAGGAAATGGCAACCCACTCCAGTGTTCTTGCCTGGAGAATCCCTGGGACGGGGGAGCCTGGTGGGCTGCTGTCTATGGGGTCACACAGAGTTGGACATGACTGACCCAACTTAGCAGCAGTAGTAGCAGCAAATGAGTTGGCAAAAGAATGTACTGGTACAAAACAACAAGAACAGAAGACAGGTGGCATACATTTCTAGCTGAGCACTGCTTCAATCTCATAGTCTCTGTCCCTAGTGTGATGTTCTTACAATGAAAAATCCAGTGAGCCAAGTTTCAAATAATGGCAGGCTGGCCATAATGGAAAACTATCAATTACCTTAACAACATTTACTAGAATTCCCTGTGACATCCCCAAGAAGTCTTCCTACAGGCTTGCTATGGTAAACAGTAAATAGTAAACTGAGCCGAAAAGCAAAACAGCCTGTTCTTCAAGCTATTTCTGACATTTAAGAATTAATTAGAAATATAAAATATGTGAAATTTAATTTCAAATATTATATAAATCAAGAATTTAAAAAATGTATTTAATCACACATACACGCTATATTTGACCAATAGCCATGCCATTTGATTGTTCTCCAGTTGAGACAACTAAATGAAAAATTCACCCTCCTGTGACCATCTTTGAAAACTGGCAACAGCTTAATGTAATCCTCCATGTGATATCTTCATGAGCAAGGCCATTTTAATTCTCAAATTTGATCTTGAGTAACATATATTTCTGCACCAACCATGACTCCTCAGATACTTTTTAATTATCATAGTTAATTATAATCACTATGACCATCATCAATACCACTTTCAGTTCACACCATTACATCAGCAGATGAGAAATCCAAGCTATCATGGAGGCCATTCTTCAGACTTTAGTAAGAAAGAAGTATGGGCTTTCCCAGTGGCTCAGTGGTAAAGAATCCACCTGCAATGCAGGAGACTTAAAGAGACCTGGGTTCGATCCCTGGGTTGGGAAGATCCCCTGGAAATGGTAACCTACTCTAGTGTTCTTGCCTGGAGAATCCGATGGACAGAGGAGCCTGGTGGGCTACAATCCATAGGGTCTCAAAGAGTAGGACAGGACTGAAGCAACTGAGCACTCAAATAAGAAGAATAAATTAAACAGCATTATATAGGAGACAATTTCATTAAAACCATAAAGACAACTCTAGGGAAAGGATAAAGAAGCAGCGCTTAATTTTTACCTGCTGCTGCTAAGTCGCTTCAGTAGTGTCCGACTCTGTGCGACCCCATAGACGGAAGCTCACCAGGCTCCCCCATCCCTGGGATTCTCCAGGCAAGAATACTGGAGTGGGTTGCCATTTCCTTCTCCAATGCATGAAAGTGAAAAGTGAAAGTGAAGTCGCTCAGTCGTGTCCGACTCTTAGCGACCCCATGGACTGGAGCCTACCAGGCTCCTCCGTCCATGGGATTTTCCAGGCAAAAGTACTGGGGTGGGGTGCCATTGCCTTCCCCGAATTTTTTTTTTTTTTACCTAGTACCATTTAAATCTGTTATTTTTACCTCATACAATCTAATCTCCTTCTTCTTCTTCTTCTTTTTTTTTTTTTTTTTTAATTTGTTCAATCTTTGTGTCTCTACAATTTAATTTGCATTTAGAACCAAAGCAAAGAAAACTGTCTAAGAGGTAGACATTACATACAGTAGGTCAGAGTTTGGAGACTAAAATCAAACTGCCTATTTTTAAAAAATTGTATTGGAGTATAGTTGATTTACAATGTGGTATTAGTTTCAGGTGTACAGCAAAAGTGAATCAGTTATATTTATACTTGTGTGTGTGTCCGTGGCTCAGTCGCATCCGACTCTTTGCGACCCAATGGATTGGGACTCTCCAGGCTCCTCCATCTGTGGGATTTTCCAGGCAACAATACTGGAGTGGGTTGCCATTCCCTTCTCCAGGATACACACACACACACACACACACACACACACACACACACACATATATAAAACCTCCACTCTTTTTTTAGATTCTTTTCCCATTTAGGCCATTACAGAGTACTGAATAGAGTTCCCTGTGCTATACAGCATATTCTTATTAGTCAAACTCCCTATTTTTGATCTCAGCTCTACCACTTGCTAGTGCAGAATCTTAAAAAAGTAACTAAAATTCTAGCATCTAGGATACAGGGTTAATTCTGGAGAATTAAGAGAGCTGACTTGCAGTGAGAACTCAGTTTAATGCCTGGCATTAGATTATTACTCCATGGGAATAAAAGTTCTGTCTGGCTCAGCACAATATTTTCAGTATTTAACATATCTTACCAGAGCAGTTACTCAGAGAGTATATCACATGTTGGAATGTTTCTATGGAAACCCAGTTTGCCACATGTGCAGATTACTACATGTGGACTATGGTTTACTTGCATCAGGACTGGAAAATCAGCTTTCAAAACCAAATTCTAGATCTCAATAACTGGGCCTTTTGAAACAATCATGTGAATAAATAAGGTCTTCCATCCCTAGATGCCCACACTCTAGTTTAATTAGCCTAAGACTCCTAAATAACCCTGTCTCTCTGATTTATGGGGCTGTAAGTCTAAGTAAGGGAACAAACTTGGCTTGGAGAAGTACCTTTTTCAAACTTGATCAAATGTCTCAAATCAACATTCCAGTTGAAAATCTCACATACATTTCATCAAAGCACTGCTATCGTTTGTTCTCAAACAGATACCAGGAAAATAATACCAGTCATAGATTTCAATATTTCATATAATTAAAATTTATGTCTGAGCCACTATGAGATAATCAGGATTATTCTGGATCCCAGTGAACTTTCAAAATTAGATGCAAAGAGGAATATCCAACCTCAGGACAGTGTGCTACACTCTACTCTGAAAATCCAGGTGGGCCTTCTTGTGAAGCGTGAGAGCATGTTTCAAAGAGAAGGCCCAGTACATCCATGTTCTGGTTGAGGACAAATGAACAATCCCTTGAGTAGAAGATACTATGGTATTACATTGGGATGCTTGCTACTGTGATTCTTGAAGTTTTCAATTAGTCCCTTTGAAGAATTACTTCTGACCAACTTGTGAGTACCACTGTTGTTGTTCACCCATCTCAGATATTTGTTAGCCAGACTACGCCAGCCACGTAGCATTCTTCTTGTAAATCATAAAGGTGGAATCTCAAGTGCCAGCTAGTGGCCTAAACAGTTGCCAGGATGCTGCATCCCCGGCCTTGCTGAGTTTCACATGACCTGGATCCTGAACTGTGCTCTGATGTGTCATCACCTTTGCCCCTCCCCGCTCAATGTGGCATTCATCAGTACTCTCCTCAGGCACCTGGAGCATACTCTGCAGCTAACCACTCTTTCTCCTGGGTTGTGCTCTAAGGTAGAGACCCAGATCCATGGAATGAAACCCTTCCCCTCAAGGCAAACAAGCCAAAACCTGATCCTACATAAAAAGAGGAAACATTTTCAAAGCAGAATATTTCAAACTTGAGCACTAAGTGTACCCTATTAAAGGAAAATATTTATTTTTTTGAATCAGTTCAGTTCAGTTCAGTCGCTCAGTCATGTCTGACTCTGCGACCCCATGAATCGCAGCACGCTAGGCTTCCCTGTCCATCACCAGCTCCCGGAGTTCACTCAGACTCACGTCCATCCAGTCAGTGATACCATCCAGCCATCTCATCCTCTGTTGTCCCCTTCTCCTCCTGCCCCCAATCCCTCCCAGCGTCAGAGTCTTTTCCAAGGAGTCAACTCTTCACATGAGGTGGCCAAAATACTGAAGTTTCAGCTTTAACATCATTCCTTCCAAAGAAATCCCAGGGCTGATCTCCTTTAGAACGGACTGGTTGGATCTCCTTGCAGTCCAAGGGACTCTCAAGAGTCTTCTCCAACACCACAGTTCAAAAGCATCAATTCTTCGGCGCTCAGCCTTCTTCACAGTCCAACTCTCACATCCATACATGATCACTTCAAAAACCATAGCCTTGACTACATGAACCTTTGTTGGCAAAGTAATGTCTCTGCTTTTGAATATGCTATCTAGGTTGGTCATAACTTTCCTTCCAAGGAGTAAGTGTCTTTTAATTTCATGGCTGCAGTCACCATCTACAGTGATTTTGGAGCCCCCAAAATAAAGTCTAGTAGCCTAAATTATTTTTAGATAGACTGTGGCTTTAAAAAGTACAGATGTGAAATTCAGTAATGCTTTTTTTATACTTTTTTGTGACTTTTCTTCCCCATGAGTGCATGCTCAGTTGTGCCTGACTCTGTGACTGTAACTATGCTTAAATATCTATAAAACTAAATTAAGTAACAAACACAATTCAGATTAACAAAATTGATATGACCATTAATACTGTTTCACTGAAAATAAATTGTTGCTTTTGGTGTGAATGTAACATCACTTCAAGAATGTTTCACTTGGGATCCTTTCACAATTCTAATGCCATGTGATGATTCATTTCTACCATCCCCTCTTCAGATTAAGTTATTGTGAAACCTTGTGCATAGAGCACCATACGACATTTGGCCTTTATTTCATACAAATGCATCATTTACCTTTAAGTTTTCATATATTCTTTTTATGTTAATCCATAGCATTTAAAGTAGTTTGGGAATAATAGGTTAGTATTAAAGGCATCCTCTAGATAATTTCATAGAACAATTAGTTCAGTTGCTCAGTCGTGTCTGACTCTGTGACGCCATTAACCACAGCACACCAGGCCTCCCTGTTCACCAACTCCCAGAGTTGACCCAAACCCATGTCCATTGAGTAGGTAATGCCATCCAACCATCTCATCATCTGTCCTCCCCTTCTCCTCCTGCCCTCAATCTTTCCCAGCATCAGCGTCTTTTCAAATGAGTCAGCTCTTCGCATCAGGTGGCCAAAGTATCGGAGTTTCAGCTTCAACATCAGACCTACCAGTGAGCACCCAGGACTGATCTCCTTTAGGATGGACTGGTTGGATCTCCTTGCAGACAGAATAATAGCTCAATTGATATATAATCATTGAACTAAAAGAAAATAAATTAAGCTCCTGCCACAGGTTGAATGTTTGTATCCTCCAAAATTTATACATTGAAACCTTACTTCCAATGTGAAGATACTGAGAGGTGGGGCCTTTGGGAGGTAATTAGGTCATGAGGGCAGAAGCCTCACGAATGGGATTAGTGATCCAGGAAAGATTCCTTGCCTCTTATGAGGATACAATGAGACAATGGCTGTCAATGAAAATGCAAGCCAGACATTGAAGCTGTTGGTGCCTTGAACTTGAACTTCCCAAGGCTCTATGACTGTGAGAAATAGGCTTTTTTTTTTTTTTTTTTTTTTGAGTTACTCAGTTTTTAGTATTCTGATATACTATATGCTCTGCCAGAAGACACTAAAACAGTTCTCATGATCGATTCATATACCACTGAGAAAAAGTCCAAGGGCACTGAATGGGTCTACAGACTCCCATTTGAGATCCTGTGAAGTCCCCTTTAGAGACAGAGTTTTGGTACGAGTCCTACACAGACTTGAATACTTACAGAAATCGGAAATATAACACAAGTATAATTAGCTCAGAAGTCATCCTAAGGGATGTGTGGTCTATCAAAAACTACAGAGACAAAGACTTGCCTAAAGAAGAAATTTCCACTCACTACCAGAACATGGTGGTCATGTAAGAACCACCATGTCATCTTTAATTTTGCATGGATTTCAATATTTTAAAGGAAAAATGGAAATTAAGATTTTTATGTGAAACTTATACTTCTAAATCTTGTAATTTTAAAATGTTAAACACTCTATGGGCCAAGCAAATTTATATTTGTAGGCCAAATGTTCCTTGAGAGCTACAGTTTCTAATTCAGTTAATGGGTTTCCCCAGTGGCTCAGCAGTAAAGACTCTGCCTGCAATGCAGGAGATGCAAGAGATTTGAGTTCTATCTCTGGGTTGGAAAGATTCCCTTAGAGGAAGAAATGGCAACCCACTCCAGCATTCTTGCCTAGAGAATACCATTCTCTAGGAGCCTGGTGGGTTACAGTCTAAAGGGTCATAAAGGGTTGGACACAACTGGGTAACTGGGCACACACATTGCTAGTTAGGATTAGTACCAACTTTATATTACTACTGTATAGCTTTGTTCCCTCTCCCCTCTGTGTTGTTGTGGTCACACAGTTTACATATTTATAAACCCATCCACATATATTTGCACACTATGCAGAACTGTTTTGCAGGTCGAAAGACAAACATGGCCTTGTAGGAGTCATAAAGGAAAGGTTTTAAGATGCAGCTACTTTAGAGAGACATAACTGATGCTAGCCAGCAGGAGAGACCACTGGGACCTGTGGCATTACACTGTTAAGAACCTGGAGAAGAGTTTCTGGAAGCCATTGGTTCAGAGTGACCCTCCTGGACAGAGAATAGCTAGTCAGTGCTGCCAAGAAAGAAGATCTCCTCTTGGGAGTAGCAGATAAGAGGGTTAAGTGGGGGGACCACATTCCAAGTATTGAGAGTCTTACAACAACCCTCTCATGTGCTATTCCGAAAACTATCTCCAGTTTCTCAGATGAGTTACCACTGATAGCTAAAGGCTGTAAGCTTTGCCATTTTTCCAATATACAACTCACTGTAGAGATGAAAGAACTCTTTTAATGTGAAAACAAGTAGAATAAGATCCTGTGGAAGTATGGAGAAGCCTTAAAAGATACAGACTTTCATTGTGGTTGATGTGGCCCAAGAGAAAAGGGTTATGTATAAAATGAGCAGATTCACTTTATTAGAATTTCTACCCAGGTAGTAATAGAAATGAAACACTCTCACTTAGAAGGTACAATGTGACCAACGACAATTAAAAACTCTAAGCAGCCTCCGAGATTTTTAAACAGAGAATCTGTGGTTTTATTTAGCTTGCTTTATTCAGATCTGAATTTAAGGTTTAGGTTTGTGCCCTTGCAACGCACATTCTGTGCTATGAATGAAGTATCACTTCCTCTGTCTTTACCACAGCTTATTTTACTAATATCTATTAATTCTTGAAAATATCAAAGTATGCATTTGTGTTGTATTGAAATTGATTTAAAAAAAAAAAAAAAAAAAAAAACAGGTGCTGAAGTTGGAATGAAAGGTTAATGTTATTCTGACATCCTTCCTGAGTATTGACAAGGGTCAGTGCATGTTTTGGCATTTCTTTTTCCAGCAGTTGAAAACTACCACTCAGCACAATGGAAAACATCAATAGCTGGGCATATGCAACCAGGGGAAGAGATCTTTTCTAAAAGTCAGGTCCTCGAAGACCACAAGTACAGCTACTGAAACCAATCTAATTTAACAGTTTACTAAACATTCCCTTGCTAGCAGGACCTCTGCATAAAGAGGAGGTAAATTGTCTTGTCTTCTTCATCTAGGAAAAATATGTGTTGCTTTGAAGTTCAGGACAATAATATCCAGAAATAAAATTTGCTGTGTCTATATTTCTAAATAGTCCTTTATGAACTATTTATTTGTGACTCCTTCAGTAAGAGAAAAATTCTGAAAAAAATAATAGAAGTAATAGCTGACAGTTTATGTGTTTGTGTCATTTATTTCATAGGATAAAGGAACTCTATTTGGGCAACTGAAAAATATCTACCCTATTTTTAGTGTATATGTTTAGGCTAGAGTCTTAGCAGTGTACTCTGATGTTTCTTTTTAAAAATTTATATAAATTCTACTATTAAGCTGTTCTGTTTTCCTCTCATGAATAATGCACGTGCCATACAGAATCTTAAAAGAACATGACTTAATGGCAGAGTTAATATTCTGTTGTGGACACTGCGGGGGAAGGAGATATGGATGAATTGAGAGAGTAGCATTGGCAATATATACCCTACCACATATATATTGTACCTATCTGTACAGATAGGTAGCAGGAAGCTGCTTTAAAACACAGGGACCTCAGCTTGGTGCTCTGTGATGACCTAGAGGGTTGAATGGGAGGGTGGGAGGGAGGTTCAAGAGCGAGGGGATGTATGTATACATATGGTTGATTCATGATGCTGTACAGCAGAAACTAACAGAGCATTGTAAAACAGTTATATTCCAATTTAAAAATTAGAAAATAAATTAAAAAGGAGGGGACTTCACCATGTCCAAATGAGAACCCTATTCCATACTAACAGCACTATCACTTCACTTTGCCATCTGAAACGCTTCTCTGAAAAGGAGATGTGAAAAACCAAGGAAGATGTGAACTCTCTATGTCCTAGAGCTAATATGCCTCTATTTTTTTAACTGAGTTCAAATTTCAAAATTCTCATTTAAAACCTTCAGAGGATTGGTTTGGAGTGAGAGAAGAAACCTAATGCGTCTGCTGGCATTGTTCCAGCCTCTGTATCATCAGCCTCCATTCCTGGGAGTATCTCCATTAGCTGGAGGTGAAAAAGCTAAAGTGCAGTTTAAACCAAAGACAGATATTGGAGAAGAAGGAAAATGCCTAACATGCAAAGCAGTGGAAGAACATTCATCAATCTCTCCGGCCAGCCACAGGTTAGGACGATCAAGAAAAGCATCAAGAATTTCCATGCCCAGATCTAAAAGAAATCTGAATGAGCCTAAAGGAAATCAGACAAGAAGATTTTACAAGCTAAGGCTTTCCTTAGATAATTTAATAAGGTTTCTAGTTTATCTTGTAGATTTTTTGGTAATGTATATATGGGAAAACTCTCCCAATCCAATTCCTGGAGACTGGATGCCTGTGTTCTTGCTTTCTAAGTCTAGAATCAAAGAGGGAAATTGAAGAGGGTAATGAAGAGGATGTGGGTGTGGCCTGCCACCTCGCTAGCGGGAAGATGGATGTGGATTCTTAATTTTGAAAATATTCCAAGATGTGTTTGTATCTGTCTAAATTATAAGTTGTAATCATTCTAGGAGAAGGTTTCTTTACTGCAATCCTGAGTATCGGACTGGCCTCTACCAGCCACTGTGAGCAACAGAAAGTAAGTTAGTTATGACATTGTGATGAATTATTTGGCTTTCTCTGTATCACAGCTAATAAGATTGTGGCTTTGTGCCATTATTAAGTCAGCTTCAGGCAGAGGCTGATTTAAGGCAGCAAGATATATATTCATCACAAGAGGAGTTGCTTTAAAATGGTATAGAGTGCAGGAAGATATTCACTATTGTTGTATGGAAAGGTAAAATTTTTCTCTAAGTCATAATAGTTTTATATTTCTGAACATGTCAGATTGATTAACTCAAAGTCATATGCAAGCTTCTTTATTCACTCACAAGGAAATTTTTAAAAGAGTCATAATAAGAGCCATCCTTCCCCAAATTCCTTTAAAGACCTTGATTCATCTCTAGCCTCAAAATTACATTAATCTTTCAGTTCAGTCACTTTTTAGCACAAAGAAATGAATTAACAGGACTGACAATTTATTGTTTAAGTCTATCCCTCCCAACCCCCATAACCACCCAGCATGTACTCTGAGGCTTCTAGAGAAGAACTTATGAATTTATTCGATCAGATATTTAATTCCTCTATCAAATTTTTTGAGTAGAGAGTCCACAGCTTTCTAATATCATCAGACACTTGGAATACACTTTAATGGGTATTTGGGTACCCAGGAACTGAGTATGTGTGTGTGTGTGTGTGTGTGTGTGTGTGTGTGTGAATCAGTGAAACTCCATTAAGGAAAGAGTTTAGCCAGTGTTCCCTGCTCCCTTACCATTTAAGACTGACTTGTTCTGCTATGCTATAAAAGTGCTATGGTACATTCCTCCATCAAATGCCATGGCAACTTGTGAAACAGAGAAGAGATTTAAAGACTTTCCAAGGAATTTAATTGACAAGTGTTTTCTAGACAGACAGAAATGTGGATGTATTCTTTCCTGACTGACCATTTACTGAACGCATGCTTTGTAGACTGCTATCAAGTCATCAGAATAAAGCATATTTACCAGTCTAGAAATACTATTCATACTTGTAATAAAAGGAACAACTAAAAATGAGTGATGAAACTAAGCATATCCTGTATGGACCCATTCAACCAAAGATTGTTTTCAGGAAATAGAATTAGTTTTGCCTGAAAAATGATAGATGATTTCTGCAGATTAGTCTGCAATTTACTTGCATTTTACAAAAGGCTGCTGATTTAACATTACATAAAGAATTCACCCAGAAGGTTAATAAATATGGACTCAAGAATAAGATCCTTTGGCATGATAGGAGGCAGCCTGGCTAAGGTACAGAGGGTAAGGAAGAAGTTTCGCCTAGAGATAAGTGACCAGCCAAATGTCACAAGCTTTGGTATAGAACCAGTTTGCTTATTTACTTGAAAGATTAAAGTCTTGAAGAAGAAAAGTGAGGGAGCGATGACATTTCTGATATAAAACTGGAGAACTCTCAAACTTCCTTTCATGGAGAAGATGAAGAAGGAAGAAAAAGCTGTGCTTTAAAGTGCATGCACCATTTACACCTGAGAACTAGATCTGGTAGAAAAAGCAAGACTGGAAAGAACCATACCCTTGCAGAATGTACTCAGAGAAAGCAGTGGGTAGAATGAAAAATTAACAAAACAAAATGTCAGTTCACACTCATCTCAGAGAGTCTTTGGAGCCCAGTTCCCTGTTTTTTAGTGAGAACAAAGTTGGCAAAGTAGTTTTCTGCCTCAGACCACTGGATTTGTATACAAGGTAATTAATTACCAGTCATTTCTACATTCTTACCATGCATCCTTACAATATCAGCTGGAATTAAGATTGCCAAGAGAAATATCACAACCTCAGACATGCACATGATACCAGTCTAATGGCAGAAAGTGAAAAGGAACTAAAAACCCTCTTGATGAGGGTGAAAAAGGAGAATAAAAAAGCTGGCATAAAACTCAACATTCAAAGGACTAAGATCGTGGCATCTGGTCCCATCACTTCATGGCAAATAGAAAGGGAAAAAGTAGAAGCAGTGACAGATTTTATTTTCTTGGGCTCCAAAATCACTGAATGGTGAATGCAGTCATGAAATTAAAAGATGTTTGCTCCTTGGAAGGAAAACTATGACAAACCTAGACAGTGTGTTAAAAAACAGAGACAATCACCTTGCTGACAAAAGTCTATATAGTCAAAGCTATGGCTTTTCCAGTAGTCATTTGGATGTGAGAGTTGGACCATAAAGAAAGCTGAGCCCTGAAGAACTGATGCTTTTGAATTGTGGTGTTGCAGAAGACTCTTGCGGGGAAGGCAATGGCACCCCACCCCAGTACTTTTGCCTGGAAAATCCCATGGATGGAGGAGCCTGGTAGGCTCCAGTCCATGGGGTTGCTAAGAGTCGGACACGACTGAGTGGCTTCACTTTCACTTTTCGCTTTCATGCATTGGAGAAGGAAATGGCAACCCACTCCAGTGTTCTTGCCTGGAGAATCCCAGGGACAGGGGAGCCTGGTGAGCTTCCGTCTATGGGGTCGCACAGAGTCGGACACGACTGAAGCGACTTAGCAGCAGCAGCAGCAGAAGACTCTTGAGAGTCCTTGAACAACAAAGAGATCAAACCAGTCAATCCTAAAGGAAATCAACCTTGAATATTCATTTGAAGGACTGATGCTGAAGCTCCAATATTTTGGCCATCTGATGCAAAGAGCCAATTCACTGGAAAGATTCTAATGCTGGGAAAGATTGAAGGCCAATGGAGAAGGGGTGGCAGAGGATGAGATGGTTAGATAGCATCACCAACTCAATTAACATGAATTTGAGAAAACTCCAGGAGATAGTGGAGGACAGAGGAGCCTAGCGTGCTGCAGTCTGTGGGTTTGCAAAGAGTTGGACACAACTTTAGCAACTGAACAATAAAAACAACCGTCTCCTACTGAGAAGTTCCTGGTACTGATCAAAGAATTTAATTTTTCTGCCTAAACTCATAGAACTTAGAGATGGAATAAAATAAGTGTAAGTTTATGTTAGACTTGAAAGATAATAAAAATGAGTGTAATTGTGTTTTGTCTATATCCTGGTATTATCTCCATTCATGGAGGTACTGAAAATAATTAAAAACAGGCATTTTCAATATAAAAAAAAAAACTAATCTATTCCCCTGACATAGAAGAGTAATAGAATTTCAAAATTAGAAAAAATCTAAGATATCTTTTTGATCCTCTCATTTTATAAATCATATAACTATAGTCCTACAGTGTCACTTACTCAGGACCAGGCAGGATTTTAATAACCAGAGCACAGAATTCAGAATTTATGACCCTTATCCTACATATCCATCTATCACACATGTGTTTCAATTGGGTTTTCTTTTTGCTTTGTGTCCTTCAACAACCATAGGTACAGTATCTTAAAATTCAGGATTCTGTGTTTCATTACTGAGAGCTTTGTTAGGTATTATACCAACCCACATCCAGGTCCAATTTGTAAAAAACAGCAACTTGAGTCTGTCAAACACTTTGCCATTCTGACAGCTGCCCTTAATTATGCTTAAACTGTGAATAGAAATAATGAATTTTAAATTTCTCAGACTCTGAATTTACTCTACATAAGCCAAAAGAATGTGCATATTTACTCTAGGATTCACTAGTAATTTCATCAAAGCATCATTTGTAGGAAAATGGATTATCCAGCAATTTTTCATTATCTTGTTTCAGCTAAAATCCCCACAAAGTCAGGACTAGCTTTTGAAGATAGTCAAAATCCTTTGAATCCTATTAGATTCCTAGAAAAACTAGAATATGAGTACACCATCTAAAGAGGCAGCCAACTATATATTAAGTTACGAGAAGAAGTTGAAGGCTTTGAAGTACAGATTTAGTTACTGTATTTAAGTAGGGTTGAAGAAACTTAAACTTTTAAAAATAGTGATGGCATTAAACCATGGAGAAGGCAATGGCACCCCACTCCAGTACTCTTGCCTGGAGAATCCCACGGACGGAGGAGCATGGTAGGCTGCAGTCCATGGGGTCGCTAAGAGTTGGACATGACTGAGCGACTTCACTTTCTCTTTTCACTTTCATGCATTGGAGAAGGAAATGGCAACCCACTCCATTGTTCTTGCCTGGAGAATCCCAGGGATGGGGAAGCCTGGTGGGCTGCCGTCTATGGGGTCACACAGAGTCGGACACGACTAAAGTGACTTAGCATAGCACAGCATAAACCATATCAGCTTTTACCCGTACACGTGTGTTCAGTTGCTCAGTCGTGTCTGACCTTTGCAACCGAATGGGTTATAGCCCACCAGGCTCCTCTGTCCATTGAATTTTCCATGTAAGAATACTGGAGTAGGTTGCCATTTCCTACTCCAGGGAATCTGTCTGACCCAGGGATCAAACCCACGTCTCCTGCATCTCCTTCATTGACAAGCAGATTCTTTACACTGAGCCATTTGGAAAATCATCAACTTTCACCCACGTTAATATAATTTTATGTCAACTCCTAACATTACCATAGGCAGTGACAGCAATCATGTGATCGATTCATTCAAGCCCTATGGTTCTTTTACCTCATCAACTCTAATTAATGGTCTTCATTCCCACTCCAACTACAATGACTGATCATCTAAAAAATTCTGTCACAAGAAATCTCACCCTCCTTACCCTCTCTCCTCCTACTGCATTGGCCCTAAAAATTCCCAGTCAGAGGTCCAACCTATTCTCCTGCTCTGTACACATATTCATCTACCTGGGTGTCCTAGAAAATACCATACAATCACTTGAGTCAATGCTATGACAGATATGAAAATTATAATTTTAGCGACCCACTCAAATCCCTTTTGTCCTCACCTGGCAAATTTCATTTTCATTCCTTTGGTGTCTTTTCTAAAACTATCAGTTTATTCAATTATCTTTCTCATCAAATGATATGATCTCCTACTTTACAAAGACAGTATAGATGAATGAGGGTAATCAGGCTTGAACTGTTCCCATGCCCCTCATTAAGAAAGAAAGCAGACCTCTGTCTGTACTGGTAGGGTCCTCCAGTTTCAGTGCATGAAGTAGCCATATTCCTGCTCAATACCAGCCCCAGTCCCAAGATTCTTTATTCTCCCCCTTCCTCATTCTCATCTGGGACCTTCCTACATGAGTTATCTCTTCCTTTCCTATGTCTTCAGCCACTCCCAGTCAACTGATCCTTTCCTTCAAATTATAAAACTGCCTATATTCTCTTGTACTTTTTAAAAACAAAGCCATTCTTTGCCTCTGTGTCATCTAAGCTTCTCTTGTCTCTTCTTCCCATAAAGGACAGACTTCTTAAGCTTGTCTTCACTTACTGTCTTCATTTCCTTCATCTCTTTATATCCATTCCCTTAACTAGCTTCTGGTTCTGCTCCCTCTGTGCTTGAAGGCAAATGTCACAAACCACTTCTTTAATGCTCTCACCTGAACTGCCCTTTTAGAGGTTACCAAAGACATAATATCCAAATCCAATGGATATTTTTCAATCTTAATCTTTTTAGCCTCCCCTACTCTGAACTTCTATTATTGACAATCAACTTGTTCTCAAAATTCCCTCTTCTCTTGATTTCTATAACTTCCATCTGTTTTCCCTTAATCTCTCAGACCATTTACTTAGTCTTCATAATAGACCCTACCAGTTTAAATGTCTTTCCTTCTTTCATTTTTTTATGGTGATAAAATATATGTAATATAAAATTTACCATCTTTATCATTTTAAGGGCTTCCCTGGTGGCTCAGATGGTAGAGAATCTGCCTACAATGCAGAAGACCTGGGTTTGATCCACAGGTTGAGGGCATCCCCTGGAGGAGGGTATGGCAACCCCCTCCAGTATTCTTGCCTGGTGAATCCCCATGCACAGAGGAGCCCGGCAGGCTATACTCCATGGGGTTGCAAAGAGTTGGACATGACTGAGCAACAAAGTACACAGTATAATCATTTTAAAAATACAGTCAATGATATTGAGTACATTCATATTGTTATGTAAACATCACCACCATCTCCCTGAACTCTTCTCATCTTGAAAAGGTAAAAGTCTGTATCCATTAAACTATATACTTTCCATTTCTTCCCTTTTTCCAACTCCTGGCAAACACCATTCTACTTTCTTTCTCTATGGTTTTGATTATTCTAGATACCCATACAATCATATAGTATCTATCTGTCTTTTTGTGACTTGCTTATTTCACTTAGCATAATGTTCTCAAAGCTTATCTATGTTGTAGCTTATGCCATAATTCCCTTCCTTTTTAAGGCTGAATAATATTCCATTGTATGTATATACCATATTATGCTTATTTATTCATCTGTCAATAGGCACTTGGGTTGCTTCCTCATTTATCTACTGTGAATAATGCTGCTAACAACATGTGTGTATCAATAGCTCTTTAAGGCCTTGCTTTTAATTCTTTTGGATATATAGTCAGAAGTGGAATTTCTGGATCATATGATAAGATTTTATTTTTTGAGAAGCCATCATACTGTTTTCCATAGCAGCTTGATCATTTTACATTCTCATGAATGGTGCATAAGTGTTTCAGATTGTCTTCATCCATGCCAACACTTGTTTTGTTTTTGTTGTTGTTGTTTTTGATAGCAGTGATCCTATTGGGTGTGAGGTGATAGCTCATGATGTTGACTTGCATTTCCCTAATGAGTAGTGATATTGAGCATCTTCACATGTGTTTATTGATGATATGTAGATCTTCTTTGGAGAATTAGCTATTCAAATCCTTTGCCAATTTTTTTTTAATTGTATTAGAGTATAGTTGATTTATGCTGCTGCTGCTGCTGCTAAGTCGCTTCAGTCGTGTCCGACTCTGTGCGACCCCACAGACGGAAGCTCACCAGGCTCCCCTGCCCCTGGGATTCTCCAGGCAAGAACACTGGAGTGGGTTGCCATTTCCTTCTCCAATGCAGGAAAGTGAAAAGTGAAAGTGAAGTCGCTCAGTCGTGTCCGACTCTTAGCGACCCCATGGACTGGAGCCTACCAGGCTCCTCCGTCCATGGGATTTTCCAGGCAAAAGTACTGGGGTGGGGTGCCATTGCCTTCCCCTAGTTGATTTATAGTATTCTATTAGTTTTAGGTGTACAGCAAACTGCATAAGTTATCCATATACATATATCTAGATTCTTTTC